>CM040122.1:223526730-224256816 GCA_022559845.1 Amorphophallus konjac | reverse complement strand
CATGGTTAAAGAAGGCATTGTTCTGGGTCATATAGTGTCGGTAAGAGGAATTGAGGTAGATAAAGCCAAGGTTGAGCTCATTGCCAAACTGCCACCACCCACCTCAGTAAAACAAATCCGATCATTCCTGGGTCATGCCGACTTCTATCGTCGGTTCATCTAAGACTTCTCCAAAGTTGCTAGACCTCTCACTAATCTGCTGACTAAGGAAGTCCCATTCCATCTTGACCAATCATGTCTTGAGACTTTTGAATCGTTAAAAATGGCGTTGACCGATGCCCCAATCTTGCAAACTCCCAATTGGTCATTACCTTTTGAAATTATGTGTGATGCCTCAGATTATGCTTTAGGTGCTGTTTTGGGACAAAGGGTAGACAAAAAGCCTGTGGTGATTTACTATGCGAGCCGCACACTCGCTAATGCCCAACTCAGGTACACCACAACAGAAAAGGAGTTACTTGCTGTTGTCTTTGCCCTTGAAAAGTTTCGATCCTATCTGCTAGGGGCCAAAGTCATTGTGTTTTCTGACCACTCAGCCCTTAGACACCTTCTGTCTAAAAAGGATGCCAAACCAAGGTTGATTAGATGGATCCTGTTACTACATGAATTTGATTTGGAGATTCGGGATAAAAAAGGAAGTGAAAATGTTGTTGCAGATCACTTGTCCCGGATTATAACATCAGACACCACACCCATACATGACACATTTCCAGATGAGCACCTCTTTAGTGTATCCCACATTTCACCCCCATGGTATGCACACATTGTAAATTACTTAGCTGTGGGAAAAATTCTTGAAGGTTGGTCCAAACAAGAAAAAGATCGTTTCTTTGCTAAGCTCAAGTACTTCTTTTGGGAAGGCCCTGAGCTATTCCATTTAGGACCAGACCAAATCATTCGGATGTGTGTCCCTGAGGGTGAGCAACATATCATTCTGACATTTTGTCACACCTTATCTTGTGGGGGGCATTTTTCAGGTAAGAAAACGGCAGCCAAGGTTTTACAGAGTGGGTTCTACTGGCCCACATTATTCAAAAATGCATTTATATTTTGTAAATTTTGTGAGCGCTGTCAGGCTGTAGGAAACATGTCACGCAGGGACATGATGCCTTTAAACCCTATCCTGGTTGTGAAAATTTTCGATGTATGGGGAATTGACTTCATGGGACCGTTTTCACCATCTTTTGGTCATGAGTACATTTTGGTGGCGGTGGATTACGTGTCTAAGTGGATAGAAGCTATATCTACGAGGACTAATGATCACAAAATTGTCATGAAATTTATTCGTAATAACATTTTCTCTCAGTTTGGGTGTCCCAGGGCTATCATTAGTGATGGGGGTTAACATTTCATCAAATCTCAATTCTGGACTTTACTTAGGAAGTATGGGATAACACATAAGATTGCTACCCCCTACCATCCCCAGACTAGTGGCCAGGTGGAGGTTTCTAATAGGAGATCAAGAACATTTTGTAAATGTCTGTTAGGCCCGATAGGAAAGATTGGTCAAAAATTTTAGATGATACTTTATGGGCCTATCGGACCGCCTACAAAACTCTAATTGGCATGTCTTCTTATAGACTCGTTTTTGGAAAGCCATGTCATTTGCCAGTCGAATTGGAACATAGGGCCTATTGGGCAATCAAACAATTCAATCTTGATTCAGCACAGGCTAGTTCCCATAGAGCCGTTCAACTGAATGAGTTAGAGGAACTTCGCAATGAGGCCTATGAGAACTCTAGGATTTATAAAGCCCAGACTAAAGCATTCCATGATAAACACATTTCACGAAAAACTTTTCAAATCAACCAAAAGGTCTGGCTTTTTAACCCTAGACTGTGATTATTACCTGACAAATTAAAATCCCGATGGGATGGACTATGTGGTAATTAAAATATTTGACCATGGGGCAGTAACAATTCTCGATCCTAAAACTGGTCAAACTTTCACTGTCAATGGTCAACGTTTGAAACCTTACATTGAAAATCTTCCAATGCTGCAGGACTCTCTCAGGCTGAGTGACCCATTGTGAGCTCTATTGCGTCTGGCTGAAGACATACAATTTAGCGCTCGTTGGGAGGTAACCCAATTATTCTTTCTCTTCTCAATATATATATATATATATATAATGTTTGATTGATTTTCTTCTTTTGTTTAAGGAGCATGGAGCATAGAGCGGTATTTCTTTATAGATGGCGCCTCTTTCTCAGGTTGTATCTATCCTTCCCACCACTTTTTCATGACTTTACTTCATTTTTACTCATGCCATTGAGGACAATGTCACATAAGTTGGGGGGGGGGTAGCTTGAGCTCTAATTTTCTTAAAAATGCTTGCAACCTTTCATCACACCCCTAACAAGTGCTTCATGTTCATACTTCATGATGAGAAATTTTTTTTAGAATCACAGGACTTAGAGTCTTACTTATGAGAGTAGCAAGTTAAAGGGGTGAATTAATTGGTTATGTCTTTAGCCGTTTCCTCAGAATACACCTGAAAATTCTATTGAACTTGCGCACAATTGCACAATAATAAGGTTAGTGGATGACAAACATTTGGATGATGTGAATTTTGCTTGACACTTAGGTGATGATTGATATTATGCCCATTCGTTGAAAGTAATCGTGAGAAAAAAGCTACCTGTCAAAAAAAATATGAAAAATGCCTCTAAACTTAGTATGATGTGAAACCGATCTTGGACCTATTTTGCAAGCATTCAAGTTTGAGCAGCGGACTCACACTAGTGAGCTCACCCGTATGGCACACACTAGGGCCCGAAGGTAACTAGGCGATGTTGGAGAGGGTCCGAGGTGGGACCATGAGGCTCCAAGGGTTGGAAAGCTTGGGGAGAACCCAAAATGTGCCTAGGATGCCCAAATCATGGGCGGCCAACACACCAAGGGTGTGGGTTAAGTGGATTCACTCTCAACTCGCCCGCGGTGGTCACTCAATTTGGTGGCAATATAAAATCGGACACTCTCTTACCGCCGACGGAGTAACTATAGCAATACTAAGATAAGCAAGTCCAATACAGAAATGAGGGATGTTCAGGAGCTCACCTAGCCGGCGTGAAGACGCCGACTCCGGCCGGAGACGGGGGCGAGCGGGGAGGCGAGGGTATGTACCCGCACGCCGCGTCGGTGTCGCTTCAACCTGAAAGTGTAAAGAGTACAACACTACGCCTCTCGCAGGAGGGATGATCTTGGGGTGGGGATTAAGTTAATTACATCCAAAACTACCTCCACGCAGGGAGGGGCCTTCAGCCGGCCAAGCGGGTTGGGGATTACGCAATGAAACTTGACCTCCCGAGCTCCACCGGTTCTGCCCTGCTTCAGGTTCACTGGACAGACAGTCGGAGACGGTGCTGCCACGGGTTCCACAGAACTCGGATCTTGACGAGACCAGCGCCAAAAGTTTTCCAACTGACAGAGGATGAAGCTTGAATTTTTGGGGAAGCTTTGATACTCGGGGCTGACCGCGCCGGCGACTGGAATAGGACAGCAGCGTCTGGTCTCTGGCGGGTACTGAACTGATGCAGCAGGTTGCAGAAGTCACTGTGGGCTCTCTTGGACTCCGATTGGAATGAAACTAGCGGTGATGCGATCGTGGTCGGGGTAGCTTCGAGCCGGAGTTAACGGGGATGCGATCCGATGTTGGTGGAGAGAGGGGTAACCGGAGGAGTGAGGACTGATCTAACCTAGGACCACAGGGGCAGTCTGCCGTCTCCGACGAAGAAAATTGGAGCAGAGGGTTCCGGTGGCCGATTGAGTCCCTTCTTCTTGGAGGTGGTAGCTAGCTTGAAGTAGTTTCTTCCCTCCAAAAATGGCGCTCAGAGCCTTCACGAGCTAGCCGTGGCAGAGTCTGGGACCGGACTGATTGATTCTGCCTCTGTCTGGTGCAGATCAATGTGGCTGGTTGTAGAGGGTGCCACGATCTCTAACGAGCTCTGATTGAGGCGAGACCTGAACCGTTGGAACCGTAGCCGAGTCTTCTTTCTTTCGGCACTGACGGTGACGTCGGCAGATGTCGGAGAAGACAGGGACGATCCGATGAGTAGAGGGGTGTCAGTTCTGGCTCCTGTAAACTGACCTGACACACTCGGAGTAGAAAATTTATAACTTGAGATGCCGATGTCCAAATGCAGCTCTTCTTCTTTAGGATGAAAGAAAACTTGAGAGGGAAGAACTTTGCTGAAGAACACTTGATCTGAATCCCAAAAGGTTCGTCGTGGTCGGGCTTCCAATCTCGCTCTGGTTCTCTGCCTAGGGTCTTCTGCGCAGTCATGGCAGATCAGCTCCTGCGGATAGCTCCGACCTCGGAAGCCGGCGAGACCACCACCGTTGGAAAGCTATCTCGATGACGATTCCAGAAATGTAGGCCTTGCCACCTGAATCTTTGAGAGACGGTCGTGGCTGCCTCTGCAAGTTGCTGCAACTCTGCTGTCTGAAACAGAGGCTGAATGAGAAGAAGATGAGGGGGTGGGGAAGGAGATGGCCAAGAGAGTAAAAGGTGGAGGGTGAACTTGGCTGGTATGGGGAAGGGGGGCTGCGACTTTGGGTGGTTTGGGAGGTGGGGAGATGGAAGGGCACTGCCCTAGGGAGAGGGAAATTTGAATTTGGGCTTAGGGAAGAGCCCCTTCAACCTTGGGGAGAGGAAGGGGTGCTTAGGAAGTGGTGTTGGGTAGTTGGGGGTTGGGAGGTGGGGTGTGGATTGGAGGATGCCACCTTGGGTTGGGGGGGAGTTAAATGGGTGTATGGGGAAGGGGAGAGGTCTTAATGAGGGGTGAATGGGGAGGAGAGAGAAAATTCCGAAAATTGGGTGGAGGGAGAGAGAGAGAGAGATAAAGAGAGAGAGAGAGAGATAATGGGTGAGAGAGGGAAGAGAGATTTGGTAGAGAGGAGTAAGACTAGAGAATTTTTTTCTATTCAAATGATTCTTCAAAAGTTGTTACATATGAGGAGTGGGGTGGCCTATTTATAGGCACATGACTTTTTCACAAAGGACCCTAACAAAAGACACAATGACTAATAACCGAAGGGAAGGGGGGGCATCCATGGGCCTAGTCCAATGAGATGGGCCCAATAACCTATCAAACCAACATAATGACTCAATACTTAGGAAAATGACTCAACAACCTAGGTACATGACTCAAATAAAGGGAAAATTACATGATATTGACTCAAAGAAAATGTGAAGATTACATGACTAGACTCAAAAATACATGACTAACATAATGGCGCTTGCCGACGAACAATCCGAGTCTGGAGAAAATGTGGAGGGGCAAGGGATGCCCTCATCATAGTAACCGGGCCTGCTTCTCCTAAGACAAGAGTTGAGGTTCGCGTCAAATGGTAAAGGGATGTGCAGCACCATGTGTCCAAAAAAAAAGAGAAAGAAAAAAATAGAACGAATAAACAGGCAGAGTGAAGCTATCTGTAATTCGAGATGTGGGCAGAATTGAAAATCATCTTAAAGTGAAAGATAGAAGACTCATTCATCTAGATTGTTGGGTAATCACTAGTCAATTTATATCACTCTTACACAAAGGGATATTTAATTTTGAGTGTATCCTGAGGAAAGGTCTAAACACATGGACTGATGAAATTTGTACCGAATACATTCTACTTGAACTTGTAATACTCCTAAGTCTAAATCATTATGCATAATGTTCTTGCCATGAACTGTGACACATGAGTGTTTGCTAGTCCTAATTGTATAATTAATTACATTGCTAAGGGACTAGCAATGTTCAAGTTGGGGGGTGTGATAAGTGTCCATTTTTTATAGTAAATCATCGCATGTACACCATTTTATGTGCATATAATTAGGCAATTATGCCTATTTCACAGTTAACCTCAACTCCGCATTTAAATTGAAACTTTCACGTAAATTGATTAATTTGGTGATATTATTTAATAAATTAAAGTTGAGGGTCATGGGCATTAATTCTCTATTGCATAACTATCAGCATTTGAGATTTATGTGCACATTATGATAATTTTAATGGACTAGATTACAATTATGTGTGTGCAGGACACCGAAGGTAATTGCAAAAGAAGCCGGGGTAAAACTATCATCACCACTTTGACCAAGTCAAATAAAGAATTTAAAATATTTTTATTGGAGGGAAAAGAAAGTTCAAATTTTGAATTCAAAGTTTGAAAAGGAGGAATTCAAAGTTTAAGTTTGAAAAGGAGGAAAAGGACATTCAAAATTTGAAATAAAGGAGAGACATGATGAGCCTTGGGAAATGGGGTGCCCAAAGTCTAAGAAAGGGGCTGCCCACCTCCTTTTTATTTTCCTCATACATCATCTTCTACCTAAATCCTAGTCATCCATCTCCTTTTGATACAATCTCCACCTTTCATTGACCCAGCTTTTCCTATAAATAGCCTATGACAAGGAGGAGATGGGGAGTTCTTCTTTTGGCAATTCTCTCTCTCTCCCACCTTCACCTTAGGTCGCCGATTTCTCCCCCTTTTGCTCCGATTCTCCTCATGTGTTCTTAATGAAAGTTCTTCATTTTTAAATGCTCTACAATTTCTTCATCTTAGTCATCTTCTAATTCTCACTAGTTGTTAAGTTATTTCTTATGTTTCACTGTGCTATCCTATTCATCTATGAATCAGTGTTCCTCTCTGTTCTTCCCATTATTTCTCAATCTTCCTTCCATTTTCTCCTCCTGTTGCCTTCATGAAAGTTGTTAGTTTTTAAATTTTCTACAACTTCGTCTTCTGTATCATCTTCTAATTCTTTCATGTTTTTACGTTATTCTCCGTTTTTCACATTACTGTCCTGTGAGTTTACTGTTCATCCGAAGTGCTAGAATCTGTTATTCCTTCATTTTGAAGTCTTTCTTCTCTTCTTTTCTCTCTGAGTTCTTCATAAAAGTTCTTCCACTTTTCCTCCTCTTCAACTTCCTCTTCTTGGGCATCCCTAATTCATCTTGGTTTCAAAGTTATTCACCCTCCAAAGGTGACTTTAACGACGAAGGTGACTTCCTCCCGGTGTAGACGATATCTTCCGCAAGGTGGTTCGTGATCCAAGGCCAAGAGAGGACGGCGCCGTCATCACCATTGCTACTACATTTTCACATCTCAGGCTCCTCTTGTTGTTATTCCTTTTGTGTTATTTTACTTCATTGTAATCTTGCCACCTCTTTGTTGTAAGTTTGTCTTGCACTTCATGTACTCTTTCTTTTAAGTTAATGAAGAGAGTTGTTCTTTTGATCTAGTTCTTGATCTTCTTCCCTCTCTACCCCCTTCTTCTATCTCTTCTTTTCACTTCATGCAATTAATTTCTATAGCATAGGCGCATAATCATAGGTGTTTTTAATTAAGTGTTTGGTTTGTTCTTCATTTCACTATTTTCTTTAAGCAAAGCAAAATCACAAGTGTTTTATAAAGGACTCCAAAGTTTTTAAGTCTAAAAATCTCTTCTTCTCTGTGAATTCGACCCTTCTCGCCACTCTATTACGTTTTACTTTCATGTAGTGCGAGTTGGAAATTTTAAGATTGATACGCATATTTTAAACAACGAACTTTCGCGTTATCAGGTACTGGAGCGGACTATCGTCCGACCGCTCAATTAATGCACGGCCCATTCCAGCCCGTGTAGCCTTCTTCATGGGCTCCTTTTCTTCTTGAATTGGACGCCGTATTGTGAACCGTCCATTTTGGTTCAGCGGCTCAATTTGGACCGTTCTTATATAGAGCGGCCCATTTGAGACCGTGTATCCACTTAGCTCCAGCTGGGCTGTTCTTCATCCAGTCATCCTTGCACGGCCCAGTATGGACCGTTTCTGGCTTAAGCGGCCCAATAATGACCGTGTACCTTCCAGCTTTCTGAAAGTTGATGTTTTCATGGTTTTGATTGTGTGAGCTGCTCTAGCCTATCCAGGCTATCGTTCCTCGAGTTGGGACCTATTGTTAGGTCTATTGATGACATTATCAATTCTAAGTCATTTCTTTGAATGACTTTTCCTCTTGATCAAAGAGCTTATTGTTTGGAATCTTAAGAAAATCAATACTCTTATGCACTTTACCTTGATTACATGAACTCGATCTTGGAACTCTTGGCCATTAAACATTGTGGATGTCTAGATTTTGTGGGATCTATGATCCAATTAAAATCAATGCCAAGACAAACACATTAAAGGGCCCAGTCTTCCTGGGAGGCGCACCCAAAAGTACTTGATCCCCGGGGAGGTGAATGACTAGGTGTGGCATTTGGCACCGAGTACTATCTAGCGTGTTGGGTCTACGGCATTCCACATTCTCATAAACTTGCTATTTGTGCTTGAAAGCATGAAGTACTTGCTTGCATGACTCGACTTGACTTGACTTGATATGTGGCCATTCACTTGAAGTTCTGATTACTTGCTCTTGCTATCGTGACTTGCAATCTTTATTGTGCTAGTTATCTTGTTATCATGCTTATTTGTTTTCTCACGTTATTCATGCATTCATGAAATGGTTAATTATGTAAACTATGCCTGATGATAGAGTGTAATTCTTACTGAGCTTCTTGCTCACCCCTACTTTCCACCCTTTTCAGGTAACGCGATAGATGGAATGCTTGCAATTGGGATCGAGACATCGTGATCGAGTGAAGTTGGAGATTTAGAGACCGGTGTCTGTCTTTTTATTTTCTTGAGTGTAGATAGTATAGTGAGTCTTGTCATTTTCTCTTCCTTATGTCTTTTATTGAGTCCAAACAGTAAATTTAAATTTTCAATCATCAATAAAAATATATTTTTATCAAATTGTATGGCCTCCATGTGTCTATTTGTGTTTATTTATTTTGTTCTCATTATCATGACTGTTTCGCTGTACGTTCTGAATGCTGCTTCCCGCTGCTATCGGTTCGGGACGTAACATGCAACGCTTTCCAGGCACTAGCAAGTCGGAAGGCCAATCTGGACAAGGACATCAGGGGGAAGCCGGCCCCCAAGCTGTCAAGATTCAAACAAGTTTGGGTTCCCAAGAGGACCCGGGGACCGAGTCTGGCCCCGCAGGACCCGATTTGAGCTGCCGAAGACGCCAAGAGAGGGTGCAAGAAAGCTGCAATGAATCAAGAAGATGTCGTACTGGTGACCTCTCCACCTATTATAGATATTATACTAGACAGGCTGATGCTATCCACCGTTTGAGGAGATCGAATGAAGCTACCCGGCTATTGCGGCTAGCCTACATGCCGCCAATCCAAACCCAACCACCATCCCTTGCTCTTTCACTGGGGCACAGCCTAGATGATATGACCAAGATGGTCAGAAATTATTTTCGCGGCTTGGGGAGTTCCTCCCTCGGTCAACAAAAGCTGCTCCACGCCATTGGCGCTGAAGGCAAAGAAGAAGAAGAGGAAGAAAGAAGATGGCAGGCGTCATTTATGGGAATCAATGAGTATACAAGTGACCTGAAGGTCGAATCTTCTGAAGCTACCCCATCGTGGGGTGGAAGAAAAAGAATTTCAGTGTTTGAGAGGTTGACCTTGGCTGGTCAAGGTAAAAGGGAGGTCCGGAGAAAAAGAAAGAGAGTGCAAGTCCTCACCTATCATATGGCAGGGATAGCCAACAAGTATGAGGCTCTACCCAACGAGCCGGAGGAAATGGCTGAGTTGGCTGAAAGGTCGGGGCCAACAACAAGATGAAGAAGAGCCGCTGAAGAGCTGATCAGGGTGACCAAAGGCAAGCAGGTCGTCACCACGTTAACTGCCAACGTGGTAACCTCCGAGGAAGAAGAAAATCCTCCACCAGCCCCGTCCGAAGGTGTCTCGGGCAAAATATTGGAAGGCATGCCTATGGCGATAACACCAGACCCAACTGTCTTAATGATGTTGCAAAAATATCAACAGGGGATTGAGTCTCTAAAGAGGTAGCTGAATGAAAGAGCCGAACAGACTCCTATCCCCAAACAGTAGGACGTGCATGCTGGGTCATCACGGGGAACTCCTAACTCGGCCAAGGTCGCGCCACCAGCCATCTCTCATCCAATAGGCCATGGCAAGGCCCCTACGCAGCCGCACTTCCCACAGCCACCACCGACGCCACCAGTCACTCCCCAGATGCAGTAGTTACCAACAATGATGCCACTAGCACCTCATGCCATGACCCTGACTACTCCCTTCACATAGTAGTCTGTGAACTTTTACCTAGAGATAGTGGATCTAGCCATGGTGAATAGACTGATGGTGGAAAGAATGATTGAAATGAAGCTGGTCGAGAGAATAGACGGTGATTTCGGCACTTTTGATGTATACAAGGTTCCATATCCACCTCAATACGCTGTGAAAAGGCTTCCGCCAGGCATTAATAAGCCACCCATGTCTGAGAAATTCAATGGGCAAGGCTATCCTAAGGAGCACATTGCTTACTACATGATAGTGATGGGTGATCTCGCAGCGGATGAAGCCTATCTACTGAAATTCTTCGGGTTCTCCCTCACAGGACTAGCATTTGAATAGTACTTTGGGTTACCGGCTGGGTCAATTCTAGATTGTCCTGGCATGCAGTGCAAATTCCATGAAAGATTTCATGTCACCGAAAGGGAAGTGACGGTAGCAGAACTATACTCCACTAGGCAGAAGCATGATGAAACTACCTCGGAGTACATCAAAATGTAGAGAAGCCTCGCGATGAGATGCAGGCGACGCCTACATCAAGAGGACGCTGTCCAAATTTGCAAGCAAAATCTTCGACGGGAGATTCTTGAAAGAATGATTGGAATATAGATAAGGTCGTTTGACCGGCTGAATAATGTGGTGGCAGGAGTTGAAGCCTTCATCTCCAACTCCCCTTCTGCCCCTGCCGCTGCAAGCCAAAAGGCTAAGCTGGTTGATAAGCAGCTAGCGCTTAAGGAAGCCTACACCATCGACTTCAAGGCATATGACCAACAAAAAGAAGGGGTAAAGGAGTGCCCAACCCTCCCACCGCCAAGCCAGCCGAACAACAAGAATGCCCTCCTTTGCGAGCCAAGATGATGAAGCCCTACTCTTTCTCAAAGGAGAGGACTCGAGTCCTATTTGAATGGGCCATTCAATATAACAAGGTCACTCTCCCATAACCAAAAGACCGGGGGATGCTAGAAGAAAAGACAATCCCCGCTTCTACCCATATCATTAGATGATTGGGCACCCTATTGAAGACTACTATGTCTTCAAAGATGCTATTGAAAAGATGATCAAGAAGGGGGGGCTTCAAATGGACGAGCATAAGGTGGATCCTCCACGCCCTCACGAAATGCTCGACTTGAAAAGGGAAGTCAATATGATATCTTCATACTGGAAATTACCTGAAAGGGTGTTTGAATCTTGCAAAGTGCATACCGGTGAATATGTCCTACAAGGGAACTTGGAATCCTTGGGACTAATACAAGAAGTTCAAGAAAAATCAGAAGTGCCACGCGCACTAGAGGACCCGTTGCAGGGACAAATGCTGGCCATAAAGAAGAATGAAAAAAAAAGGTTAAAGAGTAAAAGGAGGGGCAATTTTCTCTCTTGTAATACATTGTCAACCCTGCCCGGCACGAGCCAAGCTGCCAAAAAAGAACATGAAGAAATATGCCTCCCATCGCCCAACGAAGAGGCGCGCTATCATACTCCTCCTCTTCATGAGGGTATGTGGGCAGGAATTTCAACTTCTGAAGGATGGAATGCTTCCGGCGATGGTCATAAGAGGTCGCTGGTCCCACCCAAGACCGAGACGGAAGGCAGTAATCCTGGATATTCCCAACCAGACCCTGATGTGGTGGCGGAACTATACCAAGAGCTATAAGAAGTTGATGTGCTAAGAAGAAAATTGAATGGAATGGGTTTATACCTAGCCATACCTGGGCAAGCTGGGCCCTCATCTGAGACTCTGCAAGGTGGCATCGAGTCACTTAAAGCGTCATCGTAGCCAATTATGCCCCGAATAGCATATGAGTTTGCAGGGGGCACCCACTTTCAACAACTACAGTACACACCTTCAGTGCATCCTTCAACTTCTCAGTCGCGTCAGGGGGAAGCTATGATAGCTCATGCAATGCCATTGGCAAACCTGCTTCTACAACCAACTAGCTCGCACCCAAGTTTGATAGCTCCGGCGGCGATGAACAAGCTAAGGGTGAAACGAACAGCTAGAATAAAGATATCCGAGGGATAAATCACGCCCCATATGACCGAGCAGAAGGATGATGAGTTCGCTTCGGATTATATTCAAAGATGGAAAAATATCCATGAAAGATATAGGCGCCTAATGAGTTATGAGGATGCTGTTCAAATCTGTAAAAGAAATCTGAAGAGGGATAACCTACAAAGGGTGATTGACATTGAGGTCAAAACCTTTGAACAGTTGGATAATCTGGTAGCTGATGTAGAGGCCTTATTGGCAAAATATTTCCCGGTTGTTACCGCCTCGGGTCGGAAGAATAAGCCAGTCAATAAGCGCCCGGTGCAAGAAGAAATCTACACCTCATACTTTATGGCCTTCGTATAGTAGCAAAAGTAAGCAAAAGAGGCAGTCGAGGCTTCTCCCACTATGCCTACCAAATAAGGTGTTGACACCTGTTTTATGACCAGTAAGTTGTGTCATCTCCCTATAGTATCTTATGATGTCCCAGGTTATTCACTGGTTATTGGGCCATTGTTGGTTGATTTTGGGCTTATTTTATGGGTTTTTCTCCCTGGTTGGGCCTAAGTTCCTTCCTTTTTCATCATTTTAGCTTATTGGGCCTAGATAAGGGCTAGATGAGGATTAGTTTGTTGATTTATACAGAGATTTATCTTGACCTTATCTCTTTCCAACGTCTATCTGCCTAGCGGTCTATCGTAGGACCGCTACCGAAGGGTAGCGACCCATTGCTCGACCGCTAGGTAGACAGAGAGTCCTATTTGGGTTACCTTTTCTCCCGTTGGCTTTATCTCTTTGTGAGCGACCAGTCCTAGCGGTCCATCATACGATCGTTTGCTGTGCCTTGCGGTCTATCGTAAGATCGCTAGGTGAGACAGAGAGTCCTGCTCTGTTTGATCTTTCTCTCTCTATCCGTGGTTGAACAGAGTCCTTAATTCCTTGTTTTCTTTGTGGATCTTGATCCTCAGAAGCTTCTGATCGATTCTATGGACTCTTGGGAGTATTATCTATGAGTTTTATAAAGGTTTAGCCCTATTTTCTTGCTATTATCCCTCCAACTCGACCTAGGGTTTTGGGGGTCTATAAATAGAACCCTTAACTTCATGGCTTGATGAGGAGATTTTTGGAGCTTGCGACGAAGTGTTGCTGCATTCTGGAGCGCGTACCAACCAGGGAGAACTTGTTTCCGCGTCCTTGAGTCCTCTGGTCTAGGGAGTAGCCGGTTCCTTTGAGTTTTTTGTGTCTTCTCCACTTAGTCTTTTTTCACCCTCGCATCATTATAGCAGCATTTCTTCTTCATCATCCATGTTCTTCTGCATTCAAAACACGTTTTTAAACATCCTCCTACTGTTTTCATGCCCCATAGGGGTTAAAAAATCACCAACCTTTAGATATTCACCCTTCCTTTTCATGCATATTAGTTTTATTGCTTTATCGATACTACACTTCTCCAAGTCTAATTGGGTTGTTCTCTTTCTATCTCTACACTCTTTTGCAGGTCTATAGTACTCCTAACATGAGGCCCAACTCTTCTGGTCGGCCAGGAGGGGTGGAGGTCTGAGTCCCACGTCTTATTTTCTGGGTGCACATAGCGGCCGTCGTCCGATCGTTTGGGTTCCCTTGCGGCCTTCTTCAGACCGTTTGTCTTCGCCTTACGGTCACAGGAGGATCATTTTATGCTTTGCACCTGAGTCTTTCTCTCCTGCGTGCGAGTGTGCTTCACTCTACTTCTTTCTAAGGTACGTAGTGTGGTGTTGTCTGCATTATTTACTTTAGTGGCGATCACATCTGCTTATTTGGGTATTTGTCATCATATCTCTCTATTCCCTCTTATTTTCTCTTCTTTTAGTTGCTCCACGCCTATGGCGTATGTTTACTTTTTATTTCCATGATTGTTCCAAGCCCACGACGTGTGTTTAGTTCTTTCTATTGCTTTATTTTGCACTATTAAGATGACAAACCCACATGCTTCATGCTCTATGTTGTTGCTAGCTTGAGTTTGGCACATATCACACACCTCATATCCCATCTCACCCACTTTTCACACCACTTCACAAATATCAACACCCTTTATTTTTTGGCGATCACGGTGGGACACCTAGTGCCAATCGTGTTGAGTGTTGTTTGACCTACTCTTATCTGTGTTTTCCAGTTCTCCCTGTGTTTTCCTCAGTTTTTCCATTTCATTTTCTGTTGTTTCTGCTCCCTGGCTCTCTAGTGGTCTCCTTCTGGCCATTTACGGCTTAAAAGCGGTCTAGCGATAGACCGTCTTATCTCTCTAGCGGTCCTCAGATGACCGTTTCTCCAGTACAGGTACGTATCCCGAGGATTGGTGTTATTTTTGCATTTTTGCTGATTCCTATTGTTCTTGGGTGCTATCTGGTCTCCTCCGTTGTTGATGTGCACATTTATATCATTGATTGCATATTGATTGTTAGTTTTAGGCTATAAATTTCATGCACACTGGTGCACATAAGATCATTCATTTTTCATACCATAGTTGCATTCCTACCTTGGTGTGTGATCCTCTCGCCTCCATATTCCTTGGGGTCGACTAGGTGATCACATTCGAAACCTCCGTAAGTCCCCGTGAGCCGAGGATTCCCACACGGACGCCGGGCCGGTTGTACCTATTCCACCCCGTGTCTAGGTTGCATACGTAAAGGAGAGTTTACAGCTAGAGTCAACCAAGTCCCCATTATCCATTCCCGTTAGGAACCTATTGTTGGAGAGAACATCTTATTTAAATCACTAAGGTTCTAAAGGGGAAACAAATAAAAATTTGTGCATCATTATAACATGGTTGATTTTGGTTGCCTCTCATCTCTTCCTTGTTTGCATATCCCCCCTTATTGGGTCATTTTGTTTGATTGCTTATTGGTGATTGTTTGCTTGTCTCCATTTTTAGGTGCCACATTGCATGTGGAGTTGCTTCAAGTCCATAGGTTCATCTCCTAGGGGCAATTCCTCCTTCATCTCCTATCTTAATCCTTGGTTTGACTCCACCATGTCTTTCTACGATTTCCCCCATTCCCATGAGGACTCTCTTCCTCAAGGGCTCCTAGAGGACCCGTCTAGGGTCATGCCACTTCGGTTTGGAGAAGGGTCCGCCCCTCCTCCATCCTCTGCTTCCATAGAGGGCGGTCAGCCCTCTCTTTCAAATTCTTCTACCAATAATCCTACAAGTCACATTCTCCAAATGATGGCCCAGTTGGATCCGGCCCAACTTCAGGCCCTTTATCAGACCTTGCAGGGGTCAGTCGTCCCATCCTCCACTAATTCATAAAATCCATCTGCTACTTCCATCTCTCAATCTAGGGTTGATGGGCCTGGGGCTCCACCCGCTCCTATTGATCTCACCCCGGTCCAACCCAGGGTCCTTCACTTTTCAAATCTAGAGGCGGGCCAGCCCTCTTGTTCAACCTCTCAAGCTCTTAATAAAGGGAAAACCACTCTCCCCTCATCTACCCAGATTGATCACTACAGGTCCGTTCTTTCGGCGCCACAAGTCCTTGTGGGCCCGGCTGATTTTGCGTGCCCTCAGCATGGGACAGCCCATCTTGCTTATCCTAATACGGGTCATCCTTCGGCCCAATCTCCTTTTTATGGGCCTTCCCTTCCTTCTGTCTATCCTTTGGCTCTTTGCTTTGAGCCCGCGCCTTTCACTCCACCTATTCCATCTCGAGAGCAGGAACTCCTTGATAAGTAGGCTGCCATGCAGCAACAACTAGACTTCCTCCAGATGCAGGTCGGCCCACAGTCCTTGGCGGATGTTCTTGTTCCTAGCTTTCACAACATCTGATTCCCTCCTCAATCCGAGCTCCCCACATACCGCAAGTATGATGTGAACAACAACCCGTATATTCACATAAGAGATTTAATGTATGAATCGGTGAAATTCCAATATGATGATCGTCTCATGGCGTATTTGTTTTGCCGATCGCTGTATGGAGTCGCGTTGGAGTGGTTTTATCCTTTACCCCTGGAAGACGCTGAGAGGTTCAAAATTGTCAAAGAAAAATTTATCCAGAGATTATAGGATCGAGTCGGCCCGGAATATTCTTTCACAGATTTGGTTGCCGAGAAAATGAAGGTCGATGAGGATTTTGCTACCTACGCCGACAGATGAAGGCAGATGGCTGCTCGTGTGCCCAGCCACATTCCGGAGGAAGAGAAGGTTAAGCTGCTCATTTCTAATGCTACACCTACCTTCCGCAACATTTTGGCCATGAATGATATCGCCAATATGCACTAGTTATACAGCCGGGTAAGGTTTATCCAGACCCAGTTTAAAGATTCTCCCATCCACACTCTCTTTGAGGCCCAAAAGCCAAAGTACAATAGAAAACCTCAGGGGCCCGTCACCAAAGTAGTCCAAACCAATGAGCAGGTGCAAGCCGTTGCTTTCCCCTTTTCCAGCCAATCCGCTCCACCCCGCTTCCAACAACATCCACGTAACCCCTAGTTTCCTGCTCCACAAAATACACAATCACCTTTTCCCGCTCCACAAAATACACAACCTTCCTTCCCCGCTCTCCAGCAACCACAACAACCCCCACAATACCACAACATCCCTCCTCCTAATGGCTATGCACCCAAGCGCCCAGCTCCAAAAAGGGCTCAATATCCTCCTTTGCCCGAGACTCTCCCGAATATATTTCGGCCCTCATGTCCATTGGTGCACTCCAACTTCCTCCAGAATGGCATAATTGGAACCCAATCGTTGACCAGTCCAGATATTGTACATTCCACCGGTAGCCCGAGCACACGATAGAAACTTGCTTTCAATTCCGAGACTTTGTCTATGATCTTCATGAAGGGCAGCGTATAGACTGGGATGAAATACATAAGGTTGTCACCGAAATCAAAGAAAAGAGAAGGCAAGCACCGAGGCAGCAAGTGCAACAGCAAGCACCGTAGTCGTAACCACAGCCACATCAGTAGTAGCCTGAGCACGATCTGGGAATCCATCACAACCCCATGCCAAACCATCCTCCCGCTCCGCAGCCTCAACCACAGGCATCGGCTCAGGTCAACCTTGTTCAATGCCCGGTCCCCAACGCCGGGTGGTCTTATGATGATGAATCTTCAGTTCAACGGCTCATGGCTCTCCACCACACCTACCGCAACCCTTCTTTCCCCTCTACCCCCGTCATCCTCTCACCAAACCATCAAGCCACCACCACCACACCATCCACACTTGTTGTCCCCTTTAAACCCCTTATCCTACCACCCACCTCTCCCATTGTTTCGTCTGTCCTCGCTCCCCCGCAAGTTCACATTCCGCCCGTCCCTGCTCCTCCACAAATGCATATTTCCCCTGCCACTGCCACACCACCATCTAATCCTCCGCCTGTCATCCTCCCAGTAGGACCCATTACCTACGTTACCACTCCGATTATCCCCGCTACCATCACAACGCCTACCCCTACACCTCTTATCCACCCCATCGGGCCCATCAAACCACCCACCATGAGCCCATCTAATGATTTGCTGGCTCAGAATCTTGCCCTTCGGAGCAGACGTTTGTTCCATCAGAACTACCCTACCTCTGGTGCATCTGTACCCAATCTCCAGTCCTCGCAACAGGCTGCTGAGCAGGAGGAGGCAGATCCACTATCGGATACCCAATATGATCTGTTACATCATCTGGACCGAATGCCCGCGAAGATTTCAGTGCTAGAATTGATTAAGCGGTCTAAGCTTCACCAGGATGTGCTGCGGGATTTTTTACAAAAAGTCATGGTTAATGAAGATATGGTAGTGGATAGCCTACCAACTGCCCTGACCACAATTTCCAAGTGACTGGCCATTACATTCTCAGAGACCGAGGTAGCACCTCCTAAGACTCGTCAAATGCCACTATGCATTTCTATCATCTTGAACAAAGTATGCATAGATGAGGCATTGGTAGACACTAGGGCTTCTATCAACGTTTGTCCCCTAAGCACTCTGAGAGCATGCAACATTTCAGAAGATTTATTAAGGCCTACCCCGACTACTATCGGGGCATATGATAATTCAAGAAGGGCGTGTCATGGGGTGGTTACTATCCAGGCTGAACTCGGGCCTTTGACAATGCACATTGAGTTTTATGTGCTCGATATTGACCCCATGTTCAAAGATATTCTGGGTCATCCGTGGATTGATAATCTTAATGCCATACCGTCTACTACTCATCAATACCTTAAATTCCCGTTTCAAGGACGGGTGGCGAAAGTTAAAAGCATCTCCATGGTTCAGTCAGTCGAAGCCATTTCAGAGAAGATCTTACCGACACTCTAGCCCAGTAATCGGCCTGTTATTTCGGTATTGGACCTTAATTTTCCCTAGGCATATGCACCTCGCAAGCCAGCCGTCGCACAGGTGAATGTCAGGGTGAAGCCCAAGATAAGAGATTCTAAGGGCTGCGAGATCATATTGAAGCTAGGCTATCAGCCAGGAATCAGTTGTAGGGGCAGACCAAGCCGGTCCCCAAGGGTAGAAAAATGAGCAAATGGGGCCTCGGATATCGAGAGTCACCATTATCTATCCTGAGTCATTCACCCATTGACTTGGGATTACCGTCAGCACTTTGTCAGGGGCCCATTGCAGCCAGGGACTTTGAATGTCCTGCCAAGTCAGACCAACAAGGAAGATGCTGCTTGTTCAGTCTCCGGCCTGCCATCGCTGCCTAGGGGGCCCGTGGATATTATGGTTGATTTCAGTAAAGCTTTTGCAAGGTTGTTCTATGAAGAGGACCATCCAAGAAACCAGAAGGTGCAGCTTGTGCAATACACGCAAGGGAAGCCGGCTTACAGTATGCAAGAAAAGGGGAGCTCACACATCATTTTCAATTGGTCTCTTTCCCCTCTGTTCTCATTGCTACAATAGCTGGATTTTATACCCCGTTCACCTCTTATTTTGATCGACCCGTTGCTGTTTGAGAGGCCCAATGACTTTCTCATTATCAGAACATGTGATTGCTGCCCACCCGTTGATCTATCCACTCCTTTCTTCTCCTCTTTTGATCCCTTCCTCGATCTATTTTGTCCTTTTGTGTATCCTCTCGCACTTCCTCCCCCTTCACCCTCCTCTCCGTCTTATTGCATGCTCTGCACTAATCTCCAAAAAAACGTCAATTTTGAAATGGAGATTTCAGTGGAAGATTACGCTATGTTTCGTCCATCCTCCTCCCAGGGGCATGAGGCCCCTGCATCCCTTTCATTAGACTTTCTCTCTCCTAGGTTAGATTTAGGGTCTGTCGAGTCTAGGGAAGTAGGGTCTGTCGGGTCTAGAGAAGTAAGGTCTTGTTCTAGTGTGTCCAACCCTTTCTCCGCGCTTGAGGCGCGCCCGTTGGCACGTCATTCCAAATCCATTCCCGATAGGTTCTTACAGGATTTAGCTCAGCGATGTCATGCTCTTCTCAAATGCCCAGAATTTATTGAGACGGCGATCATGCTAGAAGAAGATGAGGAGCAAGACGGGGTGTGGAGCGACGACGAATTTGGTGTTTATGAGATCGTGGATGAAAAAAACCCAGTTGATCTCGAGGACAATGATGTAGATGACACCGCCGACTTGTATGCACAAGGTTTGATGAGCCATCATTGGCAGTGGATGAACCTACAAAGGAAATTAATCTTAGTACTAATGAGGACCCCAAGCCTGTCATTATTTCTGCTAATCTCCCTCCTGAGGTTGAAGAGGAGTTGCTTAAGATTTTGAGAGAGTATAGCGACTCTTTTGCCTGGTCATACAAGGACATGCCGGGTCTGGACCCCTCTTTGGTGGAACATCGACTGGTGCTTAAGCCAGGGGCAAGACCCGTAAAACAAAAATTAAGGAGATTTCACCCCCACATGGCCTTAAGGATGAAAGAAGAAGTTCATAAATTACATAAGGCCAGATTCATTCGAGTCGTTTTATATCCTCAATGGGTGGTGAATATAGTCCCTATTATCAAGAATGATGGAAAGATTAAAATTTCTATTGATTTCAGGGATTTAAATAAGGCGTGTCCCAAGGATGATTTCCTGCTGCCTCACATAGATGTGTTGGTGGATAACACGGCCGGGTATGAAGCTTTGTCATTTATGGATGGTTATTCTGGGTACAACCAAATCCGCCTAGCTCCAGAAGATCAAGAGAAAACCTCCTTCACCACGCCATGCCGAACTTATTGCTATGTGGTAATGCCATTTGGATTGAAGAATGCTGGCGCCACCTATCAAAGGGCGATGATGGCTATATTCCACGATATGATGTGTCACGTCCCAAGCCTTTATTACAGTGGAAGACTAGCTCGAGGAACGTGAACAGCCAGCATGGTAAGCCTCTTGCAAGCAAGAACGATCAGAGCACAAGACAACCACAAAAATGTAATTTTACAATAATTTACTGAAACTCCAACTTTATTTCATTAATAATCAAAATATTCCAATACAATAACTTTTCAACCTTCTTCAATCCATTAGACTCAAGAAAAGGAAAATTACAAAGACTCGATCTAAATAAGTTTGACTTCCTAGGTCTTCACTCTCATTTTGATACGACTTTCATTCACCCTCGGACCCGCTACTTGTATAACTCGAATCTGAATTCGAATCACTTCCATCTCCTGAAAAAGATTAGAAATAGGTCATGAGCACATTTGCCCAGTAGGTATCTTCGCATCAACATGAAGGCACTATTAAAGTGATTAGCATTTTAGCTCTAAAGAAAATAAAGTGAAATCATGTGAATGCGATAAATCATATGTAAATAACCAAGGTAACAAGATGATCATGTAAGATAGAATGAACAAGTATGAATTAACAAGAATGTATCAAGAACATGATATGGCCTTTCATGAACAAGAATGTACTAGCAAACCACGTAATCATCACACAAACATCTTTTGCTTATGAGCAAGTATTTGGTGAATTTATGTGGAATATCATGTAACAAGCAAGAAAGTCATGTACGTATATATGTCATGCCTATGGATTTTCACTTATTTATAGAGAAAGTACTCCCAGCGCAATGCGACGCCAGTAGCATCATATCCCATGGTTTACAGTATGTTGCCGACAATTAGCCGAGGGGACTAGCATAGAGCCCTTGAACACAATCAGTGCTCGATCGCATCTTCAAGTATAAATCAAGCTACTTCCACGTTTCAAGCAATAAAACATGGCCAGTAATGTAACAAGTTCAATAAGTTCATAATAATTTGAATGAACGAATGCTTCAATTAAGAATATGAGAGATCAAGAATGACTTAAAACAATGTTATGCTCATGGAACAATTTTGACAGCATAACAGTATATTCCTTATCTTCCATAAATTAAAATTAAGTATCTTGAGCAATATGACTAGTCCTAGACCATCAATAATCTATCTAGGAACTTTGGAATATCAACCCTTGGGTCAAACCTCGGGTTAAAGCACTCAGAAATTATGATGGTCAAATAATGGGCCGTTACATGAACGTGACGGTTTAGTATTGGACCGTTAGAATGGTCTGAATCCAGAAAGAATAAATTGGACTCAATAATGTGACGGTTGTATACTGGACCGTTAGATGTGCCTGACGGTCAAGTAATAGGCCGTTACATTGACAGAATTCAAAATTTTGGTAGTGCTTTTCTAGATAATTGGGCTTTTAATGGTACAACCAACTCGGCGTCCTAGTGAGAATCCAAGGCTCGTGGAGAATTACGGAGGCCTTGAAACAAGATTTCCTAGTCTATTGGAAGGAATATCCAATAGAGAGGTCCTCAAGTTTAAGAATAATGTTCCTATTTGTGCAAACGTGTGAACTAATGGTCATATACCGGAATATATGCCATATACTTAGAGAAATTGACTCTATAGACGAGATAGAATGTGTAACGATGTGAAACCATGTTAAACTCCGTCAATACAATAATTAAAATCATGTTTTTAATACAAAATTATAGAGTTTTGGCAAATGAAATTAACATACACATAAAATAACTCAAGGTGCTTTAGACATGCAATTCCTAACATAAATCAATTAATAAACTTAAAGTCATGAAAACAGGTCAAAACTTAGATATCTAGGCTTTATTTATAAGCTAAGTTAACTGTTTTCAATTCTGTCTCGGGTTGACATAACACAACACTCTGGCGGTCTAAGACATGTGCGTCATATGACTGTGACGATTTATCGTGGAGCCGTCAGAAGACTGTGACGCACTACTTTTGGTCCGTCATAGATTACAGAGAAACTGACGTATAACAGGGGGTGTGACGGCTTATCGTAAGGCCAATAAAGTGTTGTGACAGTCTAACTATAATCCGTCAGAGAACTGCTGACCTCTCATGCAAGAAGAATCAACATAACCAACTACTCTAGTCATGACAAAATGAAGAATAGGCCATCTAGGTGCATAGGTTGCAGTGAATTAACAAGAGAATATCTTTTATCTTTAATTTAGGCTAAAGATATGCATGTATGCATAGACATACTAAACATGAAGTTCTCGGCCTATACTGCATGAAATCAAACAAAACCAGAGGGCTTTTACTCCTATCATGATGTTCTTGCCATTCATGAGATAACCTACCTCTTTCCTTGACTTTCAACTTCCAATTTGGGACTGCAAGACACGCCCTAGTTCTTCCCTTACTGTGAGTTTTCAGCAACTTCACGTCGCTCTAACTCCATAATCCCTTGACCTAAAGATGTGAAATTTGGAGGGTAAGAAGATGAAAGTAAGGGGAACAAAAAGTTCTAAATAATCAAACTCTAAATACCTTGTTTAGGCGTTCTATCTCCTGATCTTCAGCAGACTTTTGCTCAGATTCCTGGGTCGCTATGGTCGAACCAGCAACTTTGCAAGGTTCTGGCTACTTGTGTAGTCGATCTCCTAGCATGAAATTTTGAGAAAGATTAGTCCTATGTATAAGGAACAAAAACCTTTAAAGAACCTACCTGAAATAAGGTCGTCTTACCTTGATTCCACGCGAGCCAATATAGGGGTCGCGCAGGTCAAAACTAGGTCCTATTTATAGGGTTTTGCTAGGGTTTGAAGATTAGATCGATTCTAGAGTCCTTGTTAAAGCTTAGATCGACTTCTGAGAGTCCTTAACACGTTTACCAGTCCTCCCATCTCGATCCCTAAAGGATAGACTAGCAAAAATCCAATCTTTTTGCTCTTTCTTCACTTCACGGAATTGACAGAGTGTAACAATCGACTCTTGGTGCGTCACACTCTTGTGGCGGTCGCACGATAGACCGCTACAGACACTGTGCGAAGAATTCAAATTTATTTCAAACTCTTTTATTATTTTATCCACATAATTATCTAAAGAAAGGTATTTATCCTTATATTCTGAGGATAAATTAAATAACCTTCTAGAATATGGGCCAAACTTAATGGGCTTGGTCCTTAACTTCTTTGGGCTTTATTTATCAAAGCTGGATTAATTATTTAACATAATTGGGCCTTATAATCAATTTAAGCTTTATAAATTCCTAATAAATTCAAGAAAATTCTTAAAATAATCCAAAAATTATTTATATAAATTTTGGGGCACTACATGATGCATGTCTATATGGAAGTTTACGTGGATGACATTTTGGTGAAGTCGTGGACCAAAGAGGAACACCCCGCTATCCTGGCTAAGGTGCTTCAGAGAGCTAGGGAATACAAGTTGAAATTGAATCCTAAGAAATGTGTATTTGGAGTATCTTCAGGGAAGCTGCTAGGTTTCATAGTCAGCAAACAGGGGATTCAAATTGATCCTAAGAAAGCTAAGGCCGTTATGGACATGCCCCCGCCTAAGAACATCACAGAACTTCGAGGACTAATTGGGCGTCTGCAGTTCATTAGAAGATTAATATCCCAACATTCTCAGAGGTGCTGCCCGTTTTACGAACTGCTAAACGCAGGGGTCAAATTTGAGTGGAATCAAGATTACCAGAAGGCCTATGAGGATTTAAAGGTTTATTTGTCCAATCTCCTGATTTTGTAATCTCTTATCCCTGGGAAACCACTAATCCTATATATTTCTGTCATCGAGGACTCCCTAGGAGCTGTCCGGGCACAAGTGGATAATGAAGGTAAAGAAAGGGCAACTTATTACCTCTCTAGGTTGTTTAACCCAGTAGAGGCTAAGTAGAATGACATGGAGATGACTTGTGCCGCGCTAGTTTGGATATCTCAGAAGCTGAAGCATTATTTCCTATCACACTAGGTTAGATTGATCTCTAGAATGGAACCGATTCGCTATCTCTTAGTGAAGAGGTGAAATCTCGCGCTGAGTCCTGAGCGGGCTGTGGATCACCAGAAGATGAACTATAAGACAGGGAAACGTATCAGAGGGCCCAGGGGATTTCCCTGGGGCAAAACCCTCCGATGGCTAAGTCAGTAGAGCTGTGGTGGAAGCAATGATGGGGAGGAGAAAAGCTGGTGCGCGAGATTCCTCTCCACCAAAGGGGTGAAGCGGATTGCTCAGGAGTTTCGAGTGTGAGTGCCTTAATGGCTCCCTTTTTCTTCTTACCTTCCACCGGAGGGTAGCCCTGGTTTAAATAGTATGCCGCCTTCAGGAGTCCTGTGAGCTGAGGGGTCTCCGGCGGGAGTTACGTCCTCAACGTGGGCTTTCATGGCCTTTATCGTGGGAGCGTTATCGCCTTGAAGTCCGGCGGCTTCTTGATTTCCCTGTCCGTTGGGGTCTCTTAACGGCAGCACAAACGGATAATATCTGGTTTGGCCGAGCTCCTGAAACGCCAGCCCTGTCCGGGCGATGAGCATAGCTCAGTGAAAGAGGGGTCGGATAGGTCGGCTAACGCCTGTCTCTCCCGGGCGGGGAAACGGCTTGGACCGGACCCACCTTGTGACCTGACCATCACTCGGGCCCTCCGAGCCTAGGGGCCGCCGGGGAGAGTTGGTTCCTCGAGTGTTTGTTCATTGGGCTTTTCTTTCCTGAGTGGGCCCCGTGGGCTATCACTCGGGTGAGCTTGCCTCGTTGGACCTTGTTGGGTCTTGTTGGGCTGCTCTTTGGTTGGGCTATAGAAATCCCCCTCTCCACTTAGAAAAGCCCATTTTTTCTAGTAGGTTAGCTCGCTGGCAGAGCTTCCTCTCTCAGTTTGATATCACCTTCGTCGTTCAGAAGGCAATCAATGGATATGCCATCGCTGAGCATCTTGCCCACCTTCCTATTCCCTGCACCGACTCTATTCAGGATGAATTCCCTGATGAGTACCTCGCTGTTCTTACCCATCATTCCTTCTAGTCTATGCACTTTGATGGCACACTCAACTCACAAGGCCGAGGGATAGGTGCCGTTCTCCTCACTCCGGAAGGGGTGACGATTTCCCTTGCATATTAGCTCTCTTTACCTGCTACCAACAACATTGCAGAGTACGAAGCTCTCCTGGCCGGGTTGAAGCATGCCTATCTCTTGGGCGCGTGATATTTGAACATCATAGGAGACTCTCAGCTTGTTCTACGCCAAGTTCTGTCCACATACTACACTCGTGACCCGAAGCTCAAGCCATATCAAGATTTGGTCACCCTCTTGGCTAGGAAATTCCGTAAACTAATCTACATCCACACCCCTCGATCTTAGAATATCCTTGTCCATGCTCTAGCATCTCTTGCTTCTTCTCTGTCTTTTCCTCTCAGTCGGAGCACTGAGACTATCGTTGTCCAGAGATTGGACGCCCCTTCTCTTCAGGATCCTTGGTTTGACAACCTTAGGAAGACCGTGGAAGTGAAGGCTGAGAAGAAAGATTTGAAGGAAGTTTCTTTGGTGGAATTAGAAGAGATCTTGGAAGAAGAGGAATTACCTTGCTATCATGAAATTGAGCTGTATTGTAGAGACGAATTATTCCTAGAAGGGGCAAATGCCGAACAGCGTAAGGCTATTAGAAGAGCTGCCTTGAGGTACACCATCATAGCTGGAGAATTGTACAGTGGCGCTCTCAATGGAATGCTTATGAGGTGTCTAGATGACGAGGAAGCTTGGAAGGTGGTCGAGGCAGCTCATTCAGGCGAGTGTAGAGGTCATGTCAATGGCAAGGCTTTAGCGAAGAAGATCCTTGGGCAGGGTTATTATTGGCCCACTCTAGAGGAAGATTACTCTCTCTATGTCCGGAGGTGTCTCAAATGTCAATTCCACATTGATAAAATCCATGCTCCTACTTCATCTCTTCATCATCTCTCTACTCCTTGGCTACTCTCTATGTGGGCTTTCGACATTGTAGGCCCGCTAGGTGATCCCAACTCTCAAACCAAGCAAAAATCCTTTATACTTATCGCCACTGAGTACTTCACCAAATGGCCCGAAGCGGAAGCGTACGCAGAGATCTAAGCTGCCACGGTGTGCCACTTCATCATGAAGAATATCATCTCGCGATTTGGACTGCTAAGCAGCATCTTCACCAACAGCAGGCCCCAGTTCATCTCACAAGAGCTCCAGGACCTCTATACGAAGTTCAATATTGCATTGCATCATTCATCTCCATATAATCGTGAAGACAACGGTCAAGCCGAAGCCACTAATAAAACCCATCTCAAGATCATAAAGAAAACGTGCGAATCTCACAAATTTTATGATTGGCCTGAGCGATTAGTGGAAGCTCTATTGGCTTACCGCACCTCCGTCTGTACTCCTACGGGGCAAACCCCCTATGCTCTTACCTACGGGATGGAGGCGGTACTTTCATATGAGATCTTAATCCCTTCCCTAAGGGTGCAACTCGATAAGGAACTTAATCTCGACGAACGTAAGGAGGTATTACTGGTCCAATTAGAACTCTTGGATGAGAAGAGGACGAATGCGGCCGATCACGTTTCAGTTTATCAAAAGAGAGTCTCGCGTTATTTTCAAAAGAAGGTAATTGAACACAAATTTCAAAGGGGTGATATGATTTTGAAACGCAAATTTATTTGGTCCGGAGGTCCCAGGTCCAAATTGCAACCTAACTGGGAAGGGCCATTCATCGTTAGAGAAGCTTATCCAGGGAACGCGTATCGTCTAGTTAACACAGAAGGTGAGGAGCTGTCTCACGTGTGGAATGGGTTGTATCTTAAGCGCTTTTACTCTTAGAGTCAAGCTAGTGACAATCCGGTAGCAAGGTGACCCTCCCCTTGATCATGAAGGAGGACCCCGAGCATGACAATCACCCACTACATGGCAACCTTGGTTGGGTTTTCCCTCTACTATCCGACACCGTCTCTCCTTTGGCCATACCTAGGGGGAGTGAAATTCCCTGCTTTTCTTTCTTCGGCCAAGTGTAGGGGCAAGGGGTGAATCAGGGGGAGATGACCAACCTAGACACCCCAACGAGAGGAGGTCTCAAATAGGGGTAGTCCATTATGACCTGATTCCACAAGAAATAGAAAGAAAAGAAAAATCAATCAAAGAATGGAGCATGAGTCAAGGCAATAGCCAACACGTCTATCAAAATCACAAAGTGCAACGTCAAATTACTCCAAGAAAAATAAAATATCAAACTAGGCATGACAAGAGTGGCAGTACAGTTTCCCCGCGGGATGTTATAAGCCCGATTGTATGGGTGCCTAGAGTGGATGAACGTTCGATGATGGACACAAAGCTCCGACGCAACAGACCGAATCTCCAATCGGGTCATCATGGGAGAAATTCGAGCCCTAAAAACTTCTATTTCTATGCTAGGCTTACCCCTAACGGTTCTTCTCTCTCTCCCTCAAAAGACTGAAACATGCCCAGGGTATGGCCCTTGGAGAGGCACCATCATATGAACGAGGTAGGCTGGGCCGGGGATTGTCATCCTCAATGCACGCTAAGCTCGGGGGATTCTCAGTGGAATAGGCAGGGCTCTCGTTGCCAGGGCAGAATTGGCTTTGAAAAAATTCAAAAAAATCAAAATTTTTAAAATTTCAAAAAAAAAAATAAATATGTCAAAATTTTAAAAAAATGAATATTTTAAAAATTCAAAAAAATCAAATATGTCAAAATCTAAAAAATCAAATATGTAAAATAAAAAAATAGATATTTCAAAATAAAAAAAATCAAATATGTCAAAAATTCAAAAAATCAAATATTTAAAAATTAAAAAAAAAATCAAATATGTCAAAATCCAAAAAAAATCAAATATGATAAAATAAAAAAAATCAGATATTTCAAAACCCCCCAAAATTAGATATTTCACACCATCCTTGCATTTCATATCATGCATTGCATTTATTCTTATTGTGTCTTCGCCTATTTGATAAGGCTTCAGCCCTTGACCAACTATCAAGGATTGGTCGTTTCTAACTTATTTCAGGCAAGGGGTTAAGCCTAAGAACATATCTAACTTGTTTATTTGTTTTAGTATGTGCAAAAACAGGTTACAACATGTAAAATCCAAGGCTCACAGACTTCCTTGTTCTATTGCCCTTTGCGGTCTTTCGTTAGACTATTAAGCTCTTCCTGACGGTCAAGTGGCGACCGCCATCTTTAACTGTACTCCATAGCTCACAATTTCCATGTTCCTTCCCCTTTGCGGTCTTTCGTTAAACCGTTAAGCTCTTCCTGGCGGTCAGTTGGCGACCGCATCCCTCACCCGAGAGCCAGAGCTCACTGTTTCCCTGTTCCTTTCCCTTTGCGGTCTTTCTTTAGACTGCTAAGCCCTTCCTAATGGTCAATGGGTGATCGTATTCCACACCCGAGAGTCAAGATAGACACAGTTTCCTGAGTCCTCCCTCTTGTGGTCTGTCGTCTGACCGTTAAAGTGAAGGTGGCGGTCCTTTGGTGGACCGTTTTTGGGCCATTTGAGAACTCTGCAGATTTGAACATTCAAGACTAAAGAAGCAATCTCACAGAAAATCTTTCAATCAATCCTTTTATTCATTCATTCAATGTTCAAAATACATCATCCTCTCAAATAGTTCTCTACATACATAATCATGAAGCTTAAATCACATTCAATTTCACATCCGCACGGGGCCGAATCTTGCGTAGTGCTTTCACGTAAGCTCGATAGTCCTCTTCATCCTCTATCACCTCTGCTTGCAAGGTACAGACTCGGCTGATCTCCCACATTGTCAGAGTGCTCCGGACAACTTGCTCGTCCTCCCCGGTCCCCATCTTCCTAGCTTGAAGGAGAGGGAAGTGTGATAGTGCTGGAATCATAGTGTGGGGGAGTCCAACTTGTAAGTAACACCGGTGGGGGTTGTAGAGCGCAAAGGTAGTGTTCCCCACTAGCCGAAGGTTTAGTCCTAGCCGCCGGGGTAGCCTAAGGGTAGTGCCCTACAGAGCCCGTGGTTGCATCACAAATTTATCAAGTGGCAAAGTGTTGAGGAAGAGGCGTCAATCGTCCCTTGTCTTCTTATCCACGGTCCGACATTCAACCTAATTAGAAAATCCAGATGCTCCAATGCAGAAGAGTGGGTGGCTCCCAAATATGCGGGTCACTGATGGCACATCCTCCTTGGGTAGAAACTTCAATCTAACCCCCATCCAACACTCAAGAGCTATCATAGAACCTAAAAGAGGACCCCCAAGGGAAGCTGAACTAAGGCCCTCATAAAGGTAAGAAAGGATAGCCTGGGAGATAGATAAACCCCGCCACAACCCGCTGATGACACTAAGGTTTGGAATGTCTAAAAGGTTGTCGGTGGTAGAAAAAAGTAAAACCCCACATAAGCAAATAGAAGTGGCTTTGGCTATAGCCTCATTCCACCCACACTTTTTCTTGCAGTGGGAAGTGACCCATTGGGACATGGGGATCAAGTGGATATGACGCGAGTGCTAATCATGGTTCCCACATCCTTTGGGTTGGGTATGAATTCCCCCAAGATGTGTGAAGGGTCTATATGATCAACCGTATGGCACACTAGGTCCTCATCCCCCACCTTAGTCCTAGGAAGGGCTAGGTATGTCTCAATCTCTTCTATGAGGACGGTGGGTTCAAAGGTTGGGAAGGCAAAGGTGTATGTTTGAGGGTGCCATAACTCCACCAGAGCTAAAATACTATGCCAATCAAGGGAGATCTTTTAAAATTTTTTGGCTAAGACAAGTAATGGTTGGAGGTGCCATGCCTTTAAAATAGAAATAACTTTTAAAGGAAGACCCTTTATCATGGGAGCCACCCACTTCAGGCTGGAGTAACATCGTGGGCCAGGAAGGAGCTGGAGAAACAAATGAAAAAGAAGACAAAAGGGAGAAGAAGAAGAGAGGTAATATGAGAATTTAAGGAACTTAATGAAATTTAAACATCATTATTTTAGCTCACCTCTCTTGAAGAACATGTGCTCAGATGCTTGGGGATGGACGCCAGTCGCTACAGCTCCCCGTACTCCTTCTTAGCCGATCTTGGCCCGTTGTAGACGCCCTCACCCATTGTGCTAGCTTCAAAGGACCTCTTCATGGTGATTTGGATAGTTTTACTAAGGTTTTTAAGGCTTAAAGAGAGGCTTCTTTGTGAGTTACGAGTTCAGGGTGCATTGCTAGCTATAGAGCTTAAATTTCTAGTCCTATTGCATTAGGATTGAGGCTGGGGTGCCTCAATTTGAGTTAGAATGGGTTCTAGCATGAGTTGGGCATTGTAATCTGCACATTAGGACTCTCTCGGAGAGTCTCGCTCAGATTTAACTAAGTTTTCTACCTAGCGGCCTATCGCGCAACCGCTAGGGTCATCTAGCGGTCGTTTAATGGCCGTTCGTCCCCTTTCTTCACCGCCTTCTATTTCATCCGCTTAGCGGTCGCATCATGGCTATTTACCACCTTTTACGGTCTTACGAGGACCGTTTTCTTACTGTCCCAGTCTATGTTCATCCACCCTTTGCAGCCTGTCGCAGGACCGCCACCTAGGGGGTAGCAACCCTGTTGAGACCGTTTCTTTCATCTGACCTGTGTGTTTTCCCTCAAACCTCTCTCTCTTCGATCTTCGTGCCTTAAGGCCACGTCTCTCTTTCTCTCTCTATGTCAGTCAGTCCTACGGGTTATCGTTAAGTTAGTAGAGTCAGTGTTCACATCCACACCTTTGCATTTCTGCGTGTGGATGGCCTAGGCACATGCTTAGAAGAGAGAATGCAGGCCTTAGAGGAACGGGCTGAAGATTCAGACCAGTCTATTCAGGGATTGGTAGGGAGAGTCACCGACCTAGAAAATGCCCTGGTTGAGGCGCACCCCACGTCGAAAAATGGTCAACAGGAGCCGGTTCAGCAACTTGCTGCTCCAAGGGATCAAGGGGTAGATGATAGGAGGCGTCGGGTCCCCGAGGTGGTTGACTTTGAGTCCAATAAGGGGATATGGTAGTGACCATCGTGTTCAATGGCGGAATCATGATTATGATGAGGATGAGCGGACCCTCGGGACCGTTCGTGCAGACCCTCCCACTTTTGACGGGTCCTTGGACCCGAAAGTCTATTTAGATTGGGGCATGAACATGTACTTTGATTGGTTCGATAAGACCGACCATCGAAGAGTCCGATTCGTGACCACGAAGCTGATAGGATAGGCGCAGACTTATTGGAAGAACATGGAGAGCCTGTTGTTTCAGCGTTTAGAGCCCTAGGTTGATACATGGACTGAGATGAAGTTCAAACTCCGGCAAAAGTACCATCATGCCACATACCGTCAGCGACTCATCGATAGGTGGCAAAGCCTTAGCCAGGGAGATCGGTCCGTGACCGAGTACATCGTTGAGTTTTATGAATACTATTTGTGATGTGGAGTTACGGAAGAGAGCACCATGCCCGTTTGCCGCTTCCATCGTGGTTTGCGGCTGCACTACCAGTATGAGCTTTTTCACCGCGATACCAAGACTTTGGAAGAGGCGTATCAGGTTGCTCTGGAGTTGGAGAAATTCGAGGCAGAGTTTGAGCCTGCCCAATGATTGGGACCCTTTCCTCATCTTGGGGTTGAGCCTCATAGTTCGTCGGGCCCATATCAGAGGGCTCCCATGGCTCGACCTCCGTAGCCCGCCCGTCAGGAGCCACCCGCCCCAAGGTCTCGCCCTCCCCCACCGAGGGACGTTACCCCTCAACCCCAACCATCTGCACCCATTGCCCGACCCTAGGCACCCACACCTTCTACTCGTCCTTTGTTGCCTGCACCCCCTATCCGTCGGGAGGATAAGGGAAAGGGACCACTTATCAGGGAGACTAGTGGGTCACGTCGGCAGTGTTATCGCTGCCAAGGGTTTGGCCACTTTGCAGGCCAGTGTCCCACCGGTACATCTCTAGTCGTTGGGGACACACGAGTCGGAGAAGCCTCAACTTCTGGGGTTGTGCCTGTTAGCTATGAGGCTGAGCAGGAATTAGCTGACGAATTCTATGGAGATGACCCGGTGCAACCTATCGACACCCAAGATGCAGTACCCGGATGATGTACACCTAGGGGTAATGTCACTGCATTAGGTATGAGTCTAGGGTCATGTGTGAGTCTTTTTCTTTTCTTTTCTTTTGTTGTCATCCCGTCTGTTGGGAGTCTGCATGTGTCCTGTTGGGAGTCTGCATGTGTCAAGTCGAGTCGGTCTATTGTAAGCTCGCGATGTCCGTCCCTTTCGAGTGTGAGACTAGTCAGATCTCATGCGTATGTTGTGGACTTGCCTAAACGAATAGGGGATCAGCTCTACCATTAAGTCTCAGATCTAGTTACATACAGGGACCCAGCGGTGATTCCTAGTGAGTCTTTCGAGCTGTCTCCTCCCCTTTGAGAGTGACCCTACCTCGAAGTGTCCACCACTAGCCTCATTCCCGCAACAGCGTGAGCAGATAGAACGTATACGGGATGAGCAGGTGACTATTACTAGGAGTGGAGCCTACCCACGCTATCTCGTGCAATGGAGAGGACAACCAGCTTTTGATGACACGTGGATCACCAGAGCAGAGATATAGATCCGCAGGAGTGATACGTGAGCAGCCGCTCTCCCTTACTCGATGGGGTCTAGTTCTTCCCACCCGGGGAGAATTGATGGGGCATTGGGGCTAGTCCGTTAAGTGTTTGGAATGTGTACTTGTAATATTGTACTTTGTGTGTAATATGTGCTTGTTTTGGGTTTTAGTTGGGTTTCTTTGTAAAAAGACCACGTAAGTCCAATGGGCCCCCCCACCTTCTCTCCCATTGGGCCACCTAGGTGCAAGGGCCCCTAGGGGCTAGTCCATGGTCCAAGTTGGACTTGGACCAAAAGAAGAAAAATCAATTTTTACCACTTTAAAAGGGGACACCCACTTATTTTTCCCTATATGTAGTTTTTTTATTTTTGTTTGACCAAGTGATTAGAAAATGGAATTTGACATCCCCTTGGTACCCCTCCCTAACCCTAGATCTGAGGGCAGTAGTGGTCATTTGTCTAGGGTTTCCATGTCATATAAAAGCATTGTATTTCCTATTTTCATAGATTAAATGAGAAGAAAATCAGTTTTTTGGTGAAGAAGCCATAGGGCACAGCCCCCTCTCTCCTCCCCATCCCCTTTGTAGCACAGAAAGCAGCCCAATCTGAGGTGTGAGGCCTCCTTATCAGTTCTTCCCTTAGTGCGAAGCTCAACACCGCCGCCGCCGCCATCGAGCCGCCGTCACACCACCGCCGCCATACCGTATCGGTTCTATCCACCTCTGGATAGCAGCCCAGTGTTCGAATTCTTCCTCCCAATCCACAGATCCGATTGGTCTGAGATTTTGAGGGTGAGTTCCCCACGTAACCCCCCCTTTCCAAAAAAAATTTCATGCCTTGAATCATTTGTTTGTCCCCCGTTCCATTTATGTTTTCCCAGATCTACATAGTCTGTCCCAGTGCAGATCTATGTTCCAGCAACCCACCTCTTCATCTATTTGACCCCCTTACCAATTTCAAATTGATCTAAAATTTGAAATGTGTTTTCTATCCACCAAATCCCCTCTCCACAAATGTTTTCATGAATTTTGGAGTTTGTTTACCCTTCTGAAAAACCTCTGTTCAAATCGGATTTCTGTTCTATCCCCTGTAGTCCAGATCCGACCACCCCTGCCATAAAATCCTTCCCACCCCTCAAACCACCTCAAAAAAATACCACAAAATTTGTGCGTGTTCCTTACTTCCCCCTCTATCTCCCATAGAAATCCCAAGTCCTAGATCCATCCTTGGAGCCTCGGTCAAATCACATTTACAGGAAGATCCCAACCTACCCTATCTGTTCTAAGATAGTGAACCCACTTGTTCAAAAATCCCCCACGAAGAATATAGCCATAGGAAAATTCTATTAACAGTAGGTGTTCGTAGATCTTCAAAAGAGCTTCACAACGGCACCCGTTTCACGTCAATCCGACATCGGAGCTGATTGTAGCAATTTTTCTCGCCGGGTCGCACAGTTCTGAAACTGCTGAACAGGTTCAGGCCAGCAAGCAGCAACGTCCCCGAGTCGGGCCGCCTCGCCTTCCACAAGGCAATCCAGCATGATCCCTTGCAAGGCATTGTTTCTCCAGGAGTCCTCTTCACGTTGGGACCATTCCCAGCCAGATCGGACGCCAGATCCAAGTGTGATCCTCCAAATCGCCCGCACGCACCGTGCGAGCAGCACTGACGGATCGGTCCAAAAACGCTGCCCGTCAACCCAAGCTTGATACTCCCGGGTCACCATTATAGCCCTTTACCTCCCTACATGGAGTGGGTAGTGAAATTCATTTCTGTAAATTATTGATAATTGTTTGTACTGGGAGTACGAGTCTTGGTCGAGGTCGCCTTCCCCACGCCCGGAGCGTGGAGGTATCGTTTCCGCTCTCTCACTCGGTATTTGCTTACTTCGTATATTTCTATATGCCGCTGCTTGCATGTGATAGGTTAATCTAGCACGTTAAATAATTTCAATCACCGCTGCGAGAGAGGGTGAGACGCGTCCCGTGTGATAGGATCGGTGCGATGGATTCAGAGGGGGGGGTGAATGAATCCCACCCTTAAAAACTTTTCACTCAATAGAAGACTAGAACACTTTCAAGGCAAAATAAACAATCTGAAGAACAAGTTGAATTCTCTTTTAAACCAATGATCAAATATATATAAGGCGCGCCTAAACAATCAACTAACGGAAGCAGCACAGATAGAAATAAGAGTGCTCAAGACAACCTGTGAAGGAGGTAGAAGACAAGGAACAAGCGCACAAACCCAACCACACTGCACAGAAGATTTTTAGGTGGTTCGGTCACCAAGACATACGTCCACCCCTCACTCCCAACCGGAGTGAGGCTTCCACTAGCAACGCTAGAACAGCAGACTCAGTCTGCAAACACTTGCTGCCAAACAGCTTGACCAGGGGAACAACCTCCCCTCTTCCTCCAGACCGGAGGGACACCGCAGGTGATTCCCAGCCACTTGGAACCAGAGACTAGGTCTCTCTTCCCCTAGACTAGGAGGGAACCCACCAGTGACTCCCCGTCACCAGCAAACCAGAGGTCACAGACCTCTCTTCCTCCAGACCAGGAGGGAAACACTGATGACTCCCAGTCACCAGCAAAATCGGAGAATAAATCTCCCTTCTCCTGAGACCACAGGAGGAACCCCGATCCCAAACAAGGGAAACAGAAACCACTGAATGTATGAAAGGAACAAACGAAAAAAAAAAAGGAAAATCAAAAACAATATAGCTCCGAAGAGCACAATGACTGTGGATTTGATCCACGAGTCAATCCATGATCAGATCTTCAGGATGGACTGGCTGCACACTCTTTCTCCTTCTCACGATTTTTCTTCTCTCTCACTTTGGCTCTCAACTTCTCTTTCTTTTTCTCTCGTTCGCAGGCTCTCTCTGTCTCTTCTTTTCTCTTCTTCTTCTTCTTCTTCTTCTTCTTCTGCTTCTTTGCTGCTCTCACCTTCTTCTATCACTCTCTATCTTTTCTCTTCTTCTGTCTTTTTCTCTCTTGCTCGATCGCTACTATTTATATCAGCAGCAGATGTAGGGCGTGTGCAGGGCATGTGCCCTCTCTGTCCAGATAACCTAGGATCACGTGCCAGGTGCCAACCTCGGATCACGTGCCCATTCATCAGCCTGTACAATGAAAGAATTACTTCAGTCGATCAACAAATAATGTATAGACTTAATGAAATAATGCATGAGCGTGTATAGACTTTAGATGCAGCATATAGGCAAGTATGTACATTGGTGAGAGTGTATAGACTTGAAGCCCTTCAAGCGACCTCAATGTACAGACTTGCGGGGGATGCAAGAACAAGCGATAGCAAATGTATAGACTTAAGCGCTGCGAGCATAGGCTGTACACACTTTGATTGCGTGCAGGTGAAAGCAGTGTACAGACATGTTGTGAAGAACAATGCCCAAATGCAGTGTACAGACATGCTGTGAAGAACAATGCCCAAATGCAGTGTACAGACATGCTGTGAAGAACAATGCCCGAAGCAGTGTATGGACTTAGAATGCACGAGATAGCAGTGTACAGACTTTGCGGCAGGCAGCTGGACGTTTTATAGACATGCTGTGTAGGCTGTGGGACGCAATGTATAGACATTGCAGTGCTGGCTGCCAGCGATGTATAGACATTGCAGGGCGTGTAGTGTATAGACTTGGAAAGCTTGCAGGGCATGCATGGCAATGGCTGTACAGACTTTATGTGTGTTATGCTAGACAATGTATAGACTTAACGATGCAAGCGACAGTGTATACACTTAACGATGCAAGCGACAATGTATAGACTTAACGATGCAAGCGATGTATAGACTTTAGAAAGCTTGAAGCACAGAGACGCTAAGTAAGACACACCGATGTACAGACTTGAAAGACGATGCATGAGACGATGCATGAGACGATCGGATGTACAGACTTTGAAGCTTAACTGAGACGGTGGATGTACAGACTTGACGAAATGCATGCTACAGTGTGATGTATAGACTTAGTGCAATGCAAAGACTGTATAGACTTTAAGTAAAGATGCATGAGTAGTGTATAGACTTAGCATCTAACTAAGTATGCACAACGACAAGGGATGCTCAGGCATGCAGTCAAGGGACGTACAGACTTAGACTTGATCAATGCACAATGCACATATGGATGTACAGACTTGAACGTAGGTAAAGATACCAATGTTCAGACTTGTGCAATGTATGGACTTAGTGCTATGCGAGCATTGCTGCTGCCAGTGTACAGACTTGATGATGTGCAAGGCAAACGAATGTATGGACTTTCACAATGTGTGGACTTGCCAAAGGAAAGGCTGTACAGACTTGATGCAATGCAAGGCAACGAATGTATAGACTTCACGATGTGTGGACTTTCCAGAAGAAAGGCTGTACAGACTTGAGCCAGCACGATGTATAGACTTTGGCAAAGCAGTGATGTATAGACTTGCACAGTTCCAGCAAAAGGATGTATAGACTTTACCTGATAGTCCAATGTACAGACTTTACTTCGTGCAAGCTACAGTGCTAATGTGTGGAGTTAGTGTACTGCAGGGCAGACAATGTCTAGACTTTGAAAGCTAGAACACGAACATGCTGCAATGTATAAACTTAGCAAACGGGCTAGCATGCGAGTGTATAGACTTGCATGAGACTCAGCATGAGACGCTGAACCATCCAAGAATGTATAGACTTCTAAATGCTGACGGATGATGTATAGACTTGGCATAAGACGCTGCATGAGACGCTGAACCAGCCAAGAATGTATAGAGTTCTAAATGAAGGAATGCACAATGTCCAGACTTGATATGAAGGAATGCACTGGCTGTACACACTTGAAGTAATGCATGCAGGAGACGATGTATTGATGTGCAGACTATGTGTATGTGTGCGAGACAATGTTTAGACTTGCTGAATGATCGCACAGCCAAGGATGTGTAGACTATGCATCGATGTGCAGACTATGTGCAGTCTACAGGCAATGTGCAGACTCTATTTTGCAAGCAAAACAGTGCATGGCTGTACATGCTGACTCTGTTACATGAATGCATCGACCAGATGTCAGACAGATATGATGGAAAGTCATTCACAAACACACATTCACAAATACATGAACACATATGAATGCACTTAAATGAATCAACAAGATCTTTTATGCACACATGCATATGGTGACTTATAGTGTTTGCTATCATCAAAACCACAGGGGCACAACACCGTGACCCGATCCAGGGACGAAAGAGAGTTGACCACCAGGACTCATTGCCGGTTTCTCAACCGCACATGTCCGCACGCTTCCCTCACCGGGGGCGAGTCATGAGTTTGCCTAGAGTCCAAGGTTCGCATTCAAATTGACATCGAGTCGCGTCCCGTCTCACATCACATGTAGGCCAGACCGGCCTACAATGAAATCCCATCACTCATGGCGGCCCAGTTACATTCCTTTAATCAAAATCATATTCAATCCACTCAATTCTTTCATAGGTCTTATGATTCATCTTGCACCCAAGAATAAACCCAAATTGCTCAAGGACTCTCCACCCCTTCTTATGATTCTTATTGGGGAGGATAATATAATAATTCTTGCGATTCTTTTGAAGGCACAGCCCAAAATCCTCCGGATCAATTCTTTCAAAATTGGGCTCCATCTTCAAATAACTTTCATGATCAAGCCCACTATGGAGGACAACCCACATCCTCTCCCCTACCTCACTATCAAGTTGATCATTATTCAACTTTTTACCCCTCGAACTTTGCTTCTCAATCTACACATCCATATCCTCCTTGCCCAACTCTCCATCAGGAGGAGAGATTGAATCAATTTACTTAATTCTATCAATCAATCATGTTTCAAAGTCAATCTCTCCAAGCGCGAATAGCTAGGATGACTGAGGAGGTTAAGAGGATAGAGGAAGATCAATTGCTTGACTACTCTGGTTCCAATTCTACTAATCAAATTTATGATGTTGACTACGATCAATCTATGATTCCCCAAGATCATGACACTCAGATCAATCTTGATTTAGAAGATGAAGGGGTGATGGGGAGATCTTGTCAGGAGACTTTAAATGTGGAACCCACGGAATTTGAGAGGATCGAGGAATTTGTTGGTATTAAAGGAGAAAAGGAAGGTGATGAATTAATTAATGATCATATTCCACTTATGACCCTTCCTGAATTTCAGATTGAGAAGCTTGCGCTTAATTGCCCTTGTGAAAAGAATTCTAGAGAAGTTGATGATCTCAAGTTGGGGGGTGAAGAAGAAGAAAGTAATGTGCAAGTTCATAGTCAAACTCCACTAATTTCCCTTCCTGAATTTGAAGAGATCAGGTTTGAAGAAGAAGAAGAAGAAGAGGTGACGATGGAGAAGGATTTGAGTGATGTTATGAACCAGTTGTCTTGGGTAGATGAAGAGGTGGGTAACTTCCATGATCTTACTCTCGATGGGGCATCCTTAAATCAAGAGGAGGATTACTTTGTGATTAACAATTTTGATGATTTAATAGAAATGAATTCTAAATATCCTCCTCCTTTTGAAGAACATGGTGAAGGGGTCTTGTTGGAAAATTTTACCATTAATTTACCCACCCCATTGTTGGATAATATGATGAATAATCTTAATACGATTGATGAGTTTGGTGAAGGGGCCTGGTTGGAAACATTTACCTTTAATCCACCTACCCCATTATTGGATAAGTTCTTTGATAATCTTCATTCGATTGATGAATTTGATGAAGGGGTCTTATTAGAGAATTTCACATTTGATCTGACCCCTGAGCCTAGTCCAATAAAGTCTGAATCATTTGATGAATTAGATTTTGGGCTCATGCTTCCTTCCAATTTGATTCCTCGGAAAGTTAAGCCTCTTCATTATGAGATTCTAGGACCTGCGGGAGATATGCCAGCTATTTTCACCTTTTATTTGACTCCCCATCAGGAGGAACGGTTGATTAGTATTCTTAATGCACATGAGGCTATCAGTGAGGAAAGTGTGGCAAATAATGTCAATCTTATTCATAAGCCACTGGTGCCTGAGCGAGTTATCGTGGAGAAAGTAGTCAATAAAGGGATAGTCAAATGGGTAGATACAAGATAAGGGGACCATTGGGTAAATACTGGGCAACGGTTCTACCTCGATCTTGAAAGATTAATGGTCATTGATCATTTTATGACCCCTAAAGAAGAGAACTGGCTCACACATATTATTAATGTTAAAGTCAATAATGTGCGGAATCAACCTATTTCCAACCCATGCGCGTACATGCATACTCTTATCTTCTCATGGTACAAACGCTCAAACTTAAAAGAAGATAAGATCACATGGTGGCTCATTCTTAACTCAACTCTATGGTTATGGAGCTTGCACTTTCTATGCATGCGTCGGCTGAAGATGAAAAACTTAGCGCTTCTGGGAGGCAACCCAATATTTTTGTTATTTGATGTTTTGTTTTAGTTTATTTTCAGTAGTCAAGACAAGTCCAGGAGATGGAGCTATCGTCGTCCATATCAATGATGGAGTTTTTCACCCCGCATATCAGGTTGCCTCTTTCCTACTCAGCAATATTTATTGTTACATTATTCTGTTACTTCTATTGCTTACATATGCCATTGAGGATAATGTCATTCAAGTTGGGGGGGAGAGAAAAATTTCATGATGCATATAGTACAACCTGACATGAGAGAAAAATTTTATGATGCATATAGTACAACCTGACATGAGTTTTTACTTAATATCATGTATATCCTTCTATCCTGCATATCATATAAAGTGAAAAGATGGAATTCTCGACTAAGTTTTCGTGATTCATGCTTGAATTGAAAGTAATTCTGGAATAGAAAAGACTAGGGAGAAGTATGATGGACAATTTATTCGATATAGCTATGGAAAACTGATTTAAGAATCTCTTTAAAGTTCACGTGCGCTTTAGAAAAAAAAATCACTTTGGACGCTAATGAAACAAGCAGGACAAGCCTTTTGTTATTTTGGAATGGTGTCTGATACTCTGCATTTCTTAGAGATGAGATCTTTTCGATATAGCTATTTGTCAAAGTTATCTATCAAATCAGTGCAAAAGCACATGCAAAAAAAAAGAACACTATGAAAAATGCCCCTAATCATAGTAATCGGGCCTGCTTCACCTAGCAAGTGTTGATGTTCGCGTCAAATGGAAAAGGAACCCCTGATCTTAGTAACTGGGCCTGCTTCTCCTAAGGCAAGTGTCGAGGTTCGCGTTAAATAGTGAAGGGATGTGTAACATCATGTATGTATTGAGAAATAAAAATGAAAAAAAGAAAAGAAAAGAAAGGCAGGCAAAATGTAACGCCCAGTAATTTTGGAATAAGAAATAAAAATATACATAATGATAAATACATACTCTTATAAGTATATAATGTTTAATAAATAAAATTTATTCAAATAAATAAATGGTCAAGTGATATTCCTTTAGGGTTGCTCAGATCGAACCTGCCTCTGATACCTAGGACAAGGACTAACAAAGGTTAAAGAAATTAATGGGAATAAAATCCCTATATACATACAAATTATTAAAGGGTATATGAGTGTTAGTAAATAACAAATATGTTTATATATATAATACAATATAAACAAATATAATACAACGTAAGTAATCAAGGCCAGACTCGGTACACGACCCCCGACATCCTAATGACCTTACCCTTATATTATAATAAATTCAAGAATAACATGTTATTTTTAAGTAAGGCATTTAATGCATAATACCATTTTATTAAGAATCAATAAATCTCGAAGAAAACATCAATTTATATTTTTAGTAATTTAGTAAATTTAATATTCCACATTTATTACATTATAAAGGGAGGATATATATATATATATTTACGTGTAGACGTGGGAGGAACGTATAGACTTGGGAGGAATGTATAGACATGGGGGAATGTATAGACCTTGCATTGTGTAGACTTGCATTGTATAGACTTAGGGAATGTGCGGACTTGTGAGTGTATAGACTTAGGGAATGTGTGGACTTGTGAGTGTATAGACTCTATGGAGTGTGTGGACTTGTGAGTGTATAGACTCAGGGAATGTATGGACTTGTGAGTGTATAGACTTCAGGAATGTATAGACTTTGGATGAGGGAATGAATGTATAGACTTGAATGAAGGAATGTGTGAACTTGAGGGGGTAGAATGTATAGACTTCAGGAATGTATAGACTTCAGGAATGCAAAGACTTTGACAATGTATAGACTTGTGTAATGGAATGTATGGACTTGAATGGATGTATGGACTTAGGGAACGCAATGTACAGACTTAGAAAATATATAGACATGGGCTATGTATAGACTTGGAACGTGAGATGCTTGGAGAGTGTATAGACTTGTGTGATGGAATGTATAGACTTGGAGATGTATGGATTTGTGCATTATATAGTTATAGAAATAACAGGGATATATATACACTATTAACCTTTTGAAGGGCAAGTGAAAATGCAAAAAATGAAATGACGCCAACGTATGCATGCGTCAATTACATAAGAAACGACTTAAGCTAAGTCGTTATTTTATTATAAAATGAATAGTGCCGATTTTTTGACTAAAGAATTTTGGAAAAATAATTATATGAAAAAATAGAGAAAAATGGAAAATTAATACCCTTAAAATTTCCCATCTAGATCACATCCAGAAAAAAAGATAAAAATTCAAAAAAAAGAGACAAAAGTGAATAGCGCCCAACCATTTAGGCGTCATTTTAGAAAGAAACGACATATGGCATGTCGTCAATTCTTTTATGAATGAATAGTGTGAGTGAATAGTGCCACTTTTTGATTTAAAGGAATTTTTAAAAACTAATTATATGGAAAAATCAAGAAAAATGGAAAACTATTACCCATAAAATTTCGTAACTAGACCTTATCAAATAAAAAAGATAAAAATCCTCAAATATAGTAACTAGCATAAGTTAACGTGAAATCGTGAATAGCGCCCGACGGAAGGGCGTTATTTCTTTAAAAACGACGAGATGCAAGGCGTCAATTAAGAATTAACGACCTAGCCTAAGGCGTTAATTACATTTGAGTTCCGTTCGACCCGGGACATTATCCAGGGTAAGTTTCTGGATTACTACATGTCAGATAGATTATAGTAAGGACTCTATCAAGGAAATACTACCCTTAATCGAACTCTAACTCTATTAGGGTTCCTAAAAACTCTATAAATACCCTCCTAATCGACCCAGATCGCTATTTTGGCGATCTGATCTATCGTGCTGCTGAAATACGTAAAGGATAGGTTTTGTTCTTCTTGTTATTACCTTCAACCACAGAAGCATGATGATTCTAATGCTTCTTCATCTTCTTCTTCAATTGCAGGTTGCCTGTAACGTGAAGGAGCTCCTGTCTTCCTGAAGAACGAGGGTTCTTCATTGAACTTACATCTTCCTTCGAAGCAAGCTGGGATTTCTCTACATCCGGAGCATAGGAGTCTCATCACATATCAGCCTTCTCTTTGTCATCCCTGCCTCAGCTGCTACTATTTTTGGGCTCGCAGGAGGAATCCGTATAGAACAGAGCCTCTTTTTCTCTTCAAGTTCTTCACGTACCATCACCAAAATCTTCAGATCAGGTAGGTTTTCTCAAGAACGTAGCCCAAACTAGCTTAAGTTCATAATAATACCATCAGTCATGCATGCATATAGTTTTATTGTGGTTTCAAAGGTTTTTGTGAAATTTTAAAAGAAGTGACCCTGACAAGGGCGCGTATTTGAAAATAACTCCCCTGACTAGGGCGCTAATTTGAGTTTTGACGCCCTTCCCAGTAGTCGTCAATTTCACCTAATTGTTAATTAACCGTGTTTAAAATTTAATATCTATGAAACTACGAATCTAATATGATGCATGATCATACCTGTTCAATCCTGCCATTTTTCTTGTCCTGACCCTGTACCTTGGTTCCTGAAATTTATTATTTGAAATATTTACACTGTTCATGTTAATAGCCCGAATTACGGAAGATAGTGAATTAACGACCTGCATGAGGTCGTCTCTTATAAAAGTGACGCCCTGAACCAGGGCGCGAATTTGAAAGTAACGCCCCTGATTTAGGCGCGTTCTACTAAAATTTTAGAATTTAGAAATTATGCAAAATAGAAGAAATATGATGGACGCCTGCTGTATAAGTCGTCAAATTGTAAATAAACGCCCCTGCGAAAGGCGTTAATTTGATAAGTAATGACTTAGCTTAAGTGGCTATTTTCCTGTGTTACTATTTTTCCCATTTTTCTGTTAACCGAGGGTTCGATATATATATATATATATATATATATATATATATATATATATGTGCAAGTATATTATCGGCACTATATTTCCACTCCGTGAATATAGTCCCATGTTTTCCAATGGTTTATCGTTTACCCACTAACTCTCGGTGACATACAAGCTCTCCATTGGACATTCCGTTCCTTTGGACTAGCAAGTTAGTCATTGGGACCTCCGTAAGTCTCCTCGTAGCCTTGGATTCCCTCAAGGCCGATTGAGCTGGTTGTACCATAAAAACCTATTACACTATTTTGCCATGTCACTCTATAGAAACATGGTATACCGGCCCTCATGTTATGCTAAGTGGATATCATGAGAATATTCTTAATGGGATGAGGACATCATGCCATTAATATGCTGTTCTTGTGGACCTCAATTCTATATAAAAAGAGTGACCATCTACATATGGGCACTTATTTGTTATGGTACCCGGTTAGGGAACCAATTCCACCCAGTTTATCGACATGTCATGGTTTATATGCTTTGCGTGAATTTTATCGCCAGTATGTCCTTACTCAAGGGCCTTGCCCTTGAATTCCATAAAAATCTTATCTTATCATCCTATTAAAGCTTGTTCTTGAAACTCCTTATTGGCTATAAATTATCGTGGATGTCTAGATCTATCTTTAATGCTGTGCATATAAGGGCCCGATCTGGTCCTGGGAGGAGCACCCAAAAGTACTAGTGCCCATGGGAGTTATATTGATCACGGTGTCTAGCATTGCACCGAAGTACTTTCTCTCTTGATCTTTGACATTCCACACACTCTCTCTCTTTCTCGCGTGCGTGACTTGACTTGCGTGACTTTACTAGCGTGGCCCGACACGGGCAAAGTACTTGCATGAAATAGCCAATAATCTATAAAGTCTCTCATGAATACCTTTTGTTTAAGACTCACTTGAAAGTTTTGCACGACGTGTTATTCTATTGTTAGTTTTCACTTGCTCAGTTATTTCTACATGCATAGCCATATTGCATTTACATGTGAAAAATTGTAATTACTTAAACCCATTATTAGTTCCTGAGATATAATTCCTACTGAGCGTTCGCTCACCCAGTTTATTCCAACATTTTTCAGGTAATCAGGCGTCTAGCGAGACCGAGACTCACATGGGCGGGACAAGTGTGCAAGCGAGCTCCGGAAACTAGTGAACCCGAGTCTTTTGTCTTTCTTGAGTCTAGCGTGGTGTCTTTTATTTAGTTATCTTGGCTAAGTCTGTTAGAGTGTCATTTTCTTTTCTACCATTGTGATGTAGCTGAGTCTTCAAGTTTTGAAGTTTGAATTTGTAAGAGACTTATATCTGAAATAAGATTTTTTTATTGTTACTCTAAATCATTTGGTCTCATGCCATTGCTCTTGATCATTCACGACAGTTTAACTGCCACGTTCCGAGCAAACGACACGTTCCGCTGCTATCGGTTCGGGGCGTGACAGAGGTGGTATCAGAGCCTCGGCTTTCACATCCTCAAGTTATTAGGTTCGAATGATAGGTCAAGTATCCTTGTCAGTCATATCAGAGCTTCGGCTTTCATATCCTCCTATTATTAAGTCCCAAGGATGGGTCATCCTTGTTAGTCATATCGGAGCTTCGGCTTTCACATCCTCAAGTTATTAGGTTTCGGTGATAGGTCAAGTATCCCTGTTAGTCATATTAGAGTTCGGCTTTCAAAATCCTTAGATTGTTAAATCCAAGTTATAGGTTGAGTATCCTTGTCAGTCATCCTATAGGAATTCCGTGAGAGATGGGTAGAACTTGGGGTTAAAGTTATAAAAGAAAGATAAAATATTTACATTTCAATAATATTAATTCTTGAGTAAATAAATTATCTCCCCAATCATCTTTGCAGGAACCTAGATAAAATGAAAGCATCTAAGCCAAGCTTTGATCATAAGATGATCTTAGTAGATATCCAAGCTTACGCGGACCTTGTCAAGAGAGTTCAAGAGCTAGAGAAAATGGTGGAAGAAAAAGAAAGAGTTGAAGGGAAGGATCGAACAGATGACTCTGAAAAGTTCACCGTTACTCAGAAAAGGATAAACGAAGGTGATATTTCACAAAGGTGTAAGAAATGCCAGAAATGTAAGAAGTGTAATAAGGAAGCTTCGGCAGATCGCTCGCAAGATAAGTGTAAATCTTGTGGAAGATATGGTCACAAATCGAAGGAGTGTTGGTGGAGTTCGGGAGCATGTCTGCGTTGCGGAAGCTTAGATCATAAGATAGCCGAATGTTCTATTTTGACCCAAAAACTTCCAAGAGAAACTCAAGCTGTGGCCGAACTTGCCAAGAAAGAAGTTGTGGAAGGTACCCCTCACCCGTGATCCTAAACTAGCTCTTTTCCATACTTAAGATTTCTTCTGTATAAGCTCATAATAAGTTCTCTGTTAGGAATGGAAGATGATGTGAATTTGGGGACCAAATTCTTTTAAGTGGGGGAGGGTGTAACGCCCAGTAATTTTGGAATAAGAAATAAAAATATACATAATGATAAATACATACTCTTATAAGTATATAATGTTTAATAAATAAAATTTATTCAAATAAATAAATGGTCAAGTGATATTCCTTTAGGGTTGCTCAGATCGAACCTGCCTCTGATACCTAGGACAAGGACTAATAAAGGTTAAAGAAATTAATGGGAATAAAATCCCTATATACATACAAATTATTAATGGGTATATGAGGGTTAGTAAATAACAAATATGTTTATATATATAATACAATATAAACAAATATAATACAACGTAAATAATCAAGGCCAGACTCGGTACACGACCCCCGACATCCTAATGACCTTACCCTTATATTATAATAAATTCAAGAATAACATGTTATTTTTAAGTAAGGCATTTAATGCATAATACCATTTTATTAAGAATCAATAAATCTCGAAGAAAACATCAATTTATATTTTTTAGTAATTTAGCAAATTTAATATTCCACATTTATTACATTATAAAGAGAGGATATATATATATATATATATATATATATATATATATATATATATATTTACGTGTAGACATGGGAGGAACGTATAGACTTGGGAGGAATGTATAGACATGGGGGAATGTATAGACCTTGCATTGTGTAGACTTAGATGCTTAGGCTTGTGGAGTGTATAGACTTGGATTAGATGGATGTATAGACTTTGGACTGATGTACAGACTTTATGGATGAAGGAATGTGCAGACTTAGAACGTATGGACTTAGAATGTATGGACTTAGAGCTTGGATTTGTGAGTATATAGACTCTATGGAATGTGTGGACTTGTGAGTGTATAGACTCAGGGAATGTGTGGACTTGTGAGTGTATAGACTTCAGGAATGTATAGACTTTGGATGAGGGAATGAATGTATAGACTTGAATGAAGGAATGTGTGAACTTGAGGGGGTAGAATGTATAGACTTCAGGAATGTATAGACTTCAGGAATGCAAAGACTTTGACAATGTATAGACTTGTGTAATGGAATGTATGGACTTGAATGGATGTATGGACTTAGGGAACGCAATGTACAGACTTAGAAAATATATAGACATGGGCTATGTATAGACTTGGAACGTGAGATGCTTGGAGAGTGTATAGACTTGTGTGATGGAATGTATAGACTTGGAGATGTATGGATTTGTGCATTATATAGTTATAGAAATAACAGGGATATATATACACTATTAATCTTTTGAAGGGCAAGTGAAAATGCAAAAAATGAAATGACGCCAACGTATGCATGCGTCAATTACATAAGAAACGACTTAAGCTAAGTCGTTATTTTATTATAAAATGAATAGTGCCGATTTTTCGACTAAAGAATTTTGAAAAATAATTATATGAAAAATAGAGAAAAATGGAAAATTAATACCCTTAAAATTTCCATCTAGATCACATCCAGAAAAAAAGATAAAAATTCAGAAAAAAGAGACAAAAGTGAATAGCGCCCAACCATTTAGGCGTCATTTTAGAAAGAAACGACATATGGCATGTCGTCAATTCTTTTATGAATGAATAGTGTGAGTGAATAGTGCCACTTTTTGATTTAAAGGAATTTTTAAAAACTAATTATATGGAAAAATCAAGAAAAATGGAAAACTATTACCCATAAAATTTCGTAACTAGACCTTATCAAATAAAAAAGATAAAAATCCTCAAATATAGTAACTAGCATAAGTTAACGTGAAATCGTGAATAGCGCCCGACGGAAGGGCGTTATTTCTTTAAAAACGACGAGATGCAAGGCGTCAATTAAGAATTAACGACCTAGCCTAAGGCGTTAATTACATTTGAGTTCCGTTCGACCCGGGACATTATCCAGGGTAAGTTTCTGGATTACTACGTGTTAGATAGATTATAGTAAGGACTCTATCAAGGAAATACTACCCTTAATCGAACTCTAACTCTATTAGGGTTCCTAAAAACTCTATAAATACCCTCCTAATCGACCCAGATCGCTATTTTGGCGATCTGATCTATCGTGCTGCTGAAATACGTAAAGGATAGGTTTTGTTCTTCTTGTTACTACCTTCAACCACAGAAGCATGATGATTCTAATGCTTCTTCATCTTCTTCTTCAATTGCAGGTTGCCTGTAACGTGAAGGAGCTCCTGTCTTCCTGAAGAACGAGGGTTCTTCATTGAACTTACATCTTCCTTCGAAGCAAGCTAGGATTTCTCTACATCCGGAGCATAGGAGTCTCATCACATATCAGCCTTCTCTTTGTCATCCCTGCCTCAGCTGCTACTATTTTTGGGCTCGTAGGAGGAATCCGTATAGAACAGAGCCTCTTTTTCTCTTCAAGTTCTTCACGTACCATCACCAAAATCTTCAGATCAGGTAGGTTTTCTCAAGAACGTAGCCCAAACTAGCTTAAGTTCATAATAATACCATCAGTCATGCATGCATATAGTTTTATTGTGGTTTCAAAGGTTTTTGTGAAATTTTAAAAGAAGTGACCCTGACAAGGGCGCGTATTTGAAAATAACGCCCCTGGCTAGGGCGCTAATTTGAGTTTTGACACCCTTCCCAGTAGTCGTCAATTTCACCTAATTGTTAATTAACCGTGTTTAAAATTTAATATCTATGAAACTACGAATCTAATATGATGCATGATCATACCTGTTGAATCCTGCCATTTTTCTTGTCCTGACCCTGTACCTTGGTTTCTGAAATTTATTATTTGAAAAATTTACACTGTTCATGTTAATAGCCCGAATTATGGAAGATAGTGAATTAACGACCTGCATGAGGTCGTCTCTTATAAAAGTGACGCCCTGAACCAGGGCGCGAATTTGAAAGTAACGCCCCTGATTTAGGCGCGTTCTACTAAAATTTCAGAATTTAGAAATTATGCAAAATAGAAGAAATATGATGACGCCTGCTGTATAAGTCGTCAAATTGTAAATAAATGCCCCTGTAGAAGGCGTTAATTTGATAAGCAATGACTTAGCTTAAGTGGCTATTTTCCTGTGTTACTATTTTTCCCGTTTTTCTGTTAACCGAGGGTTCGATATGTATATATATATATATGTGCAAGTATATTATCGGCACTATATTTCCACTCCGTGAATATAGTCCCATGTTTTCCAATGGTTTATCGTTTACCCACTAACTCTCAGTGACATACAAGCTCTCCATTGGACATTCCGTTCCTTTGGACTAGCAAGTTAGTCATTGGGACCTCCGTAAGTCTCCTCGTAGCCTTGGATTCCCTCAAGGCCGATTGAGCTGGTTGTACCATAAAAACCTATTACACTATTTTGCCATGTCACTCTATAGAAACATGGTATACCGGCCCTCATGTTATGCTAAGTGGATATCATGAGAATATTCTTAATGGGATGAGGACATCATGCCATTAATATGCTGTTCTTGTGGACCTCAATTCTATATAAAAAGGGTGACCATCTACATATGGGCACTTATTTGTTATGGTACCCGGTTAGGGAACCAATTCCACCCAGTTTATCGACATGTCATGGTTTATATGCTTTGCGTGAATTTTATCGCCAGTATGTCCTTACTCAAGGGCCTTGCCCTTGAATTCCATAAAAATCTTATCTTATCATCCTATTAAAGCTTGTTCTTGAAACTCCTTATTGGCTATAAATTATCGTGGATGTCTAGATCTATCTTTAATGCTGTGCATATAAGGGCCCGATCTGGTCCTGGGAGGAGCACCCAAAAGTACTAGTGCCCATGGGAGTTATATTGATCACGGTGTCTAGCATTGCACCGAAGTACTTTCTCTCTTGATCTTTGACATTCCACACACTCTCTCTCTTTCTCGCGTGCGTGACTTGACTTGCGTGACTTTACTAGCGTGGCCCGACACGGGCAAAGTACTTGCATGAAATAGCCAATAATCTATAAAGTCTCTCATGAATACCTTTTGTTTAAGACTCACTTGAAAGTTTTGCACGACGTGTTATTCTATTGTTAGTTTTCACTTGCTCAGTTATTTCTACATGCATAGCCATATTGCATTTACATGTGAAAAATTGTAATTACTTAAACCCATTGCTAGTTCCTGAGATATAATTCCTACTGAGCGTTCGCTCACCCAGTTTATTCCAACATTTTTCAGGTAATCAGGCGGCTAGCGAGACCGAGACTCACATGGGCGGGACAAGTGTGCAAGCGAGCTCCGGAAACTAGTGAACCCGAGTCTTTTGTCTTTCTTGAGTCTAGCGTGGTGTCTTTTATTTAGTTATCTTGGCTAAGTCTGTTAGAGTGTCATTTTCTTTTCTTCCATTGTGATGTAGCTGAGTCTTCAAGTTTTGAAGTTTGAATTTGTAAGAGACTTATATCTGAAATAAGATTTTTTTTATTGTTACTCTAAATCATTTGGTCTCATGCCATTGCTCTTGATCATTCACGACTGTTTAACTGCCACGTTCCGAGCAAACGACACGTTCCGCTGCTATCGGTTCGGGGCGTGACAGAGGTGGTATCAGAGCCTCGGCTTTCACATCCTCAAGTTATTAGGTTCGAATGATAGGTCAAGTATCCTTGTCAGTCATATCAGAGCTTCGGCTTTCATATCCTCCTGTTATTAAGTCCCAAGGATGGGTCATCCTTGTTAGTCATATCGGAGCTTCGACTTTCACATCCTCAAGTTATTAGGTTTCGGTGATAGGTCAAGTATCCCTGTCAGTCATATTAGAGTTCGGCTTTCAAAATCCTTAGATTGTTAAATCCAAGTTATAGGTTGAGTATCCTTGTCAGTCATCCTATAGGAATTCCGTGAGAGATGGGTAGAACTTGGGGTTAAAGTTATAAAAGAAAGATAAAATATTTACATTTCAATAATATTAATTCTTGAGTAAATAAATTATCTCTCCAATCATCTTTGCAGGAACCTAGATAAAATGAAAGCATCTAAGCCAAGCTTTGTTCATAAGATGATCTTAGTAGATATCCAAGCTTACGCGGACCTTGTCAAGAGAGTTCAAGAGCTAGAGAAAATGGTGGAAGAAAAAGAAAGAGTTGAAGGGAAGGATCGAACAGATGACTCTGAAAAGTTCACCGTTACTCAGAAAAGGATAAACGAAGGTGATATTTCACAAAGGTGTAAGAAATGCCAGAAATGTAAGAAGTGTAATAAGGAAGCTTCGGCAGATCGCTCGCAAGATAAGTGTAAATCTTGTGGAAGATATGGTCACAAATCGAAGGAGTGTTGGTGGAGTTCGGGAGCATGTCTGCGTTGCGGAAGCTTAGATCATAAGATAGCCGAATGTTCTATTTTGACCCAAAAACTTCCAAGAGAAACTCAAGCTGTGGCCGAACTTGCCAAGAAAGAAGTTGTGGAAGGTACCCCTCACCCGTGATCCTAAACTAGCTCTTTTCCATACTTAAGATTTCTTCTGTATAAGCTCATAATAAGTTCTCTGTTAGGAATGGAAGATGATGTGAATTTGGGACCAAATTCTTTTAAGTGGGGGAGGGTGTAACGCTCAGTAATTTTGGAATAAGAAATAAAAATATACATAATGATAAATACATACTCTTATAAGTATATAATGTTTAATAAATAAAATTTATTCAAATAAATAAATGGTCAAGTGATATTCGTTTAGGGTTGCTCAGATCGAACCTGCCTCTGATACCTAGGACAAGGACTAATAAAGGTTAAAGAAATTAATGGGAATAAAATCCCTATATACATACAATTTATTAATGGGTATATGAGGGTTAGTAAATAACAAATATGTTTATATATATAATACAATATAAACAAATATAATACAACGTAAATAATCAAGGCCAGACTCGGTACACGACCCCCGACATCCTAATGACATTACCCTTATATTATAATAAATTCAAGAATAACATGTTATTTTTAAGTTAGGCATTTAATGCATAATACCATTTTATTAAGAATCAATAAATCTTGAAGAAAACATCAATTTATATTTTTTAATAATTTAGCAAATTTAATATTCCACATTTATTTTTAAGTACATTTATTACATTATATATATATATATATATATATGTATATATATATATATATTTACGTGTAGACATGGGAGGAACGTATAGACTTGGGAGGAATGTATAGACATGGGGGAATGTATAGACCTTGCATTGTGTAGACTTGCATTGTATAGACTTAGGGAATGTGTGGACTTGTCAGTGTATAGACTCTATGGAATGTGTGGACTTGTGAGTGTATAGACTCTATGGAGTGTGTGGACTTGTGAGTGTATAGACTTAGGGAATGTGTGGACTTGTGAGTGTATAGACTCTATGGAGTGTGTGGACTTGTGAGTGTATAGACTCAGGGAATGTGTGGACTTGTGAGTGTATAGACTTCAGGAATGTATAGACTTTGGATGAGAGAATGAATGTATAGACTTGAATGAAGGAATGTGTGAACTTGAGGGGGTAGAATGTATAGACTTCAGGAATGCAAAGACTTTGACAATGTATAGACTTGTGTAATGGAATGTATGGACTTGAATGGATGTATGGACTTAGGGAACGCAATGTACAGACTTAGAAAATATATAGACATGGGCTATGTATAGACTTGGAACGTGAGATGCTTGGAGAGTGTATAGACTTGTGTGATGGAATGTATAGACTTGGAGATGTATGGATTTGTGCATTATATAGTTATAGAAATAACAGGGATATATATACACTATTAATCTTTTGAAGGGCAAGTGAAAATGCAAAAAATGAAATGACGCCAACGTATGCATGCGTCAATTACATAAGAAACGACTTAAGCTAAGTCGTTATTTTATTATAAAATGAATAGTGCCGATTTTTCGACTAAAGAATTTTGGAAAAATAATTATATGGAAAAATAGAGAAAAATGGAAAATTAATACCCTTAAAATTTCCCATCTAGATCACATCCAGAAAAAAAGATAAAAATTCAGAAAAAAGAGACAAAAGTGAATAGCGCCCAACCATTTAGGCGTCATTTTAGAAAGAAACGACATATGGCATGTCGTCAATTCTTTTATGAATGAATAGTGTGAGTGAATAGTGCCACTTTTTGATTTAAAGGAATTTTTAAAAACTAATTATATGAAAAATCAAGAAAAATGGAAAACTATTACCCATAAAATTTCGTAACTAGACCTTATCAAATAAAAAAGATAAAAATCCTCAAATATAGTAACTAGCATAAGTTAACGTGAAATCGTGAATAGCGCCCGACGGAAGGGCGTTATTTCTTTAAAAACGACGAGATGCAAGGCGTCAATTAAGAATTAACGACCTAGCCTAAGGCGTTAATTACATTTGAGTTCCGTTCGACCCGGGACATTATCCAGGGTAAGTTTCTGGATTACTACGTGTTAGATAGATTATAGTAAGGACTCTATCAAGGAAATACTACCCTTAATCGAACTCTAACTCTATTAGGGTTCCTAAAAACTCTATAAATACCCTCCTAATCGACCCAGATCGCTATTTTGGCGATCTGATCTATCGTGCTGCTGAAATACGTAAAGGATAGGTTTTGTTCTTCTTGTTATTACCTTCAACCACAGAAGCATGATGATTCTAATGCTTCTTCATCTTCTTCTTCAATTGCAGGTTGCCTGTAACGTGAAGGAGCTCCTGTCTTCCTGAAGAACGAGGGTTCTTCATTGAACTTACATCTTCCTTCGAAGCAAGCTGGGATTTCTCTACATCGGAGCATAGGAGTCTCATCACATATCAGCCTTCTCTTTGTCATCCCTGCCTCAGCTGCTACTATTTTTGGGCTCGTAGGAGGAATCCGTATAGAACAGAGCCTCTTTTTCTCTTCAAGTTCTTCACGTACCATCACCAAAATCTTCAGATCAGGTAGGTTTTCTCAAGAACGTAGCCCAAACTAGCTTAAGTTCATAATAATACCATCAGTCATGCATGCATATAGTTTTATTGTGGTTTCAAAGGTTTTTGTGAAATTTTAAAAGAAGCGACCCTGACAAGGGCGCGTATTTGAAAATAACGCCCCTGGCTAGGGCGCTAATTTGAGTTTTGACGCCCTTCCCAGTAGTCGTCAATTTCACCTAATTGTTAATTAACCGTGTTTAAAATTTAATATCTATGAAACTACGAATCTAATATGATGCATGATCATACCTGTTGAATCCTGCCATTTTTCTTGTCCTGACCCTGTACCTTGGTTCCTGAAATTTATTATTTGGAAAATTTACACTGTTCATGTTAATAGCCCGAATTACGGAAGATAGTGAATTAACGACCTGCATGAGGTCGTCTCTTATAAAAGTGACGCCCTGAACCAGGGCGCGAATTTGAAAGTAACGCCCCTGATTAAGGCGCGTTCTACTAAAATTCAGAATTTAGAAATTATGCAAAATAGAAGAAATATGATGGACGCCTGCTGTATAAGTCGTCAAATTGTAAATAAACGCCCCTGCGAAAGGCGTTAATTTGATAAGTAATGACTTAGCTTAAGTGGCTATTTTCCTGTGTTACTATTTTTCCCATTTTTCTGTTAACCGAGGGTTCGATATATATATATATATATATATATATATATATATATATATATATATATATATATATATATATGTGCAAGTATATTATCGGCACTATATTTCCACTCCGTGAATATAGTCCCATGTTTTCCAATGGTTTATCGTTTACCCACTAACTCTCGGTGACATACAAGCTCTCCATTGGACATTCCGTTCCTTTGGACTAGCAAGTTAGTCATTGGGACCTCCGTAAGTCTCCTCGTAGCCTTGGATTCCCTCAAGGCCGATTGAGCTGGTTGTACCATAAAAACCTATTACACTATTTTGCCATGTCACTCTATAGAAACATGGTATACCGGCCCTCATGTTATGCTAAGTGGATATCATGAGAATATTCTTAATGGGATGAGGACATCATGCCATTAATATGCTGTTCTTGTGGACCTCAATTCTATATAAAAAGAGTGACCATCTACATATGGGCACTTATTTGTTATGGTACCCGGTTAGGGAACCAATTCCACCCAGTTTATCGACATGTCATGGTTTATATGCTTTGCGTGAATTTTATCGCCAGTATGTCCTTACTCAAGGGCCTTGCCCTTGAATTCCATAAAAATCTTATCTTATCATCCTATTAAAGCTTGTTCTTGAAACTCCTTATTGGCTATAAATTATCGTGGATGTCTAGATCTATCTTTAATGCTGTGCATATAAGGGCCCGATCTGGTCCTGGGAGGAGCACCCAAAAGTACTAGTGCCCATGGGAGTTATATTGATCACGGTGTCTAGCATTGCACCGAAGTACTTTCTCTCTTGATCTTTGACATTCCACACACTCTCTCTCTTTCTCGCGTGCGTGACTTGACTTGCGTGACTTTACTAGCGTGGCCCGACACGGGCAAAGTACTTGCATGAAATAGCCAATAATCTATAAAGTCTCTCATGAATACCTTTTGTTTAAGACTCACTTGAAAGTTTTGCACGACGTGTTATTCTATTGTTAGTTTTCACTTGCTCAGTTATTTCTACATGCATAGCCATATTGCATTTACATGTGAAAAATTGTAATTACTTAAACCCATTGCTAGTTCCTGAGATATAATTCCTACTGAGCGTTCGCTCACCCAGTTTATTCCAACATTTTTCAGGTAATCAGGCGGCTAGCGAGACCGAGACTCACATGGGCGGGACAAGTGTGCAAGCGAGCTCCGGAAACTAGTGAACCCGAGTCTTTTGTCTTTCTTGAGTCTAGCGTGGTGTCTTTTATTTAGTTATCTTGGCTAAGTCTGTTAGAGTGTCATTTTCTTTTCTTCCATTGTGATGTAGCTGAGTCTTCAAGTTTTGAAGTTTGAATTTGTAAGAGACTTATATCTGAAATAAGATTTTTTTTATTGTTACTCTAAATCATTTGGTCTCATGCCATTGCTCTTGATCATTCACGACTGTTTAACTGCCACGTTCCGAGCAAACGACACGTTCCGCTGCTATCGGTTCGGGACGTGACACAAAAGCTATTGTGCTCAATGCTCTGATCTAAGAGGTTCAGAGTTGAAGGACACCTATCTAGAATAGCAAATGAGGGATGCAATTGTCTATGTTGTGGATTTAGTATTACACATGCACAAGTGCTATTGAACTTTGGTTTGTATTCTTAATCATGTTCATATATTTCCAAACTAAGGCTAGTGTGCGTTAATGCTTCCGGAGTCCTAATCGTTGGTTGATTCTATGAAGGGAGAGCTGGATAAAAAGTATGAACTTTGTAAACTCTTGTTAGTCCTAAATTTTAATCTAATTGTATTGCTAAGGGATTAGCAATGAGGAAGTTGGGGGATGTGATGAGTGCTCATAATTCTATGATAATTCACGTCACACACATCACTTTAAGTGCACACAATTAGATAATTATGCATATTTTATAGCTAAACTCAACCTCACTTGAATCAAGGCCTTTTATGTAAATTAACTTAATTTATGGATAATTAATGAATAACAAGGGGTTGAGGGGCATGATGATTAATTTTTGATTGCATAATTGTGAGCACTCATGATTTTTATGTGCAATGTAACAATTTTCTATGAATTTAATTCAAATATTGTGTGTGCATGACACTCTCGGCATTTGCTAGAAGGTCCAGGGGTGAATTTGTCACAGAACTAGGGCAAGGGATGCCTGAGGGCGCAGCCCCCTTTCCCTCCTCTTGTTGACCAAGTCAAAGCTAGCCGCCATGCCTTATTTGTGTGAAGGGAGAAATAAGAAAGAATATTTATGAAATTATCTTGTGGAGAAATTATTGGAGAGAAATTAGGAGGATCTTTGTCCAATTAGGAAACTAGCCCAAGGAAGCCCTGTGCACTATAAATACCCGCCCAAGAGCAACCGGCCGGAGATCTTAGCCTTTTTTCCTTTCGATTTACTTTCTTCAGCAAACTTCTTCATTTTTAAAAGCTCTTTAATTTCTTCTTCTTCAACTTTAGCTAGTTCTATCTAGTTTTCAATCTATTTCCAATTTTTCAAAGCTCTATCTTTTACGTTTTTTATTGTTCATCCACCTTTTTACTATTCTTCTCAACGTTTCTCCCTATTCTGATCATTTTCTCTTTCTGCTCTCTTCATAAAAGTTATTCGTTTCTCCTAGATCTAGATTTTCTTCTTCTTCTGATTCCTCTAATTCCTCTTCATTTTCAAGTTATAATCCCTTTTTCAAGTTCAGATTTCCTATTTTTACTGTTCAGCCCCGCAAATCACCCTTGTTCTTCGTCAGTTTTCACCATCCTTCGATCTTCTTTTCCCTCTACTCTCTTTATCAAACTTCTTCCTCTCTTCCTAAGCTTCAACTTTCTCTTCTTCCACATCTCCTAATTCTTCTCCATTTGATAGTTATTTCAGTTCTCCTTTACATCTATTTTTATTTTGGTTTTCATTGTTCTTCTAACTTCCCCTCCTCTATATTCTTCCAAACATCCCCAAGGCGGATCTTCTACTTCGGTGCTCTCATGGCAGCGTTCAACATTAAGGCGGGGTATTTGGACGGCACTATTCTTCCAGTTTTTCGGCTCCTTTCTTCCCTTTTGCCCTTAGTTTATTCAAGTTGTAATTTTTAGTTTTCATAAGGCATTGTAATCTTTCCTTAGCAATAAAAATTTATTTTTTGCAATTGTTCCTTTAATTTTCTCTCTCCACTCCTTCCAATTTCTCTTCTCAATCCTCCAATATTCTTTAGGCAGATTTAATTTCAAGTACTTTCAATTCAGGCACTATTAATTTTATTTTTCAAAATCTCACTCAAAACTTAGTTTTCACAAATATGAGAGTTTTCCAACTTGCAAAAAATTAAATATTTCTTCCTCGTGAGATCGACCTGTTCTCACTACTCTACTTGGATTTTAAACCTTTTTTGTGAGTGAGTGCGATATATTTTTGAAATTATGGCATGACATTTTTTACGACGAGTGTGTGTGCCCATCAGATATCATTAGAAAGAATAAGTCTTAAGAGTCGTACCGGTCGTCGAGAGCCATGAAAGACCTGGTCTCCATAGCGTCTGGCGTAGGCCTCGTCAGTAGTAGCTCAGGCTCGCACCACCTGACCTCTCCTTGTCCAGTCGCGGATTTGGTCCACCGCCCGGGTGACCCAGTCAATCTCTCCGATCAATCCTCCGGAAGACCGCCCCACGCACTCCTCCTCCCGCGTCAGGAACTCCACCTCTTGCTGGTGGACGCCCCTCATCCTCATAACTAGGCAATGGTGTAGTGGCTCGATGGAGTTCATGCAATGGAGCCAGATGTCTTGTCCCACGTATGCCTGGGCCGCCTCCACCCAGGGCTGCCCATCTTGCCGCTCATTACAATACGGTATCCAACGCACCTGAAAAAGGGAAGGCAATAGAGTCAAGTGTCTGTGTCGAATTAGCATTTAATAGAATTTAGAAGTTTAAAGTTCAGAGTCTTATTGATGCATAAGGTAGCGTGTCAATATCATCCTAGATCGCCCGCACTAGGCGTCACAGCGACCCGGTGTCCTGAATCACCATCTACCACCTCGCGATGGGAACTCGGTCAGGGTGTACCTCCTTCCCTCTCCCTAGGCCAGGGAGGTACACGTAAGTCCATACCTGCATTTTCAAGTGTCACGATATAGCATAATCATAATTGCATAAGCATTGAAGGTAGAAGAGTTACCTGAAGAAGTGGGGAGAACCCGCCCAGCATTGTCTGCCGAGCGGTGGTGCTGAGGGAGTCAAACAGGAACGCTAGTGCAGTCGCACCCCAGGCGTAGTCCCTAACCCCATCCAGATCCGCCAGTAAAGGGAGGAGCTTACAGCTCACTCCGTCCGCCCTCATCGTGAAAATCAACTTCTAGAATAGCAGCATCAGGAACCAACGGAGGATGACGTATGCTTCTAGGCCTGGTCCCGCTGCTACTCTCTCTCTGGCCCGGTCTATCAGCCGCCCCAAGTGCTCCTCTGGCAGCTCTCCCATGGCTATGGCTGCTCCTCTCTGTCCCAAGCTCTTCTGGAGAGTCGCCCGTGCCAGCATCGATGAGTGGTGCCCCGGCCTCATCAGCTTCAAACCTAGCAGCTCCCGCGCCAACTCTCGGTAGTCGGCGTGTGTCATCCCAGTCACTGGCGCTCCATGGACCCACAGTCCTGTGATCCCCGCCACGTCCTCCAGCGTGGGGATCATATGTCACCTTGGGAATAGGAACACCCTGCTAATCAAATCCCACCGGTCATGGAGCGCGTACAGGAGGGTGGTGTCCAGCCTCATCACCTCTCTCCCGAGGAACTCGGTGAACCCCATCATGACAAGTCTCTCTCTCTGGAAGTTCGGTAGTTCCAAGAACACTGCCCGGACCTACAGCCACGATATCTTCGTCTGGTGCTTTCCCTGCATGCGTTTAATAGTCAGGGTCAGTTATCCATATAATTCAATAAGTTATGCATTAGAAAAAAAACTCAGAAATCTTGTGGTCTTCTGAGGACCATTTGGTCCATCTTAGCGGTCTATGGTAGACCGTCTGGAACCCTAGCGGTCGCTGGAACTACCGCTAGGCACTCGTCGTGACGACGATGTTCACCCCATTTCCCTAACTTTGGAAAATGGCCCTAGGGGCCTATACAAGCCTTCTATGGGTCCCCTGACCCATTCCCATGATATCCTACCCTCATGCATGCTTTGAAAAAAATTGAAAAATAGAGTTTTGGGTTTTTCGGCTTACCTCGGACGATGGGGTTCTGGTCAACGTCTATATCCTATATTCTTTCCTTGGCCTAGACTCCACGTCTTTGCCAAGTTGGTTGACTTCGGCAGTCTGTCAAGTCAACAACTATATTTTGCCCTGGCACAGACCCCATGTCTCTCCCAGGTTGGTTGGTTTTGACATGATGTTGAGTCGACAACAGTGCTCTATCTTTGCCCTTGTTTTGAACTTGCTGTCTGAGCAAGGGTTGTTGACACCGACATTCCATCGGGTCAACGTCCATATTCTTCCCTTATTTCGGACCTGCCGTCTGAGCAATACTTGCTGACGTCGACATCCCATCGGATCAACGTCCATATTCTGTCCTTCTTTCAGACCTGCCGTCCATGCCAAATTTTGTTGACTTTGACCTATCGTCAGGGTAACGTCCAGATTCTGCCCTTGTTTCGGACCTACCATCCGAGCAAGGTTTGTTGACTTTGACACGACATCGGGTCAACATCTATATTCTATATTCTTCCCTTGGCTTAGGCCTCATGCCTCTGCAAGGTTTGTTGACTCTGACATCTCGTTAGGTCGACGACTATATTTCTCTCTAGTCTAGACCTCACGTCTCTACTAGGTTGGTTGAGCTTGATGGACCATCAGGCCAACATTCACACTTACCCATTCTACCCTTGTTTTTGATCTCCTGTCTAAGCAAGGTTCGTCGACATCGGCATGTCATCGGGTCGACATCTGAATATTCTATCATCGGTGTCTGAGCTAATAGTTTTTCCACCATCAGCACCTAAGCTGACAGCTGTTCAATCATCGGCATTCGAGCCGACAGCTTTCCAATCAACGGCATCTAGGCCGACATCTTTTCCATTAGCCTTTTAAACCATTGGCATTCGAGCCAACAACTATCCAATCATTGGCGTCCGAGCCAACAGCGTTCCAACCATCGGTGTTTGAGCCAATAGCTTTTTCACCATTGGCATTCGAGCCAACAGCTCTCCCATCTTCGGCTTCTAAGCCAACAATTTTCCAATCATCGATATTCGAGCCGATAGCTTTTTCAACAGCTTTTCCATCATCGACATTCGAGCCGACAGCTCTCCAACCATTGGTGTTCGAGCCAATAGCTTTCCAACCATTGGCATCCGAGCCAACAACTTTCCAATCATTACCGTCCGAGCCAACAGCCGTCCAATCATCGGCGTTTAAGCTGACAACTTTTTCACCATTTGCATTCGAGCCAACAGCTCTCCCATCATCAACTTCTAAGCCAACAGCTTTCCAATAATCAGTATCTAGCTGACTACTTTTTCAACAACTTTTCCATCATCGGCATTCGAGCCGACAGCTCACCAACCATTGGCATTCGAGCCAATAGCTTTCCAACCATTGGCATTTGAGCCAATAGCTTTCCAACCATTGGCATCCGAGCCAACAACTTTCTAATCATCGGCGTCCGAGCTGACTACCTTCCAACCATCCACGTCTGAGCCGAGAGCTTTCCCACCACTGGCATGCTAGCCAACAACTTTCCAATCATCGGTATCCGAGCCGACAGCTTTGCCATCAACTTTGCTATCATTGGCATATAAGTCGACAGCTCTCCAAGCACATATGACTACCTTTTGGCTTAGGCCTATCTCAACATTTACCATCACGTCCCACCGTGATGTTAATACACCTCAACGACTGAGACTTTCCATCGAAGCCCACCGCTCTATTTTTGGCTGAGACATCCTGTCAAGGCTTACCATCCCACCTTTGGACCAGACTCGTCGTCTGAATAAAATGACACTTGTTGGCTAACATCAACCCCTATGTCCCGCCATGACTCTCCACAACGCCAAAAATCCATTTTTCCTTTAGTGATGACATTAATCCTTTTTACTTGCTCTCAAATAACTAACTTGCATGTGTTCGCATCGAGCAGAAGGATGATATATATATATAGGATATACATATATAATAATAATATATGCATATATATATATACATATAGACATATTCAAAAAAAACTGTGTACTTCTTACTTTGAGTGTTTGCTCGCCTCGCTTGCGTGCTTGATTATACTATAGATTAATACACCTCCTTCGAATCTTCTAGGACCGTGTTACCTTGCAAAATAAACCTGCCCGATTCTGGATATGTGTGCGTCACGGCGTACGCTAAGGAATGAAAAGCCAACCTTTGGTGAGTGCATTCGTCTAGGGGAAGAGTCATAGCTGTGTCACCAGTGTAGCTCATGGAATACACCCGAGACAAAACTCCCACACCATATACACAATGTGTCCAATGGTCTCTAACCATAGGGATGCTAGAGAGTTCTTCCTAACATGTTATGGATGCTCAAATTTCTACACCCACACGATAGGTAATCGTGAGAAAAAAACTATCTGCCCCATTAAAAAAAAGAATGATGATGGTAAGTGGAATGTGAATCCAAGAAGCTAGGAATCATTACTGAAACAAATGAGGAAAGTCAAGCGAAATGGTGATGCAAACTCCACAATGAAATCGCTATAAGGGAAAGTAGATCCAAGAAGCAGGGAATCCCCACTACAAGAAAATGCGGTGTTAGAGACGGATTAATTTCCATCGTAAAGTTGTTTGTAAATTTAGACGGATATATTTCATCGCAAATTCCATCTGCATTTCGGATAGAATGTAGTCTGTCTGAATATACGTCTCAATTTGCAATGGACATTCAGACAGAAAAAATTCCGTCTGTAATTTTAGACGGAAATAAGTTCCGTCCGAATTTCCATCGCAAAAATCCCCCCCTCCCCCCACGACCGATCCCTTCCTCCCACCCCTTCCACCCTCCCACTCTCCCTCTCACTCTCTCTTTCTCCTCTGCTTGCCGTCATCACCGCCGGAGCCTCCGTCCTTGCCATCGCCGGAGGCGCCGCCGTCCTCGGCGCCACCGCCGTCCTCGGCGCCACCGCCGGCCTCTCTCCCTCTCACCGTCATCGTCGTCGTCGCCGCCAGCCTCCTCCCATCCTCACCGTCATCGTCGCCGGTAAGTCCTCTCCGTCTCCCTATCTCCCTCCTCCGCTCCCTCTGGCCGCTCTCCCTCTCCCTATCACCCTTCCCCTCTCCCGATCATGTCCCCCTCCCTCACTCAATCCCTCTCGCCTCTCCCGCTCCCTCACTCCCTCTAGCCGCCCTCCCCCTCCACCGCCCTCTCTTCCCATGTCCGTGGCCCCCCTCCCCCTCACACACACACACACACACACACACACACACACACACACACACACACACACACACACACACACACACACACACACACACACACACACACCTCAGGCCCCCCTCTCCCTCTCCCGTTGCCCCCCCCCCCTCACAGGCACACACACACACCCGACGCCCCCTCTGCCGGTCGGGGGTGGTCTTACACAGGTAGATAAAATAATTAATTTTTATTTTATTTAATATAATTTTGTATTCATCGTAGGATAATCGGCCGAGGGATAGGGAAGGAAAGAATCAGAGAATGGTTTACAAATAAATAGTAGGTAAAAATTTCATTTCATTTTTATATGTTGTTTCATTTTATTTTAATTTATGTAATCTTACTCAGATTTATTGTTAGGATGTCTTGTTTAATATTAACTAAATTAGAGAGGGGGTGGGGCGTTGTGGGCACTAAAAAAAGAAAAAAAAAATAGAGAAGAAAGAAACAAAGAAAGGAAGAGGATAGCAAATGCAAGTGTTAATAGATGGAGAAAGACTTGGTGTGTTATTTTTAATGTTTTTGTTTCAAAAAATTTTGAAATGGCCCCCAAAATATCTTAACTTAGAGTGTAAGTCATGGCAGTATCTGATTATCCAAAAAAATTAAAGAGGCGGCAACCTAGAGGCAAACTCAGCCCAGATCTCTCTGGCCCATTTACGGCCCTGTTAATGGATGAGAGAATGAGAGGCACGTTAGGTTGGGAGTTCAGTCACAACTTCGGAGGTGGCCGATGGATTATACTTTAGGAATGGCACATCTTAATTAGTTGAGACAAGGAAGTAGAAGGCTAAGTATTAGACAAGATGGGTGGAGGGGCGGGGGAGGTTGGTCTGAGAGGGGGAGGGGCTAGCAAGAGGGGGGTCTCCGGGATGGTGGAAAATGTAAATTTTTATGCAAATTTTGGTTTTTTTAATCATCCACCTACCAGATTGAAAGAGCTAGGATTAGACAAAATGTCCAAGATTTGATGTGAGCGCTGTTTCAGAATCCACGAAATGGAGACAACCGTTATCTAGAAGAGGCTCTTTTTTGAGTAAAAATTTTATGATGACTATTTAGCCCCTTAACTTATTCTTCCATTTCTTATATTCATAGCTACAGGATTGTACTTGAAATATGAATCTTTTATTCCTTTTTTTTGTACATATGTTTCTATGATCAGCTTAAATGATAATTGAACCTTTTCAAAAAAAGAAAACGATATATAGCCATGTATGTAGGGAGAGGAGGAAGAGAAGATCGAAGTGAGAGCAAATAAGGACATAAATAGCCATGCATGTACGGACAAAAAAGGGGGAAGAAGGAGATACTACGCTTTTAACTTTGGGTCAGTTTGTTAATCAAGCAAGGTAAGGGCAAAATAGGTCATATGTCTTAACCGAGTTGGAAAATATTTGAATGTTCCAAAGTTCCAAATAGTCATTGAGTAACTAGGCGCGTGAAGTAGAAAGATATGCTTGGGTTGAACATATCAGAACACACAGCCAATGTTTACAAAGTCTGGCGATGTTGAATGGAATTCATATTTTCTTCGGTTCATTGGGTGATATAAATTTTTATCATTTTTTAAACTTCAGTTATATTTTTGTGTTGTGTTCATTGGCTGCTAGGATCCGCGATGATAGAAAGGGGGGAGGCGTGGTCCGAGATGGAGCTGGCCGTAGGGGCCCTGGTCGTGCAGTGTGGAGCACCGCCCCCTCCGGTAGATGTGATCCTCGGTGCACCGAGAGCAGCATACATTTTTGATTTGTCCACGCAATTTCTGGCATTGGCTCAGGGAGCGCTGCCAGTTGCCCTATATTGGGCATGGTTCAAGGATTTGAGCCGTTATGCACCGCCGGCCATGGCAGATCCGTGATTTTTGACTCAACAGTTCATTGCTGGACTGACGCCAGAGATTTGTCGGACCCTAATGGCATCCAAGTCACTGACGTGGAGGTAGCGTTCCGGACGGTGGCAATTTTGGAGGTAGAGCTGCTGTGCGCCCAGGAGCATGGTCGGGCGTTACAATTCCAGCAGGGTCTCCCTCAGATGGTTCAGGAGGAGCCAGTCGCATCCTCCTCCCCTGTCTGTGGTCCTCATCGGCGGAACAGGAAGAGGCGTCGGCAGGTGACTCGGCGTGGTGTAGGGCGTAGGCGTCAGCGACAGGATAGCATGTTAAGGCAGGCCTCAGAGGAGTCTGTGTAGCAGCCATCCGCGAGGTGACCACGGCATGGCTGAGGCAGGTGACTGTATTTTGGCCCTGGCAGAGGCACTCTTGTATTGAAGTTACGGTTTCAATTTTCGTCTAGCTTCTGCCAGTCGGGGTATGCCCCAAGACTTTGTACTTTTCTTTTTATTTAACTGTACCTTTGGGACTTGTATATATCTGGATAGAAAATTATATAAAATTGTGTAAATCATCAGATTGACTGATTCAACAGGTTGTGAACATAGCCTCTTTTCTTAGCAGCCACACATAAAATCCAAATCGACAAATTCAGGCTCAAGGCTGGGCTGCAAATTTGTCCATATTTAAAAATTACATCTTGTTATTAACATTGTTGCATTTGTTTAGACAAGCCAAGAAATCTGACCGGATCATTCAGATAATGCCTTATTCTGTCTTTAAGGGCATTGGTAAACAATAGCGTACTTTGACTATTATTTCTAGAATTTAGAGTTCCATTTGTAATAGTCGACTTATAGTAAAAGGTAAATACCCCAAAATTTTTGCTTGTGATTTCAAACATTATGGATTTTAATTTTTTATAAATGTGTTAATAAATCTAATTTTAACAAAAATTTGATGTTGATCTGACTAAAAAATGTGGATTATTTAGCTTTCATGTTCTTCATTTGAATACTTTTGTAAATTAGATGTTATTTGGTTTGATGTATGCATAATGATAAGTGAGATGTTTTTTAATTTTATGTTATATAAATACATGGGGTATTCCATATGAGCTGTGGTGCGTGGGTGCGACCTAACATTACACGCACCTCAGGAGAGCGTGTTAAACCCGTATCAATGAACCTTCCCATTCAAGACTTTGGGATTGATGTGTATGTTCTTATTTTTTTACGAGAATGTATATATCTACCTCAAAGTCTTGAATTGTCCCATTTGGATAGTTTGTGAATGTTTGATCGCACTTAGGCAGTCATTTACTATATGTGTTTGTATGGTTTGTTGAGAATTTCAGTTGCGTCTCCTCACTCTTCTCTGATATACCTTTATTGATTTTGAGTGTTTTCTTAACCACTTACTTGTAAGTGTTTAAGAAAATTTTAAAATCAATAAATATTTTTGGTATATCGGAGAAGTGTGGGGAGATACTGCCAAAATTTTTAGCAAATCGTGCAACTAATATAGTAAGTGATTGTGCGATCAAACCTTCATCGATGGTTAAAAAGTGATAATCTAATAATAATCCTCTTTCAACTACAAATGGTCTACGACGAACGATGTGAGAAAGGGTCGGGTTTATTTTCAGGAGTAATGATTTCAAAGTTATTTGTGTATTAACATTTATTGGGTGGAGGCAAAATGTTGACAGATCATTCATGGATGTATAGTAGAATAGTTGACCGGGTGGTGTCGGATGACTTTAAGCATGGAGTTTAGAGTTTCATTGAATTTGCATTTAGGAATCCAAATGCAGCAATAGACCGCGACGGTCACATTCGATGCCCTTGTTCAAGTTGTAGAAACTTGAGGTGGCGTCTACCATGGGATGTGCAACATCTTTTGTACAACAAAGGGTTCGTGGATGGTTATACGAATTGGACGTGTCATGGTGAGGAATTCTTGAGGTATGAGCCCGACAATATTGTAGGCACAAGTGGATACGTGGATATGGTTGTAGATGCTGCTGGCCCTAGTTTTAATGTTCATGAGGAACATGCATACAAGGAAGAAGCATCGAATAAGACAGCCGAAAGATTTTATGAACTACTTAGGGATGCTGATGAGCCGCTATGGGATGGTTGTGAAAAGCACACTCGGTTGTCTACAGTGTCACAGTTGTTGAACTTGAAATCTGAATTTCACATCAGTGAGACTTGTTTTGACCACCTCCTCCTCTTGATCCAGAGTATGCTGTCTCGAGATAAGAAGTTGCCAGAAACTTTTTACCGTACAAAAAAGATGGTCAATGAGCTAGGGCTTGGATATGTGAAAATAGGTGCATGCCCGAATCACTGTATGTTATATTACAAAGACGATGCAGATAATATATCATGTTTTATTTGTCACCATGACAGATTCAAACTTAAGAGAGGGGATAATTCAAAGTAAAAAGATGTACCTTACAAGGCATTGCGATACTTCCCTCTTGTGCCTAGGCTGCAGCGGCTGTATATGTCCTCAAAGACGGCTCGACATGTGACATGGCACACTGAAAGAGTACATCGTGTCGATGATATAATCAGTCATCCTGCCGATGGTGAAGCTTGGACTCACTTCAGTCGTACTCATCTTGCTTTCTCAAAAGAGCCACATAATGTTAGGTTGGGTTTATGCACAGATAGTTTTAATCCATTCGGTGGTTCAGTGACATCTTATTCTTATTGGCCAGTGTTCATGACACTGTACCACCTTCCACCGGACATGTGCATGAAGCGAGAAAATCTATTTTTGTCCTTAGTAATTCCTGGTCCAAAAAGTCTCGAAAAAAATTTGGACATATATCTCAGGCCGTTGATTGATGAGCTCAAATTTTTATGGACTAATGGAGTTATTACTTATGATGCATGTAGGAAATAAAATTTTATTATGAAGACTACACAGATGTGGACAATAAGTGACTTCCCTACATATGGAATGCTATCTGGTTGGAGCACACATGGGAGGTTAGCATGTCCTTACTATATGGAAGATACCAAATCATTTGTATTGAAACATGGTGGGAAAGCATGCTGGTTGATTACCATCGGTGGTTGCTACCAAGTGACCATCCTTTTCGAAGGTAGAAAAAGTCGTTTAAAAAAAATACTATTGAAATGGATGAAGCAGACTTGCAACGGGTGTCGGGTCGACATATGGCGACACGGGTACAAAATTTACCAGATGTAGTATAATTATTTGGAAGCACACGACAACTCTTCAACTTTGGAAAGGATCACAACTGGAACAAGAAAAGTATTTTTTGGGAATTATCTTATTGGTCAACTCTTCTTGTACGACATAATCTGGATGTCATGTATACCGAGAAGAATTTTTTTGATAATGTGTTCAATACGATCATGAATGTTAAAGGCAAAACAAAGGACAACGCTAAAGCACGTATGGACTTAAAGATGCTTTGTAAACGTCCAGAACTAGAACTACCGAACGTAAATGGAAGAACTGTGTAGCCTAAAGTAACTTACGTGCTTAATGATACAGAGATCAAGGAAGTGTGGCAGGGGTTGAAACAGTTGAGATTCCCAGATGGATATGCATCAACATAGCCCGTTGTGTGAATGTTAATGAGGGTAAAATATATGGTCTGAAAAGTCACAACTGTCATGTGTTCATGGAGAGGCTAGTGCCCATTACATTTCATGATTTGTTGCCAAAGCCTATATGAGGAGCACTGAACGAGCTGAGTCAATTTTTTAAGATTTTATGTGCATCAGAACTCAGACTTTGGGATGTACAAACTATCAAAGAAAATGTGGTTACAACTGTTTGCAAGCTAGAGAAGATATTTCCTCTGGCATTCTTTGATTCAATGGAGCACCTAGTCATCCATTTGCCATACGAGACTATTGTCGGAGGGCCAATACAATTTCGATGGATGTATCTATTTGAGTGGTATGTGAGAATTTTTGTTAAGTTACATGTCATCCATGGTCGGTACATGTTGATGCCATCTGACTTGTTGTTGCAGGTGCATGCATGAATTAAAAATGAAAGTTTGCAACAAGGCGAAGGTGGAGGGTTCGATTGCTGAGGCATATATTCTTGAAGAAATTTTGAACTTCTGTTCCATGTACTTTGAGCCAGAGATTCTAACTCATCGTACTCGACCTCCACGTAATGATGATGGGGGAGTTGATGATTCGTCCGATTGGGTCTCTATATTTAAACATCCTGGACGTGCGTTCGGACATTGCTCGACTCGCATGCTCGAAGATAGAGAGTTGTACGCCGCTGATATATATATTCTTCTGAATTGTATCGAGATTGAACCTTATGATGAGTAAGTTCTTAACTCACATTTTCAGCAAGTCCATAAGTTGTTCACACTTCTTCTGCAGTTCATTTAAAGTAGTATTGTATTTATATTGCAGATAATTTGATTCAAAATTAGCACAAAGATGTCCAAATATCCAGGACGTGAAGATTGAAAAAGAACGCGAGAAGTTTCTTGCCAAATGGCTGAGATATCGAGTTAGTGTCGATCGTTGAATATATATGTTTGTATTTACTTATGTTGAGGTAATTGTTATTATTTTAAGTACTCTAATTTACATATAGGTTGAACAAGGTCTCATTACTGATCAAAGAGTACAAGAGATAAGTTATGGCCCCTCGAAAGTTGCACGTGCCAATCCAAGATATATTGTGAATGCATACAGATTTCATACAAGGGATTATGGATGAAGTAAGTCTACGAAGAACAATGGCGTATGTGTTAAGAGAAGTGTTTACAATGAAGTGGAATTGGACTACTATGGTATTCTTGAGGAAGTCTTAGAACTTCAGTATTTGGGACGAGACAATCATGTATACCTATTTAAGTGTCATTGATTTGATCCTAATTCTGTTCGACATGACACAACTTATGGGATTGTCGATGTCAAATATAGGTCTAAACTTAATACCTATGAACCATTCATTTTAGCCGTACAAGCCCAGCAAGTGTATTATTCAAGCTATCTATCATCCAAGAATAAAGATTGGTGGGTAGTTTGCATGGTTAAAGCAAAACTCTTTCCCACTTATGAGTTAAATATGAGTGAAAATGTCTCAGAGGTTGCCAGTGCTGAATATTTTCAATTAGATGAAGTTGGCGTTGTCGGTTCCATGCATATTAATCTGGACGAATCTGATGAGCCACTGTCATTACGTAAGGGAGATGAAGTGGAAGAAGTCGATCCGACGGAGCTAAATGTTGATGTTAGAGGGGAGGAGGAATCGGATGAAGAGGAAGAGTTCGAATCTGATGAGGCTACTATGGATGTCGAAGATGATGATGAGTTAGATATATCATCAGCATGAGGGAGGCACGTTTTGATAATTTAGTAAGATTTTCTTACTTTTTTGCATAATTTTTAATAATATTTTTCTAGATTTATATAATTATGGATTAATATGTATCAATTATTTTGTTAGTAATAAAGAAATGGTCTGAGGAGGTCGTACTGGGAGTGGGAGAAGATAGGGCAGTGACAGGGGCTCTACTCCCTCCCCTATGGCGTCTTCTTCGGGCACATGTATATCTATTTCCATAGTTAGCTATATAAATGTTTTAATTATTTACTAGCTAAAGGGAAGAATTTTTTTATAGGTCCAAGTGTCGGCTCACGACCACTTGTACATGCGCCACCCCCACCACCTCCTACTGCAGGTATGTATATTTTAATTTTCAGCAAAATATTCATTTTACTTATAAAAATTAATTCTTACAGGTCCCAGTGCTTTCCCAATTATGTACATTTTAATTTTTAGAAAAACATCCGTTTTACTTATGAAAATTAATTCTTATAGGTCCCAGTGCACTCCCACCACTTGTACAGACGCCACCCCCACCACCTTACGCTGCAGGTATGTATATTTTAATTTTTAGCAAAATATTCATTTTACTTATGAAAATTAATTCTTACAGGTCCCAGTGCCCTCCTACCACTTGTACAAATGCCACCCCCACCACCTCCTGCTGCAGGTATGTATATTTTAATTTTTAGCAAAGTATTCATTTTACTTATGAAAATTCATTCTTATAGGTCCCAGTGCCCTCCCACCACTTGTACAGACGCCACCCCCACCACCTCCATCTGCAGGTATGTATATTTTAATTTTCAACAAAATATTCGTTTTACTTATGAAAATTAATACTTACAGGTCCCAATGCTTTCCCAATTATGTATATTTTAATTTTCAGCAAAATATCCATTTTACTTATGATATTTAATTCTTACAGTTCACAGTCCCCTCCCACCACGACCACATGCACCACCCCCACCACCTCCCGCTGCTGGTATGTATATTTTAATTTTCAGCAAAATATTCGTTTTACTTATGAAAATTAATTCTTACAGGTCCCAGTGCCCTCCCACCACCTCCCACTTGTACAGGGCACACCCCCACCACTCAGCCACTTGACGATGTCGGCAGTCGTCACGAGGGAGGCACAACCCATGATGGACGTCGCCCGTGCTGGATCTCCGGGTAAATTTATAAGGTTATTACATTCATTATTTAGCCTTCAACTGTCTAATGTGAATATTTTGACATTTGCAATTGCAGTTCTAAATTTGAACCTTTCAATGTTGTCTGTCATTCAGATAATTTCCGATAATTTATATGGATATAGTAATGGCACATGTGCCCGGGCCTGTATTGTCTTTCAGATAATTTCAATGGGCGTCCGCGATTCATTATTTGACATGTTCTTAGTAAGTAATTACGTCATTTAATTCAAGTATTTTCGAAACTCAATTCACAACAGTATACTAACTGTGAAACTTATTTTATTTACAGCGAAGTTATCGATTCACGAGTGGACATTACGCGGCGCGCTGTCATTCTGCCTGGGAGTCTCTTGTACAGACAAATTACCAAAAGAAAGTACATGCTGCTCATAAAAAGGCTAAAAAAAGGCTGGTGGGAGTGAAGACCGATAGCTGTGGAAGAAGCACCACCCTCTATGGATGAGGCAGGCGGATTGGGACATAGCATGTGACAAATTTGCTGAAGAGAAGTGGATAGAAAAGTTTCGAAAAGCCAAAGCAAATAGGGCGTCAGAACCGGGTGCAAATTTGCATACGGGTGGGTCCGTCTCTTTCGCGGCTCATAAACAAAAAATGGTAAGTAATGTTTCAATTTATCTTCTTACATTTTATTAATATATATGATGTTTTTTTACTATGAATTGTATAACATGCTCTAGAGATTAATCGAGGTCCATCGTTTCTCGAGGTGTTCGCCAGAACACACAAAAAAAAGGGGACAGATCAATTTGTGAGTGAGAGAGCTCACTCAGTATCGGTAAGTTTATCTACATATGCAACTTCCACCGTTCATTTAAATCGGATTGATTGATATGAAATTGACTAGTTATTTTATTCAATTTGTAGGAAACATATAGCAGAGCTGTGACAGAGAAGTACGGGGAGGGAGATGCGCAGCAGCCGGAGTTGGATCCGGCGGAATGGGTGGCAGTAGTTGGCGTACCGAAGAAAGGCCGGCTATATGGTTTTGGGGAGAGCCTAGAGTCTAGCGTGGTGATATCATCGTGTGCGAGTTCAGGCTCTGCCCAAACTAGAAGCAGTGCCTTCAGTATACCTCCACCTGACCCCAGTACTTCTACCAGCGATGTCAGAGACATCATCCGAGCGAAGATCTCTGATTTGCAGCGATAGATGACGCAAATGAGAGCGGAGATGTCTAGCCAGCAGGCAAACATGTTGCAGGCAATCACTGGCCTCCTCTCCCAGGCGGGAATTCTCCCTCATGGATCTACCCCCACGGCATATGCCCATCAGGTGAGTGTTTATTATATTTTTATTTTGGCAGAATTACTCAATTATAAAAATAATTAATTCAAAAACTAAGTGTGTTTTCAAAACTAACTTAGTTTAGAAGAATTCATAAAATTCGGGGTTTGAGGATCCAAAATATAAAATGCTGGCCTAATCGGCGTGCCGATCATTCCAACACGACCTGGGAGGTAGACGTGAGTTGTGAGAGCTGACGGATTCCAAATCGGATATCCGGTTTGAGCCCGACGCTAAAATAACTCAATTCAAAACTAAGTGTGTTTTCAAAAGTAACTTAGTTTAGAAGAATTTAGAAAATTCAGGGTTCAGGGATCTAAATTGTAAAATACTGGCCTGATCGGTGTGCCGATCGTTCCAACATGACCTGGGAGGTAGACGTGAGTTGTGAGAGTTGACGGATTCCAAATCAGATATCCGGTTTGAGTCCGACGCTAAAATAACTCAATTCAAAACTAAGTGTGTTTTCAAAACTAACCTACTTTAGAAGAATTCAAAAAATTCAGGGTTCGGGGGTCCAAAATGTAAAATACTGGCCTAATCGGCGTGCCGATTGTTCCAACACGATCTGGGAGGTAGACGTGAGTTGTGAGAGCTGATGGATTCCAAATCGGATATCCGGTTTGAGCCCGACGCTAAAATAACTTAATTCAAAACTAAGTGTGTTTTCAAAACTAACTTAGTTTAGAAGAATTTAGAAAATTCAGGGTTTGGGTGTCCAAAATATAAAATACTGGCCTGATCGGCATGCCGATCGTTCCAACACGACCTGGGTGATAAAAGTGACTTGTGAGTACTAGCGAAATCTAAATCGGATACCCGTTTGGGCCCGGCGCTCAAATAACTCAATTCAAAACTAAGTTACTTTTTAAAAGTAACTTAGTTTAGAAGATTGAGAAAATTAGGGGTTCGGGGGTCCAAAATGTAAAATACTGGCCTGATCGGCGTGTCGATCATTCCAACATGACCTGGGAGGTAGACGTGACTTGTGAGAGCTGATGGAATATAAATCGGATATCCAGTTTGAGTCCAACGCTCAAATAACTCAATTCAAAACTATGTTAGTTTTTAAAAGTAACTTAGTTTAGAAGAATTCATAAAATTCGGGGTTCAGGATTCCAAAATGTAAAATACTAGTCTGATCTGCGTGCCGATCGTTCCAACATGACATGGGAGATAAAAGTGACTTGTGAGAACTGGCGGAATCCAAATCGGATACCTGGTTTGGGCCCGGCGCTCAAAAGTGCATTTTGTAAATGCACTTAGTTTAAAATTAAAGAAGTCAGGTCCAGGGGTCTAAAATCTGAAATATCGATCTAATCAGCGTGTCGATCCTTCCAACACGACCTGGGAGATAAAAGTGACTTGTGAGAACTGGTGGAATCAAAATTGGATACCCGATTTGGGCCCAGTGCTGAAAAGTGTATTTTGTAAATGCACTTAGTTTAAAATTAAAGAAGTCAAGTCCGGGGGTCTAAAATCTGAAATACTGGTCTGATCGGCGTGCCGATCCTTCCAACACGACCTGGGAGATAAAAGTGACTTGTGAGAACTGGCGGAATCCAAATTGAATACCTGATTTGGGCCCATCGCTCAAAAGAGCATTTTGTAAATGCACTTAGTTTAAAATTAAAGAAGTCGGCTCCGGGGGTCTAAAATCTGAATTACCGGTCTGATCGGCATGCCGATCGTTCCAACACAACCTGAGAGATGAAAGTGACTTGTGAGAACTGACGAAATCAAATTGGATACCCGGTTTGGGCCCACCGCTCAAAAGTGCATTATCTAAATGTAATTAATTTAAAAGACAGATAACTAGGGGTTGGGGGGTCTAAAATCTCAAATGCTGGTCTGATCGGCATGCCGATCATTCCAACAAGACCTGGGAGATGAAAGTGACTTGTGAGAATTGGCGGAATCCAAATCGGATACTCGGTTTGGACCTGGTGCTCAAAAGTGCATTTTGTAAATACACTTAGTTAAAAATTCAAGAAGGGATCAAGAACCAAAAATTTGAAATACTGGTCTGATCGACGTGCCGATCATTCCAACACAACTTGGGAGATGAAAGTGACTTGTCAGAACTGACATATTTCAATTCGAATACCCAGTTTGAGCTCGGCGCTCCGAATTACATTCCTTAAATGTAATTAATTTAAAATACTGATGAGAGCTAGGTTATTTGCGACCTATAAAATCTATGCAGTTATCGATTTGATATTATGTTTGATTTGAATTTATGCAATCTAATAACATATTTAATTTATCTTCGCACTAATTTTTTTAGCTATGAATGAATGTTATTATTTTTTTAATGTAGGAGGATCCTTCTGCGAGCGGCGACAGAGGAGATGAGCAGGGCGGGGAGGATGAGGATATGGACGATATGGGGGATATTTGTTGAGTTTCTTTTGTGTTTTATTTTCTGTACGTTGGTTTGATTATGATATTTGATGTATTTTTAATTAAACATCTTTTTTTAAAAAAAAGTAATTTTTTAAAAAAATAATAAAAATATTTCGGACGGATTTTGAGATGGGTCCATCTGTAGTTAGCGACGGAAATGGAGACGAGCTTCAGTCCGTCTGAAACTCATGTTTTTTATATAAAATTTAAAAAATGTTTCGAACAGATTTTATGACGGATCTGTCTGAAGTTCGCGACGAAAATAGAGACAAGCTTCAGTCCGTCTGAAACTCATGATTTTTATATAAAATTTTAAAAATGTTTCAGACGGATATTATGGCGGATCCGTCTGAAGTTTGCGACGAAAAAAGTGACGCACTAATTCCGTCTGAAATTCCAGATCTGAAGTTTTGCGATGGAACTAAGGATGGAATTATTCTATCTGAAATTACAGATGGATTTTGGGACGATATTTCAGGCGGAATATTTGAGACGGAATTTGAGACGGAAAATTTTCCGTCTCACATTTCAAACGAAATTTCAGACGTAATTTTTATCTATTTGAAATTTGTAACTAGGAATATAAGACGGCCATATTCCATCCTAAATCCGTCTGAAATCCGTCTCGAAAGTGATTTGCGAAGGAATTTCAGACGGATTTGCGACGGAGTCTGGCCGTCGCAAACACCTCCTTTTTTTGTAGTGCCCCACTAAAACAAATGAGGAGACTTACGTGAAATGGTGAAGCAAACCCCGCAATAAAACTGCTATAAGTGATGAATTTTAGTAAGCCGGGAATCCCCATTGAGACAGATGAGGAGACTCGCGCCGAACGGTAAAGTCTAGAATTAAGAATAAACGATGGGGGTTGTGCAAAGCTACCAAAAAGTAAGAACCCCAACTGTATGTGTAGACGATAGAACAGTACTCTAGTGTTACTTAGAACCTCTGCGTATCCCTATGCCTAGGATTCGCTGCTCACATATTTGCACTATCACACCACAGAGGAATAGTCTTGGGTGTAGATTGTGATTTACGCTATGCACATATTCTATACGGTGTCCTCTTTGCGAATGCGCATCTCCCTTAGCTGCACTTCATGAGCCACACTTTGTCTATGAATTACGGGCACTATCCTTATCCTATCCCCAATATAGGGGAGTTATTCTATATATCTAGCTTATGCTTGCAGTCGATGGACGCTTACATGCTTGCGTGAATAAAAATAAAGAATAAAAAGACACACTTTCAAACCAGGGCTGCAGCCGCAGGCCCCCGCACACTCGTTCCTCATTCGCGCCACCTACGGCTGGGGGCATTTGTTAACACACAAAATATATACATAATAATAATTAAATAATAATAATATTAAAATATTTTATTTCTACTGAAAATATCTTATTTCTACTATTTATCATTTTTCAGGAATGATGAAGAAGGAAAAATGGGATAAAAAAGAGAAAAAAGAGGGGCGATAGAAGAATCAAAGAACAAAGTTACAAAAAAAAAAAGAAACAAAAGGTTGAAAGCCTTCTTTGCAATAGACCAATAGGAGGAGAAGGACCCTGTCACCCTCTCTCCTCACTCGCGCTGGTGAGTCACTTCCGGTAGGGCCCCTGGCGCTCTGATCTAGCAAGCAGGCGAGCAGCGCACGCAGCAGCTCCACCTGCGGGGGAGTTCCCTGAGTACTGGACCGGCGGGAGGTGGCACATGTTCGTCCAGTGACCCCCTATCCCGTCGACCGCAAGCAGGAGCCTCACGCATGAAGCGTGATCGAGCTTCGAAGGCCGTCTAGAAGCCTGTATAGTGACGTACAGAGAAGCGTGGACAAGCTCCTCCAATCAGCGGAGATTCCTCAGCCATGCCCTCAAATGGTTGCTATAAGAACAAGCCAAACCGAAGAGAAGAGAGTTAGAGAAGGGGGTGTGGGTTCTGGGCCAGACTCCGTCTGCGACCTTGGTCTCCTGGCGAACAGAAATTCCAGGAGCGTTTTGCAAGCATTAACCTTCGAGTGAAGAAAAGAGAGGGAAAAGAAGAGAGGAAGAGAGGTTTAGAAGAGGTGCGGTTTGGGGAGGGAAGGAGTCAATGCTCTGCCCTCCCCCACCTTTCTTTTCTTTTTCTTGCAGTATATTCGTTTCTTCTCTTGCTTCCCAAATTTGATAATCCTTGGGATGCTGTATCTTTCTATTTAAATGAATGAATGAAATGTTTCAAGCCTAATTTTGGGTGCAAATGCTATTTTCTGTCTGAATTTCATCTTGATGCAAGCCTCCTAATCTTTATTATGATCCCACGATTTCTATTTTCTTTTTTTTTTATCAATTGAAGGAGCAGGCTAGATTATGTGTAAATATAGATCCAGCCCACCCAATTGTCATGGATGGATGTTGGGTTCTGTCTCCTCTAATCTACCAAGACAGAGATCAATTTCTCAAACTCTGTCCCAGTGTCAATTTGTCGATCAGGTTTTGGGGGTTCTGTCCTTGGCTATCTTAGTGTGCTAACGCCCCCATGGGCTATATTAAATATATGAATCTCTTCCCTAATGTGCTGGACAGACCATGATCATTATCCTTGATCTGGATAGGTTCTGTGTGTTCGATGTGCATGATTCCCATTTTCGTTAATATGTGTATCCTTTGTTGCCCAATGCATATGATTTCTGTGAAAATGGCCATGGGCCTCTTCACTCACGTCCATGGGTTGTTGGGGCTCTGGCTCATTCAAAATAATCTGCTGGAACCCATGTTTCTCTATTGCATTATTTCATTCCTGTATAAGGATAATAGTAGATCCCTTCTGCATTGTTCCTAATTGCTCCGGCACTATCCATCTGTTACATTAATGCACCCTACAGTCTGCAGCACACCAAGTTTCTGCACATTGGATTTTTAGGCCTCCAATTGGGGCACAGGTTTGCCAACATTCCCGGCATGGACTGTGGCTTCATGTCTCGGAGCGATAACATAACACCACTGATTTCATCAAATTTTTTCATACTGAAGGACCGGTCATGGGGAATGGGTACATTATGGTTTTACACCGATTAAATCTCTATGACCACCCTTACATCCCCAGGGGCTTGCCTCTTCATGGCAAGGTCTCTGGAGGACTGTCTTCTGAAAGGGTTGAATATTAATGGCCCTAGAGCCAGCGGTCATTGATTGAACACTGAGAATCCGAAAGACAATCCCTGGGTCTGTAGAGTTCCGCTTGTAGGCCAGTCCTCAGGGTTCTTCCCTACCCAATCTAGGACCCTGGAGTACCCGCTCAGGGCCTACTCTTAATTGTAGAGGCCATCTCGGGACATCCGTGGATGTGCCTCAATTTTTCAACCCCCAAGTGCTTGGTCCGACGGAGGTGTTGCCCAAATTTCACCGGAATCTGGGACCTAAAAAAATGAACCAACAATAACAATATGAACATAATAAAAGAATGATGATGTAATGAATAAACATCTGAATAGATTTCACTGTTTGGCAGTGATAAAAGAAGTTACTCCGAGGAAGGGGGTTAATGAGATTGAATTCTAATCAGAGCTGTGCATTAAGGCAAACATAAAGTCAGATTGCATATAATGCATATGCATGAACACCCTATTGTTGAACTACTATGAACAAAAACAGTAACTCTCTAGATTTACTGAAAATCTGAGCATACTAAGGACCTCCTTTCTCATTCACACATAACTCCATATTCATCATGAGTTTAATAGACTTATCTGCATGCATCTAATTAGTATAGTGTCCCTATTGGCCTGCTATGAACAGAAATAAAGGAGTTTTCCTGCAGAATAAAAATGAAGACCTGCACCCTTCATGCATCCCCTTTCATTGCACTCTGAAAACCCAGCATTTTTCATGGGCATGACATGATTGCATTCATGCATAAAGACACCTGACCAATTCTGTTGGACAGAATAGAATGCCCCCGAGGTTCTGTGATGGGGACATCAAAGCAAAGCTTCTCACTTTTTTTTAGTTTGCATTTTTATCATTGAGTCATTTGGGTTCACTTGTAAGGCTAATTATAAGTCAATGGGCTAGTCATTAGGAATTAATGGGTTTCTTTCTTTAAAAGAGTCCAATAGGGGATTTATTCTCATATTGGGCCTCAAGGCCACTTAGTCCCAATTGGGCCACCCTCTCGCTCATTGGGCTTCCTAGCTTCTAGGGCCTATATGGGCTGGTCTATGGTCCATGGTGGACTTGGACCAAGGTGGCAAGTCCAAGTTGGCCACTTAAGGAGGGCACCCCCTTCTTTCCCCCTTTTTGTATTTTTTGTCATTAATTTGACCACGGGAGAAGAAATAGGAATTTTCTATCCCCTAAGTACCCCTCCCTAACCCTAGATCTGAGGGTACTTATGGTCTTTTAGCTAGGGTTTGCCTTTCATAAAAAATTTCTTGTAAACATTATTTTCACATGAATTAAGAGAAGAAAATTCAGAATTTTGTCCAAGGAGCCAAGGGAGCCCCCCTCTCTGCTCTCTCCTTACATCTGAGAAAGTTGCTTCTTCTAAGGTGTGAAGCCTTCTTCCTTGGAGAGATTCCAAGCTCTATCAACTCTGCTGGGTGTGACTCTCAGCCACCGCCACTGCCACCGCCGCCACCGCCGCCATCCATGCCGCCGTTGAGCCGCCACAACCCCATCTTCACCCTGCTATCTTGAATTCCGAGATCTAGGATAGAACCTCAACAAAAAGGTTGATACGCCAAATCCAGCCATCTGATGATCATCAAATTTTGATAGATCATTCCCCACGTTGTCCCCTCTTCCTAGTTTAAATTTCACGTCGACCCGCCTTCGTTTGCCCCTCCTCCCAAGTATTTCTTTCCACCCGCGCAATCTTCTTGTCTACAGATATGCTAGATAGAACCTTGCACAATCAATTTTCCCACGCCCTAAATCACCTTCGTTGATCACCAAACTTTTTGTGCACGTCCCCCACATCCCCCTCTTTCACCCATATTAATCTCATCACCCAAATCCATCATTTCCCTTTCGGTCAAACCCCATAATCAGGCAGATCACAGTCTGTCCTATAATCTGAGCCAGAACCAGCACAGGGGTGCAGAATTTCTCATGGTAAATCCGACCATTGGATAGTTGTCAATTTCACATATGTTTTATCTCTTTAAGTCTACTTTGCAACAGCATTGGCTTCGCTCTGATCCGCCGCCACATCTGAGCATAAAAAGCATTTTCACCAGGTCGCGCAGATCTGCCTAGTCTCAGGACTGCGACACAGATTTGAAGTTCAAAAATCCCATCGGTCCTTCGACTGTGATCTAGCTGCCGCCGACCTCAGGGATCAAAGAGGGACCTCCCACCAATGTCCCAGCCAACCGCCACTGCCAAAAGATGACCGGAAGCCACCGTCCCACGTGCCGCACATGCTTTTTGTCCAACAGATCGGAACCGTACCGATCCAGACCAGCAGCCCGCTTCCGCCCCGAAGGCCCCTCCGGCTTGCTGCCCGTCAACCCAAGATCGACACTCTCGGATTGCTGTTGTAGCCCTTTACCTCTCTGCGTGGAGTGGGCCATAAATTCAATGTTGTAATTATATATATTTACTATACTGGGAGCTATGCATCTTGGCCTGGAAGTCTTCCCCACGTCCCGAGCGTGGAGGTACATTTTCGCTCCTCCTTTATCGCATTTGCTTATTCCTTATATGTTTGAATGCCGCTGCTTGCGTGAGATAGGAGATCTAGCTCGATCAAATTCAATCACCACCGCGAGCGAGAGAGCGTGACCCATCCCTTGACTCGATCCGAGAAAGAGTGTGAGCTAACCACCCTTGACTCACTGCCAATTTCTCAACTGCGCAGATCCACACGTTTCCCTTCCTTGGGACGACTTGTGTGCTTGTACTTCTTGTTGAGGACATATTCTCCTCTTCTGGAGGTCCTTAGTATCGAGCCGAGGTGGCTCTATTATGGGCGTCATTGTTGGTCATGTCGTCCATTTATTCGCGTCGTCACCTAGAGTCTCAAGTTCGCATCAAATTGGTCTTGAGTTGCATATCGTCCCGCATCATTCTGGATACTTGCATCATGAACATGAATTTTTTGCATTCAAAATGAGCATGGTAGCATCCTGTGCATAGCTCTGCACTGGAGCCCCACAGAACCCTTCTTAATAAAAATGACACCCCTGTGCACTTGAGCATGTCAATCACCTTCTCCCTCATTTAGATGCAATAGAATCAAGTCCAAGCTTTCAGTTGGCATAGGGTCCCGCTTTCCATAAATAAAAATGCATAAGCCTTCTGCATGAGTGGAAATCTGAACCCATCATGTTTCTCCTCTAGTATGCATTCCTCACTACATTGACGCTACATAGATTAGGTCCATGCATGTTGTATATTGCTACATTGAAAATGCATACATGGCCTTTACTGGAAAACCCCTCTTTACCACACATGATTCTTGTTGTGCAGGAATCTGCACAGGGGTCGTCCCTTGTAGATCCAGGAGTTGACCCCCTCAGGACTGTCCCTTTCTATCTGCCCTCTTTGTGTAGGGATCCACATAGGCAACCTGGTCCCCTGTCCAAGACTGCATACCCCATATGCAAAGGGAATAGATTAAATCACTCATATGCATTGCATGAACAAATCAACAAATCAAAATCTCATATGCTCATATGCATTGCATGAACAAATCAAAATCTCATATGCATTGAATTAATATACCAAAACCACTCATATGCATTATATGAGTAAATCAAAACATCATCCATGCATTTCATTAATAAAAGAAATCATGAACAAATTAAAATCTCATACATGTAGTTCGTGAATAAATCAAAAATACATGCACCAAATCAAATTGCATTAAAGGCTGCACATCGCATCTCCTACATATATATGAGTCTTGCATCCATTTAGAATATAAAAGGAACCATACATACACATCATATTATGTAAAGACCTCTGCTGGTCTCTGATGAGCATAAGAAGGGAAAGGGCTCCCTGCACATACAGATCCAAGCATCATATGCATGACCATGCACAAATATCATAAAGGGGATAACATCTGAAATTAGTCATGCAAACAAAAAAAAGGGGGGTGCACCAACCCCCAGCCAGGTGCATTGCATGCCATTGGCAGAATGGGGTCAGGTTTGCTGAAAACCCAGAGTAAGTCGACTTGCTCCAAATCCTAGGTCGACCTGTCACTGGGTTCGGTCGACTGAATCACAATTTCGATCTACCGGCCAGCGCCCTGCATTAGAAATCTCTGCAGAGCCTTTTTTCTTTTTTTTTTTCTGCCTGTGCATGTGCACACATATACATGTCCATGTCATAAAGCCAGCTAAATAAAAAAGGGAGGTTGCTCTGTCATTACAATGCCTGATCGTAGGTCCGTAACTCCAGCCAAGATAATACAGAATTCCCTACTCAAGCCTCCTCCGCTCATTCTGCGTCAACGTAGGAACCAAACTACGCATAGCAGCAGGGTTCAGCTTGGGGCCCTTCCCACCTATGTTGTAATGACGTGGGTAATAGCTCGGGTCCACACACCAAATCCTGCTGAGTACCCTTCGGTAGTGGGTTTCCTTGCATTGCATTCCTCGTCAGTTGCATTTGCACAAACATGCATGAGAATGCATAGAATGAAGAGCATAAAAGAAAGTCAAAGTGAGAGGGTTGGGCATCTTCCCATTTCTGCCATGCTGCGTCAATGCATATAGCATCCCTGGTCGACGCACCCAGTCCCCTTGGTCATCCTTTGGCCTTAGGTACCCTTGCATTGGATTTCTCTTCATTTGTACTTGCATGGACATGCATAAGCATTTAATTGAACCAGATGAGCTGGGAAAGAAACAAATGAATGACAAAAGTAATGAGGCCCTGGTTTCTGTCTGAACTAAAGAAACAAAGAAAAAGAGGCGAGGGGAAATAAGGACCTCCTGCCCACTGCCCTTCCTGAAAATGGGCCTTCAATCCCTTTCCGAACCAAAATGGAGCACAACAAATGATAAAAAGCGGTAAAGTTCAATAGTCAAAGTGATGAAAGCTCAGTCAGCCCTGTGTCTTTTCTGGTCTGAGCACGGACCTGTAGCACCCCGGTAGAGCATTAGATCAAATAACGAGAAATTCATAAGAAATTCTATGGAAAATACGGTAAGCAAAATTTCAACCAATTTATAAAAATCTAGAAAAATTATAATCATGTAGAGGACTAAAAATTTAGATAAATTTTCTTCTGCAAGAAACCCTAAATATAATTGGAAGCTAGCCGAATTAAGAGAATTAGGGCTAAATCCATATTTAACCTTATCGGACCTTAGATCACCTAATTCGGACCCAATTCTCGAATAATTGAGCCCAGATCGAGCCCAATCGAATGGCCACGATGTGTAGGTCATTTCCCCTCTATTTTCTCACCAAAACCCTAACTCCAAAATTTGATTTTTTAGGCCAGGTGACGGCGTGACGAGGTCAATGCGCGAATCACGCGCAATCGAAGTTCGTGGGCTCTATCCTCGCGATCGATCCCTCTAGAGACCAATTAATCCTATAAAACAAGCCTTAGAGCCTCCTAGCAAGGACGTTTGGTAGCTGCGGCCGGCCAGGTGCGAGGACGAGGGCGTATTCCGACGATCTTCGAAGAGGTTTTTCTATCGCAGTCGGTGGCGTCGTCCCCCTTTGTTCTTCTTTTAAGGTAGGTTCTAGTGGACCAAACCGTAAGAATCATGTACTGCTAGATTTGTCTTTAAGTTCTCTTTCCAATGATATAAAAAGCCCTAAAAGTTATTTAGTATCATGAGAGTCTTAACCATTTTAGTCGGAGCATGTCAAAACTAGGGTTTTTCATGTTTATCCACGACTAATGTAGGGATTAGCAGTCGTTAAGATTTAATTGATCATGCTAGGATATGCATCTTGTTGTTCTCGTTCTATTGATAGCTCTTTGCCCAATTTGCATGCTCCCTATTGTGTGTATTGGTCGTTTAAGTCGATCCTAGTCGAGCTCGCCGGAGTTCGGCCTTGCTGGTTTGAACGCTATCCAAACAGGAACCGCTCTACATTGAACGGCCCCTCGATAGACCGTGAGGTCTAGGGCAATGGTTATTGTTTGACTGTTTAATTGGTTATTGCTTTCTAAAACCTTCATGAACAAAAACGGCCCAACGACGAATCGTGGAGTTGGGCAGGCCGTTCATCTCCAGACCACGCGGAGACCACAGTGGCCGCTGGATAGACCGCGCAGGGCCTGTGTAATACCCTGGATTCTTATCGGATCTTTCGGATCCTTATCGAAGAGTTTTAGATCACTTTTGTAGGTCCTGAGTTGTGTTTTATGATCGGCGTGAGTTTTTCTCTCACACTAGTTACGGAACCCAATGGTGAGTTTATTATTCACTTTATCGACTGACGGATGATAAAGTTGCGTTGCATTCTTTCCGAGGATCATTTTGACTATTTTTTCATATTTTTATGAATTAGTCTATTTTCGAGCAAAAATCAGAATTTACGGAAATTAGGAAAATTCCTATTTTTCTTTTCTTTTCCTCTCTCCTCTCCTTCATTTGCACGGCGCACCCTGTCTCTCCCGTTCTCTCTCTTCTCACCCTCTCTACTTCGGCTGCAGACGGAGGAGGCCCGTGGGTGAGGTGGCGACGGCGTGGAGCTGCTGTGGCGCGTGATGGTGCGATGAATGGAGCGTGGTTGGCACGATCCCGATCGGTGGACTCAAAGTCGGCGTGGTTTGATTGTCGTGGCAATTTCGGCGTGGTTTAGTCACTTTGGTGCACGGAATCTTCGGTGGAGGTAGGGAGATGGAAGCCCTGCTTCTCTTCTGCGTTTCCTTGCAATTTCGTGTCAATCGGTGCGAGTTTGAGCGGGTTTCGTTAAGTTTCGGGCAAAGCATACCTCAGGGGTGTGCGACGGGTTCGCTGGGAAACGGTGATGGTTTCGTGTCAAAATAGATTCATTTTAACCCCTGGTATGTTAGCATCCCATTCCCACAAGTTTCGTCGCGATCGGTGGTCATTTGGGACCGGTGGAAGCCCGAGAACCCACGTGACTCGATTTGGGTCGATTCGATATAATCGCCCGTTTCTTGCGATTTTGATCTGGTTTGGACCCCTTCCGATCTATGGAAGGTTTATTTGGTCATTAGGGTTGTTTCCCCTTCGTTTAGACGTGCATGGGGCGTGGAATGGCTGAGATCGGCCGATCCCCTATTTTGTTCGCCGTGATGCCTAAACGGTTCTACAGTAACCATTTTCCTGCTTTGGCGGTCCAGTAGTGACCGTTTAATGTTTGGAGCGGTCCATCAGGAGACCGTTTCCATGTCCTGAGCGGTTCCATGTCAAATGTTCATTCGTTTGGAATAGTAGGTCGGTTCAGGGTTGCGCGGTCCTACGACAGACCGCCCTGTGGCCTAAGTGGCCCTTGGCAGACCGTGTATATTCGATTGAGTCTTGGTCAACGTTTTATGTCGGTTCGATTGAGCGGCCTAGCTCAGACCGTTCAGTGTACAGGACGGCCCTTTTGGTGACCGTCCATACTTCTGCACAGCTTGAGCTAAACCGTGTATTGGTTTTAAGCGGTCTAGTTTATGACCGCTCTAATCATTACGAGGCCCTAAAGGAGACCGTCCTATGAATGGAGTAGCCTCCTGATAGATCGTGTACCCCTATATTTCTTGGTTTTATTTGTTTGAGTCTTCTGGGTGTAAACGGCCATGCCCTTGACCGTTTACTCCGTGGAGCAGCCTAGGTATGGACCGTGTATCACTTTGTACGGTCCGTTCTATGACCGTTCAATACCTGTAGTCTCTGTGTGGGTAGTGGCCCTTTGGCTGGCCGTTTTGTTCACCTAGCGGTCAGGCTGGTGACCGTTCTCCTCAGAGATCCACCTTTCTATTATTTTGGCCTCCGTTTGCCTTGGCCTTGTCGTGTGAGTTGCCCGTAGTCCCGTGGACATCTTGGATGTCCTATGAGGGCGATGATCATGTTGTGGGGCGGCCGAGGGGTGCTGTTATCGAGCAGTGTTCCGTACTGTTTTTGAGTCTTCATTGGTTTCTGGTCAACCCGGTGTAATCCAGTGGTTGACATGTGACTTGTGAGTGTCTCGGTGATCCGGTATGGATCGAGACATGGTTCTGGACGCCTAGAGGTACTGTCTTACCTCAGTCTATGTGTCCAAATGTGTTGAGGGTCTTGGTGAACCCTCAGGTCTCCGTGTGTCATTTTATATGGGTTTGTGGATTCGATGATCCATTGTCGTTTCCTGTGGCTTAGGATTAGGCTGATTGGCGGCTTGTCACCGCCGTTGTGCGACGATCTTGCCTCCGAGTCATGAGACTCAAGGATCGTTGCATTGGTAGGTCTAGTTGCCCTGTCCTGAGTCCGTTGGCAGTTTGGTGTACTACCTTGGTGCTTCGCAGTACGTGTGGCAGTGCTTACTTAGCATGTCCGTACTTCAGCACTCGTGTTTCAGAGTCTCCATGTCTAGTGAGCCTCCACTAGTCGTAGCCTGACGACCTCGAGTGTCGGCCCACCTGGGAGATGTTACTTTATTGCCTCAATTGAGAAGATGCTCAAGTGAACCTAGGATTTTCCTTCCCGGTGAGCTACTGTTAGTGAGCTTGATGCTTCTCATCCTGGTTGGTGGAGTCTTTTTCGAGGTAAGCCTTGGAATTGCTATCTTAGTGAGACTTTTGTCCTATGTCTGCTAAAGTGTAGACTGTGTTTATTCTGATCCAGATCTGATCCTTGTTCGATGGTTGCTTGGCTTTGGACCTATTCTTATGTTAGGAGCTGTTATATACCGTGTTCGTCGTGCCGTGTTTGGCGGCTGACGTGTTGTGAAGGTTCAGTAATTATTTCCAGGACGTGAGGATAAGCTGAGATTAACCTTTCTTTATGCTTTGTGCTAAAGCTGATACTCTTCTTGGTTTGCACTTAGGCTACTTGTGATCGGTTGTTCGCAGGATCGGTACTCGTGGCGTGTTACACTGGGATTTTTATGAATTCCGATGGCACCAAGTGTGTGCTGAGATGCGGATGCTGAGGTATTTTCGATGCCTATGTGCGTTGTTTGAGAGCGCAGCGGAAGCGTGTGGGTTGGTCACCCACAGGCCGAGGATCGTTGGTTGTAAGATTCTGGCTGGTCGAGAGAATTGTTCTTCTCGATGTAACTTCGTCTTGGCTTCGTGTGCCTTGATGTTGTCTGTTGCCGTGCCATTATTCTTGGAGGCATTATGGTGTTAGCACTGGCATTTGTGAGTATTGGGGAATCTGTCGACATTTCTGCTGGTTGAGTACCCTCTGCTCTTCTGTAACTTCTTCTTGGGTGTTGTGTTCTTGGGACGTGATCGTGGTCCTTGAGATGCATTTTCTCGAGATTGTTATCCTTGTTGTTGTGGGTCTTTCTTGGTAAGCTGCTCGATGCATGACTAGTCCCTTATAGTCGTGTGTTCAGCTATTAATATGCCTTGATGTGACCCAGCTTGCAGTCGTGTTCCGTGATTCTGTGTTCAGTATGGAGCTGGAATCTTGCAAGTGCTGATGTTGTTGTTATTGTTGTCATTTTATCGTTGTTTCCCTGTGAATCTGTCTTGGCACTATGTGGACCGAAGTCTTGTCAGTTAGTTGTGCCGTACTCTTCTTCCCTGATAGAGTTGGCATGCGACTCGAATCAAATGTAATATCTGAGTGAGGACTGACTTGATTGTGTTTGTGGTCCAGTGCTATCGTTGGCGTCCTGTGTGCCAGGTTTCGTGGTTGCCTTTGGCACGGAAGTCGATGTTGTCGAGCTCTCAGCTGAGAGCAATATGTTCCCTTGTTTAAGCTGATGTTTGTTGTGTTTTTCAAGCGTGTTGTCGATAACTATTTTCGTGGCATGGGTCGTGTCTCTTTTCCCTGTGAGATGTAAGCGACGTTGCCCTGTTTCGGAGGTGTCAGACTTGTGTTCACTTGGGTGCTGTGCTCGTTCAGTGGATCGATCTGTCTTGAGATCCAGAGCGTGTGCCTGTGATTGTGATCCGACAGTGTTCCTCTAAATTGTGTTTTTTGAGATTCGTGTAGCTCCGTGTTAGCGTGTAAGGTTTTTTCTTCCCTGCTTCTTCTTGTTAACTCCTTAAATTTCGAGGATGAAATTTCTTGAAGGAGGGGAGGCTGTAAAACCCTAGATTCTTGTCGGATCTTTCGGATCCTTATCGGAGAGTTTCAGATCGCTTTTGTAGGTCCTGAGTTGTGTTTTACGATCCGCGTGAGTTTTTCTCTCGTACTAGTTACGGAACCCCGTTGTGAGTTTATTATTCACTTCATCGACTCATAGACGATACAGTTGCATTGCATTCTTTCCGAGGATCGTTCTGACTATTTTTTCATATTTTTCTGAATTAGTCCATTTTCGGGCCAAAAATCGGAATTTTTGGAAATTAGGAAAATTCCTATTTTCCTTTCCTTTTTCTTTTCTTTTCCTCTCTCCTTTCCTTCATTCACACGGCGCACCCTCTCTCTCCCGTTCACTCCCTTCGCACGCTCTCTGCTCTGACTGCAGACGGAGGAGGCCCGTGGGTGAGGTGGCGACGGCGTGGAGCTGCTGTGGCGCGTGATGGCGCAAGGAATGGAGCGTGGTTGGCGCGATCTCGATCGGTGGACTCAAAGCCGGAGTGGTTTGATTGTCGTGGCTATTTCAGTGTGGTTTAGTCACTTTGGTGCATGGAATCTTCGGTGGAGGTAGGGAGATAGAAGCCTTGTTTCTCTTCTGCGTTTCCTTGCAATTTCGTGTCGATCGGTGCGAGTTTGAGCGGGTTTCGTTAAGTTTCGGGCAAAGCATGCTTTAGGGGTGTGCGACGGGTTCGCCGGGAAACGGCGATGGTTTCGTGTCAAACTAGTTTCATTTTAACTCCTGGTATGTTAGCATCCCATTCCCGCAAGTTTCGTCGCGATCGGTGGTCATTTGGGACCGGTGGAATCCCAGGAACCCACGTGACTGGATTTGGGTCGATTCGATAGAATCACTCGTTTCTTGGGATTTTGATGTCGTTTGGACCCCTTCCGGTCTGTGGAAGGTTTATTTGGTCATGTTGGCACCGGCTTATTTTCTCAACTTAATCGAGGATTAAGCATAGGGAAATACTTTGATGCGGGACGGACCACGGACTCGACTCCAAATGGATATGCGATCCTCAGACTCTAAACAAGCTCGTGATCGTCCCTTTTCGAGGGAAGCGTCGGACGTGCGCGGTTGAGAAACCGGCAAGAGCTAGGGTGGTCAACTCATAATTTCGTGCCCGGATCGGGTCACGGGACGGTATATCTCTCTCTCTCTCGCAGCATCGATGATATAAAAGTAAAGAGGGCTACGATCCTAGCATGCTCTCTAGCAGCGGCATATAAAGCATATACGAATAAAGCAAAATGTCGAGTCAAGAGAGCGAATACGATACCTCCACGCTCTCGACGTGGGGAAGACGACCCCGGCTGAATTGGTACTCCCGGAATAACAAGTAATTAATTTACAGCAATGAATATGACTGCCCACTCCACGCAGGGAGGTAAAGGGCGACACAATGGGGCCCGGGAGTAACGGGTTCGGGTTGACGGGCAGCTTCTTGTGTAGCTTTGGCGGCACTCGTACTCGCGACCGTGGGACCCACGTGCTGGTCAGTGGGGCCGTGTGAGACCGAGGTGGTACCACTATGGTGGGGATGCCTGGAGGAGCGCTCCCTGGAACGGCGGTGTGCTGGTTCACCGGTCGGAGGCCAGGCGGCTCCGATCGTCACCCGCCGGAGTTGCTGGCCACGGATCTGCAATTCTATTTTGCAGCGCGTGACCTGGCGAGATCTGCTGCCGCGGTCACTCCCGACGTCAGATCGACACACAAGAGGTACCGTTGGAAAGCTCTTTCGACGTACTTTGATCTAGGGCCAGAGAGATAAAAGTGAATTTTCCAGATCTGGCACTAGTCGATTTTACAAGCTGCTGGCTCACAGGATCTGAAAACTCTGGGCAGAACTAAGTTTTCCTGAGAGTTGGCATTGACCGTATTATAGACCTTCGATTCAGCTTTTGAGCTCTTCATGAAAGTTGTAGAGACCGAAGAGGGGAAAACGGGGATATATTATATGTAAGATTTGGTTGAAGTTTCGATTTTGTGGGGATTTTATACTGACTGGGGGTCGGATCTAGACAACAGAAACAGATCTGAATTTGGGGGAAAGACTTAATTTCTAAAAATAGGTAGAGGCCTTTAGAGATTCGAAGAAAATTTGTGGAGGGTGGGGATGATGGACAGAACGTCCACTAAATTTGGGGGTTCCAGAAAAAATCAAAAGGGGGGTAGAAAGGTGGAAGAAATGAGCTTCTGCTACACAAGATCTGAAAAGGGACAGATCAGGAAGACAGAAAGACAAAAAAATAGAAAAATATAAAACGAACTCTGAATGACGTGATTTCTTTACTGGAGGTTGGGAATCAAGAGAGGAACCAACCTTGAAAATCTCAACTCAATATGAGTCGGAGTTGGGAGTTAAAATTCACGTAGTGGACCTCTATCCATAAAAATAGAACCTGGACAACACTTCGGTAGATCGCTAGCGGTGGCTCGATGGCGGCACGAACGGCGGCGGCGGCGGTGTAGATTCTAAGAAATCCACTTAGAACAATTAAAAATAAAAGAATTAAAAGAAGAAGATGTCACACCGACATTAAAAGAAGAAAAAGAAAGAAAGAATATCAAAGGGGGAGACTAAGGGGATGAAGAAAAGCTAAACTAAAGGAGCAAGAGATTGCTATATGGAGGGTGATCGCCAGAGGGGTTACCTCAAAAGAAAAGGAAATTGATCGCGAATATCTGGTGAGAAAAGGGATGCGGGATGATTGTGGATTTCTTCCTCCTTCTTCTACCGGCCGGCCGATGAAGGGGGTTTCTCTCTTTGATTACCCTTAAACAAATCACAAACAAACAAAGAAAAAAATAGGATTAGCCAAAGTGTAGTATCAATCCTCAAGTAGAATAAGATGATGAAATAATAGCTTGAATTGTGCACCTTTTGGTTTCTTTAAAACCCCTAGAGAATTAGGGAAAGGAGGTGATGTGATGCAAAGCTAATGCAAACGTAAAAAAAGAAGAACGATGTATGATGAACGAAGGAGGTGAGATGAGCTTAAAAACTAGTGCAAAACAAATCCCTGCTGTTCCTGACAACAGTAGAGGGAGAGAAACCGACGATGGCCGTGGGATGCTGTATCCGGAAGGAGGAAGAAGCATCAAACAGCAGCAATATGTTTCTATAAAAAAAACAAACTCTCTGCTTAACCTGCTGCTTCTCTCTTTTTTTAATCTCAGCTCCGCTCTGCTCTGCTCTGCTAACCTCTGCTTTTAACTCCTTCTCTCACCTCTCGCACGAGCTCAACCCAGGGGGCTATTTATAGGGTGCAAACACAGATTCAATGGGATAAGAACAGGCAAGACTCATCTACGGCAAGGTCTCTACTTCCCCAATCGAGCATGGTGACCAAAACATAGCAGGGAACTCTCCAGGAAAGGTATGTTCAAGCAGGACTCGGAAGGGTGAAAGATGACCCACGGAAAGGCGTTATTAGAAATTGACGACCTAGGACAAGGCGTTAATTAAAATCACGACTGGGACAAAGGCGTCAATTCAGGGATTTAGTTTTAGTAATGAAAACATTCTTTATTTGAAAATGATGAAGAGACGCCTGAGAGAGAGGCGTTAATTCAAAACACGACCCATGGAGGGACGTTAATTCTTATTTTCTAATTTTGAGTAGGATTTGTAAAAGTCCAGAAACTGACGCCTTTTGGATAAGTCGTCCTTTCTTTGAGAAACACCCCGGCCCAAGCCGTTATTTAAAACACGCCCTACGTAGAGTCGTGAATTACAAAAATAATTAGAAAATGGCCTAAAAACACACAAAAATAGAAAACCTTCATATTATGGAAATATTAAAGTTCACTTTGGGGTGTTAATATGGTGACTTGAGATTTAATCAACATAGTATCAATTTTGGCGTGTCTACAGGCGGCACAAAATGAAGATAGATGGGAGGAGGAGGAGATAGAAAGGGTCTTAGCCCTGGGAAGAAGAAGAACTAGAGGGGAGGAGAGAGGATAGGGGTGCACCCTTCAAGCTTACTTGCAATTTCTTGTTCAAAATGATCATTAATTACATCAAAGATGAAAATACAAGCTTATATATGAAACTACAAAAGACCAATACTTCCCTTGTTCGATGGACACATGAGGAATCATGGGAATAAAAATTCCCACAAAGAGACAATGGAGGGGGTGGCCCTTGAAGAAGCAAAAATGAATTTGGCTTCTTTTTCTTCCAATTTCAACCATTACACCTACCTTGTACCTACCTTGTCCCGTTGACCATGGGCCAACATTTGGGCCCCTATGTGGAGTGGCCCATATGTGAGAAAGAGGCCCAATTGGGCTATAAAGGTGTGGAGGCCCAATTGTGGAATTTGAACCCCTTTTCAAGATACTTAGCCCATATTATACTCTTGACCCACTTAACACTCATAAATGCTCACAAATACAATTACACACTCAAATACACCCAGAAGAATATAAAACAATATCTAAACACAAGGAAATGAAGTGGCTTGCTCTGAGGTCCCCATCAATTCTCCCCGGGTGAGAGGAACTCGACCCCGTCGAGTAAGGGGTGCTGCTGCTTGAGTCGCTCCGGTGGATCCGTCACCGTGCCAAGTAACGCGGATACGCTTCACTCCAAGTGATCATCACTTGCTCATTCCGTATATACTCGATATACACTAGCTGCTATGGGAACGAGGCCAGAGATGGACACTCCGGGGTGGGGATCACTCTCAAGGGGAGGAGGTGGTTCGAAGACTCACTAGGAATCACCGCTGGGTCCCTGTAGGTGACTAGATCCGGGGCATAGATATAGAGCTGATCCCAAACTCCTCGAGCGAGTCCACTCGCTTCTCACTCATAAGGGACTGACATCGACGAGCTTGCACAAGACACATGCAGACTCCTAACAAACCACAAACCACACAAACAAACCACTCAAAAACACACCACACAAAATAAACCACACAAAGAAACAGACTGACTCATGCATGACATGCAATGACATCACCCACCAAGTGGCCGTCATCCGAGAGCCGCATCCTGAGCGTCGGTAGGCTCCTCTAGACCTTCCAATGCATAGTACTCATCAGCTAGTTCCTGATCGGCCTCGTAACTGACGGACACAAGCCCAGAAGGCGAGGCTTCTCCAACCCCTAGGGCTAGTGTGGCACGAGTGGGACATTGGCTGGCGATGTGGCCAAACCCATGACAGTGGAAACACTGCACCTGTGATATACTGGTCTCTCCAATAAGAGGGCCTTTACCCTTATCTTCCCGTCGGGCTGCGGGTGTAGGCAACAGTGGTGGGGGTGTAGGAGCTGTGGGCAATAGGGGTGGGGGTGCTGGTGCCTGAGGGCGGGCAATGGGTGCCAAGGGTTGGAATGGAGGTAGATCCCGGGGCGGGGGAGGATGAGGCCTAGGAGTGAAGTGCTCCTGACGGGCGGGATCCTGAGATGGAGCCATGGGAGGCCGCTGATGTGGGCCTAAAGAGTGGCAGGGCTCGGTGCTACGAAGAGGGGTGGGACCCGACCGATGGCTAGGCTCGAACTCTCCCTCAAATTGCTCCAACTCGAGAGCAACTGGATATGCTTCTTCTAACGTCTTGGCATTGCGGTGGAAAAGCTCATACTGATAGTGGGGCCGCAAACCACGTCAAAAGCGGGAAACGGGCATGGTACTCTCCTCCGTGACACCACATCGTAGAAAGTACTCATCAAATTCAGCAATATATTCGGAGACGGATTGATCTCCCTGGCTAAGACTTTGCCACCTATCGATGAGTCATTGACGGTACGTGGGAGGAAGGTACTTTTGCCGAAGCTTAAGCTTCATTTCGCCCCATGTGTCAATCAGGGGCTCTAGCTGCTGAAATAACAGGCACTCTACATTCTTCCAATAGGTTTGTGCCTGTCCCATGAGCTTCATGGTAGCAAATCAGATCCTTCGACGTTCTGACATGTCGTACCAATCGAAGTATCGGTCCATGCCGAACTCCCAATCTAAATAGACTTTCAGATCTAAAGACCCATAAAAAATGGGAGGATCTGCTCGCACGGTCTTAAGGACCCTATCGTCCTTCTCATCTCTCTGTGGTTGGAGACCACGACGGCGTCGACCATACCCCTCAGAGGCATTATCGGACCCATAGTCCTCGAGACCAAGGTCACGGCGCAGTAGTTCGCAGACCTGAGGAGGGGCAGGTGGAGGAGACCATGGTGGCTGAGGAGCATGTGCAGGCGGGTCCTGGGCCACATGGATGGGCTGGGCCTGGGCTATGGCAATGGCTTCGCCGGGGGCCACCCCCTCAGCGGGTGTGAGTGGGCCTTGGGCCACTATAGGAGGGTCTCCGTGCGACATCTTATCCAACCGTCCCGACCAGACCTTGGACGGATCTGTCAGATGACTCCATCCGTTCCTCCATGGCGTTAAAACGGCCATCTATGCGGTCCGAGAAGCTCTTAAAGGTTGCCTCGGTTTGGTCCATCCGGTCTACGAGGGTCATGATCGCCTCGCGCAAGGACTGAAGGTCTCCCGAGATGATATCCTGTGGGTTGGCCATAGGTGTAGGGCGATGGTATTGGGTACCTCACCAAGTGGGCATGCAAAGGACACAAGGACTAGGAGACACAGACCAATGCAAACAAGTGATGCACCTAGACTTAACCAAGACTCGGTATGTGGCGGAGTTAATCGATCCGAAGATCACTCGCGTAAGTGTGCGGCCTTCCCGATAGGCGCAACCTAACGTTCGGACAACACCTTTTGATATATCGGGTTATTGGGAAGAAATGCAACCTAGACTGACTTAGACGATGACTAGACGTAAATGACACTATTTTTTTTTAGACACAAAGACTACCCTAGACTCAACCTGGCTCTGATACCAAACTGATGCGGGACGGACCATGGTCTCTTTTCGAGGGAAGCGTCGGACGTGCGCGATTGAGAAACCGGCAAGAGCTAGGGTGGTCAAGTCACAATTTCGTGCCCAGATCGGGTAACGGGACGGTATCTCTCTCTCTCTCGCAGCAGTGATGATATAAAAGTAAAGAGGGCTACGATCCTAGCATGCTCTCTAGCAGCGGCATATAAAGCATATACGAATAAAGTAAAATGCCTAGTCAAGGGAGCGAACACGATACCTCCACGCTCTCGGCGTGGGAAGACGACCCCGGCCGAATCGGTACTCTGGGAATAACACGTAATTAATTTACAGCAATGAATATGACTGCCCACTCCACGCAGGGAGGTAAAGGGCGACACAATGGGGCCCGGGAGTAACGGGTTTGGGTTGACGGGCAGCTTCTCGTGTAGCTTCGGCGGCACTCATACTCGCGACCGTGGGACCCACGTGCTGGTCAGTGGGGCCGTGTGAGACCGAGGTGGTACCACTGTGGTGGGGATGCCTGGAGGAGCGCTCCCTGGAACGGCGGTGTGCTGGTTCACCGGTCGGAGGCCCGGCGGCTCCGATCGTCACCCGCCGGAGTTGCTGGCCCCGGATCTGCAATTCTATTTTACAGCGTGTGACCCGGCGAGATCTACTGCCGCGGTCACTCCCGACGTCAGATCGACACACAAGAGGTACCGTTGGAAAGCTCTTTCGACGTACTTCGATCTAGGGCCAGAGGGAGAAAAGTGAATTTTCCGGATCTGGCACTAGTCGATTTTACAAGCTGCTGGCTCACAGGATCTGAAAACTCAGGGCAGAACCAAGTTTTCCTGAGAGTTGGCATTGACTGTATTGTAGACCTTCTATTCAGCTTTTGAGCTCATCATGAAAGTTGTAGAGACCGAAGAGGGGAAAATGGGGATATATCGTATGTAAGATTTGGTAGAAGTTTCAATTTTGTGGGGATTTTGTACTGACTGGGGGTCGGATCTGGACAACAGAAATAGATCTGAATTTTGGGGAAAGACTCAATTTCTAAAAATAGGTAAATGACTTTAGAAATTCGAAGAAAATTTGTGGATGGTGGGGATGATGGACAGAACCTCCAATAAATTTAAGGTTTTCAAACAAAATCAAAAATGGGGTAGAAAGGTGGTAGAACTGAGCTTCTACTACACAGATCTGAAAAGGGACAGATCAGGAAGATAGAAAGACACAAAAATATAAAAATATAAAACGAACTATGAATGACGTGATTTTTTTACTGGAGGTTGGGAATCAAGAGAGGAACCAACCCTGAAAATCTTAACTCTATATGAAGTCGGAGTTGGGAGTTAAAATTCTCTTAGTGGACCTCTATCCAGAAAAATAGAACCTGGACAGCACTTCGGTAGATTGCTCGCGGTGGCTTGATGGCAGCACGAACGGCGGCGGCGGCGACACAGAATGAAGATAGATGGGAGGAGGAGGAGATAGAAAGGGTATCAGCCATGGGAAGAAGAATAACTAGAGGGTAGGAGAGAGGATAGGGGTGCACCCTTCAAGCTTGCTTGCAATTTCGTGTTCAAAATGATCATTAATTACTCAAAAGATGAAAATACAAGCTTATATATGAAACTACAAAAGACCAATACTTCCCTTGTTCGATGGACACATGGGGAATCATGAGAATAAAGAATTCCCACAAAGAGACAATGGAGGGGGCGGCCCTTGAAGAAGCAAAAATGAATGTGGCTTCTTTTTCTTCCAATTTCAACCATTACACCTACCTTGTACCTACCTTGTCCCCTTGACCATGGGTAAACATTTGGGCCCCTATGTGGAGTGGCCCATATGTGAGAGAGAGGCCCAATTGGGCTATAAAGGTGTAGAGGCCCAATTGTGGAATTTGAACCCCTTTTCAAGATACTTAGCCCATATTATACTCTTGACCCACTTAACACTCATAAATGCTCACAAATATAATTACACACTCAAATACACCCAAAAGAATATAAAAAAATATCTAAACACAAGGAAATGAAGTGGCTTGCTCTGAGGTCCCCATCAATTCTCCCCGGGTGGGAGGAACTCGACCCCGTCGAGTAAGGGGTGTCGCTGCTTGAGTCGCTCCGGCGGATCCGTCACCGTGCCAAGTAACACGGGTACGCTCCACTCCAAGTGATCGTCACCTGCTCATTCCGTATATACTCGATATGCACTAGCCGCTATGGAAACGAGGCCAAAGGTGGACACTCCGGGGTGGGTCACTCTCAAGGGGAGGAGGTGGTTCGAAAACTCACTAGGAATCACCGCTGGGTCCCTGTAGGTGACTAGATCCGGGGCATAGATATAGAGCTGATCCCAAACTCCTCGAGCGAGTCCACTCGCTTCTCACTCATAAGGGATTGACATCGATGAGCTTGCATAAGACACATGCAGACTCCTAACAAACCACAAACCACACAAATAGACCACTCAAAAACACACCACACAAAACAAACCACACAAAGAAACAGACTCACTCATGCATAGTACTCATCAGCTACCAAGTGGAATGACATCACCCACCAAGTGGCCGTCATCCGAGAGCCGCATCCTGAGCGTCGGTAGGCTCCTCTAGACCTTCCGATGTATAGTACTCATCAGCTAGTTCCTGATCGGCCTCGTAACTGACGGACACAAGCCCAGAAGGCGGAGGCTTCTCCAACCCCTAGGGCTAGTGTGGCACGAGTGGGACAGTGGCTGGCGATGTGGCCAAACCCATGACAGTGGAAACACCGCACCCTTGATCTACTGGTCTCTCCAATAAAAGGGCCTTTACCCTTATCTTCCCGTCGGGCTGCGGGTGTAGGCAATAGTGGGGGGGGGGTGTAGGAGCCGTGGGCAATAGGGGTGAGGGTGCTAGTGCCTGAGGGCGGGCAATGGGTGCTGGGGGTTGGGATGGAGGTAGATCCTGGGGCGGGGGAGGACGAGGCCTAGGAGTGAAGTGCTCCTGACGGGCGGGATCCTGAGATCGAGCCATGGGAGGCCGCTGATGTGGGCCTAAAGAGTGGCGGGGCTCGGTGCTACGAAGAGGGGTGGGACCCGACCGATGGCTAGGCTCGAAGTCTCCCTCAAATTTCTCCAACTCGAGAGCAACTTGATATGCTTCTTCCAACGTCTTGGCATTGCGGCGGAAAAGCTCATACTGATAGTGGGGCCGCAAACCACGTCGAAAGCGGGAAACAGGCATGGTACTCTCCTCCGTGACACCATATCGTAGAAAGTACTCATCAAATTCAGCAATATATTCGGAGACGGATCGATCTCCCTGGGTAAGACTTTGCCACCTATCGATGAGTCGCTGACGGTACGTGGGAGGAAGGTACTTTTACCGAAGCTTAAGCTTCATTTCGCCCCATGTGTCAATCGGGGGCTCTAGTCGCTGAAATAACAGGCTCTCTACATTCTTCCAATAGGTTTGTGCCTATCCCATGAGCTTCATGGTAGCAAATCGGATCCTTCGATGTTCTGACATGTCGTACCAATCGAAGTATCGGTCCATGCCGAACTCCCAATCTAAATAGACTTTCGGATCTAAAGACCCGTAAAAAATGGGAGGATCTGCTCGCACGGTCGTAAGGACCCTATCGTCCTCCTCATCTCTCTGTGGTTGAAGGCCACGACGGCGTTGACCATACCCCTCATAGGCGTTATCGGACCCATAGTCCTCGAGACCAAGGTCACGGCGCAGTAGTTCGGGGACCCGAGGAGGGGCAGGTGGAGGAGCCCGTGGTGGCTGAGGAGCATGTGCGGGCGGGTCCTGGGCCACATGGACGGGCTGGGCCTGGGCTATGGGAATGGCTTGGCCGGGGGCAGCCGCCTCAGCGGGTGTGAGTGGGCCTTGGACCACTATAGGAGGGTCTCCGTGCGACATCTTATCCAACCGTCCGACCATACCTTGGACGGATCTGTCGGATGACTCCATCCGTTCCTCCATGGCGTTAAAACGGCCATCTATGCGATCCGAGAAGCTCTTAAAGGTTGCCTCGGTTTGGTCCATCCGGTCTACGAGGGTCATGATCGCCTCGCGCAAGGACTGAATGTCTCCCGAGATGATATCCCGTGGGTTGGCCATAGGTGTAGGGCGATGGTATTGGGTACCTCGCCGAGTGGGCATGCAAAGGACACAAGAACTAGGAGACACAGACCAATGCAAACAAGTGATGCACCTAGACTTAACCAAGACTCGGTACGTGGCGGAGTTAATCGATCCGAAGATCACTCGCGCAAGTGTGCGGCCTTCCCGATAAGCGTAGCCTAACGTTCGGACAACACCTTTTGATATACCAGGTTATTGGGATGAAATACAACCTAGACTGACTTAGACGATGACTAGACGTAAATGACACTATTTTTTTTTTTAGACACAAAGACTACCCTAGACTCAACCTGGCTCTGATACCAAACTGATGCGGGACGGACCACGGACTCGACTCCAAATGGATATGCGATCCTCTGACTCTAAACAAGCTCACGATCGTCCCTTTTCGAGGGAAGCGTCGGACGTGCACGGTTGAGAAACCGGCAAGAGCTAGGGTGGTCAACTCACAATTTCGTGCCCGGATCGGGTCACGGGACAATATCTCTCTCTCTCTCTCGCAGCAGCGATGATATAAAAGTAAAGAGGGCTACGATCCTAGCATGCTCTCTAGCAGCGGCATAAACAAGTATATACGAATAAAGCAAATGCCGAGTCAAGGGAGCGAACACGATACCTCCACGCTCTCGGCGTGGGGAAGACAACCCCGGCCGAATCCGTACTTCGGGAATAACACGTAATTAATTTACAGCAATGAATATGACTGCCCACTCCACGCAGGGAGGTAAAGGGCGACACAATGGGGCCCGGGAGTAACGGATTCGGGTTGACAAGCAGCTTCTTGTGTAGCTTCGGTGGCACTCGTACTCGCGACCGTGGGACCCACGTGCTGGTCAGTGGGGCTGTGTGGGATCGGGATGGTACCACTGTGGTGGGGACGCCTGGAGGAGCGCTCCCTGGGACGGTGGTGTGCTGGTTCACCGGCCGGAGGCCGGGCGGCTCCGATCGTCACCCGCCGGAGTTGCTGGCCACAGATCTGCAATTCTATTTTGTAGTGCGTGACCCGGCGAGATCTACTGCCGCGGTCACTCCCGACGTCAGATCGATGGACAAGAGGTACCGTTGGAAAGCTCTTTTGACGTGCTTCGATCTAGGGCCAGAGAGATAAAATTGAATTTCCCGGATCTGGCACTAGTCGATTTTACAAGCTGCTGGCTCATAGGATCTGAAAACTCAGGGCAGAACTAAGTTTTCCCGAGAGTTGGCGTTGACCGTATTGTAGACCTTCGATTCAACTTTTGAGCTCTTCATGAAAGTTGTAGAGACCGAAGAGGGAAAAACGGGGATACATCATATGTAAGATTTGGTGGAAGTTTCGATTTTGTGGGGATTCTATACTAACTGGGGGTCGGATCTGGACAACAGGAACAGATCTGAATTTGGGGGAAAGACTCAATTTCTAAAAATAGGTAGAGGACGTTAGAAATTTGAAGAAAATTTTTGCATGGTGGGGATGATGGACAGAACCTCCAATAAATTTTGGGGTTCAAAAAAAATCAAAAACGGGGACGAAAGGTGGAAGAACTGAGCTTCTGCTACACAGATCTGAAAAGGGACAGATCAGGAAGGTAGAAAGACACAAAAATAGAAAAATATAAAACAAACTATGAATGATGTGATTTTTTTACTGGAGGTTGGGAATTAAGAGAGGAACCAATCCTGAAAATCTCATCTCCATATGAGGTCTGAGTTGGGAGTTAAAATTCTCGTAGTGGACCTCTATCCAGAAAAATAGAACCTGGACAGCACTTCGGTAGATCGCTCGCGGTGGCTCGATGGCAGCACGAACGGCGGCGGCGGCGGCACAGAATGAAGATAGATGGGAGGAGGAGGAGATAGAAAGGGTCTCAGACCTGGGAAGAAGAAGAACTAGAGGGGAGGAGAGAGGATATGGGTGCACCCTTCAAGCTTGCTTGCAATTTCTTGTTCAAAATGATCATTAATTACATAAAAGATGAAAATACAAGCTTATATATGAAACTACAAAAGACCAATACTTCCCTTGTTCGATGGACACATGGGGAATCATGTGAATAAAAAATTCCCACAAAGAGACAATGGAGGGGGCGGCCCTTGAAGAAGCAAAAATGAATTTGGCTTCTTTTTTTTCCAATTTCAACCATTACACCTACCTTGTCCCCTTGACCATGGGCAAACATTTGGGCCCCTATGTGGAGTGGCCCATATGTGAGAGAGAGGCCCAATTGGGCTATAAAGGTGTAGAGGCCCAATTGTGGAATTTGAACCCCTTTTCAAGATACTTAGCCCATATTATACTCTTGACCCACTTAACACTCATAAATGCTCACAAATACAATTACACACTCAAATACACCCAGAAGAATATAAAAAAATATCTAAACACAAGGAAATGAAGTGGCTTGCTCTGAGGTCCCCATCATACTCCCTAAATGGAGCAAAACAGCACATCGCCGAAGTTGCTCTACCAGTCGAGTTGTGCTCAGAAATCGAGACGTGTCGTCGGGTCAAGCGGTGCAACTTAACAACCGGGGATCGACCCCGAGCGAATGGCACTATGCCAACCAGTTTCTCGACAATCGGGTCGGTTTCGAGATTTAGGACAACCTGCCATACCTTACGGCACTCTAGAGAGATTTGGGGATCACCCCCGAACACCCTGCATACGGTATCACACCGCCGACGCTTCAACAACTGGGTTAACTCGGGACTCAGAACAACCTGCCGCATCATATGATTCTTGGCCAAGGAGCGAGGATCAACCCGACCACCAGACAAACGACATCATCATGTCGTCGCCCCAGTCACCAGGCCCAACCAAGAGTCCTAACCAGCTTGCCGTGACCCATGGCAACATCAACAATCGATCGGGCCCAGCCCCGATCACTCAGTCTGCTGGTTTACCCGCGTTCAACATAGCTACCCAAGCCGACCCAGGGGCGCCCTGACTACAAGCCACTCCATGTGGCACCCAGCAACGAGGCCAGGGTCTACCCTCGAGTCGCCTCCCTCGAGCCCTCTGAAGTCAAAGGAATACCCATCTGGGCCAACCACAGGCTTCAAGAGCTCACAGCACCCGTATACGGCCCATGCACACGTGTCGGGAATTTCCCCGAGCACCTGGTGGGCGCGTATGCTCCAACCACTCTACAGCAAGTCTGAGCCCAACTCGGGACTCCTAGCAACTCATCGCGTCTTGCACCACCATCGTGCATCCTCGCATGTGGATCGACCTGGGCGGTCAGGACCCCAGTCTAACCTGCGGTCAAACTGACGGTAAATCCGCGGTCAAACTGCCCAGTCAAACCCGCGTAAACCCCCCCTGGGGGGGGTTTATGCGGACCAGCCCTACCCCTTGGGCTGGTCTGCCTAAACCCCTGGGGAGGGGGTTTAGGCGGACTAGACCAGCCCCCTGGGCTGGTCCGCCTAAACTCCCTCCCCAGGGGTTTAGGCGGACTAGCCTCACCCCCAAGGCTGGTCTGCCTAAACCCCCCATTACAATAAAAAAGTATTTTTTAATTAAAAAACACCCAACCCAGTCCGCCTAAACCCCCCCTGGGGGAGGGTTTAGGCAAATCAGCCTGGACCCCCAGGCTGGTCCGCCTATACCCCCTGGGGGAGGGGGTTTAGGCAGACCAGCCTCACCCCCAAGGCTTGTCCGCCTAAACCCCATCAAAATAAAAAAAAGGTTTTTTTTAAAAAAGAGAAAAAAGGGCCAACCCAGTCTGCCTAAACCCCCCGTGGGTGAGGGTTTAGGCAGAGCAGCCTGGACCCCCAAGCTGGTCCACCTAAACCCCCTAGGGGAGGGGGTTTAGGCGGACCAGCCTCTCCCCTCAGCTGATCCACCGAAACCCCTCCCCAAAAAAGAGTTTTTTATTTAAAGAAAAACCCCTCCGTGAGGGGTTTAGGCGGACCAGACCAGCCCCTTGGGCTGGTCCGCCTAAACCCTCCCTCCCCCACTCCGTAAACAAAAAAAAGCTTTTCTTCTAAAGGTTTACTCGGACCAAACCCATCCCTCAACTAGGTTCGGGTAAACCCCTTCCACCCTTTCATCTTCCCTATAAAATCCCCCCTAGGGAGCTCAAGGGATGAAAAATGAAATGGAATTCAACAACCTATGACCTAACCGCTGCACCCTCGGAGTTCCTCTGCGGGCACCCAGCGAGGGTCGTACGCAGAACTCGAGGAACTAAGTGCGTGCATGGTTGGCTTGTTGATCGGCTCGTACACGCCAAGGGTATGTCACACGAACTCCCCTAACGCGGTGTCTAGCCATCGCACACAAGTCCATCCCCACCGCACATAAGGCGTTATGACAACAGCGAACACACCCGTATCTCGGGTCCACCCGCGTATGACAACCCACGGTGGCTACGCATACGCCATGATGCCGCACCTACTTCCGTCACAGAATCGCGTGCCTATCGCCCGCCAGGGGCTGGCCGCCAACCGCTCTAACTGATGACTCGAGTTAGTCGGACCACTGGCCCAGGAGTAATATTCCTGGGGCCGGCCTCGACTCCCCAGCATGACGACATTCGCCTTCTGAGGCCCGGACCAGACCGCTCACCTTGAGCCGCGTCCAACCTCGTCAGGCGTCAGCCCTCGACCGCCCCTGCCACCTAGGTAGTCGGGCTTGTCGCGATCTCCTCACGGGGAGCCTCTGTAAAACCCGCGGATATCCGCCTTATCCAGCATTGACCCGGGGACCGACCCACATGTTGGAATTGTCCCGCGGCTTGCGCCCATTCTACTTCGACCTCCTCAGCCCATTTGTAAAGCCCACGTGGCTCTCATACAGCATGAAACCAGTTGAACACATGTACATGTACTCAGGTCTCAGCCTCCTCACGGCGCCCACCTCCATCAGTCACAACAGTGCCTCCGACACCCGACTGCCAGTCACGTCGGGCCCAGAGCACGACCATCGAGGTCTCCCGACGCTCGCCTCCTTCAGTGACAACGGTGCCCCCTTGCACCCGACTGCCAGCTACTCCAGTCACGTCGGGGCCCGCGGCACCCGATCACTCAACAACTCCAGTCACAATGGCGCCCCTGGCACTCGACTGCCAGCAACTCCAGTCATAACGGTGCCCCCTTGCACCCGACTGCCAGCTACTCCAGTCACGTCGGGGCCGGCGGCACCCGATCGCTCAACAACTCCAGTCACAACGGTGCCCCTGGCACCAGGACTGCCAGCAACTCCAGTCACAATGGTGCCTCTGGCACCTGACTGCCAGTCACACTGGGCCCCGAGCACGACCATCGAGGTCTCCGGGCGCCCACCTCCTTCAGTCACAACGGTGCCCCCGGCACCCGATTGCCAGCTACCCCGGTCACATCGGGGCCCGCGGCACCCGACCGCTCAACAACTCCAGTCACAACGGTGTCCCCGACACGTGACTGCCAGCTACTCCAATCACATCGGAGCCCGCGACACCCGACACTCAACAACTCCAGTCACAACAGTGCCCCCGGCACCCGACAGCCAGCTACTCCAGTTACATCAGGGCCCGCGGCACCCGATCACTCAACAACACCAGTCACAACGGTGCCCCCGACACCCCTACTACCCCAATCTCGACACCGTCTCATTTCGGGAATACATTGCGACGCCACTCGGGTGCCATCCTGCTGAGTCACAGGTTCTCTGACGAGCACCACATATAGATACAGAACTACCCACACAATAATGCAATGACTCGGGGACCGTCATGAATGATGGAATTGTCCCGTGGCTTGCAAGCAATTGTAATCGGGCTCTCATGCCCCCATATAAATGCCTTTCATGGCATAGAAGTCATGAAATCCAGTCAGGGAGCGGATCCCCCTCCTTGTCAGAACCAGTCTCACTGCCCCCAGTTATCCCTATTGTGTTGCTGTTGCCCTGTCGCTTTGCACGGACTAAGCCCTCCCGACCTCGCGGCTCCTAGGGTCCCTGACTCTCTCTTCAGCAGTAGAAACAAAGGTATTCGGATTCAATCTGATGTAAAATAAACACCGGTTGCTTGTGACCGGTGGGGAAAGACGTCTAGTACATGAATCCCCATAATCGCTTGTGCACTCGCACCCGTAGAACCCCTTCTATCCATGTGTCACCCGATTTCTCGAGCCACGTGTCACGTCCTGGCGACGCTTCCCCGGTCAATCCTTGGTTCCATAGGTGATTGTCGAGAAATCGACTGGCACGCCCGCATTCCACCCAGCCATCCCTGTCCCTGTCTCCCAGAATGATTAACCATACGCCATCCCTTCCAGTGTGTTCATATCGTTCTCTCTGCCTTCTTCTTAATACCCACGGAATCCCCGCGCGCCCAGTCAACCTATCTCGGCCTTCCGTAAAAGGTGAGTGTGCGCCCCCCGCCACGAGGACAAAACAACAAGTGACTCCCCGCGCGCATATAATAGGTCATTAGGGTTGTTTCCCCTTCATTTAGATGCGAATGGGACGTGGAATGGCCGAGATCGGCCGATCCCCTGTTTTGTTCGCCGTGACGCCTAAACGGTTCTATAGTAACCGTTTTCATGCTTTGGCGGTCCAGTAGTGACGATTTTACGTTTAGAGCGGTCCATCAGGAGACCGTTTCCATGTCCGGAGCGGTTCCATGTCAACCGTTCATTCGTTTGGAACAGTAAGTCGGTTCAGGGTTGCGCAGTCCTACGACAGACCTCCCTGTGGCCTAAGTGGCCCTTGGCAGACCGTGTATATTCAATCGATTCTTGGTCAATGTTTTAGGTCGGTTCGATTGAGCGGCCTAGCTCAGACCGTTCAGTGTATAGGACGACCCTTTTGGTGACCATCCATACTTTTGCACGGCTTGAGCTAAACTGTGTATTGGTTTTAAGCGGTCTGGTCCATGACCACTCTAGTCATTACGCGACCCTAAAAGAGACCGTCCTATGAATGGAGCGGCCTCCTGATAGACCGTGTACCCCTATATTTCTTGGTTTTATTTGTTTGAGTCATCTGGGTGTAAACGGCCATGCCCTTGACCGTTTACTCCGTGGAGCAGCCTAGGTATGGACCGTGTATCACTTTGTACGGCCCGTTCTATGACCGTTCAATACCTGTAGTCTCTGTGTGGGTAGTAGCCCTTTGGCTGACCATTTGGTTCACCTTGGGGTCAGGCTGGTGACCGTTCTCCTCAGAGATCCACCTTTCTATTGTTTTGGCCTCCGTTTGCCTTGGCCTTGCCGTGTGAGTTGCCTATAGTCCCGTGGACATCTTGGATGTCCTATGAGGGCGATGATCATGTTGTGGGGCGGCCGAGGGCTGCTGTTATCGAGTAGTGTTCCATACTGTTTCTAAGTCTTCATTGGTTTCTAGTCAACCCGGTGTAATCCAGTGGTTGACATGTGACTTGTGAGTGTCTCGGTGATCCGGTATGGATCGAGACATGGTTCTGGACGTCTAGAGGTACTACCTTACCTCGATCTATGCATCTAAATGTGTTGAGGGTCTTGGAGAACCCTCAGGTCTCCGTGTGTCGTTTTATACGGGTTTGTGGATTCGATGATCCATTATCGTTTCCAGTGGCTTAGGATTAGGCTGATTGGCAGCTTGTCACTGTCGTTGTGCGACGATCTTGCCTCCGAGTCATGAGACTCAAGGATCGTTGCGTTGGTAGGTCTAGTTACCCTGTCCTGAGTCTGTTGACAGTTTGGTGTACTGCCTTGGTGCTTCGCAGTACATGTGGCAGTGCTTGCTTAGCCTGTCCGTACTTCAGCACTCGTGTTTCAGAGTCTCCATGTCTAGTGAGCCTCCACTAGTCGTAGCCTGACGACCTCGAGTGTCGGCCCACCTGGGAGTGGTGGTGAGGTAGTTCCCGAGATACAGTTTTTAGGCTAGTTTCCATGGGCTCCCTTGCCTTGCAGTAGTGTCCTGCTGGGGGAGAAAACTAGATAGAGGCCTGGCTCAAGGCATTGAGCTTGTGTGTGCACACGTGGTCTGGGGCATTTTGGACGAACGCCGATGGGCGTGAGCCTGGCTAGTCACTCGTTACTGTAGTTCATGGTTTAGTTCAGTGAGTATCTCAGTCTCCATCGTTCTTGGCGTTCGTAGCGAGATACCTGTGGCGCAATGTAAGACGTCAGTGGACGCATCTAGCTGTTCTTCTAGTGAGGAGGTGCTTCCGTCACTTGGAGCATGACTCTCGTGTTTCTTGGAATCTATGTTCCCCTTCCGAGTTAGTCTGTTCTTGGCTTCGTCTAAGTTCAGCTTCCCCTTCCCAGTTGGTCTGTTCTCGGCTTTGCCAAGGATAGCTCTGTGTCACGTACACAATGCTCTAGTTGTGTGCATCAGTGTCTGTTGTCTGTCTAGGTCTTTTCTAGGGCTTTTGCCTAGTTTCGTAGGCTTTAGCCTTTGGGCTAATGGTTGGCTGACGGTTCGGTAACTCCTGACTTTGCGAGATTAGGGTTCGCCCTTCTATCGTTGTTTGGAGTAGCTTAGGTAGCCGAGCTTCTCTCAGTGGCCGTGTTCTGGTCTTTGCGGCTTTACTTTTCCCTTTTCTTTTAGCCGTTCTACTCCTTCTCTCCCAGCTTTCTATTACAGCTTCTAGTAGTAGTTTTTCGTGCTTCCTTTCCTGCTTTACTACTACTGCTGTTTTAGTTGTTGTTCCGTGTTACTGCGTGTTTTTCAGTGGGGATCCGCATGACCCCTACTGAGCCAATGACATGAGGCTCACCGCTACTTTTCAGGTGTGGTCGTCTCTGCTTCCCTGCGGTTCCTGGTGTGGCGTGTTCGAAGTTGCCAACGGTCCATGCGTCGGGCTTCCCCGACCTCAGTGTACGTTTTTCTTCCTGTTAGACTGTACTTGCTTTTCCTTTGGGCTGGACTCTGGTATAATTGTTAATTTTAACTATTAATTAAAAAGTAATTTTATTTCAACTACTTTAGCAAACCTGATTAATTAAATTTAATTACTTACTGTTATATTTGCGACTTCAATGTACTCCACACACTCCCTTTTATCCCTTCGGAGCTTTTATCGCTCTTGGGAGGCTTCATGGGTTCCTAATAGTATCGGGACAACTAGGTAATCCTATCGGGTATATCCGGTATCCGGAGTCCGGGTCGTCACAGCTTGTTTGGCTTTCGGGCCTGCATGACCTGAACGGCCCAGCGACAGACCGCTAAGTCCCGTCCAGCGGTTCTGGGTAGACCGTCTAGGTCGCAGAATTGTTTTAAACATTGTTTTGTAAGCATGATTAGTTCTAGTTAAATGATGCTAATGATAGGGTAGAAACCCACAATAAGTTGGAACATATGGAAACTAATTAATGTCAAATCTTTATTTGGGTTACTTTTTTTTCTTCCAATCATATCTCCTCCGTTCTTATCAAATTGTTAAAGCATGAACCTACATCATGGTTGTTAATGAGAATAATGATATTAGGAGTGTTCTGACAGTCACTCCACTCCGGTGGAACTGACTGACCGCTATATATTATTTTTCGATGCTTCATTAGCCTCACTTCTTGTAATGGTTGGGACTATCCGTCAGATACTCCTTCCGTCGGACTAGGACCTCCATTATGAGACCTCCGTAAGCCCCCGCGAGCCTGGGATTCCCACTAGGACGCCGGGCGGGTTGTACCCCCAAAATTTGAACCTTGGACTCGATCGAATCGCGTGATTTTGCCCAAGCCCGGATTCGGGGCTGTCCTGTTATTAGCGGCCCTTCTTGGACCGCTCTGTCAATGCGCGGCCCGGGCCTGGCCGCCTGAGTTCCTGAACGGACCCTTTGGAGACCGTGTCCAGTTGGCTTGTGCGTCGACTTCAGTCGGGTGTCGACCTACTGGGTGCGTCGACCTCAGTTTGTAAACGGCTGTTATTGGACCGTTCTATGTTGGGCGGCCCAATAAGGACCGTTTTACCCTTGTTTATGGCCAGGAACCCTCTCGTCCTGAGCGGCCTTCTTTTGACCATTTTATTGGTGGAACGGCCCATCTAAGACCGTTTACGTCTCTAAACTCTTGTCTTGTCCCTCCAAGCCCAGTATTACTTGTAGCGGCCCATGTCAGACCGTTACTTGATTGTCAGCCTAAAGCTTGTTTCACGTGTTTCTTGTATGTTTCGGTGAGCTGAGCCAGTTGAGCTTAAGTTTCTACTCTTGTTCTTCCAACCATGAACCTTATGGTTCCTACTCAATTATTGAAATATCTCTTTGATCTTAGAAATTAAGTTACATGGCTTAACCTTGAAATTCTTGGCCGACTCCAATGAATGTCTAGATATTACTTGGGATCTTGGATCCACCAAATCAATGCCAACGCATCGTAAGGGCCCGATCTGGTCCTGGGATGAGCACCCAAAAAGTACTAGTGCCCCGGGGAGTTGTAATGACATGGTGAGGCATTGCACCGAGTGCATGACTAGCGTGTGTCTATGACATTCATTCCATTATTAGATTCCTACATGGAATTTATCTTGATATGATATGCTTGTTACATGCTTGACCGGCCAATTCCTGGAAATTGATATATCTATATTCAGTTCATTCTATTAGTTCATTCCTTTACTTATCATGATAACTTGTTTTATCGTTCTTAGTTCTCATGCATGATAGTTAATTAGTTGGTTAATTACTTAAACCTTGCCTGCTATTGCCTACTGAGCGTTCGCTCACCCAGTTTTTCCCCTTTTCATGTAGCTCTGGTGATGACTCTCAAACTGATGGGGATGGGCAGGAGTGAAGTCCTTGGAGCGAGCCAGCTAGATAGCCTTTCAGAGATGTCATTAAATAGTTCGAGTCTGAGAGTTGTATTACTGTCCAAGAGTTGTAATTTGATTAAGTCAATCGTTATGTAATTGTGTTAAGTGGATGGTTATGTGAGAATTTCTTTGGTACTTTTAGTGTTGGTGGTTATTGACACTCGTTATGTTTAATTAGTTGGAATTAAATAGTTATTTTGGAAAGTATTCCTTCTCTTTGCTAAGGTGTGGTGTTGAGGTTATTTAATTGCTAACGCAAGGCACAGCATGTCTGAAATCAACATATTTTCAACTTTTTACTGCTGCGTCCCGATATTCCGCGTCGGGGCGTGACAGTTTGGTGGTATCAGAGCCTAGGCTTTAAGTTCCTAGGTTTATAAGTGACGTCATAAGACCTGTAACCCTGTTAAGGTCTAAGGATCTAACCCAGTGAGATTGGGTAGAAACTTTGGGTTGAGTGATAGACAAACTCTAAAAGATTCTTGCTAGACTATTCTTTTAATTAATTTTCTGGTATATGTAGGAGTTTTTCGATGGCGGCCGAACGTGCGCAATGGAGAGATATGCAACGTACGGTACAAGGTTTGACTCAGGCCCTCCAACAGGTGTCCTAGGGAGGAGTAGCACATCATGGAGCCGGTGACCTCCACCAGAATTTTTGAGGCCTAAATCCGCCGCATTTTGGTGGATCGGCGGATCCCGATGAAGCCGAAAATTGGCTGAAGGAGATGGAGCGGGTTTTTCAAGTGATGCAGTGTAATGACCAAGATCGAGTTCTTTTGGCAACTTTCCAGTTAGAGCGAGATGCACGCGCTTCGTGGGAGGCTATTGAAGCAACACTCGATAATCGGCGTGCGTCATGGGATGAATTCAAGGAACATTTTGATAATAAGTATTTTTCAGATCGTGTTCAGGAGAAGAAGGCGGTAGAGTTCGCTGCTCTGAAATAGAGGAACTTGTCGGTTGCAGAATATGAAGCTCAGTTTGCGAGACTATCCCGATATGCAACACACTTGGTATCCACCGAGAAGATGAAGGCTAAGCGTTTTATGAACGGGTTGAAGCTTCATTATATTAACCTGTTAGCACCTTTGGAAATTCAGACTTATGTAGAGATGGTGAGAAAGGCTCAAGTTCTTGAAGATACCTTAGAGATGACTGTGAGGATTCGAGGAAAGAACCCTAAGAAAGAACAGACCACTAGTTCTAGGAATTTCAAGCCCGGTAATGACAAGAAGAGATCCAACAGTGGGTCTAGTTCGTGGAAAGGTAAGGTGCCGAAAAATGACGATAAGAAGTTCAGCTCCGGTGTACCATCTAAGGCCCTTTGCAAGTATTATGACCGCCCAGGTCATAAGATGGAAGAGTGTTGGCGTAAGCTAGGCGCCTGTTTACATTGCGGAAGACGGTACCATCGTATACCTAAGTGTCCCCTCTTGTCAGACCAAGCTACTCCGAATAAGCCGCAAGGAGGCCAGAAGCGACAGGGTAAGCTCCAAGCTCTACAGGAAACCGAGACTGAAACCACGGAGGAGGGTGGACTTGTTGAAGGTACACTTATTATCTCGAATAAGCCAGCTTATGTTCTGTTTGATACCGGAGCAACGCATTCTTTTATTTCTCAAAATTTTTCTAAGTCTTTATCTATGAAACCGGTATTAATGAATTCCCCATTAGAAATTTCAACTCCTATTGGTTCGGGTTCAGCAATCAAACATTATTACCCTTCTAGTAAGGTCCTGATTAATGGGCAGAATATGCCGGCTGATTTGGTTTGTATGGAAATGAAGGACTATGATGTAATTCTAGGAGCTGATTGGTTGGCTAAGAATGAGGCCAGTTTCCATTATAGATCTAGCTATGTGTCTTTTTCTAGACACCCCGAGCTTTCTTTTGTTGGGGTTAGGCACTCTAGATCCGTGCCGCTCATTTCGGCCCTTCGAGCTGAGAAGTTATTGAAGAAAGGATGTCAGGCTTTTCTAGCCTTGGTTTCTTTAACCCCTAAGAAGGAGATTGAGATTAAGGATATCCCTATCATCCGGGATTTTCTAGATGTCTTTCCTGAGGATTTGCCAGGACTTTCGCCTGAGAGAGAGGTAGTCTTTTCTATTGATCTAATTCCTGGCGCGTCCCCTGTTTCTAAGGCTCCGTATCGTATGTCTCCTGCGGAGTTAAGGGAATTAAAGAGGCAATTAATGGAGTTGCTCGAGAAGGGGTTTATTCGCCCTAGCACATCCTCGTGGGGAGCCCCTGTGTTGTTTGTATGAAAGAAGGATGGTTCATTGAGACTATGCACTGACTACCGACAATTGAACTAGCTTACTGTCAAGAACAAGTACCCATTGTCGAGAATAGATGAACTGTTCGATCAGATAGCAGGAGCATCATATTTTTCTAAAATTGATCTTCGATCAGGATACCATCAGCTACGGATCAAGGATGAGGATATCTTTAAAACTACTTTCCGTAGCAGGTATGGACATTTTGAATTTGTAGTAATACCTTTTGGACTAACGAATGCTCCTGTAGCTTTCATGCAGTTGATGAATAGTGTGTTCCGGCCCTACCTAGACCAATGGGTCGTGGTGTTTATAGATGATATTTTGATATACTTTAAGAGTGAAGAGGAGCATGTTGAGCACTTGAAGATGGCATTAAGGTTATTAAGAGATCATCAATTATATGCGAAGTTAAGTAAATGTGACTTCTGGATGCAAGAAGTGTCTTTTCTAGGACACATTATCACTAAAGAAGGAATCTCTTTTGACCCCTCGAAGGTAGAGGTAGTAAGAGATTGGGATAGGCCTACAAATGTTACAGAAGTAAGAAGTTTTCTAGGCTTGGCAGGTTACTATCGGAGATTTATCAAAGATTTCTCCAAGATTGCGGTACCATTGACCAGATTGACTCGCAAGGAGAATCGGTTTGAGTGGTCGGAAGATTGTGAGCGGAGTTTCTAAACTCTGAAGGACTATTTAACCACTGCCCCTATTTTAGCTTTACCCTCTGGAGAGGGAGGATTTGAAGTCTACACGACGCTTCGGGTATTGGCTTGGGTTGTGTGCTTATGCAGAATGGCAGGGTGATAGCTTATTCCTCGAGGCAACTGAGGAAGCATGAAGAGAATTATCCCGTCCATGACTTGGAACTTGCTGCAGTGGTGTTTGCCTTAAAAATTTGGAGGCACTATTTATATGGAGAAGCTTTTACAGTGTTCTCTGATCATAAGAGACTTAAATACTTATTTTCTCAAAAGGAACTTAACATGAGGCAAAGAAGGTGGCTGGAGTATTTGAAAGATTTTGATTTCTCTAATGAGTACCATCCTGGGAAAGGCAATGTGGTGGCGAATGCTTCGAGCCGTAAGCCGATTGCAAAACTGTCAAGTCTCATGTTACAGGAATGGAGGCTACTGGAACAATTGGCTAGTTTAGACCTCAATGCTAGCAAGGATCGGGTCATGATCACTCAGTTTCAGCTTCGTCCATAATTACTGATGGAAATCAAGTCCCTACAAGAAAATGATCCGATATTGGTAGAGATCATGGAAAGTCTGAAGAATAGACCAGATTTTATGTTAGCTGATGACGACAGGTTATTGTTTCGAGGGAGAACATGCGTTCCTGGTGTAGCTGAAGTAAAAAGTAAGATCTTAGAAGAAGCCCATAGATCTAAATATACCATTCACCCTGGAGGTACTAAGATGTACCGAGATTTAAAGAGGACCTTTTGGTGGCCGAGTATGAAAAAGGAAGTGGCAGAATTTGTGAGTATATGCTTAGTATGTCAACAAGTCAAGGCTGAACACTTCAGACCCATAGGGAAGTTAAAGCTGCTCGATATACCACAATGGAAGTGGGAAAGTGTCGGCATGGACTTTATCATGGGCCTACCGAGAACTCGTGGTGGATTTGATGCAATATTGGTCATTATTGATAGACTGACTAAGTCGGCACATTTCTTATCCATTAAGTCTAAATGGACAGTGGATGTTTTGGCTGCCCTGTAGGTGAAGGAAGTGGTAAGACTGAATGGAGTACCAACCAGCACTGTGTCAGATAGAGACCCCAGGTTTACTTCTCATTTTTGGAGAGGACTGCAAGAGTCCTTGGGTACCCGTCTGAGTTTCAACACTGCCTTTCATCCTCAGACAGACGGATAGACGGAAAGAACTAACCAAATTGTTGAAGATATGCTAAGAGCTTGCATGATTGATTTTGGAGGCAGTTGGCATGAGCACTTAGCTTTAATTGAGTTCGCGTACAATAACAGTTACCAGTCCAGTATCCAGATGGCTCCGTTCGAGGCCCTTTATGGTAGAAGTTGCCGATCACCGTTGTGTTGGGACGAGATCGGAGAGAAGCAATGGCTGGGACCGGATCTCATTTCAGAATCATCCAAGAACATCCAGCATATTATTCGGGATCATCTACAAGTGGCACAATCAAGACAGAAAAGTTACGCAGATAGCAGAGGAGGGCCCCGGAGTTTCAAGTAGGAGAGCATGTATTCTTGAAGGTTTCGCCAATGAGAGGAATTCGAAGGTTTGGCATCCGTGGCAAATTAAGTCCAAGATATGTTGGCCCTTTCGAGATTTTTAAAAGAGTAGGAGAGGTTGCTTACAGGCTAGCTTTACCACCTCAGCTATCTGGAGTACACAATATTTTTCACGTATCGATGTTACGGAAATATGTCTACGACCCCACTCACATTATTCAGCATGTGGATTTGGAATTTAAGGAAGATCTGACGTATGAAGAAAAGCCAATCAAGATTTTGGATCGGAAGGAACAGCAACTCAGGAATCGTTCCATACCTATGGTCAAGGTTCAATGGAGCCGGCGAGGAATTGAAGAAGCTACTTGGGAGTCCGAAGATGATATCCGAAGGCAATACCTCGATTTATTCTAAAGGTCAGTAGCCTTACTCCCCATTTCGATAAGTGCAGTGAATTTGGAGGATAAAATTCCTTAAAGTGAGGGAGGGTGTAGCACCCCGATAGAGGATTAGATAAAATAACAAGAAATTCCATGGAAAATACGGCAAGCAAAATTTCAACCAATTTATAAAAATCTAGAAAAAATTATAATCATGTAGAGGACTAAAAATTTAGATAATTTGTCTTCTGTAGGAAACCCTAAATAAAATTCGAAGCCAGCCGAATTAAGAGAATTAGGGCGAAATCCACGTTTAACCTCATCGAACCCAATTCCAATTCTAGATCAATTGAGCCCAGATCGGACCCAATCAAATGGCCACGATGTGTAGGTCGTTTCCCCTCAATTTTCTCACCGAAACCCTAACTCCAAAATTTGAATTTTTAGGCGAGGCGGCGGCGTGATCGGGTCAATGCGCGAATCGCGCGCAACCGAAGTTCGTGGGCTCTATCCTCGCGATCGATCCTTCTAGAGACCAATTAATCCTATAAAACAAGCCTTAGAGCCTCCTAGCATCGATGTTTGGTAGCTGCGGCCGGCGAGGTGTGAGGACGAGGGCGTATTCCGGCAATCTTCGAAGAGGTTTTTCTATCGCGACCGGCGGCGTCGTCCCCCTTTCTTCTTCTTTTAAGGGAGGTTCTACTGGACCAAACCCTAAGAATCATATACTGCTAGATTCATCGTTAAGTTCTCTTTCCAATGATATAAAAAGCCCTAAAAGTTATTTAGTATCATGCGAGTATTAACCATTTTAGTCAGAGCATGTCAAAACTAGGGTTTTTTGTGTTTGTCCAAGACTAATGTAGGGATTAGCAGGCGTTAAGCTTTAATTGATCATGCTAGGATATGCATCTTGTTGTTCTCGTTCTATTGATAGCTCTTTGCCCAATTTGCATGCTCCCTATTGTGTGTATTGGTCGTTTAAGTTGATCCTAGTCGAGCTCGTCGGAGTTCGGCCATGCTGGTTTGAACGCAGTCCTAACCGGAACCGCTCTACATTGAACGGCCCCTCGATAGACCGTGAGGTCTAGGGCAGCGGTTATTGTTTGACCGTTTAATTGGTTATTGCTTTCTAAAACCTTCATGAACGAAAATGGCCCAACGATAGACCGTGGAGTTGGGCAGGCAGTTCATCTCCAGACCGCGCGGAGACCCCAGCGGCCTCTCGATAGACTGTGCAGGGCCTGTATGGCTTTCGGGCCTGCATGACCTGAACGGCCCAGCGACAGACCGCTAAGTCCGGTCCAGCGGTTCTGGGTAGACCGTCTAGGTCGCAGAATTGTTTTAAACATTGTTTTGTAAGCATGATTAGTTCTAGTTAAATGATGCTAATGATAGGGTGGAAACCCACAATAAGTTGCAACATATGGAAACTAATTAATGTCAAATCTTGATTTGGGTTACTTTTTTATTCTTCTTCGAATCATATCTCCTCCGTTCTTATCAAATTGTTAAAGCATGAACCTACATCATGGTTGTTAATGAGAATAATGATATTAGGAGTGTTCTGACAGTCACTCCACTCCGGTGGAACTGACTGACCGCTATATATTGTTTTCCGATGCTTCATTAGCCTCACTTCTTGTAATGGTTGGGACTATCCGTCAGATACTCCTTCTGTCGGACTAGGACCTTCATTATGAGATCTCCGTAAGCCCCCGCGAGCCTGGGATTCCCACTAGGATGTCGGGCGGGTTGTAACCCCAAAACCTGAACCTTGGAGTCGATCGAATCGCGTGATTTTACCCAAGCTCGGATTCGGGGCTGTCCTGTTATTAGCGGCCCTTCTGGGACCGCTCTGTCAGTGCGCGGCCCGGGCCTGGCCACCTGAGTTCCTGAACGAACCCTTTGGAGACCGTGTCCAACTGGCTTGTGCATCGACTTCAATCGTGCCTCGACCTACTGGGTGCATCGACGTCAGTTTGTAAACGGCTGTTATTGGACCATTCTATGTTGGGTGGCCCAATTAGAACTATTTTACCCTTATTTATGGCCCAGGAACCCACTCGTCTTGAGCGGCCTTCTTTTGACCGTTTTATTGGTGGAACGGCCCATCTAAGACCGTTTACGTCTCTAAACTCTAGTCTTGTCCCTCCAAGCCCAGTATTACTTGTAGCGGCCCATGTCAGACCATTACTTGATTGTCAGCCTAAAGCTTGTTTCACATGTTTCTTGTATGTTTTGGTGAGCTGAGCCCAGTTGGGCTTAAGTTTCTACTCTTGTTCTTCCAACCCTGAACCTTATGGTTCCTACTCAATTATTGAAATATCTCTTTGATCTTAGAAATTAAGTTACATGGCTTGACCTTGACATTCTTGGCCGACTCCAATGAATGTCTAGATATTACTTGGGATCTTGGATCCACCAAATCAATGCCAACGCATCATAAGGGCCCGGTCTGGTCCTGGGAAGAGCGCCCAAAAAGTACTAGTGCCCGGGGAGTTGTAATGACATGGTGAGGCATTGCACCGAGTGCATGACTAGCGTGTGTCTATGACATTCATTCCGTTATTAGATTCCTACATGGAATTTATCTTGATATGATATGCTTGTTACATGCTTGACCGGCCAATTCCTGGAAATTGATATATCTATATTCAGTTCATTCTATTAGTTCATTCCTTTACTTCTCATGATAACTTGTTTTATCGTTCTTAGTTCGCATGTATGATAGTTAATTAATTGGTTAATTACTTAAACCTTGCCTGCTATTGCCTACTGAGCGTTCGCTCACCCAGTTTTCCCCCTTTTCAGGTAGCTCTGGTGATGACTCTCAAACTGATGGGGACGGGCAGGAGTGAAGTCCTTGGAGCGAACCAGCTAGATAGCCTTTCAGAGATGTCATTAAATAGTTCGAGTCTGAGACTTGTATTACTGTCCAAGAGTTGTAATTTGATTAAGTCGGTCGTTATGTAACTATGTTAAGTGGATGGTTATGTGAGAATTTCTTTGGTACTTTTAGTGTTGGTGGTTATTGACACTCGTTATGTTTAATTAGTTGGAATTAAATGGTTATTTTGGAAAGTATTCCTTCTCTTTGCTAAGGTGTGATGTTGAAGTTATTTAATCGCTAACGCAAGGCACAACATGTCTGAAAATCAACATATTTTCAACTTTTTACTGCTGCGTCCCGATATTCCTCGTCGGGGCGTGACAGAACCAATCTTGAAAACCCCCTTCTATCCCCTCGAATTCAGCTGAGCTGCTCCCCTACTGAGCTGGCTACTGGATCGTCGATAACATTGTTGAACTGGAACGTTTCTGAGCTTAACCATTCCTGCCATCTCTGAAATGCATGATGTGAATTCTTTGATATCAATTTCTAAGCTTTGATGTGCGGAAACTGCTTCTCTTTAAAGCGTATAATGATGAGTTTTTGAATTTCCTGAAATCTGAAATCTGAGCATTCCTGAATCCCCCCTTGGCCTTCTGAAATACAACCTGCCAGCCTATTCCTTGTCATCAGCACTAGCCTACAAGGTTAACTATTTTCTCCCAAATTCAACATGGCCCTATGCCAGTTCAGCGGGTTGGCATGCTTGCCAGCCTAAATATCTAATGTTGGTCTTCTTACTACTTCCATTACCCCAATATGTGATAAACCAGCAGGATATAATCCTTCGACATGCTTGAACCTTGGACACCCAGTTCTTCCAAATTCACTTCTATTCAAGTACCTGGCCCTCTCCTTGGCAATTCAGTAAACACCTCATTGCTGGCCTAGTTCAGTAGGTCATCTATGAATCTTTCTCATTCCTTTTGATTGGGCAATCAATCAATACTGCTCTTCCATGTCCTAGCAGGTCAATTGGGCATTACTCCCAGCTGAACCTTCTTGATTTTCCACCCATGTCCAATACAATGGATTGGCCAGCGGGTCTGTAGACCTGCCACTCGAAGCTTGTCAGCCTGCTCTAGGTCCCCCTTGCCTGGCAGGGCACATTCCCTTAGGCATTCTGCTCTCCAAAGGGAGAAAAGCATCCCATTATCTTAAATGTGAATTGCTGTCCCTGGCCAGCTCATATGTGATGCTAGGCCCGTGGCTATATAGGGGTCGACCCCCCCCCCTTTTCACTAGGTTGCTGTCCCTGGCCAGCTCAGTCTGCAAGCAACCAGCTGTATAGGGGTCAACCCCTTGGGATAGCTTTCTTCTAGGATCAACTATCGCCCCTTTCACCATTTTCTGTAAGTGCTTCAAGCCCAAATACCTTTGAGAAAGAGCAGCTACAGTAAACCCCTTTTGAATTCAACAAGCATGACTGAAATCCCTTTCCTATGCAATTCTCTTTGAGGTTAGGCAAATCATTTATGTTCCCCTCATCAAACCAGCTGATCTATTTACTGGATTTTGAACTCCTCTTCTTGTCGGGATATACCTTTGGCTCCCTTAACAGCCAACTTTCCTTCAGAAATTTCACTCCCATATTGACTGAGCTCTAGCCTCTCAATGGCATTCCAGCAAGTATCCCTGTAGTGATTGGATTGAAATTTACCTAAGAGCTTTTCAAGTAATGTATTCTGCTGGCCCCTGGCATAGCTGGCTTGCACTCCCCATGAGACTCTAAACATAAAAGAGAAGGGGAACCGAATACTAAAACAGAAGAAAGAGGGGAAGGGGAAGAACAATAAAGCAAAAGGAAGGAAGAAGATGAAATAAAAGAGGATGAATGATGAGTTGGAGATGAAATTGCAAAAAAAAGGGGGGGGAAGCAGTAATCTGAGAAACAAAAGAATTTTGATCTGAAATCCAAATAATGAGGGCGTGCGGTTAGAATAAAATCCTACTTTCAGATGAAATCAAATAATAAGAAAAGAAAACAAACAAGGAGATAATAAAAGAAGAATATGATCTGGTGTGCATTACGGAATTCTCACCTCCCCCGGACCCCAGACAGGGGAATATATATCTAAAGTCTCATCAGACTGTGTTGGGACTCTAAGGGTTCACCCCATCATGGTGCTGACTCAGTTTGCTCCAGGCTAAAAGTCCCTCGTCCCCTTTCCATATCACATTAACGCCTGAGCTCAGGCAACATTGTGCATAAAGGTTTGATCCTTAAAGTGTTGGTCAGCAAATACCAACCTCTTGGCGAATTTCAGCATATATGCATCACTCACACACAATCTTTTTGAGCATGCAACCGTAATAAACCATGAATGGGCAAGCATAAGAACAAACCATGATAATGGTACATTAGGAATATGGTTAGAGCAGTGTTCTAGAATAACAATTGAATTCCCAGATCCATTCAACGGTCGACCGAACTCTAAAGTTGGTCGACCAAATTCCTGAAATTTAGTCAACTGAACATCGGAGTTCAATTAACCTGCCTACGGTATTCCTGAAAACAGTAAAAATTGGGATTACAATAAAGAACAATGGAATATAATGAAATTAAAAGATGAAACAATAAAGATCAATGTAAAGGGCATAGTAAATGAAATAAAGAAATGGCCATAACGATAAAACATGACAAAAGGGAATAAACCGTCAAGGATATGATGGGAGCTACTCAATAACATTAATTGAAATGCCCACGTGGAATAAAAATATCTCTAAGCAACGAAAAAAAGAGATATAGGAAATACTTGGAATCTGACATAAGCACAATAAAAGGGGAATAATGGTAACAAAATGAAATAAAATCGGTCAATAACCATGAAATAGAATGACAAGCATGCCGTTAGTTTCAAATAACCAATTTGCATTCTCATGCATGCATGTATACATTTTCTTCCTATAGGACGCACGGTTCTCTTTCTGGTGATTAATCAAAGGTTTTCTCCCCTCCGGGGAGATGTAATTAACGTCGATACCTATATGGTGCGACGGACTTCTGGTCCCGACACGGACTTTACATTCGTCTGATCAATCCGACGGAGCGCATAATAAATTTGTCACTTCTGTGACTGGCACGCCTATCAAATAAATAAAACCCAATAATAATACCAAGTAATAACAAATCCATTCCCTCAAGGCCCCACATTGGCACTCTGACGAAAATAGCAACCGCCTTCACAGCGCCAACGCAGCGCACTCTAACTCTCAAGCGAGAAACAAAGCGATAAATAATCACAAAATCCAATGTCAGCTGCCGACTGTACTGGACCTTATGGACTCTGATCACTGTAGTTATCTCAAATTCCATGTACGCTCCACAAGCACTCGCTCTGATACCTTCTGTAATGACCTAAGATCCGGATATTGGGAACAATGCGATACCATTCGAATCCTGGCCCGCCACCCACGAGTCGGGTGGCTCGGAAGGGTTAGAAAGGCATGTGGAGATACATCGAAATATGAAATAAAGTAGGAACGACTATAAAATTAACAATGAAGCAATCTAGCAACAGAGTCCAGTCTAAATAAAGTACAGTCTACAGAAAGAGAAACGTACTCTAATGCCGAGTGAACACTCGACCTGGCGAGCTGGCAACTACGAACCTCCGCGCTGCACCCCCGAACCTCGAGGAAGAACCGCTACACCTTAAAAGTTGGGGGTAAGCCTCATCTCATTGGCTCAGTAGAGGTCCCGCGGAACCCCAACCGTAAAACGACGGCGGTAAAAGAAACATCGCTAGAGAGAAGAACGACAGCAGGAGTAGCAACAACAACAATGGCGGAAGGAACAGCCGTAACACGATAGCCGATGAAACCACGACTCTGAAAGCTACTCCTAATGGTACGGAAAGCACGCCCCGATGTCATAGTCGGGGGACTACCAAACAGACGAAAAACCCTAACTAAGCCGCAAGAAGAAATGCCACGACAATTCTATCGTGAAGGCCCACCTTCACAGGCGACGACCAACCCAAGACCACATGGTCTGGGAACAACCACGACCATGCAGTCGTGAACCCTACACGGTCTACGAATGAAACCTCGGTGTTGGAAAGACACTCAGAAATCACCTGAAGAAACATGAAGAAACGCATCTCATGTGATAGGAGTACTACCCACTAGAAGCAAGGCCGGATGCGTCCACTGACGACTTAGTCCGCGCCCCTGGTGTCTCCCTCGCCCCAGGCAAAACTAAGACACCGTACTAGTAACCACAGGATAAGGGTCTAGTCAGGGTCGTGCCCGTCAGCACGCGTCTGAAGTCCCCGACTGTCATGTCCCGAGATATGCAGTGGAATTAAGTCGGGAACGTAAACAGCAGGAAATAAAGCCTCAAGCTAGCAAGATAATCAGAGCGCTATACACATCCACATAGAACATGAATGCACAATACCATGTACTAAAAAATCATCACTTTAATGAATAATAAACCAAAGGTTAAAAATAGATACTTGACTTTGACTCTCTTGACCTAAGTAGGCTCAAGAAAATAAAAGATTTATAATATGATCAACTTCACCGCCTATTACAGTGAAGGGACTTAAATTACAATAACTGTCTCCAGACTCTTCAACTATCTAGGCTTCACTCGTTCATCAATTACTCTCGGATCCGTCACTTGAATAGTCTGAATCCGACCTGCTAGAGTTTCCTAAAAAAATATTGGAAAAGTAGGGAATGAGCGCACTCGCCCAGTAGATATCTTCGTATCAACATGGAGACATAATTTAAGTAATTAACATTTTAGCTCTATAAAAAGGTAATAATGTAGGATGTGATAAAACATGCGATAAAACTAAAGTAGCAACAAAATATCAAGATAAGTGTAGAGACACTACAAGAAAACTGGCCTATAGCCACAAATTTTACTTATGCTTTCAAAAAACGTAGGTATAAGCAACAGATTCCAATGTTTTTAAATTAACGTTGGTAAATTTCTACGTTTTATTATAGCGTAGCTATATGATCATGTTATTCTGATGATTTTAAAATAAATGTAGGAAAAGATAATATATGACGACATTTTTTGTATAAATGTGGGAATAGAGCTTAGAAATTGTTTTACTTTTTTTAAAACGTAACAATAAGTCGATTGAAAAAAAATAATAAAAATAAAAACATAGGAATTTCATGTGACCTTGTTGGCGTCATTGTACATCATATTTGGGCGCCCGATACTTTTCATTTCCCCCCATTTTTTAGCCGCCCTGCCTCTTCCCCATCTCGACCATCTTCTTCCCCATAAAAACCCCGTCGACCGGTGAGCTCCCTCTTCTCCATCTTCGGTGACCTCCCGTTCCGATCTCCTGGATGAAACCCCACAAAAACCTCATCCACCTTCTTCCCGATGCCCTTCGTTCTTCTTCATCTGCTGCTGTTGGTGCTTCTAAAGGAAACCCTTGAGCTTCGGGAACACGAAGAAGCCGTCAGGTCGTCTGAGGGGGCCGATCTGGCTAACCTACCCGCCGGAGGATAAGGAGGAGGGCCCGTTGGTGCCACCGCCGATGTCATCACCGGATCTATCTTTTAGAGGGCCAGGCCAAACTACGGAGGCGAGGGATGAGGAATCCCGGCCCAGGGGAGGCGCTCTGGGCTGGTCACTGCGGTCTAGGGTCGAGATCAAGGAGGGTAGAAGGAAGAAGAGGAAGGTGGATCTGTCGGTATCCCTCTCAAGGGACCAGATCGAGGAGGACTTCCTCTGGATGATGACCACGAAGCCGCCGCACAAGTCCAGGCGGCGTTCGAAGATCGCATCTGACTAGCTGCAGGTTGGCTCTCCCTTCCTCTTCTCCTCTTATGTGCTTTTTATCTCCTCGCCTCTTGTAAAAAAAAATCCCCCGACCTCTCTGTCTGTCTGTTTGTCTCTCTCTCTCTCTTTTCTACGGTGGTGATAGAAATCAGATGGATTTTCCTCACAGGAGGCCGGCTCCATCTTCGGTTTGGCCAGGGCGGTAGCTCTCGTCCGATATTCTAACGTCTCCTTCCACCAGAGAAGAAGAGTGGCGGAAGGAGAAGGGAAGCGATGGGCTGTGCTGGACCCACGCAGAAAAAAGAAGGCCAGCTCTCTCTCTCTCTCTCTCTCTGAGTTTGGCATGGTTATCTCTGATTTGGTGGACTCCCTGTATGTCTTGTTCTTCCACATGCAGATGATTTGCCAGACAGAAAGTGTGAACCCTCTGGCCAATTTCTTTGGTTGTGTTGCTGAGGTTGATCAAATTCTCATCAGATGGTTAAATTCCCTGCGTTTTCCTGTCTCATTTGTAATGAGTTCCTCTTCTCTTCAGTTTTTGTGCCCTTGGATGTTGCGAAGAGTTGGACTTATGAGCACAAATTTTCCAAAATAGGGAGTTTCTTTGTTGATTAGTTCAGTTGTACCTCGACATTGCGATCGCAATGTTGTGCTAGTTCTTCCAAATTATCATTATTTGGAGCACTGGCTTTCACATTTATATGGTGCCTAAATGGTTTTTGAATAAGAGGCCGTCTTAGATGCATTGCCCTTCTTACCGGCTTGTTGGAGCTTTGGTTACAATTTCTGTTAGTTTGGACAAGTTATGCCTAGTTAATTTGTTCTGTAAGTACATATCATTATTGATGCGAACGTGAAAGCTGAGAGCTTGTGTTATTTTGCCTCCTGGTTGGGAAATTTGTGTCCATACTAAAGTTGTTTTTGATCTTTTTTTGATTGATCACATATTCTAGTGTTCCCATTCATTTCCTCAGCACCAGGCGATGACCTGTGTGGGATCACAACAGAGCATAGGTAGATGAGTGGCTCTGACATTTCTCTCTAGATAATGGTAATGTTTGTAGGCAGCATCTGTCGTCCACACATGAAAGAGCTTGCCATTTGTATCTAAGCTTCTAGTTGAGTGTAGTGTTTTCGCATGTAGAAAGATTTGTTTGTTCAGAACACGGACCATCATCATTCAAAAACTCTGGAATTTATCATGTGAATGTATTCAAAAATGATGATATGTATGGTTCATGGAATTTATCTGACATTTCTTCTTGGACTATTCATTAGTGGTCAAGGAGTCCCAGGAAGACAGGCTCTCACTTTGACCCCAGTTGTGACTTATTCCTTTCGAATGAGAAGAAACATGTGTTAACATCTATAGCCTATTGGATGGCGATGGTTGCGTTGCTTGTAGGGCATACATGGGTTATCGAACCAATGTTGATGTTTAAACTCTCACCCATTGAGTAAGTTAGAGTGCTTATTCTATGAAGAGTTGGTTGACCAAATGTGAATATTTTGTAAGATTCCTTATTTATGTTAATTGTTTATGATCTCTCCTTTCATTGCAGATCTTCATTATGTGGTTGGACTTTGTCATGTACATGCATCACCATGGCCATGATGAGAAGCTTCTGTGGTATTATGGGAAGGTAAGCTGGATGTGCATGCAAACCTATTCTAAATGTTTGCACAAAGAAGTTATAGAGGACAAAAACAATAGAAATAGGGAGCGAATTTAGAAAGATCTCATAAATCTTAAAGAATAACTTTGACAAAGGATTTGATGAAACAATGTGCGCTGGCTTCCCCGTGCAAAATCCAAGCTTGAGATCAATATTCCCTTTCTTGGTGCACAATTCATGTTTGTAATGGCTCATATGCACTGACTTCAGAAAAAATAAAAAATTGAATATTTTTTATGACATATGTTGTCAACTAGTAATCTTGGTGAATGATAAATATGTAATTCAAAGTGTCATCACTTTTCCTTCACTCTTTGCTTCTTGCTTTCCTTCTATCTTGGTAACTATGCTTTGCTGTTACTATGCTTTGCTGTTATTAATTTTTCTGGTCTTGATTTGAATACATGTTGCTTTATTCTCCATTTTATTGGTTGGTCACTTTAGGAGAACTTGCTTACATCACTTTACTGCACTACTGCACAACAAAGCAAAATAAAATTTGATCATCATATTCATATGCACCTCCATATGCTTCCCCATGTTTACTTGTGTTTGTCATATCAGGTCTACTGGTTGGAACTTCTGATGTTTTGCCTTGTTGATTTCTAAAGCTATGCTCGTCTGAGTCTTTTTCATATGAGTCTTGTTTTCTCTATTTGGCAGTAGATTTTTGGATGTTGATCTTTAGTTTGGTAGAGAATCTAAGCTATAGGGTTTTCCAAAATTGGAATTACTACTTTGTTATTGCAATGATATTCATCTGCAGAGTGAGGTTTTTCTCTAACTCCCTTTTTTCTACTACTGCAGTTTTAGCTCATTGAATAGGGAGCTTCATCAAAATTTAGCATGTTGCTATGTCTATGATTACGCTAATTGGGCTATTTCCACACTCCTATTTCTTAAACTCCTCTTTAATCTCGTATGTTCTCTGCATTTCTCATCAGCACCTGGTCAGACGTTGAGGCTTTTGAGAGAGAGAAGCTGATAGAATCCTAAATGCATAAGCATCTAGCTTTAACTGCACTTACTCTAAATATGATGCCAACCTTTGACATGTCTGTCTTAAGTCTTCATCATCTGGGCATGACTAAATCTGTAGAGCTTTCAACTCATTGAGAACCTTTTGTTTACATTAATGTGTTTATTTATTTTATTGCAAGTTCTTTTGCAAATGCCCTTCCATGGTGTTGTAGTATTTATATGATGGTCATCTTTCTTCTCCATAGCTCAACATCTAATCATGTGGCTTCGGTGATGTTGCCTGATTAATTTTCTTTGAATTTTGCCACTATGATAACATGCACTAAGATATTCATTTTTGCATTTTCTTTCTAACTTTATTGGTATATCAAGCTCTGCAATTATACATCATTATATCTGGATCAAAATTCAGTTTCTGGGTGACATTTTGAAAAGATAGATGTGCAATGTTCATTTGGTTGACTGTCAAGTCTGTCAATCCTTGGAGATGTTCAGAGGAATGGAGGAGTGTTGTACTACTATAAGATTCCTCCATCTCTCGGAGAGAAGGCATACAAGCGATACTTGGGGTTCTGTGTTCTTGAAACTGGTCTGGAAACCATAGGTGACCTCTCGGCTTCTATTCCACTTCTCCCAAACTGAGCAGAAGAGCCTGACAATCTCAATAGACCCCACCTTTCAATCTGTCTGGGAAGATGGGTACTCAAAGGTTTGATGTGGATCATTTTCATCACCTGGGTGGGTATCATTTTTTTCTTCCCGAGTGATTTCATGCAGAGTTGGTTCGAGAAGTTGGTTGGAGCAACCCAAGGGACTATTTTTGGGATCACAGGTGTAGGCTTTCTCCCCCTTCCTTCTTGCTCTAGTGACAGGGTTATGTTGACAGGCTACGTTTGTCTCTGTATTTTGCAGGCAGCTTATTTTTGGTCTTCAGCATACCTATTCTGGTGATTGCACTTGTGGCATATGCATATGTGCCCACCTTCTCGGAAGAGAATGATCAGTAAGAATCTAGAAAATTTTTCCAGTATTTGGAGTTTCTCTTTCCCCGTTTGAATTAAATCAAATGGTGTAGCATAGCAGGGTGAGAACTCTGAAGTCTAATTTGCATAATCTGCACACGTTGACTTTAGATTGGTTTCTACCCTATTATCCATCTTTAGCTAAAAGGTATTCATTCATTGACCAGGAAGAAGGCTCCAAAATTTCCAAGGTTTCGTCTGCGGACCTTTCTAGTGCTGGTGGATGGACCTTTTGGTGTTGTCTCAGCTGCAAAGTTCATTGGCATTATTCTTTTTGTTGCCTTTGTTCTCTGGGCAATGTCTGCTTATATCATAAAGGCTGAGACCCAGATATCCAAGTTTCCATTGCATTCGAAAGTGAAAGGGTACATGAAGTCTATGATCATCTTCTATTCTTCCTAAATAAAAGTTGACTTCTGATTGCCAATTTATGGTCCACAAAGTCCATGATCATCTCCTGTCCTTGTTCCCTGTTGATATTAAAATAATTTTGGCTCCACATTTTTAAGCTATCATCTATTTTCTGGTTGAAGTTGCCACGTGTAGATAGGCGACAAGGCTTCCCTACTCATTTATATCTTTGTCAGTTCTTCCACCACAGTGTTTCATTAATTTTTTACCTCTCAGATATGTCACTGAGCCTCAGTATTTGCACCTATTCGATCTAGGGGCTAGCTCAATGCTTGGCAGTTGAGTCATTCATCACTGGTCTTTTCACTAAAATGAGTTCATTTTAGTTTTGTGCAGTTTTCTTCATGATAACATTTCCATGAATGGATAGCTACATTTCTATTATATTATGCACATGGATGAAATTTTATTTTCTCATTGGCTTCTAGGATGCACAGCTAACAAGTGTTTGAGAACCATCACAAACAATTGTGGTCACCATCATCAATATTATGTCTATGAATTTCCTAATCTGCTCAGACATCGTAGATTAATTAGTTGGCCCAAAAGCACCGAAGCAGTTTTTTGAAAGTTGGAAACTTGTACTCTAATATGTCTGAAAGTGTAAATGGATGGGAAAATATCAAACAGTTGAATTCAAACAAGGTGGGCAAGTTTTGCTGCAATTTCTCAGTAAACAGTGTTAGCAATCAATAAGACTAGCAAACTGACTCATAGCTTCCATACATGAAGCTTATTATCATAAAGGTTAGAGGAAATTCTCTTTTGTTTGTCATGAAACAGTCATTTTGACTTTAGCTTTGAGTTTAATCAGTTCATTGTACTGTTCAAAGATATCCTTTGGTTGCGAGCGTGTGATTAGTTTATAAAACGCATGGTAGGGTGGTTAATTGACATATGAATTGCTAAAATATTGAATTAATAGGTGTCCATTATGCAGAACACAATTTTCTTCATTAGGATTGTTTTAGTCATTTTGTAATCATCCTGTTTTTAATAAATGCATTTTTGAGAAAGGTTTTGCATGAATGCATTAATGAAATATAGGGGCTGTTATATTCACTGAATTAGAAGACTCCTTGAAGTTTGAAGATTGTATTTAGTGTTACAAATGTACAGGTGATTTCCAGTGCAAGCTATTGCCTCCGACCTCCCTCTAGTGCCAAATGCCCACCATTTAAGCTTGAATTGCAAAGATTACAGTGACATCAAGTATACAAATTTCTCATTTAAGCTTGAATTTCCCATTCATTTATGCTTACCATTTCAATACTTGAATTGTGTTGTATATTTGTGCAGATGGAGACAATGTCCCACTGAGTATGGGGGCACCGAAATATGTTGACCATGTATCCAAAGTAGTTTTGGTCATTGTATCTACATGATCACGGTTGGCTTACGGACTTGTCACTTATAACATGTCATATATTGGAACTGTGGGCATGTAGATAAGCTGGCTAAAAGTCAGGTATTTGCATAGACATTACTACAATGGGAAATATTGCATGTATCCATGATCAACCATTCATTGGACCACCTATTGTTATATCCATCCATCCATACGTTAATAAATGTAATATTTCAATTCCTGTTTGGTTGTCAAATATATAATATCCATCCATCTATAACCCCAACTAGTTTTGCATAGAATTTATCCCCCATATTTTTTTCTCCTCTCTTACCCACAATTTCTCCAAATATAGGTTATAGTTGATAAGGAAAGGTCAAAACTAGAGTTTCAACATCTTCATGAGGCACAACATTATTTGAAGTGAGAAGCTTTCTTATTTTCTCTTAGCCATTTTGAATTATCAGTTATTCTATCTCTCTTACCCACAATTCCCTATTTGTAAATGATAGGTAGTTTCATAATAGAGTGCGGTTGATATTATAGCAACACAGATCAGATACGTTTTTTTTTGTTTAAAGCTCCCCTCGAGCATCTGCATATCAAGCAATATGTAAAGAAGCCTTGGCATTCCAATATTGGAAAAATGTGAGTGTATGGCTTTTTGTTTTTTTTCTTTTGGGTTTTACAAGGGGAAAGCACAAAAACTCCACTTCAACCGTTGCCATTAACTTCAAGAAGGGAATTTGTATCAGGTGGAGTGGAGGTAAAGGATGCCTTATGCCTTAGGGGCAAGGTGATGTAGATGTTCACTCTTCAATATTTTTTCTACCTTTTTAATTTATGCAGGATGTTAATCATTTATAATTGACCTTGACTTATGTATAATTAATGGAAACAATTACCTTTTCTCAGATTTTTTTCATAGTGGTTCAAGAATTTGTATCTGTGAGTAAATTAATGTATGTTCTACGTGGATGAATATGTGAGTACATGAATGTATGTTTTGGAAGGATGAATACATGAATGTCTATTTTGTGTGGATGAACATGGATGTGAGTGAGACAGTCAATGAATGTGAACATGAATGGATGTATTATTATAGGTGATGAGACCACATATGCTAATAGGATTTTTTTTTAAAAAAGAAAACATATGCCTACATTTTTTATTAATCGACGTTAAATCATTTTTCTACGTTTTTTAATACGTGATGCTAATATTATTCAAGCATTTCTTCTACTATGTGGCGAAAGGTAATACATACGTTTATATAAATGTAGGTATAGCCTCTTTTATGCGTGTGTATATATGTGTTGTGCCCCGGACTGTTTTGATGAAGATTCTGAATGAATTGTCATGACTTCAGGCTCAATGAATTTGCATGTATACATGTCTGAAGAATGCCAAAAATAGGTCGATGCATTAGTTAACCTTGCACGCATTTGAGTCAGTGCATCACATTGCATCACATTGGCATACTCTGCTGCATACAATAGTCTGTGCATCTATCTGTTGAATACTTGGGTCTGAAGCTGGTTGGATGTTAAAAATAGTCTTGCAAAGTTTTGTCTGCTTGTGTTTACATCAAGTCGTTGTAAGGATTGCATTGGTGCATTGGTCGTCACTGACCACATAAAGTCTGTACAGAGTTTTGCCTAGACTACATCAACTCAAGTCTGTACATTCTTTGGCAGTAAGTCTGTACAACCTCGGTTGTTTCGTGCATCATTTCGGCAAGTCTGTACATCGTCTTATGGTTGCACGCCACACGGCTGAGCAAGTCTATACATTCATTAGCCTTGCCTCATCCACGAAAAGTCTATACATTCTGTGTGGCTTGTTCATGCATATGCTTTGTCCGTGCATCAAGTCTATACATTGTTTCGCACATGCACAGCAAGTCTGCATGCATTACTCAAAGTCTGTATAGGCTGTGTTCGCAAGATCAAGTATGTACATCCTCTTGTGCATGCATCATTCAAAGTCTGTACAGCCTATGTTCGCAAGATCAAGTCTGTACAATGTCTTGTGCATACATCATTCAAAGTCTGTACAGCCTGTGTTCGCAAGATCATGTCTGTACATCGTCTTGTGCATGCATCATTCAAAGTCTGCACAGCCTGTGTTCAGAGCATATCTGTGCATCGTTTGCACAGTACACCCAGAGTCTGCACACTCGTTGAAGGCATGTCCAAGCATTCATATTCAAAGTCCATACATTCCTATATGCATATGCATCCTTCAAGACAAAGTCTATACAGTGGTTGACTACATGTCCGAGCATCCTTGATTCAATGTGTAGACTTCCCTATCTGCATTTGTGCAACCTCACATATAAATTATATACACTCGTTATCATGCATTCAAAGTCCATACATTTGCAACCATGCATTCAAGTCTACATGTTCTGCTGCATACACTGCCACTACACAAATCCATGTATTTTGCATACATAGGTCTGTGCTTTTGCATTTTGAGCTACACACGTCAATGCATCTTCTCTGCCTTTACTTCGTTTGACCCTAATGACCTTAGGGCGACCTTTGCTTCTTGTATGTGTTGTGAAGGGGGTTTGGAAAGGGCTTTTAAGTCCCTTGGGGGTTCAATCCCCTTGGATAAATAGCCGCCTCTATCTTCCGATCGATTGGAACCCTTTTGAGCTCTAACGTGTTCATCTTGCAGGAAGAAGGAGAGGAATGTGTGTGATCTGTTGAAGGAGAAGGGAAGGAACGCCAGAGACGTCCCCTCACGAGCCGGAACTGAGAGATCTAGAGGGAGCGGCTGCTTCCTCTTCATCATTGCTTTGGGCGTCTGAAGCTTAGCAGATCGGCTCCCTCTTCTCTTGGTTTATCAATCCAAGACACACTTCATATATCTCCGACTTTGGTTGAAGGATATAGGGGAAGATCTTCATTGTTTCAAATCTTATTAGTCATCTTGTGCTTAGAACGTTTATCTCATATTTGGGCTTGTATCATTTTATTATATTTCTCTATCTGGATATTCTCGGAGCTTGCTCCGAGTGTGTGTGGATTGTCTCGTCGTCATGCGAGAACCCACCTGTTTGGGCCGTCGAGCCCGTGTGTGTGTGGTTGCTGCCGTCGAGCAACGTTCATAGTGAAATCCTCTCGAGGTGAGAGGGGTGGACGTAGGATGGCACTTGGTGCGTCTGAACCACCTAAAAATTCTGTGTTGTGGTTTGCTTGATTGGTGTTGGTTGTCATCTTATTTTCCGTTCACTATTCGAGTGTGTGACGGTGAGACGTGAGAGTACTCAACTATCCGTCCAAACATAGTTGTCCGAGTGAGCATTTATGTGTGCTGGGGAGTTGTGAGAGCTTGATTGAATTTAGTTCATTCTGTTTTAATCAAGTCTCTGCCCTACTTGTATTCTTCATATCTCTGGTCTGTTTGAGTTGATTAATATTTTGTGGAAAAGGGTGGGCAATCAATTCACCCCCCTCTTAATTGCCTCCGAACCGGGCCAACAATTGGTATCAGAGCCTTGGCTCTGCTTTTTAGTAAACCTAGCGGTTTTAGAGAGATCTGTTAGGAATGGCCAACTACCTCAACAAGGGGATGATGCCCGAAGGGCATTCTATTCAACGGCCACCCTTCTTCGATGGGAGTAATTACCCATACTGGAAGAATAGGATGACCGTATTGCTTAGAGTGCAAAGTCATGAAATATGGACTGTTATTAGAAATGGTCCGTATGCTGTTAACCCTGATGAGGATATGTGGGATGATGATTCTATAAAGAAAGCCACTGTGAATTTTAATGCTTTGAATATACTTCAGTGTGCTATTCACCCTGACGAGTATGCTCATGTCTCCATGTGCAGCAGCGCCAAGGAAATGTGGGACAAGCTCAAGCTCATCTACAAAGGCACCACAGAAGTCAAGGAGACAAAGGCGAATATGCTGACCCGTGACTACGAGCTCTTTAAAATGAAAGATGATGAAAATATCTCCAAGATGTTCTCACGACTTATGGAGATCACCAACGGACTGAAGTCACTCGGAAGAGAGTTCACCAACAAGGAATTGGTGCGGAAGGTGTTGAGGTCACTGACACCAAGTTGGGACACCAAGGTGACAGTGATAGAAGACTCCAAGGATTTGACAACACTCACCGTGGATGCACTCATAGGGTCATTAATGACCTATGAGATCAATGTGATCAAAAGGACGGAAGAGGATCCAAAGAAGAAAGGGACAATCGCCTTGAAAGCACTCCCGGAGAGTGTCTCGAGCCAAGAGGAATCATTGGGAACCACCGACGATGAAGAGGTTGCTATGCTAACAAGAAAGGTAAGACAATTCCTGCGCCAAAGCAGAAGATTTGGCGGGAAGTTTAGGAAAGGGAAGAGGCAGCCAAGACAAAGAAATGAACCACCCAAGGCCGCTGAAATCATTTGCTATGAATGCAAGAAAGCGGGGCACATTCGAGGAGAATGCCCTGAGCTCCAAAAGAAGAAAGGAAAGGTCGTCAAGGGCAAGAAGGCAAAAGCCATGAAGGCAACATGGAGCGATGAAGATGAAGATGAGCCCATGACCGATGATGAGGAGCAGGACATTGAAGAACTCGTGAAGATGATGTGTCTCATGGCCAATAGCGACAGTGAACAGGTAACTTCTGACACTGACGCCATTTCAAATGAACAGTGGGAACTTACTTATGAAGAGTTAGATGAGAAATATAGAAGAATGAAAAATGAAAATAGGACTTTAAAGAAAAAGATCCATGAAATTGTTCACTCATCTAATTCTTGTGGAAAATGCAATTTGCTTGAAATGCAGATTAAAAATCTAAAAAATGCTAATGGTGCTTTGGAAACCAAAGTGTCTCTGTTTGAAGAGGAGATAGCATGCTTAGATGTAGAGAAGAAAAATGCATTTAAGCTGAAAGAAGAAATCCAAGAAAAGCATGACCTCTTGAACAAAGAGTTTGAAAAATTGCATGTTCAACTAAGTGAATGTGAAAAGCAGAAAGTAAACTTGAAAGAGAAGAATGAGAATTTTGTTATTGAAATTGAAAAATTGAAAAGTGCGAATGGAAAGGAAAACAAGTTGATAAGAATCAAAGTGCAATGCATAGCAACAAAACTCATGCTCATTATGCTGTGAAAAATTCATTTTATCAAGGAGAATGTTCACACACACACTTTGGAAAACAAGCTGTTAATTCCAAATTCCCCTCAACCTTTAAAAATGTAAATAAAAGGAAACATTTTGGTAGGAGAAGACCCATGTGTTTTTATTGTGGGAAAATAGGACATGAGATGTACATATGCCAACTCATGCAATATGATGATGAATTATTTTTCAGTAGATACTATGAGCCACTTGGGATTGCTAACGTGGAGGGACCCAAGCTTGCTTGGGTACCCAAATCAAAATGAGCATGATTGGCAATTGGTGCAGGTCTGCATGAAGGCGGGAGACAATAAATGGTACCTGGACAGCGGATGCTCTAGGCACATGACTGGAAACAAACTCCTCTTTGCAGACCTTGCTGAGAAGAATGGCAGAACGGTAATCTTCAAAGGACAGGACAAGGGTAAGATCATAGGAATTGGGAGAATTGGTAAGGACCCTAACCACTGCATTGAAGATGTTTCATTAGTTAGAGGTCTTCATCATAACTTACTTAGTGTTAGTCAACTTTGTGACAAGGGTCACAAAGTGATTTTTGAATCTTCACACTGCACAATTATTGATGCTAACACACAGAAAATTAAGTTCATAGGTGTGAGATGTAACAACACTTATCAGGTTGACTTTGATGAGCTTGCACCAAAGAAACTGTGTTTAGTTGCTAACAAAAGTGAAGATGTTTGGTTGTGGCATCGCCGTCTTGGGCATGCCAGTTTTAATGTGATCAGGAAGCTGAACCGTAATGATCTAGTTAGAGGTCTTCCTAAACTGAATTTTGAAACTTTAAAAATTTGTTAAGCATGTAATAAAGGAAAATAAATCACCGCATCCTTTAAATGCAAAAATATTGTGTCTACAGAAAAACCCCTTCAATTGTTGCATTTGGGCTTGTTTGGTCCCACCAGGACTCGCAGTCTTGGCGGGAAGCTTTATGGCTTTGTGATTGTCGATGATTTCTCGCGATATGCATGGGTTTTATATCTTGCTAACAAAAGTGATGCTTACAATGAATTTATTGATTTCTGCACAAAAGTTCAGAATGAAAAAGGATATTTAATTCAGAAAATTCAAAGTGACCATGGAAAGGAATTTGAAAATCATGAGTTTGATGCTTTTTGCAGGAAACAGGGGTATGAGCATCAATTCTCCTCACCAAGAACCCCTCAACAAAATGGCGTGATCGAAAGGAAAAACAGGACGCTCGTGGAGATGGCACGTACCATGCTTGCCGAGAATGGTCTTCCTCGATATTTATGGGCAGAGACGGTGAACACCGCTTGCTACATAACAAATAGAGCAATGGTAAGACCAATCCTTAAGAAAACTCCATACGAGCTTTAGAAAGGTAAGAAACCCAACATATCACACTTCAAGCCTTTTGGTTCAATTTGTTATATCTTGAACAATGGAAAAGATAATCTAGAGAAATTTGAAGCAAAAAGTGATACAGGGATCTTCCTCGGGTATGCTCTAACATCTAGAGCTTACCGTGTATATAACACTAGAACACTTGTTGTCGAGGAAAGTCCACATGTAGTAGTTGATGAATTCACAATGAGAAAATCAAATGATGATCATTTTCTTATTACAGGTGAGGGCGAAGTTGAAAAGGGAGAATCAAGCAAACAAGGTGAGGCAGCAAATCAAGAAGAAGAAAAAGAACAAGAAGAAGTGGATCAAGAATAACATCCAAACCTTCCACACCAATGGACCGCGCACAAGGACCATCCATTGGAAAATGTGATCGGCGGTGTGGATGAAGGAATTCGAACTCGGGCTTCAATGAGGGAAGTAGAAATACACGATAATCTAGCTTTACTTTCCAACATTGAGCCTAAATCATTAGATGATGCCTTAAATGACAATTCTTGGGTTCTCGCCATGCAAGAAGAGCTACACCAATTCCAAAGGAATCGGGTGTGGTTCCTCGTGCCCCGGCCTGATGACCATCATATCATTGGAACTAAGTGGGTTTTTCGAAACAAACTTAGTGAAGATGGAATGGTTGTAAGGAATAAGGCAAGATTAGTAGCCAAGGGTTACTCTCAAGAATTTGGCATTGATTTTGATGAATCATTTGCACCTGTGGCTAGATTGGAAGCAGTCAGAATTTTACTTGCTTATGCTTGTCACAGGAACATTAAACTATTTCAAATGGACGTGAAGAGTGGCTTCCTCAATGGAGTAATCAAGGAAGAAGTGTACGTGGAGCAACCACCGGGCTTTGAAGATGAAAGATATCCCGACCACGTATTCAAATTGGACAAGGCACTATATGGTTTGAAACAGGCTCGCCGGGCATGGTATGATAGATTAAGTTCATTTCTTATTATAAACGGCTTCAAACGAGGGGGAGTTCGAGATGAGCTTGATGGGAGAGCTTAACTTCTTCTTGGGATTACAGATAAAGCAAATGGATGATGGCATATTGATCAACCAGAAGAAGTATACACAAGAAATCGTGAAGAAATTTCAACTTGAGATTGCCAAGCCCCTTGATACACCAATGTCCACCTCACAGAAAATGGAGGAAGAAAAAGGTAATAAAGTTGATCAAAAACTTTTTAGGGGTATGATAGGATCCTTACATTATTTGACTGCTAGTAGGTCTGATATACACTTCAGTGTTTATCTCTGTGCAAGATACCAATCTTGTCCTAGGGATTCTCATTTAGCAGCCGTGAAAAGGATCTTCAGGTATTTGAATGGAACTCTTGACCTTGGTTTGTGGTATCCAAGGAATAACTCATTTAATTTACATGCTTTCACTGATTCTAATTATACTGGTTGCAAAATGGATCAAAAAAGTACAAGCGGTCACTGCCAGTTTCTTGGGGGCTGCATGGTTTCATGGGCTTCAAAGAAACAGCATTGTGTGGCTCTATCAACTGCTGAAGCCGAGTATGTGGCTGCCGGTAATTGTGCGGCTCAAGTGCTTTGGATCCAACATCAGTTGCTGGATTTTAGTTTTTCTTTAAAGAAAACTCCCATAATGTGTGATAACACTTCTGCAATAAACTTGTCCAAAAATCATGTCCAACATTCTCGCACTAAGCACATAGAAGTTAGACACCACTTCATAAGAGATCATATTAATAATGGTGATTTTGAATATGTTTTTGTTGATACAAAACACCAACTTGCTGATATATTTACGAAGCCTTTGAATTCAGAACAATTTTGCTTTCTAAGAAGAGAATTGGGAGTGTGCAGATTAGACACTTAGAGATTTTGAGCTGAATTGTACAAACACTGTTTTCATTTTTATTAAAGAAACTGTTCATATTGCCTTTTGATTTGCACATAAAAGCTTTTACCATTTTTACTCTTTAAACTTTGTCTTTTATCCATATCATAGTGAATAACACCTTTGGTTATTATGCATGCTTTAATCTTTCTGCATCCGCATGTACATAACTGCATATACTTCATCAATGTGTGCATGAATGCCATGATTAACCGGTATATCAAATAGTGTTAGTGGAAAGGTGGGTCAAGTTCACCTGGAAGCTTTCCTCATATGTGAGTATGGTCTTCGGACCTAAGTACTCCGCCACGTACCGGTAATCAAATGGCTTGAAAACATCATTTTAAAATGCTTGTATGTAGATATTCTACACACCTTTTAGTTGATATCTTCTAAGACCTTAGGCCCTTGCTAAATAAAATGCTTTGACTAGGACATGTTTTAACATGGCACACACTAAGGGGGAGGTTTCTGCTATAATGGTGCATACATTTAGGGGGAGACATCACCATGAATAGGCTAATTCATCATTTACATTCTACACAATCTCTCACACAATTTGCACATGTGAGTTAATGAATCTAGCTAATAAGGATTTCACTTATTCCACTTAACACATATTAGGACTCTGGAACCCCTACATAGAAATCACATGACTTGTGAGGAAAAAGCTGTCAGCCCCGTCAAAAATAGTCAATAAGTGTGATTTGACATAAAGTAAATCGGGAATCCCCCCTGAGATAAAGGAGGAAACTCGCATTGAAAAGTGTCCTATCCACAATTTCATAAATGACGATGCCAAGTAACCGGGAAATGCCCCTGAAATAAAGGGCATGACTCGTGTCAAAAGGTTAGCCATCTTGTCTTTAAAAAATCAAAATATTCGTGGGGTTGTGCGAAGCTACCAAAAGTCGAGCACGTTGTATGAAAGTGTAGGGAAGAAAAGTTCCTATATGTGTTCTTTAGAAAATCTGAAAATCCATGCTATTTAGATTTCTTTGCTCATATTTCACATATTCATCTAGGGAGTGATTGTATGGATGTACACCTTGAATCAGCCATATCTCATGAGTCTTGCAGTACCACTTATTGTAAGCACTACCCTTTTATTATTGCAAATGAAATTCATGTTCTTGGTCTATAGCATATTTCCTAACCCGTTCATAAAGAACATGTTTGCTATTTTATGGTATGATGAGTGCATATGTGCATAACTGACCTTAACTTGTTCATATTCAGTTAATTGTGCATATTCAGGCTTAACCTTCATACTTTACCACTTTCATAATCCCCTATTTGACTCTGACAAAAAGGGGGAGAAATAACTCTTTGAATTGCTTGAATGAAGATTCATGACTTCTTTGATTGATTATGTTTTTGACAAAAAGGGTTAGTTGATCTTGATCTGCCTGTTTTGTCTTCCATCATGCAAATATCATAGATCTCTATACGGTTTTATCTTCGTCAAAAAGGGGGAGATTGTTGTGCCCCGGACTGTTTTGACGAAGATTCTGAATGAATTGTCATGACTTCAGGCTCAATGAATTTGCATATATACATGTCTGAAGAATGCCAAAAATAGGTCGATGCATTAGTTAACCTTGCACGCATTTGAGTCAGTGCATCACATTGCATCACATTGGCATACTCTGTTGCATACAATGGTCTGTGCATCTATCTGTTGAATACTTGGGTCTGAAGCTGGTTGGATGTTAAAAATAGTCTTGCAAAGTTCTATCTGCTTGTGTTTACATCAAGTCGTTGTAAGGATTGCATTGGTGCATTGGTCGTCACTGACCACATAAAGTCTGTACAGAGTTTTGCCTAGACTGCATCAACTCAAGTCTGTACATTCTTTGGCAGTAAGTTTGTACAACTCGGTTGTTTCGTGCATCATTTCAGCAAGTCAGTACATCGTCTTATGGTTGCACGCCACACGGCTGAGCAAGTCTATACATCCATTAGCCTTGCCTCATCCACGAAAAGTCTATACATTCTGTGTGCCTTGTTCATGCATATGCTTTGTCCGTGCATCAAGTCTATACATTGTCTCATACACGCACAGCAAGTCTGCATGCATTACTCAAAGTCTGTACAGCCTATGTTCGCAAGATCAAGTCTGTACATCGTCTTGTGCATGCATCATTCAAAGTCTGTACAGCCTGTGTTCGCGAGATCAAGTCTATACATCGTCTTGTGCATGCATCATTCAAAGTCTGTACAGCCTGTGTTCGCAAGATCAAGTCTGTACATCGTCTTGTGCATGCATCATTCAAAGTCTGTACAGCCCGTGTTCAGAGCATATCTGTGCATCTTTTGCACAGTACACCCAGAGTCTGCACACTCGTTGAAGGCATGTCCAAGCATTCATATTCAAAGTCCATACATTCCTATATGCATATGCATCCTTCAAGACAAAGTCTGTACAATGGTTGACTGCATGTTCGAGCATCCTTGATTCAATGTGTAGACTTCTCTATCTGCATTTGTGCAACCTCACATATAAAGTCTATACACTCGTTATCATGCATTCAAAGTCCATACATTCGCAACCATGCATTCAAGTCTACATGTTCTGCTGCATACACTGCCACTACACAAATCTCTGTATTTTGCATACATAGGTCTATGCTTTTGCATTTTGAGCTACACACGTCATTGCATCTTCTCTGCCTTTACTTCGTTTGGCCCTAATGACCTTAGGGCGACCTTTGCTTCTTGTATGTGTTGTGAAGGGGGTTTGGAAAGGGCTTTTAAGTCCCTTGGGGGTTCAATCCCCTTGGATAAATAGCCGCCTCTATCTTCCGATCGATTGGAACCCTTTTGAGCTCTAACGTGTTCATCTTGCAGGAAGAAGGAGAGGAATGTGTGTGATCTGTTGAAGGAGAAGGGAAGGAACGCCAGAGTCGTCCCCTCACGAGCTGGAACTGAGAGATCTAGAGGGAGCGGCTGCTTCCTCTTCATCCTTGCTTTGGGCGTCTGAAGCTTAGCAGATCGGCTCCCTCTTCTCTTGGTTTATCAATCCAAGACACACTTCATATATCTCCGACTTTGGTTGAAGGATTAGGGGAAGATCTTCATTGTTTCAAATCTTATTAGTCATCTTGTGCTTAGAACGTTTATCTCATATTTGGGCTTGTATAGTTTTATTCTATTTCTCTATCTGGATATTCTCGGAGCTTTCTCTGAGTGTGTATGGATTGTCTTGTCGTCGTGCGAGAACCCACGTGTTTGGGCCGTCGAGCCCATGTGTGTGTGGTTGCTACCGTCGAGCAGCGTTCATAGTGAAATCCTCTCGAGGTGAGAGGGGTGGACGTAGGACGACACTTGGTGCGTCTGAACCATCTAAAAATTCTGTGTTGTGGTTTGCTTGATTGGTGTTGGTTGTCATCTTATTTTCCGTTCACTATTCGAGTGTGTGACGGTGAGACGTGAGAGTACTCAACTGTCCGTCCAAACATAGTTGTCCGAGTGAGCATTTATGTGTGCTAGGGAGTTGTGAGAGCTTGATTGAATTTAGTTCATTCGTTTTAATCAAGTCTCTGCCCTACTTGTATTCTTGATATCTCTGGTCTGTTTGAGTTGCTTAATATTTTGTGGAAAAGGGTGGGCAATCAATTCACCCCCCTCTTAATTGCCTCCTAACCGGGCCAACAATATGTATTTAACATACGCTTTTGTTGGATTATTCCTACGCTTTCAAAGTGTAGGTATAGGTCAATATCTACCTACGCTTTTTGTTGGACTATTCCTACGCTCTGAAAGCATAGGGATAGGTCGAACTATACCTATGTTTCATAGAAAGGTAGGTATAACCTATAGTCACACGAGCAAATGCCACACTTTGAAAGCGTGGCAAGCAAACGTGGCTAAATGCTTTACCTAAGTTTTTTGGACCTATACCTACATTTTTTAAACGTAGGTAAAGGCCAATTTTCTTGTAGTGAGATATGAGAAGTAAGTAAGAGAGCATGACCAAGGAAGATTAGAATATGGCCTTTCATTAACGAGAATGTACTAGCAGGTAATGAGAATGCACTTTTCAAAACCTTAAAAAGGCTATGTTACAGAAAGTTATGTAACAAGCATGTAATAATCAAGTATAAGATTTCATAGATTTCACCCGTTTATAAAAAAAGTACTCCCAGCGCAATGCGACGTCAGTGTTCATCATATCCCATGGTTTATAGCATGTTTCCGGCCATCTGTCGAGGGGGCTAGCGTGGAGCCCTTGAACATTATCCATGCCCGCTCTTACATCTTCAAGTTATAAATCAAGCTACTTCCACGAGAAATAATAAAGTAGGCCAATAATATTAAATTCAAATAATAGTTCATGACAATACTATCAAGTTAAGAATGTACCAAAATGGAAATCATGAGATCAAGGATGAATTAAAAGATATTATGCCACGAGAGGAATCCGGTAACATAACTGTACATTCTTATGTTTCCAAAGTTCATTAATAAATTAATGTATAACATGTTGGGTTCTAGACCATCCAGGAATAGAGTATAACCAACCCTTGGGTCAAACCATGGGTTGGACAACACTTAGATAGAATGCGGTCTCAAGAGGACCGTTTCCTTTAGGTAGCAGTCAAGTCATGACCGTTATCAGGATGGAGTCATCGCAGAATAAGGCACAGGTCGACACAATGAATAAACTGGAAGAACGCGGTCGCGCCAGGACCACTATCAGGAGGTAGCGATCACCTGATGGCCGCATTCAAGTCTGTTTACAGAAAACACAAGGTTCACGAAGTGCTTTCTAGACTTTTAGATTTTTAGGATACAACCAGCTCAGCGTCCTAGTGGGAATCCAAGGCTCGCGGTGACTTACAGAGGCCTTGAAACAAGATTACCTAGTCCGACAGAAGGAATATCCGACGGAGAGGCTCTCAAGTCCAAGAGATGTTCCTATCAAGTGCAAGTGATCTAATAGCGTTGTACCGGAGTATGGGCTATATGTGAAGTAATAAAACATAAATAAGGTGAGAAGGGATCGTGCCAAAACACAATTCGATGTGTAGGAACTTGCATGAAAAATCCTTTAATACAAAACTATAGGGATTTGGCATGAAACTACATATATGAAAATAGACTTTAAAACATGCCAACATGAATCATGATATGACAGAAACCATGAATATAACGAAATAACTTAACTTATAACATGATTACTATCAGATGTAATAGGGATTTGAACATGGTTTAACTTGGTTACAGAAACCAGATAGCGGTTAGTTGAAGAGCGCCACTTTCAAGTAGGGGTCTCTGCAAGACTGCCTTCCATCTGTTGCAGACGGAAGCTAAGTCCAGCGTGCAGAGCCTATTCTAGGGCAATAAAAGCATGAAAACTGCAGAGAATAGGAAGATAACACAGAATAGCATGCTTAGGATGAGTTAATGGAATGAAAAGGCATGAATTGCATCAAGGATCTTATCTTTTAATTAAGAGTGAAGGGCTAGCAAGTAGTGAAAAACTTGATTGTGCAGTCATAGAAAAACACTAAATACTCCGTATATAGTGCATGAAATCATGAGATATTATAGGGCTTTTGTTTCTAGCTTGCTATTTAAGCTAACGTGAGATAACCTACCTTTGGTATTGGTTCTAGACTTTGATATTAGCTATGGAGGTATGCTCCCGTTCCGACACATCCTGTGTGGAACTAGCAACTTCCAGACCTTCTAACTCCTCGATGGCTTATTCTCCGAGAATGGGATTTAGTAGGAAGTTAGAAGATATAAAAGGGAAGAAATAACCCTAAAGGATGAACCTGAACAGACGACGCCTTACCTTCGAACTACGGGAGCCAAAACTAGGGATCGTGCAGGTCAAAACTGGGCTCTATTTATAGAGTTTGGCCTGGGGTTGAGGGATTAGATAGAACTAGGAGTCCTTATTGGGGTTAGAATCAATACATAAGAGTCCTAGACATGTTCCCATGCTAGATCACATCGATCTATGGTGATAGGATTGATAAAAATCCAATGGTATCATGCTTCTCCATCACCCGTTCATAGGTGGCGGTCTGGTCTGGACCGCCATCTCCAGAAGGCGGTCGCGCGATAGACCGCGACTTGCCTGGGTGCCAGAATTTAAATTTTGGTCAAATTCCTCCTATAATTATCCCCTACATATCTAATAAAAATAGGGAATTATCCTAATACGTCTTCTAAGGCTGGGCTTGGGCCTAAAGTCTTAGAATTTTGTTTATGGGCCTATTTTAAGTGGGCTTATTTATCAGGTTAATAATTGGGCCCTTAAATTAAATTAATTCACCCATAATTCGTTAAATAGTCCATTAAGCATTTTTAAATGCTTAATAATTCTATTTAATCCTCACAAAATTATTGTAAAATTTAGAGGTGCTACACCCTCCCCCACTTAAAGAGAATTTGGTCTCCAAATTTATTGCATGAGATTATGGAGATTGTATTTTACTGATGTGAATTAAGACAATGCTGGATGCGACAAACTTAAGATTGTACCTTCAACCTCCAAGGTGGCATTTAGTCAGCCTTGTTGCCTTCGTCCACCATCATTTCTTGAAGATTGTTCCCTTATAAGTGGGCAATCGGGCATTCAATGCTCCCGGCTTCTGCATCGAAGACACACGCCAAGGCGCTTCCAGCACTCTTCGGCCAAATGACCGAATTTCTCACAAAAGGTGCAAGCCGCCATGACCTGCTTCTCTTCTTCCTTGACTCTCTTATTCTTGCCATTGTCATTACCATTACCATTGCCATTCCCATTGTAGGGCCTCTTCTTATTGTCAAGGGATTCATAACCTTCCGTGATGCTAAACTTCTCTTCTTCCTCTTTCTTTCCTCTCCTCTTACGCCTTCCGCTAGACTCTTCACCTTTGCCTTTAAATTTCTCGACCTTCTCCAAGGTCCTCTCGCAGTGGGCTCGGTGGACCATCTCGGTATAGGTCCGGATGTTTTGTGAGCCAAGTTGCTTAACAAAAATTGGCCACAAGCCGTTCATAAAGCGATTGACCTTGAGCAACTCCGTACTAACAAGATGCGGAGCATACGAGGCTAGCCTTGAGAATTGGAGCTCATGCTTCACTACTGACATCATACCTTACCTAAGAGAGGCAAATTCCACCGCCTTCCTTTCACGGACATGCTCCGAGAAATACTTCTCACGCAAGAGCTCAAGGAACTCCTCCCAGGTAAGTTGAGAATTGTGTTGATGGGCTGAGGTGGCCATCCACCATGTGTGCGCATCCTTGTTTAATTGGAAAGTGGCAAGTAGGACCTTCTCCTAGTCCGCTCATTGCATAACATTAAATATATGGTCCATTTCATCTATCCAATTTTCAGCCTCATCTGGATTGGATGACCCCGAGAACCATGGAGGGTTCATATCTCAGAAATTGTGATGAAGATCACCGGTGCCAGCTCGCGCGCCAGCTTGAGCTACCGTTTGTAGGGCCTGGGTGAGACCCTAGATGGTTTGCTACTTGGCATCCCATTTTGCACGATTAGCGGCCATTTGGAAAGCAAGTTGCCTGAGAAAATAAACAATTAGTTATTTCTCTGAAATTTTTATGGGGATTAACCTAAAGGTTAATTTCTTTCTAAGAACTAGCTCATCCCGGGCTCTACCCAATCTCACATGGGTTCAGAATTTTCTTCCTAGTTCATAAGTATGGGTCCTTAAGCCTTAGACTTAACCTATGACTTGACATTTTCCTAGGACTTACTTATGCCTAGGCTCTGATACCAACTTAACTGTCACGCCCCGAGATATGCAGTGGAATTAAGTCGGGAATGTAAACAGCCAGCAAATAAGGCCTCAAGCTAGCAACATAATCAGAGCGCTATACACATCCACATAGAAGATGAATGAACAATACCATGTACTAAAAAATCCTCACTTTATTGAATAATAAACTAAAGGTTACAAATAGATACTTGACTTTGACTCTCTTGACCTAACTAGACTGAAGAAAATAAAAGATTTCATAACATGATCAACTTCACCGCCTATTACAGTGAATGAACTTAAATTACAATTATTGCCTCTAGACTCTTCAACTATCTAGGCTTCACTCGTTCATCAATCACTCTCGGATCCGTCGCTCGAAGAGTCTGAATCTGACCCGCTAGAGTTTCCTGAAAAAAGATTGGAAAAGTAAGGAATGAGCGCACTCGCCCAGTAGGTATCTTCGTATCAACATGGAGGCATAATTTAAGTAATTAACATTTTAGCTCTATAAAAAGATAATAATGTAGGATGCGATAAACCATGCTATAAAACCAAAGTAGCAACAAAATATCAAGATAAGTGTAGAGATATGAGAAGTAAGAGAGCATGACCAAGGAAGATTAGAATATGGCCTTTCATTAACGAGAATGTACTAGCATGTAACAAGAATGTACTTTTCATAACCTTGAAAAGACTATGTTCTAGAAAGTTATGTAACAAGCATGTAATAATCAAGTTTGAGATTTCGTTAATTTCACCCGTTTATAAAAAAAAAGTACTCCCAACGCAATGCGACGCAAGTGTTCATCATACCCCATGGTTTATAACATCTTTTCGGCCATCTGTCGAGGGGCATAGCATGGAGCCCTTGGACACTGTCCGTGCCCGCTCTTACATCTTCAAGTTATAAATCAAGCTATTTCTACGAGAAATAATATAGTAGGCCAATAACATCAAATTCAAACAATAGTTCATGACAACAATATGAAGGTAAGAACGTACCAAAATGGAAATCATGAGATCAAAGATGAATTAATGGATATTATGCCACGGGAGGAATCCGACAGCATAACGGTACATTCTTATGTTTCCACAGTTCAATAATAAATTAATGTATAAGATGTTGGGTTCCATATTATCCAGGAACAGAGTATAACCAACCCTTGAGTCAAACCATGGGTTGAACAGAACTTAGATAGAACGCGGTCTCAAAAGGATCATTTTCTTTAGTTAGCGGTCAAGTCATGACCGCTATCAGGATGGAGTCGACATAGAACAAGGAATAGGTCGACACAATGAATAAATTGGAAGCACGCGGTCGCGCCAGGACCGCTCTCAGGAGGTAGCGATTACTAGATGGCCGCATTCAAGTCAGTTTACAGAAAATGCAAGGGTCACGAAGTGCTTTCTAGAATTTTGGATTTTTACGGTACAACCAGCTCGGCGTCCTAGTGAAAATCCCAAGTTCGCGGAGACTTAGAGAGCCCTTGAAACAATATTACCTAGTCCGACAGAAGGAATATTCGACAAAGAGGCTCTCAAGTCCAAGAGATGTACCTATCAAGTGCAAGTGATCTAATAGCGTCGTACCAGAGGACGGGCTATATGTGAAGTAATAAAATAGAAATAAGGTGAGACAGGAGCGTGCTAAAACATAATTCGATGTGTAGGAACTTGCATGAAAAATCCTTAAATACAACACTATAAGGATTTGGAATGAAACTACATATATGAAAATAGACTTTAACACATGCCAACATGAATCATGATATGACAGAAACAATGAATATAACGAAACAACATAACTTATAACATGATTACTATCAGATGTAATAGGGATTTGAACATGGTTTAACCTGGTTACAGAAATCGGATAGCTGTCAGTTGAAGACCGCCACTTTCAAGTAGCGGTCTCTGCAAGATCGCCTTCTGTCTGTTGCAGACAGAAGCTAAGTCCAGCGTGCAGAGCCTATTCTAGGATAATAAAAGCATGAAAACTGCAGAGAATAGGAAGATAACACAAAATAGCATGCTTAGGATGATTTTATGGAATGAAAAGGAATGAATTGCATCAAGGATCTTATCTTTTAAATAAGAGTGCAGGGCTACCAAGTAGTGAAAAACATGATTGCGCAGTCATAAAAAAATGCTAAATACTTCTAGTGCATGAAATCATGAGATATTAGAGGGATTTTGTTCCTAGCTTGATTTTTAAGACAACATGATATAACCCACCTTTGGTATTGGTTCTAGGCTTCGAATTTGTCTCTGAAAGTACGCTCCTATTCATGCGCGTCCTACGTGGAACTAGCAACTTCCAGACCTTCTAACTCTTCGACAGCTGGTTCCCCTAACATGGGATTTTGAAGGAAGTTAGAAGATATAAATTAAAGGGAACAAATAACCCTAAAGGATGAACCTGAACAGACGACTCCTTACCTTCGAACTACGTGAGCCAAAACTAGGGTTCGTGCAGGTCGAAATTGGGCTCTATTTATAGAGTTTGGCCTAGGGTTGAGGGATTAGATCGAACTAGGAGTCCTTATTGGGGTTAGAATCGATCCCTAAGAGTCCTAGACATGTTCCCAAGCCAAATCACATTGATCTATGGTGATAGGATCGATAAAAATCCATTCTTTTCACGCTTCTCCATCACCCGTTTACGGAACTAGGTGGCGATCTAGTCTGGACTGCCATCTCCAGAAGGCGGTCACGCGATAGATCGGCGACGACTTGCCTGGGTGCCAGAATTTGAATTTTGGTCGAATTCCTCCTACAATTATCCCCTACTTATCCAATAAAAATAGGGAATTATTCTAATACATCTTTTAAGGCTGGGCTTGGGCCTAAAGTCTTAGAATTTGGTCTATGGGCCTGTTTTAAGTGCGCTTATGTATTAGGTTAATAGTTGGGCCTTTAAATTAAATTAATTCACCCATAATTTGTTAAATAGCCCATTAAGCCTCTTTAAATGCTTAATAATTCTATTTAATCCTCAAAAAATTCTAGAAAAATTTAGGGGTGCTACACCGACCATCTGTGCACACAATGACTAACAGCACTACGTCGGCCCTCTAGCTGGTTTTCCTCCCGGCCTGGACTCGAGCCGCTACAGTGTGAGGCCCTATGGTAAACCGGCCTAAAAATAGTCACTTTCGGGTCTAACTCTCCACCACTCCCAGGTGGGTAGGCACAGGCATGCCCAGGAAAGCTGTGACTAGTGGCAACGGTCACTCGAGAGAAAGAGTCTCGGAAGGAACCAACAGTATACTAACATGCTACCCATGAGTCCGTCAAACGTAGCTCAAAACACGGGTGGCACAATGCCACCGGACTCTGGACAATCCACTAGACCCACTAACCCAATGGTCCTTGAGTTACGAGACTGGGGTCAAGATCGTTGTACAGGACAGCTCCATGCCGTCAATCTGCCCTAAACCTAGGGTCAAAAACCACGGTCAAGATAAACCTTACGGCGGCTCACAACTGCCGAGTTCATTCCCTTTTCAAGGGAAAGCTGGGGAAACCCTAGCCCCCAGCTGGGTCACTAACATACAGTTCATAGGCCATACGCATGGCCCACATGGAAACCACTTTCCGAAGAAGCCAACAGCGTGCGGGAATAGCCCTCTGCACTCATACTGTTATACGGCGACTCGATCAAGCGTAACACGGAAGCCCAGAATGCACAGGGTCACCCGGGCTCTTAAAATATGTGGCACACTAATCGAGATAACACGGTACCTCTGAACACCCAAAAATAAGGTCAAAATACCCCCGAGGTGTCCGAGACATCCACGGGGGCATAGGTCGATCAATGGGTCACAACCGGGTCGACCGGGGGCCAAAACGGGCTGAACCATTGCATTTTGGTCGACCAATCTGCATGGGTTGGTCGACCAACCAATTCGGTCGACCGAACTGGGCAGATTGCCCAGTTTGTGGCAAATGCCGTTGGTCGACCGAACCCCTACGGTCAGTCGACCAAAAATGGCAGAGAGCCGTCCGCACTCAACCCCGGAGTCCGGTTTCCACTCCCGCTTAATCCCAATCAAAGGGGAAAACAATGGGGACCATTCTCCGGGTCCTAAAATACAAAATGCATAAAAGAAAATGGCAAAATGCTGCTCGATCAGGCAAAAAATGTCACTCACCCTGAAACATGCAAAACCACCCCGGCATGAAGAAAAGCTCACACTCGGCTCGCCTCAGCCTAGCAAATTGTGGGAAGGTGAAGTACAGGGGCCAAGGATCCATCCCCCTACCTCCACCGAAGATTTACCATGCGGAGGATGCCATTTCCTCGTGAAATGCCTCACTAATGCTACCGGGTTCACGAACTCGTGAACAAACTACCGCACCTCTACCGCCCCATTCCACACTCCATCCTCGCCGCTCCACACCCCACGAGCCTCGCCGCCTCGCCCCCGTCTTCTTCCGTCGGCCACTAGAGAAGAGAGGGAGAGAAAGTGAAAATCGAGAGAGGGGAGGGTGAGAAATGAGAGATGGGGTGAGGGTTGGTTTAAATAGAAAATCGGTTTGGGATTTTAAAAAACTAGAAAATACAAAATTAGGGAAAAATCATTCCCACGATCCTCAGAAAATGCACAACACGCCTGCAACGTCCCGGAGCCCGACAACACGTCGGTTCACCCTACACAAGGTTTCGCAGGCTCGATAGCCAAAAACCCGAGTAAATCTTAAAACACGTTCCGGGACTCACAAAGGTGCTCCAAACTCACGGATTCTGATCGAAAAAAAATTGGGGTGTTATATTTATCACCGTTGTTTAGTGGTGGGGATCCGCAGGACCCCTACTAAGCCAATGAGATGAGGCTCACCCCCTTTCTTTTCAGATGTTGCAATTCTTCCTCGACGTTCGGAGGTGCAGCGCTAAGGTTTGTAGTTGCCAGCTCGCCAGAGCTGGGGGCGTACCCGGCACTTGAGTATGTTTCTTTCCCTATATACTATACTTTCTTGGGTTGGACTGTGTAGTTAATTTATTAATTAAAAATATAATTTTATTTCCTATTATTTGAAATAGTTAATTATATAGTTATTTCCTACATTATTTTAGATTTCAATGTACCTCCATAAACCTGTATAACCCTTCCAAGCCTTCCGACATGTGGGTGGCGGGCCAGGATTCGAATGGGATCAAATAATTGCTGATATCCGTATCTTGGGTCGTTACAGTTGGTATCAGAGCGTGGTTGTGGATATACATGAGAATTTGAGATAATTGCAGTGTTCCAGAGTTCATAAGGTCCAGTATAGTCGGCAGTTGGCATAGGGCTTTTGTGTTTATTTATTGCGTTGTTTCTCGCGTGAGAGCTAGAGTGCGCGGTGTTGGCGTTGTGAAGGTGGATTCAATTATGAGGAGTGAGATAAAGAGCTATCTTCTCCTGTCGTGGTGGCCACGGTTGTGCTGAGCTGAGCAGAGTTATTCTCGGCAGGTGCGAGTTTGTGCGGCAACATAAGAGATGTCAGCGACGAGGTCAGGTGGCTGGCGGGGATTGTTAATTTCGTGATGGTCATGAACATACTCCAATGAAGTTAGTGTCATTGTGGCCACCCTAGCTTGAGATTTAGCCAGCCCCTGAGGTGGGAAGATCGTGTTTTGAGGTGGCAGAGTGGATGCCATGATCGAGAGAGTGCTCGGATGAGTGGAGGATCTTCTTGGTGAGCTGTTACTGGTTGAGCCCGACTTTCTCGTCATGCTCCGTGGCATCAGAGATGACGCGCCAATCTCAATTATTTTTATGGATTTCCAGGTAGGATTGGGTAGGGATGCCCATGTGAGTTCTATGTCTTGCGCATCTAAGTGTGAATGGGTTGTGTTAGCTCTGGAGTTGGTTTGAGATAGTATGGCGGTTGTAACGACCCAAGATCTAGATATCGAGTCAAACCCGATACCATTCGGATCCTATGCCGCCACCCACGAGCTGGAAAGCTCGGAAGGGTTAATTGGTGTGTTGTGGTTATGCATTGGAATTATAAATAATTAGCAAGAAAAAATTACAAGATTAATTCATAACTAGCAGAAATAAAATTAACATTTTACAATAATTAATATAACTACAGAGTCTACTCCATAAGTACAGTCAACAAAAAGAGAAACATACTCTGCTACGGGTTACACCCAGGCACCGGCAAGCTTGAATACTACTGGTCCTCCAAACAGAATGCTCCAAATCCAAGAGAAGTACTATACTTGAAAAGTCGAGAGTGAGCCTCATCTCATTGGCTCAATAGGGGTCCCGCGGAGCTCGACCACAACGAAAGCGGTAAGCAACAATAATAGTAACAACAACAATAACAACAGTAATAAAATAACGATAGTAAACAACAATGGTTGGGGAGACAAGAATGGTGAGCTAAGGAACCATGGAGGCTCTATGCTAGCTCGATTCTTAACAAGGGCACCACGACCTCTAGTCAGGATCACCGACCCATGACAAAATCGTAGTCCTACTACCAAAATAAAACCTTGCAATGATATGGTCGTAACAATCCATCCCTACTAACGAAACCACTAACAAGGCTATGCGGCCACACACACACTACCTCCACCCTCGGGAGGACATCTAACCACTGGCAAACCATGGTCTCGAGTTGGGACTAGTGAAAGAACCATGCCCCACACATAGGGCAACACTATCCCATTTGTCGGACAGGCGACGACAACGCTGTCGGTAACTCAACCTTCATCGGCATAGGGTCTGCTACTGAAGTATACACAACAAGGTCAAATGCATCCACAGACGTCTTACACTGCGGCAAAGTCTCATAAGCATGCACACTACCTACACCCGATCTTGGGAGGAGCAGAGGAGACACACACACACACACTACACCCTGGGACTGGCTAGGATTTGTACCTCTGTGCCCATCAGTATGGCCGTGTCGAGCTACCTGACATGGGATATGCGCCACTGCATCCGTTAGGGATGTACACTTGTCCTAACCAAGGTACACATGCTCTGGTGGTCTCGCCTCTATAGAAGCAGTGTCGTACACACTAGGCGGTCTCGCCCAGTCCAACAACGATCGGCCACTAGGATATTCTGCGGTCTCGCGGAATCCTGCCGAACTCTATCATCTGTGATCTCGCGGGAATCTACCACAAAACACTGTCAGTTGTGATCTGGCAGAAATCTCGAGAAAGGCGTGCACACACACGTAAACCACCGTACCCCACGGCATCACACCACTAGGTGCAAAGAAAACTACCCCTGATCTAAAGACGGAAACTAGTGGACACTGGCCCACGAAACCCACACAAGGACTACCCACTATGATTATAGATCTTTCGTAGATATGACCCTCTACTGTCACTAGACTCACGTGGTAAATAACTCGCCAGGAGCACGCAAGCCACATGGAGACTATGCTACATTTGCACGGTCAAACCTACTGTAGGGAAACTCATGAACGCTTGTACTATGTGAAACCATTCTCGGGTCACCGCTGCCCTCACGAGGTCGAAATGGCCCAAATTCCATGGAGTTTCATGTTCAAAACATTAATTTTATATTTCGGGGAGAAAACCCATTCACGGGGGTCAATCGGGCCGAATAGGCCTTGACCGGTCGACCAGCAGTGATGGTCGATCGACCAACAATGGGACATGTCGGTTGACCAACACCCTTGTCGGTCGACCGACTGGGTGGTTAAGTCGACCGATCGGTCCCCAGCGGTCGACCGAAACCGCCGAGTGGCGACTGGCCCGGACAGGTGCCGAATCGATCGACCGAACCAAGGAATCGGTGGATTGATTTCGGCATGTCAGCGACTGGAGGCCCTCCGCGAGGTCCCGTTCCACGCCCAACTCGCTCCATTGCGAGCGAGAAACATGGGGAAATACTCCCCAGCCTCTAGCACACCCATTCATGTCAAAAGCACTAGAATTCATTGCCTGAATCGACAAAACCATCCCTCGACCCGAAATATGCATTTAAACCCCAACAAAAGGGAAACCCACTCGAACTCGCTCTAATCCGCATGATAGCGTATGGAATTAAAGTACAAAGGTCAAGGATCCGTCTCCCTACCTTTTCTGAAGAAATCACGCGAGTTTGGGGTCGATCCACGCCGAAATCACTCATCCCATGGCCGGTTCTTCACGAAATCTTGAAAATCCTCCACCTTGACGCCGCCTCACATTCCATGCCCTGATCCTCGCCACTCATCGCCCGTGCCGTCCTCCACCTCGCCACAAGTCTCCCCCGTCGACTGTCGGAGAAGAAGAGGGAGAGAGGGAGAGATGTGAGAGTGAGAGGGGAGAGAACAAGAGTGAGGGAGAGAGAGTTACGAGAGTGAGAGGGGAGAAATGAAAGGGGGTGAGGGGGGCTTTTAAATGAATTTTTTATTTTTCAATTAGAAAATTCCAATAACTTCGAAAAAACCCCAAAAAATACTTTCTGACTCTGAAAAATTCCAAGAAAAAGTTAGGCTACCCCACGTGCTGTCACGGACCCAAAATAATTAACATACATACCATTTAAGGGTTCAATAATCTGATATAGAAGTCTGAATCCCACTTGGACACGATCCGCAACCTACGGAAACAAGATCCAAAAATTCGGTGCGTTACAATCCTCCCCCCCTTAAGAAAATTTCGTCATCGAAATTTAGGACAATGCACAGAACTCACAGGGAAGAACTCAGCCAAAAGAAAAATACCTCGCAATCTTTGCACAACCCCTATGCTCACCACACAATATCCACTAAGGGACATTGCCAGACTAAAACAACCAATAAATCTTTCTCGCTCTACTACAACAATTCACGCCAAACACCAAATTGATCGGGGTATACAAACTGACAAGTCTAGCATCGCCTCAGCTTCCTTGAAACTCTCAAGGGCATAAACAATGTCCGCAAGACTCCGCACGTGGAGGAAACACACAATTCTCGATGGGAAAACCACACGTAGCCACCCATCTCGAACATCAGCTTCTCCAGCTGCTGGCCACCAAGTACTCCTTACAAGGAGCAAAATCACACTCCATCCCGAATGACAATCTCACCGCCAAACCTAGTTGGATACAACTCTCCCATCGGCTCCTCATAGCCAGTGGGACACAATCCAGAGCCGAATACCTCTAGGCTCGCTGGTCACATCGGTGCCAAAACCAATGTCTCACCGACCACCGTCAACACCCATGGAACACATCATAATCGACCACTTGGGACATCAAAGTCTGAAATATATAGCATACAAAGTCAACTTGCTAGGCACACATCATTTGACACCCTCCTGGTCCTCCCTGGCCATCTGGCCAATTCCCGCTTCTCGAGAGGAGAGAAAATAATGAGGTAACTCGGTCGAACCTCGAACTCCTCGATCACACAAATCTTGGGCGCGCTGCCTCAACTCCTTCCCAATGGAGGGACCCTTATCTCATACCATACTTCAGGGGATTCTTTCATCGAGGAGATAGCTGTTTCATATTACAACTGTCCTTTCTGCACTTATCGACTCCATAGTTCTACCCGTACTGCTAACCGACGACAACCAACACATAGCGCCAACATGAACAATTTACTTGCACAGCTCCTTCTGAGTTAGGGGAACACCGTCATCCAACCGGTAGCACCACAAGCAACACCGAGTTCCAAACTCTCTCGAGTATTGTCATAGACAAGCTCTTCCATCCACAACCATCACATCCCTTGACTCGTCCCGAACATCACGCCCACCGAACATCTGATGCGCTAGACCATACATCATTAGGGTGCTTAAACAACTCAAGTACCTCCCTCGACTACTCGACATGGCATCCACACATGGTCTTCTCCCAACAATAGCACCTTTCATTCCTCGGTTACATTTCAAGAGCATCCACACCGACTGAGGTTGGTCAAATTGCCAGCTAAACTCTGAGCATCGCAGAACTGCGCCTTATAACTAGTCCAAATGGCCACGTCTTGCCCCCAATAACAATGGCCAAGTGACTCCAGTTTGAGCCGTGCGACACGAGTCATGGAAAAGAATGGCACATTAATTATTGCCATCCAACATCTCTTCGCTGTTGAGCCCCCAAATCCCAATTGTATTGGAGCCACACAATGTGATACTACCACCATCACACAACAACCGAGGCCACTCACACGACCAACCTAGCCTTTCATCTGAAGTCAACTCTCCACAGTCGACTATAACATCTCTAGGGCTCGCTTACCAATGAAACACATGCCATTTACCACCATCAATATGATCCTGGAGCCTGTGGGTCATGGGCCCACCACACTTTCGCTGCATAACTTTGCACCTATTATACCATAAGAACAAGGGAAGGACTTAACATCTGCTACGACACGGTCCCCAATTAAAATAGGCTGAATCTAGAAATAGGGGTGAAGGAGCTCACACTCTTCGATTCTAGAACACAACCTCCATTTTCTCACCTGACGAACCACGTACACGCACATGTCTTAACATCGAAGCACTTCGATAGGCTTAATACCAGCCCCACAACACGACATATTATCCCGACTGGTGATTCCACTCACCCGACTCTATACAACCTTACCGACATCTACACATTGAGAAACAAAGAGGGACGGGCACATAACCCTCGCAAGGAACTCCACTGTTGATACACGGGATGCTCTCAAGAACTCCCGAACACACTTTAGGAAAAACACAAGCGTGTGAAAACACAATTACAACGAGAAAATAACAGAATTAAAAAAAACACATCTCATAATAATTAAAGTTGATGCATACCTTCCACGAGGTGGCGTACCACCACTCAGCCCGATCATGTGCCTCGCGCATGTCGGGATCCCTGTCTCGCTTCATTCACGTGCAATGTGCCCAACCTGACCACATCGAAAACAATCTAACTCGGCTTCATTCACAGAGCATGGCCTACCTTCGTGAAACTTGCCACATCTCGGACACTGTCCTTGCTGCTTATTCATACCATGTCACAATGGTCGAACCTCTAGTTGCTCATCAGACACTATTGAAATCTCCTCCTCTTGCTCCTGATGCCTCCTACTAGACCTGCTTCTTCTGAATAACCTCGACATTCGATTGTGTCTCGATCTTGGAGGGGAAGAACTCTTGCCAGGAGGTGGAAGAGATGACAATTCTATCTGCCTCCAAGATTGCTGGAGAACACCTTGTTGCTGAAGGGCCCTTTGCTGACCTTGACTTGACTGGGACTGTGTTGGTGTTTAAAAAAAAGGGCCAAACCCAATACAAAAAATAAAAAAGGAAAGAAAGAAGAAAGGTGAATGGGCCAACATGAAAGGGCCCAAACACGAAAAGGCCCAAATGAAATAGAAGAAGGGAAAAGGGAAGGGGCAAATGCGCAATAGAAGGAAGAAGGGGGCAAAAGAAAAAAGGAGAAGGAATTTCAAAAACAAAAAGAGAAATAGGAGGAAAAGAATCACGCGGCCCCTCTTGTGTCTGTGTCCCTCATTGTGATCCTCCACTATTCCACCATTTGCATTTTTTTTCTTTCTCCCATGCACATGCATTAATGGCACGCCGGCGAGCACTCCTCCACGCGAGCACGAAGCCCCATTTTCCAGCAGTGCGGCCCAAATCACGTAGGGAGAGGAGCTCCACCTGCTCAGCCGCCCCCATGAAAAGCAACGAAGTAGCAGCAGACACGTTAGCCCCTGCGAACGAGCCACAATAGCAGCGGCGGTAGCATAAAAATAAGAAAAAAGAAAGAAGAAAATGCATGGAGGTTTTTCCTCCGAATAGGGGACTCCAGCGCCCTATAAGAAGGCCCCCTGTGACGACCCGGACTCCGGATACCGGATATATCCAATAGGACTACCGAGTAGACCCGATACCGCTTGGAACCCGTGAAGCCTCCCAAGAGCTGTAAAGCTCCGAAGGGATAAAAGGACTATTGTGTAGTACATTGAAGTCACAGATATAACAGTAAACAATTAAATTTCATTAATCAGGTTTGCCAAAGTAGCAGAAATAAAATTACTTTTAATTAACAGTTAAAATTAACAATTATACCAGAGTCCAGTCCAAAGGCAAGACAAGTACAGTCCAACAGAAAGAAAGACGTACACAGAGGTCGGGGGAAGCCCGACGTAGGTACCGCTAGCAACTACGAGCACGGCACACCAAGAACCGCGAAGGAAGAAGAGCGCCACACCTGAAAAGTAGGGGTGAGCCTTGTGTCACTGGCTCAGTAGGGGTCACGCAGATCTCCACTGAAAAATAACACAGTAACATGGAAAAACAGCTAAAACGGCAGGAGTAGTAAAGCAGGGAAAGCTAAACTACAACTAGAAAGCTGTAAAATAAAGCCGTAACAGAAGGAGTAGAAACAGCTAAAAGAAAAGGGAAAAGTAAAGCCGTAAAGAATAAGAACATGGCTATCAAGAGAAGCTCGGCTCCCTAAGCTACTCAAAACTACGACAGAAGGGGCGAACCCTGATCTCACAAAATCAAGAGTTACCGATCCGTCAGCCAACTGTTAGCCCAAAGGCTAAAGCTCACGAAACCAGGCAAAAGCCCTAGAAAAGACCAAGACAGACATAGACACCGAGGCAAACAGGACTAGATTGTCATGCACGCAATAGAGAGCCGACCTCGGGTAAAGTCAAGAACAGACTAACCCAGAAAAGGTCATGACACGAAGGATGAGAAACTCAGGAGTCACGTGTCACGTGACGGAAGCACCTCCTCACTAGAAGAATGGCCAGATGCGTCCACTGACGTCTTATACTACGCCACAAGTATCTCGCTACGGACGCCGAGAATGACGGAGACTGAGATACTCACTGAACCAGAACAGGAACTACAGTAACGAGTGACTAGTCAGGTTCACGCCCGTCGGCGTTCGTCCAAACGCCCCTGACCACGTGTGCACACACTAGCTTATGCCTAGAGCCAGGCCTCTAGCTAGTTTCCCCCCCCAGCAGGACGATGGCGTAAAGCAGGGGCCCATGGAAACTAGCCTAAAAACCATATCTCGGGAACTGTCTCAACCACCACTCCCAGGTGGGCCGACACTAGGAACGTGTCGTTAGGCTACGACTAGTGGAGGCTCACTAGACACAAAGACTCAAAAACACGAGTGCTGGAGTACAGACAGGCCGAGAAAGCACAGTCACACGTACTTCGAAGCACTAAGGCAACAAACCAAACTGTCAACAGACTCAGGACAGGACAACTAGACCTGCTAACACAACGATCCTTGAGTCTCACGACTCGGAGTTAAGATCATCGCGTAACGGCAGAATAAGCAACCAATCGGTCTAATCATAAGCCAGAGGAAACGACACATCCACATAAAATGACTCACGGAGACCTGAGGAATCACCAAGACCCTCAGCACACCTGGACATATAGACCGAGGTAAGACGATACCTCAAGGCATCGAGAACCACTGTCTCGATCTATCCAGAATAGTCGAGACACACACAAGGTCACGTGTCAACCATGGGGTCACACCGGGTTGACCGGAACCTGACAACGACTCTACAGCAGTACAGAAACCAAGGCATGCTTGACTACCTTATATCGTGGTCATAGCCCTCATAGGACATCACGAGACATCCACGGGACGACGGACAAACCACAAGGTCGAGCCAAGACAATTGGAAATCTAAAATGTCGGAAAGTGACACTCTATACATACACATAGGCACAAACACTGGTGGTCATAGACAGGGCCACGAGGTGACTGTAGCGGTCAAAGCTATGGCCGCTAGACTCAGTCAGCCCTCGAACTGACCTACCTAGTTAAACCACCATAACGGTCTAATAAAGACGCGCTACACGGACTAGGCGGTCTAAACATGAGCCGCCACACTAACCGCCCTAAAACATTGACCTAAGACAAACATACTATAGCGGTCTAAGGAAGGCGCGCTACAACAAAGAGACGGTTGAAGGTTGGTCCGCCACAGCCAACCGACTTAAAACATTGACCCGGTCAAACGGACAGTAGTGGCCTAAGAAAGACGCGCTATAGCACATTGACGGTCAGAACTAGGGCCGCCAACTCGAACCGACATACACCCGTTGACTCATTCAACAGACCGTAGCGGTCAAGACTAGTGCCGCTATAGCAAGCGTAGCGGTCTATCGTAAAACTGCTAAGCTAAATCGACTTACACTAGAATCGAGGAAAAATGAACCTTGGCGCACCCCCATAGGGCCGCCAGAGGCAAGTGGCGGTCAGAGGTTGGGCCGCCAACCGCAGCCGACCTAAAACTAATCGACACACTATGAAGTGTGGCGGTCCATCGTGGGGCCGCCAAAGACCTGTAGCAGTCTCTGAAATGACCGCTAGCACGATACGGCGAGAAAACCATGGGAATGGCCAGATCCGATAGTTCCACGCCCCATACACGTCTAAACGCAGGGGAAACAAACCTAATCGAGAAAATTAACCTTCCACATGCTGGAAGGGGTCCATGCAACATCTAAATTGCAAGAAACGGGCGATTGCAACGAATCGACCCTAATTGGGTCACCGGGGTTCCCGGACTTGTACCGGCCCCAAATGAGAACCAATCAACACGAAATCAACGGAAATGAAATACAGACATGCTGGGGGTCACAATGAAACTAATTTAGTCGAAAACTGTCGCCATTTTTTGGCGAACCCGACGCACACCCCCCGAGCATGCTTTTTCCGAAACTGAACGAAACCCACTCGAATGCGCACTGTTCGGCACGAAACTGCGAGGGAACGTAGAAGAGAAGTAGGTGATCCGTCTCCCTACCTCCACCGAAGATTCCGTGCACCGGAGTGACTAAACCACATCGAAAATTGCATTGCGAGCTCGACCATCGGCTTTGAATCCACTGTTTGGGATCACGCCAGAAATGGTTCGATCCTCGCCCCATCGCGCACCCGATCACCGCCACAGCATCTCCACTGCCTGCCCTTGCCTCCTTCGTCTACAGCCGGAGCTGGGAGGGCAAGAGAGGAGAGAAAATGGGAGAGAGAGAGAGGGACGCGTGCGAATGAGGGAAGGAAAGAGGAAAAGAAAAGAAAAAGGGAAAGAAATCAATTAGGAATTTTCCTATTTTTTAAAAATTTTGATTTTTGAGCCAAAAATTCACTAATTCAAAAAAATACGTAAAAATAGTCGAAACGATCCTCTCAAAGAGTACATCGTAATTGTAGCGTCCTTGAGTCGATGAATTAAGAAATAAACTCACCACAGGGTTCCGTAACTTGTACGAGAGAAAAACCCACGCGGATCGTAAAACTCAACTCAGGACCTACAAAAGCTATCTGAAGCTCTCCGATAAGGATCCGAAAGATCTGATAAGAATCCAGAGTATTACATCCCCTGTAGAAGTGGAACTTCTTCTTCAGACCGTTGCTCTCCCAACCCCTGCTCCGAGCCTCTGAAGAGGTTGCGGTAAAAGAAGGGAAGAGGGAGAGAAGGGCCTGAAATGAGAGAAAAGAGAACAGAGTGAAAGAGGGAGTGAGGAGATTTGAGGGTCATCTAAAAAGAGGGTGGGTCTTGTGTTTTCCTATCCCTTTTCCTTCTCTTTGTTTTCTTGTATGGCTTAGCCCTGATGTATCTTCTCTACCCAAAATGAATGAAATATAGGGCTTCCGACCCTGACTTTTATTTGTGCAATAGCGTCTCCCTTCATGTTCGTGATATATATATGTATATATATATATATACATGTATTACTTCCGCTCAATTTCCTTTCTGCTCTCTTCGTGGATGTAAAAATCCCTCTCCGATGCTTCCTCGCATGTCATCTCCATGATACTTTTTTTTGGGGGCGGCCACCGGCCTAGAGTTTGTTCAAATCTGTGAGCATGACCCCGGGTTCCCGACTGTCAAAAATTTGCGGGTTTACTTCTTCATCTTGCTATTATCTCATTTTCCTCTCAAAACCCCATTTTGGGATTTGGACCAATTTCATGGCCATGATGCCAAAGGGCTGAGAGACATGAGATTTAATCCTAGATCGATAGTTTCCTTTGTAAGCTTCGGCTTCCGGAGCCTTGATAATCCTTGGATCTCTGGGGACTCTCTTTGTCATAGCATGGTCCCCGGATGATCTCCTTTAAAAGGATGAATATTAATGGCCGCGCAATGTGGTGATAATCTAGGACCATGTCCTGAGGTTGGGATTGTGGCATCCCTCAGATTGTTGGAGCCCCTCGTAGGCTAGCCCTCGGGGTGTCCGTGCTCGATTCGGATTATAAGATGTTGCCACTTTCGTGTGCATCCTTGGGTGTTGCCGCTTCTGTGGGCACCCTTCTCATTTTGGGGCCGTCTCGGAGTTCTTTTAAACCCCCCAAAAGCTCCGGGTCTAGGGGAGATGCTGTCGAATTTTCATCAGGAAATTTGAAGACTAATGAAAAAAGAGAAAGGATCACCGAACTTAAAAGAGCTCTGCATGGCAGATGTGCAGTCGAATTGAACTAATGACTATGAGCAGATAATAAGATACCAAGATAACCTTAATCTAAATTTTTTTTGCTGAACCATGGTTGAACAAGATAAAGAAAGATAGAGAAGATAACAGGTGCATTTTCATGATACCTTATGTATAGAAGAATTTCTATCGAATCCTCATGAACATGATAAATCTCATCGAGCCCTTCATGAGAACGACCTTATACTGCATGAACACATAATTCAAAAGCATGCATGGCGATTGCATTCCCATATATGCAATGGTTCATGAATTCAAATAGAAACTTCATGCTCATTTCTTTTTTTTGAGTGCTTGAATGCCAAGACCCTTTGGGTATTTTAAATGGTGAATGGTGGGAGTCCGGATTATGTCTGAATGGAAACCCTCACTATGTGTGAGTCAAAAAACTCCGCCATGTACCAAGGGTCATGCTTCATGAAAATCTAATCAAATCCTTGTATGCCATATGCATCTGGCCTGTCGAGATCATTCATGCACCCCACGACTTGCATGCGTTCCCCTGCATGTGTCAAAGGCCGAAATCAACCTTGAATGCCCTGAATCAAAACCCCATATAACACTTACTGGCTGGGGAGTGCGTCGACGCACTGCGATGTCCAGGGCGCTCAGCCAGATCCCTTCACAACATACCCAATGCATGATTCAATTTTGAGCCTTCCATGGCATGGCAATTTACACTCTTATGCATGCCTTGATGCATATATGCATTGTTTCATACATGAATTCCAAATGCAAACAAAATATTGTATGCACTTTTATTTCACATATTGAAGTGAGTAGAATCTTTGTTAGAATTGTTTCCGCATGCATGCTCATGCATTTTAACCCCATACATGCACGTGACTTATGGGTAATGGATGCTCTTCACGAAAACTTATATCTCAGAGTTGGCCGATGGGTTTGGTTGACCGAACTCAGGTTTCGGTTGACCGAATCAAACTTTCGATCAACCGATCAATGGATGACTCGACGCTGCCTGATGGTTGCGTCGACCCATCCGGCAGGCACCCATCCCTGGGGAGAATCGGTCGACTGAATTGAACCTTCGGTCGACCGAACTCCCCTGATTAAAAAAAAGGGGGAAAAGGAAGAAAAAAGGAAAACTGAACATGCATAACCATGGACAGACATGCATAATCATGCACAAAAAAGGAAGGAAAACCCAAAGTTGCATTCGCATAATAACCTTGCATAAGATTTCTGACAGACTGCATGGGCATTAAGCCCCAAGACCCCATGCCTAAACCCATGTTTCATGCCCCTTTTATCATAAGCATTTATATACATATGTGTGCTTATTACACGTGCTTTCCCATGAGCAATAAAAGAAAGTACGAAGATGAACAAATGAAACAAAGGAAGCTAAGGAGAGAAAGCAACGAATACAACAAAAATATAATAAAAATGAATGAACCCTCACAAAACCCAACAAAGCAGGAAAGAAAGGTAAAAAAAAAGTGAAATGAGCTTCCATGAACAAAATGAAACAAAGAAAGGCCAAAAAAACAAAAGATAGAAGGTTCTGCCCCTGGGCGCAGGATGCGTCGACGTAGCTTGGCACTGCGTCGATGCAACCTACCTTGGCGACCGTTCAACGCTCGCCCCTGCGCCGATGCGGTGAGGAGCTCGTGTCAACACAGAGCAGATTTGGGCTGAGCTCTAGCATGCTGTGTCGACGTAGTCAATGCTACAAGTCGATGCAACCACTCCCCTGCCCCCGGGCTTCTCCCCTCTATTCGCTGTGTCAATGCAGGCGATCCCTCAGCCTTCAGCAAAACAACAACAAAAAAAAAACAAAACAAAACAAACAACTGATCAACAAACTGATAACAAATAACCAAATCAAACAACAAAATCGATACAAACAACCAAAATGAATGAAATAACAAAAAGGGGGGAAGAATGAATGATAAATGATAACTAATAAATAACAATGTTTAAAAAGGGGAGATAACATGATAAAATAAATGCCATGAAAACAAAATAATAAAGAAAATGAACTTAAATGCCATCATTAAGGAATTAATGGCGTTTGATCCAGGAATCCTCGCCCCCCTCAGACCCGGCGTATAGGAGATATCAACGGTGCCTTGCAAGCCGTGTTTGGCCCTCAGAGATCACCCCAATATGGCCATGACTTGGCATTGCCCGGGCCAATAGCTCACTAAATCTGACCCGTTCTCAATGGGATCTAATCCCAATCTCTTATCAAACTTGTCGTGCACTCGGCAGACACTTGTATGGCTTCTATCTTCGTCTTTGTCACGCTTTCGAACCAGACTTCCATTCGAACATGAAATGGTCAATACATGACATGTCACGCCCCGAGACATGCAGCGGAATTTAAGTCGGGAACGTGAACAATCGGCAATACGCCTCAAGCTAGCAAGATAATCAGAGCGCTGAAACATTCACACATAAAAAAGGAATGCACAAGGTCATATACTCAAAATTCTAACTTTTTTCAATCAAATAATCAGAGTTTACAGAAGACACACGACTTGACTACTTTAATTCTAGACTCAAGAAAAGGGAAAATTACATAAGCATGACTTTTCATCTGCTACAACTAGACTCGTGACTATCTATGGCTTCTCTCGTCCATCAATCACTCTCGCCCTCGGATCCGTCATTTGAGTAATCCGAATCTGATCCACTAGAGTTTCCTGAAAAGATTCGAAAGTAGGGAATGAGCACACTTACCCAGTAGGTATCTTAGTATCAGTATGAAGGCAATGTTAAAGTAATTACCAATTTAGCTCTAAAAGTTAACGTAAAGGAAAATGAAATAAATCATACGGACAAAACCAAAGTAACACTAGTAACAAGGCATGGATAAGATATGTGAACATGATCAAGCAAGATTGAAATATAGATGTAAGTTTGGCCTTTCATTAACGAGAACGTACTAGCATGCATCGAGAATGTACTTTTCATAGCCATAAAGGCTATGCACTACAAAGTCATGTAACAAGCGAGTATAATTTCATGATGAGCCTCGTGGATTTCACCAGTTTATAAAAAAAGTACTCCCGGACTAATGCGATGCCAGTGTTCATCATACCCCATAGTTTACAATATGTTTTCGGCCATCTGTCGAGGGGACTAGCGTCGAGCCCTTGGACACTGTCCGTGCCCGCTCCTGCATCTTCAAGTTTTAAATCAAGCTACTTCCACGAGAAATATAAATATGGCCGATAATATCAAGTTTCAACAATAGTTTCATGATAACAACAACCAAGGTGAGAACGTACCAAAATGGAATCATGAGATCAAGGATGATTTAATTGGATATTATGCCGCGGATGAATTTCGACAGTATAACGGTACATTCATAGATTTCTATAATTTGTTAATACCTTATTGAACAAGGTGTTGGGTTCCAGATAATTAGGAGACCATCTAGGAACAGAGTAGATTCAACCCTTAGCCAAAACCTCGGGTTTCACAATAGGATTGCAAAAGGTGGTCGACTCAAGACCGTCTTCTTGAATAGGCGGTCAAGTCAAGACTGCAATCAAGTGGAGTCGACGCATAAAGAAGGAACATGTCGACAAAGTGAAACGGTAGGCAGAACGTAGCCGCGCTAGGATCGCCTTCATGAAGTAGTGGTTGTGTCGTTTTCAGGTCAGTTCACAGAAATCCCCAATTTCACGAAGTGCTTTCTAGACCATTGGGCTTTTAGGGTATAACCAACTCAGCGTCCTAGTAGGAATCCCAGGCTCACGGAGACTTATGGTGGCCGTGAAACATGATCACCTAGTCCGACAGAAGGAATATCCGACGGAGAGGATCATAAGTCCAAGAAGTGTTCCTATCAAGTGCATGTGTAACTAATAGCAACTTACCGGAATACACGCTATATGTAACCTATAAAATAGAAAAGAGGTGAGAAGGGAACGTGCCAAAACACAGATCAAAGTGCCATCAAATCATGAAAATTTCTTTAAGTACAAAACTATAGTGTTTTGACATGACACTAATATACATGGAAAATAAGTTTTAATACATGCTAACACTACATGGAATTGAACTTAAAACCTGCAGTATGAAACGCGCCATGATCAGGGGGTATAATAACTAGACTAAGTCATACATAGCAATATATATAAGGGAAATAAACAATGTTTAACCTGGTTACAGGAACTAGGTAGCGGTCCAAAAAGGGCTGCTTCTTGTAAGTAGTGGTTTGTTGAGGGGCCGCTATCTGATGATAGCGGTCTCTGGAGGACTGCCTTCTGTCTACAACAGACAGAAGTTTAAAATAACATGCAGGGCATATTCTAGGGCAACTAATGCATGAAAATGTAAAGGATAGAAGGAAAGACAAACTAGCATGCTTAGGCAGAGTTTATGACATGAAAGAGACATGAAATTCATTAAAATTTTCATCTTTTAATTAAGGGGTGCATGGCTAGCATGTAAAGAAAAACCTGATTGAGCAGTCATGGGAAAATATAAAATTATCAATGTAGAAAGCATGAAATTGTAAAGGATAGAAGGTAAGACAAAGTAGCATGTTTAGGCAGAGTTTATGACATGAACGAGACATGAAATTCATTAAAATTTTCATCTTTTAATTAAGGGGTGCAGGGCTAGCATGCAATGAAAAACCTGATTGCATAGTCATGGGAAAACATGAAATTCTCAACGTGGAAAGCATGAAATTGTAAAGGATAGAAAGTAAGACAAAGTAGCATGCTTAGGTAGAGTTTATGACATGAAAGAGACATGAAATTCATTAAAATTTTCATCTTTTAATTAAGGGGTGCAGGGCTAGAATGCAATGAAAAACCTGATTGCGTAGTCATGGGAAAACATGAAATTCTCAACGTAGAAAGCATGAAATTGAGCAAGATCAGAGGGCTTTTAATCCTAACTTGATGTTTAAGCCATTCATGAGATAACCTACCTCTAGGATGGGCTATAGACGTCGAATTCCTTGTTGAAAGAACATCCCAATTCTTGCGTGTCCTGCGTAGAACCAGCAACTTCCTGTCCTTCTAACTCCTTACGCACTTGTTCTCCTAACACGAAATTGGGAGGGAAGTTAGACAATACTAAAAGAAACAAAATCTTCTAAAGATTTAACCTGAGATGATGGCGTCTTACCTATGAACCATGCACTCCAAAACTAGGGTTTGCGCAGAACGAAGTTAGGGTCTATGTCACGCCCCGAATCGATAGCAGCGGAACGTGTCGTTTGCTCGGAACGTGGCAGTTAAACAGTCATGTCAATCAGAGCATAGTCATTTTCACAAAACACATTTTGGACAAATAACAAATTTCATTTCAAATATAAGTTCTTTACATATTCGGGCCCATAATAAACGAAAAGACTCAATAAAGAAAAACTACAATGAGACATAAGACGCAAGATAACCAGACTAGACGGTTCATCTAGATGTCAGAGTTCTCTTCACTCTTGCCCTTGCCCATCATGTTCGGTCTCTCCATCACTAAGGTCATTACCTGGAAAACATTGGAAAACGCAGGGTGAGCGAACGCTCAGTAGGACTTAATATCTCATGCTCCAAGCTAGCTTTAAGTCAATTACAGTTTAACATGCTCATGCAGGTCATGCGAGATATAGAAATCGAGAACTATAATGATACGAGATAAATTCAAGAACTAGAAAAAAATGAGTAAGTAAGATGCTAGATAAACTCATGAAGAGTAAGGACAATGATAATCAAGACAGTATAGCAAGATCTTAACAAGTACTTTCTCAAGCTAGGTCAAGAGCATTCATGAGGAAATATAACATTCATCTCTCTATGACGAACATTATCACGAGAGCTTCAAGGTATCGTATTATGAAGGATCTTCATGATAAGATAGCGAGTACTATCAAGGGGATAATTCAAGAACATTTATGATGATCGATATAGAAGTAGAACAGTTACTTCTACAAGCACTATATAGCATTTGCCAAGACACTAAGGGAATATCACGATGCTATGATAACCCCTCCAATAAGCCAATTCAAGATCTTTTCATGACGAACAATTAGTTGTAGAAAGGTGTACTATGATGGCAATTACTCCCAATCATCACTATCACGAGAGCGTTTTCACACCTAACACTATATAGGATTGTGTACTAAGATGGCAATTACTCCCGATCATCACTATCACGAGAGCGTTTGCACATCTAGCACTATATAGGATTGTCCAATGCACTAAGGGGAAAATCACGACGATATGACCACCCCTCATGGAAATAAGTTATAGACGACTATAGGTGGTGAATGCCAGCACTCGATCATCGTATATCGGTAAACGTTTGGACTTTGCCTTGCCCAAAAGGGTCAGATCAGGACCCGTAGCATTTAAAATGTCATTTTATTGGGACCCATAGCCGCTGACATTTTGTCTAGACTAATTCTATATTAATGGCCAAGAATTTTAAGGATCAAGCATGTACGAACAATATGGTAGATTTTATTGAACAAAAATTCAAGATCGACCTTGACAAGTCTAGTACGATGGCACACAAAAATTGAGACATTTCGAGAAATCTGGAAGATTGGCATCTCGTCAGAGCACCGTATATTTAGGAAGTCGCGCCCACAGTGGTGGTCACTCATTCTCTGAATAAAACATTGAAGAATTGGTGCCTCCACAATACGGTTGCTTTTACACTAAGCGCCCGCCAATAAGGTCACCCCTTCAACATGCTGATGACAGAAAATGGCGATAACCAATGTAGTCGCTAATTAAATTAGCACTTTATAAGTCAGATAGAGACAGATCTCTCACAGAATCGCCATAACAGCATTCTATGAGGGCCGGGTGTCATGTTTTCATTAGAGTGACATGACTAATAGGGTTCCAGGGTTCTTGTCGTACAACCAGCTCAGTCGGCTTTGAGGGAATCCAAGGTTACGAGGAGACTTACGGAGGTCCCAATGACTAACTTGTCAGTCCGAAGGAACGGAATGTCCAACGGAGGGCTCGTATGTCACCGAGAGTTGAGGTGTATAACGTGAACCAATCATGAAACATGGACTCCATCTACGGACGTGAGATGAGAGTGCCAGAAGACCCGCGGTATGGGTCAAAACCGGAAGAAAACGGTGAGAACATGAATGCGTTAATTATAGAATTTGCGTTCATTAAGAGAGATGCTGATCCTAAAATTAAATAAATTTACATTAATTGACGCCCGTGGTGGCGTCATTTATTAATTAGCGTCCACTTGGAGGGACGTTAATTCTATGAATTTTAACTTAATTTATTTAACAAGAATTCACGTCAATATCTATTTAATTGAATAATTTCAAAAATATACATTCAAAGACATATTTATTTATATAAAATAATGTAGAGAAATAGAATATATGATAATTAGGAGAAAAATATTAGGATTCCAAAAATATATTTTTTATAATTTTATTTTACATAATTTGGTAGATATGGATTTTCAAAGATATTGTTACAAGTTATATATATATATATATATATATATATATAATAAAAGATTTGACGCCTTTGCATGCTGTCGTTGAAAGAATTCAACGACACTTAATAGGTCGTCATTTAATTCATGAATAGTATCCACTCTTAAAATCTTTCGTTCTCGATGTACACATGTCAGAATTGCGCAAACTATATACCAAAATGAAGGGCTCCAAAAACACTACCTAACCGAACGTTCAAAATAATTTTTCGTTGAGAGATGGGGGATTTTGAGATAGGAGGCATGGAAAATGGTGCAACCACTCTCACTACCTCGGTCTCCACCCCACTTGTATGCCCATAAATTTTCATGAGCAACAGACACTCTAGTGCCCATGAAAATGATTAATAAAATGAAAGTCTATAACTGGCCGCTACAGTGTTAAACCAAAATAGCATAAAATCATATAGGAAATGCTTAGATCATGTAAGGTTTAACTGCTTAATAGTTTGGCTTGGGAGATTGCCTACCTTAGGATGTGAAGAACAAGGTACTGGGATGAAGAAGTAGCAGTGGACGAAGCCTTCTTCACGATGTAATCACAGCAGAAGGGATATGGATGCAGAGGATGCAGCTCTATGCAGAAGTAAGATGCTTCCTGCAACCCTTCTCACGCTTGCAGGAAGAAGGGAGGATGCAGGTGGAACGACTTCTTCAACGGCATGAACTCTCCTTCGCAACAGCATCAACAGGCCTTGCCTATTTGATGGGGTATATATACAGATTTAGGTTTCTTTTTCCTAATGGGATTCTAATTCCCTTATAAGCATTCTAATAGAATCGCAAGTCTCTCTTTATTTTCTGTTAAATAGCTGCCTTCTCTATTCTCATATGATAACCCTAAAGGCTACCTCAAGCCTCATCGAAGGTCATATTGGGTTGGGCTTGCTGTTGGCGCATGGGCTACCGTGGCACGACCTTCACGAAAGCATCAACAGAACCGGGCGCTCGTTCGAGGGCCAGAGCTTTTATAGGGATGAAGGCATACGCATGGGGTTTAAGAGTCCAAATCGGTTTGGGTTGCTCACGTAGTCATCCACTAAATTCCTCCTTTCCTTTTCTGCACTTCTTTCTCAAACTACAGCCGCTTGCTACATTTGTGAGTGAAACCCTAAAAGCTATCGTCATGCGTCGAACGTATATGGCATTTGGGTTGGGTTTTTACTGCATGGGTTTTGGGTGGGCTAGATGGGCACGTGGGTTTAAGTTCCTGTAGAGTGAATGGGTTGGAATTTGGGTGAAAGTCCACTAATGTGGCTTTGTGTTGGGTTATAAAGGGTTGCTTGATGACTCACGTAGGTAACTTGCAGTGTGTAGTGTGGGGTCAAAAGCCCATTCCTTAACCTATATATATTTATCTAGTTTGGTTATTTGGGTTAGGTCTTTGGTGAGAAACTCACGTGAGTGTGGGTGGCACATATAAAGAATTAAAGTATTAGATTTTGATGAAACTCACGTGAGCGTGGGTGGCACATATAAAGAATTAAAGTATTAGATTTTGATGAAAGCCCTTGTATTAGATTTTGGGCCAAGGCTTATATATATTACATATATTTGTTTTAATGCAAAGGCCCACTACCCAACTTATTGCATGGATAATTAATGAAGCTCGTTAACTTAAGATAATTGGGTTGGGTGCTTAAGTTTAGCTGACTTACTAATTATACTTAGTCGACTTACAAATAATTTTATCTAATTTAATTGGTAGAACTTTATATATACTGTATTTCCTTTAACCTTATTTATTTATTTATCTCATTAATTTTGCATTGTTGTCTCGGGTATCAGAGTCGGGTTTGATCCTATGAAAATCCTTATATGTATGTGTACGTATTTATTCTTGAATTATAAGTTTAATTTGAAACTAAAATAGATAATGGTTATACTAATTCTGATTTATTTACTTATACTTTTGTTAACGTTTAGCTAATTATCACTTTTCTTTTATCAAAATTTCAAATTTATGACGAATATCTATAGTTATTCTATATATTGATATTTTTATTTTTTATTTAAATTTTTGGGGTGCTACACCTCCCCCACTTAAAGGAATTTGGTCCCCAAATTCACAGTTTTCTTTCCAAAATTTATGGGGTAAGATCACCATATCTAAAGCATGTATTCTGGCTAGATCATTCACATATCATGCTAAGTACTTAAGGTCATATCCGATTCATGCAAGTTTTAGATGAGATAGGTTTATGTGGTTACCTTCCGTTGCTTGTGGTGCTTCTTCCTTTAGGAGTGGACATTGAGTAATTTTGTGATCTCTGCTTCCACAACGGATGCATTTTCCAAGTTTATACCAACACTCGTCCGAATTGTGCCTTCCCTTCTTGCAATGCTTGCATTTCCCCTTGGCCGGAACAATGTATCGATCATTATTCCGTGGTTTCTTATTTTCATCGAATTTGTTGCCTCTATTAAATCTCTTTTTACCATTCACATTTTCCTTGTTCTTGGATCCATTTGGTAAGTCCTTCTTGGCGGCCTTTCCTTTGATTCTTTCTTTTTTTTAATAGAAAAACCTAACCTAGGGGTCAGTGGGAGAGTGCACCCCTTACCAGAGGTAAGGAGAAAGCCACTCCACCATCAAACCACTAGGAGGCAAATTATATTCCATTGATGAAGAATAAAGAATTACATCAGTCTGATACTAGGCAAGCCTAGTGAGTCCAGCCGAGCAGCACCTTTTATAATAGAAGGGATCTCACTTAAAGAATAGAAAGAATTACATTTATTGGTGCAAGCTAAAGAGGCAAGTAAATCCGCTACTGTATTGCCTTCTCTGAATATATGAGAAATAGAATCAAGCTGAGATAAGAGGCTCCAGATATCCCTGACATAGCTGAGAATGGACCAGGGACAATGAGTTTCCTTCTTGATAATCCGGACAAGGGTGAGGGAATCACATTCAATGAGAGCTGGTTTGTTGTCCACTGTCTTCAAATATTTGATGCCATCAAGTAATGCACGAGCTTCCGCAATTAAACTGTTAGATTGACCATAGAAGTGAGAGAAGGCCAGGACGACCTTACCTCTTGAATCCCTGATAATTCCACCTCCTCCAGTGTCTCTAGATTGTTTGCATGCACCATCAGAATTTAATTTTAGAGAAGGCCAAGGAGGGCAAAGCCATTTCACAATCTTCAGCTGTTGTCTGCAGGGATCTTGAATTCTGATTCCTAATTGTTCCAAGATTTTCCGATTGGTGCATTTCGGTTCCTTTAGAGCAGCAATCGAGCAGACCATCTTCACTTGGGATATAATATGATGGGTGATATTGGAATTAGTGAAAGATTTATCATCATATTTGATGGAGTTCTGGCCTTCCAAATATCCCACATTCCAAAACCAACAGAGGCAAGAGAGAAAAGACCATAAGCCGAACCTGGCTGAAAGTGGCAGATGGAGTTCAGGATTAATTCCCTAGCAGTGCGGCCTTCAAAGTGTAATCCTGCAGCTGTTAAAGCAGTCCAGACATGCCTTGCTGTTTCACTGTACAGAAACAAATGATTAGGGTCTTCCACCTGCGGTTGCCTGCAGCAAGAGCATTTGGAGCAAAGGACAACACCCACTCTTTGAATATTATCATCAGTCGGTAAACAGTTGTTCATAATCTTCCATAAGTGGACTGATATTTTAGTCGGGACCCAATTAGACCACAATCGGCTCCAAGGGATATCAGACTGAATATGACTGTTTGCCATAGACTTGTAAATTGAAGCTACTGTACACTGACCAGAGGGAGATAAACTCCATACATCCAAATCCGTTTCCTGATTCAAATTCACAGATCTGATAGCTTGCTGTATACTGTTTGGAATCATTGTATTCAGCAGGACAGCTTCTTCAGAAGAAGGGTTAAGAAGGACATCTCGAACTGATGCTTTTGGGTTAGGAATGAGAGCATCAGGGACATAAGTATCTAAGCATTGATGGCCCAGCCAATTATCATGCCAAAAATTGGTATTTAAACCATTACCAATAATAACCTTCTTAAACTGAAGAATATACTCCTTGGCCTTCAACCAGCTTCTTCTAGCAAAACCCTTCATGTTTCTAAAGTTGGCGTCTCTGATGTGACAGTGGCGCAAATACTTGGCTCTAAAGTAAGTAGCCCATAAAGAATTAGAGTGAATAGCATGCCACAACATTTTTACCCGAAGTGCAATTTCCATGAGCCTAAGGGAATTGATACCAAGGCCACCCTTGGATTGAGGCTTACATAGTGCCTGCCAAGATTTCCAATGTCTCTTTTTGCCAAGAGGGGAAGACCCCCAAAAGAAGTTAGCAAATGCCTGCTCAATCAGATTGTGAATGCCACTGTGCAATGGAGTTGAAGAAAGTGAATAAATAGGCAAGGAAGAAAGAACATGCCTTATAAGAACTAATCTGGCACCTTGGGACAACAAGTTAGCTTTCCACCCAGCAATCCTTTTTTGTATAGAACTGATAACACCTGCAAAATATACCTTTTTTGTTCTGCCAATCACCAAAGGAATACCAAGATATTTGTGAGGGAAATGCAGTCTGGAAAAACCAGTGAGGTTTTGAATTCGCTGTGCAACAGAACAAGGCTGTTTTGGGTGGATTAAAAATCCACTCTTGCTAACATTAATCAATTGACCAGAGGCTTCCTCATAAGAGTGAAAAACGTCAAGAAGATTTTTGATAGAGGCTGCGGTGGCCTTACTGAAAATCAAGGTATCATCTGCAAATAATAAGTGAGATATGTTTGGACATCTCTGAAAGCCTCTGAACCATTCAACCCGGCCACTGATGAATGCTTCTCTTAAAGACCTGCTCAAAGCTTCTTCAGCAATAACAAATAAGGAAGGAGCTATCGGGTCACCTTGACGGATACCTCTTGTAGATTTAAAGAAACCAGCAGTGTCTCCATTCAACATAATAGAAAACCAACAGTTACTAATCAGCTTATCAACAAGATTGATGAAGTTATTGCTGAAACCAAATCTGAGCATAACAGAGTAAAGAAAATCCCATTCTAGTCTATCATAAGCTTTAGCCATATCGAGCTTAAACATAACATTGGAACCTCTGGTTTTTCTACCCAATTCAAGAGAGAGCTCCTGAGCAAGTGCAATATTTTCAATAATCTGTCTTCCCTTTACAAAAGCAGATTGCTCAAGTGAAATGATCTTGGGAAGAATAGAGGCCAGTCTTTTATTAATAATTGAGGAAATAATCTTGTAGAAGAAGTTACATAAACTGATCGGCCTATAATATGTAATCTCAACAGCATTAGGTTTTTTTGGTATTAGAGCAATCAAGGTGGATGTAACACTTCTTGGCAGAGGATTCCCGGATGAAAAAGCTTCTTGCACAGCACTGACAACCAAAGGGGCTATGATACTCCAAACTTTCTGGAAGAAAGCTCCAGAGAAACCATCAGGGCCAGGGGCACTATCAGTTGATAGATTGAAAACAGCATCATGAATTTCACTTTCAGTAGGAATAGCAGAAAGACAGTCATTATCATCCTGATTTACTAGGTGGGGAATACAGTTCAAGAATTCATTGTGAATATGATGTTCTTGAGTGGAAAAAGCATTCAGGAAATGGGAAGTAGCTACTCTTTTCATATCCTCATGGTTAGAAGAAAGGTTCCCAGCAGGAGTTCTCAATTGAGTGATGTTGTGTTTGCGTCTGTTAGCTAAAGTGGACATGTGGAAAAATTTTGTATTTCTGTCTCCCTCAAGAAGCCATCGAATTCCAGACTTTTGTCTCCAAAAATATTCTTGTTGAAGAATCCTGTCTGATTGTATATTTTTAGCTTCTTCCAAAGCAGCCAGATTTGCATCAGAAGGTTGCAAGTCATAAAAATGCTCAGCTTGAAGGACAGCATCCTCAGCAGCAGCCAGATTTAGATGAACATTGCCAAAAGTTTGATTGTTCCAAACCCGAAGCATTCTTTTCAATGCTTTAAGTTTTAGATACAGGCAAGTCATGGGAGAAGAAGCTATAGGGCTAGAATGCCAGCAAGCCTGTACAACTTCAAAAAACTGCTCATGCAAAATCCACATTTTCTGAAAGCAGAATCTACTAAATCTTCGATCTTGGGAGAGCAATTTAACAAGAAGAGGAGCATGGTCAGATGCCTCCCTGGATAGATGCTCAATAGAAACAGGAAGAATATTGAGCCAAGTTGCATTAAGGAGAACTCTGTCCAATCGAGCCCAAATTCCTCTGCCACCAGACTGATTATTATGCCAAGTAAATATATATGGACCCAGTGAATCCACCATCAAATAAGGCACAGTCAGAAATGCAGTTATTAAAATCTGTCATAGCAGTTAAATTAGGGGAATTGCCACCAAGCTTCTCATCCGCACATGTAATGCAATTGAAGTCACCAGCTACCATCCAAGGGCCATTAATTTGAGAATGAATATTAAGCAAAGATGCCCACAGAGAATGCCTATCTATAGCATTACATTTAGCATAAACAAAAGTCTGGTAAAACAGCATTAGATTGAAGAAGAGTAATCTGTTGTTCATCCCTACAGACAACTGAGAACTTCAGAGGGTCTTTCCAAAGAATCCAGATGTGAGCCAGCCCATCATGGTTCGCAACAGCATTGTCCATGCCCAATCTTCTGCAGATATTCTCCATTCTGCTAAAGTTTATTTTAGGTTCCAAAATCACAATGCATTCAATGTTATGAGATCTAATCAGGAATTTCAATCTGCCAATAGAGACATCATTCCCAATACCTCTAATATTCCAAATGATGAAATTCATGATAAATGTTTAATATCAGGGATGTTTCCCATGGACCTTGTCCTCAACATAGATCTGGTTGTGACCCCTGGGCGTTCTTTATGCAGTACCATAACATTTTGAGCTGTAGCAAGGTTAGCTATTTCCAATCTTCTAGTAGTGGCCTCAACAATCGAAGGAATATCATGATCTTGTAAAGCAATACCATCTGCAGGAGAATCAATCCCATTAATGACAGCCTGATCACAATTTTGGTTTGAAGGGAGCTCCAAAGGTGGACGGACCAAATCTTCGGAGTGAGCAGCTAAAATAATATCCTGGTGTATGGGCACCGAGGAGTCATTAGCCAAATTAGAGGAATCCTTTTGTAGTGCAGGCTCGCTTTCATTATGTTGTTCCACAACATTAATAGTTGAAGAATTCAATGGGATATCCCCTCGCAGGCAATGAGAAGAAGACTTTGCAGGATCCCCTGGATCTTTGTCAGGAATAATAGAGTCATTAGCTAAACATGGACCACTCGAATCTGACGACTGTTTAGTGCATTCCCCTGGTTCTATATCATGAAAATTAGGACCATTAGTTAAAGAGGGACCATTCAAATCTGTTGACTGTTTTGAGCATTCACCCAGTGTGAAATTCCTTGAATTAATCAAAACAGGGCGATTAGGAAGAGTGCATTCTTCAGTGGCTCGTATTGAAACCGAATTTATTCCAGCTGTCTCCTTATGGTTGTTTACAGGTTGCCAAGTAGCCTTGCCTTTGAGTACTGCATCTGACTGTTTGGGCTTCACAATAGTAACCGAAGTCTTAGGACCTTTACAATTTACTGCATTATGGCCAATGCGTGAACAATTTGAACAGTAAGGTGGAAGGTCCGGGTAAACTACATCCTGCCAGGCTCCCCCTCCTGGGAATCCAATCCAAACTCTTGGAGGACGCGGTTTAGAAATATCCAGCTCAATACATACTCGGGCAGCAGTTGTTTGGGATAAGTTCAACGTGGACTGATCAACTTTCAATACCCGACCAACATTACCGGCAATGGACCTAATCAAATGCTTAATGTAGAAGTTAACTGGAAGATTAGGAAAGGAAATCCATACCGGAAGAATGGGCGAGTCAGCCGAAGGAGAAAATTCCAGAGTCCATTTGAAGAAACGGAATAGCCGACCATGAACCAAAAGCGTCTCCTTCAGCAGAAGAGAGAGATAATCATCATAGTTGCGAAATCTTAAAAGAAGATGCCTGTTGTCCAGAGCGCTGATCATATAATCATCTGTGAATCTGAATCTGTTATTCAAATGAGTTCTGATATCTGAAAAAGGAGGCCTCCCCTAAGGGGTACGAGCTACCAAGGAAAAAGAAAACGGCCGGAGCGATGCCGAGATCTCCTCCTGAGAAAAGAACACCGCAGGCTCCCCACTATCGGTCATCGCCGGGGCATGGACGGCGCCAGGAACTACCGGCGGGGCCATGGATGGGGAGTGGACTTCAGCAAAGGTTCTAGCGCCGGGAGGTTAAATCGAATCCGATTGGAGACCGTTAATAGCTTGAAGAGAGGAAGGGCCTCGGGGATGAGGCGCAAGTGGGGGACCAGGCAACAAGGGGGGCACGGGTGGCCCCCCTGAGTCAACCATGGGGGAAGACGACCAGGGTCTAGGTCAAGGCCACAGGAAGAGACAGAAGTCCTCCTATCCTCCTCTCCTCCTCTCCACAGGAAGAGACAGAAGATTCTTTCCATCACATCCATAGCATCTTCCAAGAGTTGAGCTTTTCTAACCATCTCCGTATATGTTTGAATTTCTAGTGGAGCTAGTTGAGGTATAAGTTCCACCTTCAAGCCATTCATAAATCTCTTTGCTCTCATTTTCTCCGTGCAAACCAAGTGTGGTGCATATCGGGCCAATCTAGAAAATCTCGGTTCATACTCGGTGACTGACAGACTACGTTGCTTCAAAGCCGCAAATTCCATAGCTTTCTTCTCCCGAATTCTTTCTGAGAAATACTTCTCGTTAAAGAGTTCTAAAAAATCATCCCAAGAAACTTGATCGTTAGGTAAAATGGCTTCCACGGATCCCCACCATACTCGGGCATCCTTCTCTAATTGATATGTTCCTAATAGTACCTTTTCTTCATCGGTGCATTGCATCGCCTTAAAGGTCCTCTCTATTTCTTGCACCCAATTCTCCGCTTCATCCGGGTCAGTCGACCCACTAAACTTAGGGGGATTTATCTTTTAGAACTTCCGATGCAAATCCCCGGCTCCATGCCGTGCTCCACCTTGTGCAACTTGTTGCAAGGCTTGCGTTAAACCCTGGATAGTGCGTTGCATCTCTCTCCACTGAGCTCTCTCAGCGGCCATTCTAGCCTACAAGAATAAGGTTTGGATTAATGATATTCATATCTTGGCAGGTATCTAACGCGAATGTAACATATTTTATCATTTAAACCACAGCTCTACCCAAATCTCACGGGGGTTCCTATAGGATAACTAACAAGGAGAACTCAATCTAGGACTTTGACTTAAGGACCTAGGGATTTAGAAAGCCTAGGCTTTTATACCACCTTCTGTCACGCCCCGAACCGATAGCAGCAGAACGTGTCGTTTGCTCGAAACGTGGCAGTTAAATAGTCATGTCAATCAGAGCATAATCATTTCCACAAAACACATTTTGGACAAATAATAAATTTCATTTCAAATATAAGTTCTTTACATATTCGGGCCCATAATAAACGAAAGGACTCAATAAAGAAAAACTACAATGAGACATAAGACGCAAGATAACCAGACTAGACGGTTCATCTAGATGTCAGAGTTCTCTTCACTCTTGCCCTTACCCATCATGTTCGGTCTCGCCATCAGTAAGGTCATTACTTAAAAAACATTAGAAAATGCAAGGTGAGCGAACGCACAGTCGGACTTAATATCTCATGCTCCAAGCTAGCTTTAAGTCAATTACAGTTTAACATGCTCATGCAGGTCATGCGAGATATAAAAATCGAGAACTATAATGATACGAGATAAATTCAAGAACTAGAAAAAAATGAGTAAGCAAGATGCTAGATAAACTCATGAAGAGTAAGGATAATGATAATCAAGAGAATATAGCAAGATCTTAACAAGTACTTTCTCAAGCTAGGTCAAGAGCATTCATGAGGAAATATAACATTCATCTCTCTATGACGAACACTATCACGAGAGCTTCAAGGTATCCAGTATTATGAAGGATCTTCATGACAAGATAGCGAGTACTATCAATGGGATAATTCAAGAACATTTATGATCATCGATATAAAAGTAGAAGAATTACTTCTACAAGCACTATATAGCATTTGCCAAGACACTAAGGGAATATCACGACGATATGATAACCCCTCCAATAAGCCAATTCAAGATCTTTTCATGACGAACAATTAGTTGTAGAAAGGTGTACTATGATGGCAATTACTCCCGATCATCACTATCACGAGAGCGTTTGCACACCTAGCACTATATAGGATTGTGTACTAAGATGGCAATTACTCCCGATCATCACTATCACGAGAGCGTTTGCACATCTAGCACTACGTAGGATCGGCCAATGTACTAAGGGGAAAATCACGACGATATGACCACCCCTCATGGAAATAAGTTATAGACGACTATAGGTGGTGAATGCCAACACTCGATCATCGTATACTGGTAAACGTTTGGACTTTGCCTTGCCCAAAAGGGTCAGATCAGGACCCGTAGCATTTAAAATGTCATTTTATTGGGACCCATAGCCGCTGACATTTTGTCTAGACTAATTCCATATTAATGGCCAAGAATTTCAAGGATCAAGCATGTACGAACAATAGGGTATATTTTATTGAACAGAGATTCTAGATCAACCTCGACAAGTCTAGTACGATGGCACACAAAAATTGAGACATTTCGAGAAATCTGGAAAATTGGCATCTCGTCAGAGCACCGTATATTTAGGAAGTCGCGCCCACAGTGGTGGTCACTCATTCTCTGAATAAAACATTGAAGAATTGGTGCCTCCACAATATGGTTGCTTTTACACTAAGCGCCCGCCAATAAGGTCACCCCTTCAACATGCTGATGACATAAAACGGCGATAACCAATGTAGTCGCTAATTAAATTAGCACTTTATAAGTCAGATAGAGACAGATCTCTCACAGAATCGCCATAATAGCATTCTATGAGGGCCGAGTGTCATGTTTTCTTTAGAGTGACATGACTAACAGGGTTCCAGGGTTCTTGTGGTACAACCAGCTCAGTCGGCCTTGAGGGAATCCAAGGTTACGAGGAGACTTACGGAGGTCCCAATGACTAACTTGTCAGTCCGAAGGAACGGAATGTCCAACGGAGGGTTCATATGTCACCGAGAGTTGAGGTGTATAACATGAACCAATCATGAAATAGGGACTCCATCTACGGACGTGAGATGAGAGTGCCAGAAGACCCGCGGTATGGGTCAAAATCGGATGAAAACAGTGAGAACATGAATGCGTTAATTATAGAATTTGCGTCCATTAAGAGAGACGTTGATCCTAAAATTAAATAAATTTATATTAATTGACGCCCATGGTGGCGTCATTTATTAATTAGCGTCCACTTGGAGGGACGTTAATTCTATGATTTTTAACTTAATTTATTTAACAAGAATTCACGTCAATATGTATTTAATTGAATAATTTCAAAAATATACATTCAAAGACACATTTATTTATATAAAATAATTTAGAGAAATAGAGTATATGATAATTAGGAGAAAAATATGAGGATTCCAAAAATATATTTTTTATAATTTTATGTTACATAATTTGGTAGATATGGATTTTCAAAGATATAGTTACAAGTTATATATATATATATATATATATATATATATATATATATATATAATAAAAGATTTGACGCCTTTCATGATGTCGTTGAAAGAATTCAACGGCACTCAATAGGTCATCATTTAATTCATGAATAGTATCCACTCTTAAAATTTTTCGTTCTCGATTTAATTCATTTAATTGCGTAAACTATATATCAAAATGAAGGGCTCGAAAAACTCTACCTAACCAAACGTTCAAAATAATTTTTTGTTGAGAGATGGGGGATCTTGAGATAGGAGGCATGGAAAACGGTGCAACCACTCTCACTACCTCGGTCTCCACCCCACTTGTATGCCCATAAATTTTCATGAGCAACGGACACTCTAGTGCCCATGAAAATGATTAATAAAATGAAAGTCTATAACTGGCCGCTTCAGTGTTAAACCAAAACAAAGTAAAATCATATAGGAAATGCGTAGATCATGTAAGGTTTAACTGCTTAATAGTTTGGCTTGGGAGATTGCCTACCTTAGGATGTGAAGAACAAGGTACTGGGATGAAGAAGAAGCAGCGGACGAAGCCTTCTTCACGATGTAATCACATCAGAAGGGATATGGATGCAGAGGATGCAGCTCTACGCAGAAGTAAGATGCTTCCTGCAACCCTTCTCACGCTTGCAGGAAGAAGGGAGGATGCAGGTCGAATGACTTCTTCAACAGCACGAACTCTCCTTCGCAACAGCATCAACAGGACTTGCCTGTTTGATGGGGTATATATAGAGATTTAGGTTTCTTTTTCCTAATGGGATTCTAATTCCCTTATAAGCATTCTAATAGAATCGCAAGTCTCTCTTTATTTCCCGTTAAACAGCCGCCTTCTCTATTCTCATATGATAACCCTAAAGGCTACCTCAAGCCTCATCGAAGGCCATATTGGGTTGGACTTGCTATTGGCGCATGGGCTACCGTGGCATGGCCTTCACGAAAGCATCAACAGAACCGGGTGCTCGTTCGAGGGCCAGAGCTTTTATAGGGATGAAGGCATACGCATGGGGTTTAAGAGTCCTAATCAGTTTGAGTTGCTCACGTAGTCATCCACTAAATTCCTCCTTTCCTTTTCTGCACTTCTTTCTCAAACTACAGCCGCTTGCTACATTTGTGAGTGAAACCCTAAAAGCTATCTTCATGCGTCGAATGTATATGGCATTTGGTTTGGGTTTTTACTGCATGGGTTTTGGGTGGGCTAGACGGGCACGTGGGTTTAAGTTCCTGTAGAGTGAATGGGTTGGCATTTGGGTGAAAGTCCACTAACGTGGCTTTGTGTTGGGTTATAAAGGGTTGCTTGATGACTCACGTGGGTAACTTGCAGTGTGTAGTGTGGGGTCAAAAGCCCATTCCTTAACCTATATATATTTATCTAGTTTGGTTATTTGAGTTAGGTCTTTGGTGAGAAACTCACGTGAGTGTGGGTGGCACATATAAAGAATTAAAGTATTAGATTTTGATGAAAGCCCTTGTATTAGATTTTGGGCCAAGGCCTATATATATTACATATATTTGTTTTAATGCAAAAGCCTACTACCTAACTTATTGCATGGATAATTAATGAAGCTCGTTAACTTAAGATAATTGGGTTCGGTGCTTAAGTTTAGCTGACGTACTAATTATACTTAGTCGACTTACAAATAGTTTTATCTAATTTAATTGGTAGAACTTTATATATACCGTATTTCCTTTAACCTTATTTATTTATATATCTCATTAATTTTGCATTGTTGTCTCGGGTATCAGAGTCGGGTTTGATCTTATGAAAATCATTATATGTATGTGTACGTATTTATTCTTGAATTATAAGTTTAATTTGAAACTAAAATAGATAATGGTTATACTAATTCTGATTTATTTACTTATACTTTTGTTAACATTTAGCTAATTATGATAGTTCTTTTATCAAAATTTAATTTTTATGACGAATATCTGTAGTTATTATATATATATATATTTTATTTAAATTTTCGGGGTGCTACAGTCTATTTATAGGGAATGACCTAGGTTGAGCGATTTAGGTCAAATTAAGAGTCCTATAGAGCATCAACCCGATCCTCTAAGACTCCTAGATAGGTTACTATGCCAGAGCATACCTATCCCTGACAATTGGATGGATAAAAATCCAAAATTTCAATGACTATCGAATCCCGTTTACGGTAGCAGAAAGCGGTATGGTCTGGACTGCCTCTTGGAAGACGCGGTGGTGCGGTAGACCGGCTTCTGGGCAAACTTCTAAAAATTTTGGATTTTATCCCAATCTCTTCTATTTATCCCCTATTTAGACTATTTATTCATTTTAAATCTAAAAATAGCCCTAATTATGTGTCTAGAAGTGTGCTTGGGCCTAAAAGCTTGGGGTTTTAGGTTTGCGGCCCATTTTAAGTGGGCTTACTAATTAGGTTAATAGTTGGGATTTTAAATTAAATTAATTTACCCATAATTCGTTGAATAGCCTATTAAGCCTTTTTAAGTGACTAACAATTTTTAAAAATTCCAGAAAAATCTAGGTAATTACCAGGGTTGTTACATGACCGATATAATTTCAAATATCCTTTTTCGAATCCTAATGCAGGGGATTTTAATGCTCTTCAATATACTTTTCGTTCATATTAAGATTTGATTTTTAGGCCGTGAGGCCCTTGTCTTGTCGACTAATTAGAGGTTTTCCCCTGTCCGAGGGGATATCATTAACGTCGTGACCTTTATGGCGCGGCGGGTCTCAGTCTCGACCCGATACCCATAATTGTCTGATTAGTCAGACGGCGCGCACCATAGGCTTTGGATCACTCTAGTCTCGGAGCCAGAACACATTGTCACCTAGGTGACTGGCACGCCATCGCACTTAATAATATGATAAAAGATAAAATGATCGCATGATAAAAAGTGCGTCCACAAGTCTGGCACGCTCGGTGGGACTAGACTATCTTTCATCTTTTTGCCAAGATTTGGGGTCTCATGGCCCCTTCTTATGATTCTAACCTCCTCAATTTAAAATTGCAAGTTGAATTCTGACGAGTGCGATGGCAGTCACCTTTGGACCACTCGTTGTTGCCAGCCATGCCGAGCATGGCTACCTTGCTGTGTCGATCCAATTTGGAAATTTTCCTCCGACTTTTGGCTTCCCCAACTTCCTGGGGGTGGCCTTCGTGGGACTTCGGAATGTCCAAGAGATGAACCTTGTGGCCGCTGCGGAGGTGACACTAGAAGGAACAAGGAGGGTCGGCTGCTATGTCCACCATGTTGATGATCGAAAGAAGCACACACCGGCTGCAAGAAGGGCAGCCAAGAAGAATGCCAGCACTGCGCAAGGTTGGATTTCCACTTCGGGCAAATCCGTTATGATCGGAGGAGTTCTAGTTTACTTGTGTGGCTGCCAAGCCACGATCATGCCCAACAGGGTGATCCCAATCGTGCCGGTGCATAACCAATTTCAAGCATTGGCCCATGATAGAATGGACTACACTGGGTCCAGATCGAAGGGGGGGTTGGCTCCAAAGCCAACCAAATTTAAGCAAGTATGGGTGCCCAAGCGGCGGGCCCCAGCCCCAATTCAACCAAAGCCTGTTAAGATTGTCAGGTTCGAAAGAAAAGAAGAAGATGAGAAAGAGAAGACTGAGGCGCCAGCCAGGGTCTCTGGAAGACCAGCCTTCCAAGGTCATGGCCAGTAGGCAAATATTTATCCAAATAATAAGAAGCGTAGCAAGATTTCCGAACGAAGGCGCCTCGCTTACCGATCTTCGGCACGAACCAAAGTGCCATCACCTATGGTCCGCCCTATCAATGGGCAAGATGATGTTACACGGGTCACACGAGTATACCTCCGTGGCCTTGAAAATACCAATTTAGGAAAGCAGCGGCTCCTAGAGTCCGTGACTGATGCAAAGAGAAGCCAGGGGCAACAAGTCAACCCGGGTGGCATAGAAGATGCGGAGTCCGGATGCTATGGGCCACCCCTCTGTGAAGAAGTTACACCGAGAATGTTGGTATTTGAAAGATTAACTTTCCCGGGGCGGTCGGCTAGGAAAGTGATTCGAAGAAGTAGGCAACTACATATATTTACTTTCAATATGGCCGGAGTGGCCGACAACCATGGGGCTCCACCCAAAGAACACAATGAGGAGACCATGCTCGATGAAAGGTCGGGTCCCGTCACCAGAAGAAGAGAAGCTGCAATCAAAGCATTACAAGCCCCTGTCGATGAAACTAATTCAGATATGGTCTTAATGGCCGTGAATGTAATTACCACCAAAGAAGATGGCGAGAGGCGGGCGCCCTCTCCAGAAATCCCGATGGAAGGGGGAGGCCAAGCTCCCAATTCCTCTATGCTCGATCCAGCAATAATGATGCTGCTACTCCATGAATACAAACATGAGAAAGAAATGCTGAAGAGGCAACTCAGCGAGCTGACCAGGCATGCTTCAGCTTCCAAGCAGGTCAGGGTCTCTCATGAAGCCTCGTAGTGAGGCACCGATGAATTTGAGGCTTCACCTTAGATAACGGCTTCTCAGCCTACACTCAATAGCACTAGGGGCCATGACCATGATACTGCACCCTACCCCTCAACATCAGGGGATTGCCGCTATACCTCAAGCGATAGTGCCGACAGCGCTGCAGATGCAACAAGCACAATTCTGCCCAAGTCCCATGGACCCTACGGTGAGCAAGATAATGATAGAACAAATGATTAAGAAAATGCTGGCCGATAGGGGCAATGTTGATTATGCTCCTTTCGATGTGTGTAGAGTGCCTTACTGATAAGCGTCTATTTTTGTACACTTCTTTATATCACACAGACTATTTTATGGGTTTTCATGTAATAATTATGTAATTTTTACAGTTAATCTTAGTCTTACACTTAATTTAGATTTTTAAGGAATTAGTTAAAATTTTGAAACATAATATGATTAGTGGGACTTGAGATATAGCTAAGAAGGACAATTATTACATGATTAAATATATTTTGTCTGAGGGGCTCAACTATAATTTTCTACATAAAACAAACTTTGATCAAGGTTCTCTCTTTTGTGAACAGTGCTCATCTCCCTCCAAAGCAGCAACTTGCAAGGAAGAGAGAGGAAGCTGAAACTCCGACGGTGGCTACTTCGTGTGGGCTATGACGGTGGCTCCCGATGTCGGAGAGGAAGAGAAGAAGTCTCGCCACTGCCGCCACGGTCGTCACCCACACACACATGCATGTGCACCGGCGGCCCCCTCGCCGTTGTTGCTCTCTCCCTCCTTCTCTCTCTAACCTGTAGTCACCGCCATCTGCCACCTCTCTCCCATACATGTCGCCTCTCCCTCTCTCTTTCTAACCCGCCATGCACGTCTCCCTCTCCCACACCTTGCACACCGTCACCGCCTCTCTCCCCTCTCCCTCTCTCTTGATCTCTCTAACACACATGCACTGCACCCAACACGTTCCCGCACCTTACACACTCTTGCCCCTGCGCGGCCACACCTCCCGTCGCCTCCTCAAGCACGTAGCGCCCTCGCTGCTCTCCTTCTCTCTCTACCCTGCACATCATGCCATGCACTACCACCCTTGTTCCCGTTTACACACACCACGGCCACCACCCGTCACAGTCATCCACCGCCTACACTTCACCACCGTCACACTCCTCTTTCTCACTCCACCTCCACACGCATAGTGACCTCCGTCTCCCTCTCACCCTCTCATGCACAACGCGCCCGCCATCCCCTCCTCTGCCTCCTCACCACATTCGCTCACTCCTCTCCCCACCGCGCCATGCCTGCTCCCTCTCTCCCTTCACACTCACCATGCACGCACCACCGGCACCCACCACCATGCACGTCGAGCCCCTTTGTCGGTCTCCCTCCTTCTCTATATAACCTATGTACCCTCACTGCTGTCGCTCACCCACCACACTGTCGTCGTCTCTCACGCCCCCCTTCTCTTTCATCTTCTATCCACACGTCTACGCCCTTCTCACACTCGCCGTGGCCACGTTCCCATCTCCTCTCCCTCTCTTCTGCACCCACACACATGTTGCACCCCTCTCCCACTCTTCCTCCACCAACACCACACCCCCCATGCCGCGTCGACCCCATCTTATGCCCCCCCACCAACCACGTCGACCTCTTCCTCACCCTCTCTATTTCTCTCCCTTTTCGCCCTCCGTGTCTCCCTTTCTCTCTCACATGCTCTCTCTATTTCTCTTTACTCTTTCTCATCCTATCTCCCCACAACACACACATGAATATTTGCCTATTTACCTCTCTCTTTAAAACTCTCACATGTGAGGCATATGTCAAGGTGGTTGGCACATCATGGGTTGGCATGGCAAGGTGGTTGGCACAGCATGGGTTGGCGCTGAAAGGAAGAAATTAAGGAGATGGCCTGCTGGTTTTTCAATGAGTGTGGAATAAACTAATGAGGGGTGGGGGTGGTTTTGGCCCTATAAAAGGGCATGAGAAGGGGCTCTTCAAAGCGAACGAACCCACTTACGTATACTCTCATTCTCCTCCCCCCTCACTTCTATAGTTATGAGTAGGCCCTTTGTCTACCTCTCTCTCCCTCTCTATTTCTCTTGTTAAGTAGGAACTTCTTCCCCCCTTTTCTTATTATTCTTTCACCCTAAACTTTGTTTAATTTATTTTATTATTTTTTTTGTAATTTGTATGCACTTGTAAGTTTACTTCAATTTATGTTTAATTCTAGTAGTGTTGTCATTTCAATTCTTCATTTCCAGTTAGCTCAATCCCTCTCCATCTTTCTCTAATCTCTCCCTAAAATTCTTTATCTTCCACCTTCTAAATTTTGTCTAAAGTCAGCTCAAGAGAAACGGATCTTCCAGTCGAGTGCACGTGGTTGTCCCCGACAACTCGTGATTCAAAGGCTCGAGGTTACGATGCTGTTACCCTCACACCACGGTCGCAAAAAATTTCTCTCCCCCACTTCATCTATTTTATTTAGCATTTAATTTCGTTAGATTAAAAATTTCTTTCTATAGATCTCGATCATTCTCTATCCTAACCCTCCATATTTCTTTAGATAAATATATTTCATGTTAATTTAAATTTTAAAAAACCAAAGAAAACATTCACTACTTTTGGTCTAAAAGAAGTTCAAAGTTTTTAATTTCAAAACTCAACCTCCCTGTGGATTTGACCCGTACTCGCCATTGTACTACGTTATTAATTTTATTGAGAGTTCGGTAATTAATTTTTAAGGTTGAGTGCCGCGTGTGTTTTTAACGAAGAACGTCGCGGCGCGTCAATTTTTTGCGCCATTGCCGGAGAGGTTGACAGTTTTTGTCACGCCCCGATGCGAAAAATCGGAACGTAACAGTTATAACATTCATGTCAATTAGAGCATACATTGCCACAAGAGACCATACACCAATGCCAATAATTAAAACGCAAATAATAAAAACTTTATTGATAATAAAGATGAAGTTGTTGGGTGCGGATAAGACGACAACGGAGATCCAGAGGGGGGGTGAATGGATCTACTAAAGATTTTTGGCCAAATTAAAACCGTATGAAGAGATACTCACAAGGTCGATGGACAAGCGCTCAAACAGCAAGGATGCAAACCCGATTGGACACTAGGACAGCCAAGGGAATCACGGTCCTAGCAACCATCTAGCGATAACAATCACACAATCAGTGCAAACAAACCATATCGACCCAATGCAATCATCTAGCGGAAGCAGAAATAGAAGTCACAGATCAAACCACTGCACAAGAGATTTTTTAGGTGGTTCGGTCACCAAGACCTACGTCCACCCCTCACTCCAAACCGGAGTGAGGCTTCCACTAGCAATGCTAGAAACAACAGACTCAGTCTGCTCACAAGTGCTGCCAAACAGCTTGACCAGGGGAACAACCTCCTCTCTTCCTCCCAACCGGAGGGACACCCCAAGTGACTCCCAGCCACTTGGAAACCAGAGACACACAGTCTCTCTTCCTCCAGACCAGGAGGGAACACCTGGACTTGCAACCCACAAGACCGGAACCGGAGGACCAATCCTCCCTTCCTCCAAACCGGAGGGGAACCTAGAGACCCAAGTCTCTCTTCCTTTGAAACTCAGAGGGAAGCACAGGTGACACCAAGTCACCTGCAAACTAGAGGTCTCGGACCTCTCTTCCTCCACAATGGAGGGAACCACTGATGACACTAAGTCACCAGCAACCTGGAGAAACAAATCTCCCTTCTCCTGAAACCACAGGAGGAACCCGATCCGCAACAGGGCAATCGGGAGAAACACAAAGAAATGTAAACGAAACCAAGAAAGGGAAAATACAGTAATCAGAAAACTGTTAAGATGGTAGCACAACTGTGGCTCTCAAATAGAGCTGACTGGCCTGGATATGATCCACGGTCCAGCAGGAACAAATCTTCAAGTAGCTTTGCTTCTTCTCCTCTAACTCTCTATCTCTTTCTCTTCTTCAATCACTCTCTGCTTTCACGGCTTCTCTTTTCACGATCTCTCTCTGCTCTGTCTAATCTTCTGCTCAGGCTCACTCCTCTTCGTTCTTCCTTCTAGGGGCTTTTCTTCTCTTTTTCCAGCTTATGCTTCGAAGGGGCAAAGAGACCCTTTATAGGGACAGAGCCTTCGTGTGGATCAAGCAGCAGCTAGGGCATGTGTGCTTCAGTCCACATGGCGGCTTCTTAGCATCTTGGATCACGTGCCAGGCGCCAGCCTCGGATCACATGCCCAGTCACCTGCAAGATTAATGAAGAGTTTAGTCGATGAACAATATCAAACAGGCTGTACATACTTTACTCAGTAGGCAATGTATAGACTTAACAATGCATATGCATAATGATGCAATGTTCAGACTCTACTGAAGACAGCTAGTCGATGTATAGACTTGGCTGAAGCCAACGTTGAAGCAATGTTCAGACTTTGCTGAAGACTGGCAGAGGATGTATATACTTGCTATAATGCATGCATGATAAAGGAGCATACGGATGTATAGACTTTAAGTAAAGATGCATGAGCAATGTATAGACTATGCATATGCACACTAGCGAGTGTATAGACTTTGGCTTGATCAATGCACAATGCTCATATGGATGTATAGAGTTGGTCGTGTGAAGGAGGACGAGTGTACAGACTTGTTGAGACAATGCATGATCAAACGGTGCAATGTACAGACTTGATGGCGTGAAGGCAATGCATGAACAGGTGATGCAGTGTACAGACTTGGTGTTGACATGCATGAGCAGGTGATGCAGTGTACAGACTTGGTGTTGACATGCATGAGAGTAACGAGTGTATAGACTTGATGTTGACATGCATGAGAACCCAATGTACAGACTTGGAAGCTTGAAGGCCAATGTACAGACTTGGAAGCTTGAACCAATGTCAATGTATAGACTTGGAAGCTTGAACCAATGTATAGACTTGGAAGGCCTGAACCAATGTACAGACTTGGAAGCTTGAAGGCCAATGTACAGACTTAGAAGCTTGAAGGCCAATGTGTAGACTTTACCAATGTATAGACTTGGGGTTCTGAACGTAGGTAAAGACTGGGAATGTACAGACTTGAAGAAATGACTTGAGACAGACACACTGCACGCTGTACAGACTTTGAGTGAAGGCATGAACAGTGAATCAATGTATAGACTTGCACAGTGCTGCCAATGTATATACTTTGATGATGATTGTGAGAGCATGCAGTGTAGGCAGTGTACAGACTTACCACAGACCAATGCATAGACTTTGCCAAACGATGCAAGCGACAATGCATGGGACGATCGGATGTACAGACTTGGGCTGTACAGACTTTGCGTGCAGGTTCCCAGCGTTGTATAGACTTGCTGCGTGCAGGCGGCCAGCAATGTATAGACATTGCAAACCATGCAACAGTCCACTGTATGGACTTTGAGTCCGTGTAGCTACAGTGCAGAGACCATGTACAGACTTGTACAGTGAATGCTCAAACGAATTGAGACGCAGGATGAGACGGACGATGTATAGACTTCTAGACACTGTAGACTTGAACAGCGTGAGACGTTAACTAAAACAGATGAGAATGTATAGACTTTAATAAGGAATGCACACGATGCAAAGGACTCTGTACACACTTGGCCAATGTGTAGACTTAGCAGTAGCATGATGGCGAGTGCTGTACAGACTTTGTGTGCAATGGCCAACAATGTGCAGACTTAATGATCAAGCAAGTGAGCGATGTATAGACTTAACCTTAAGACGCCGGATGCACAACCCAAACGATGTACAGGCTTGTTCCAGCAATGTACTGACTTAGAGTGAAGCCCATATAGAAAGCAGTTGAGCAATGTACTGACTTAGAGTGAAGCCCATATAGAAAGCAGTTGAGCAATGCACTAATGCAGGATAACACATCCATATGCCCAAGGCAGAACAATCATTCAGACCAATCATTCAGACACATATTCATGATATGCTATCATCAAAATCATTGAGTTCAGACTGCATGTCACAGTTAATGCATGAAACAAATACTGTATGAAGTAAACACATATGACATCAAACATATGAGACTTATAGTGTTTGTCATCATCAAAACACAATATCCAACAATCTCCCCCTTTTTGATGATGGCAACACTATGAGTCTCATGAATGAAAGAAATGCAATATTATTCAGACATTATTCAGACTATACTCATCAAAGTGTTCTCCCCCTTTGACTTCATCAAAAAGTAGAACAATACTTTGATAATCTAGTGATGTCCTATGAGACACTCAAAATAGATCATCAGATGAGGGCAACACAATATCAGAAGCAGTTAAAGTAATTCTCCTCCTTAGTCAAACAACTTATGCAGACATGCATATGCAACTAATACTGAGAGAATGTAGACAAGCATCATAATCAGACACACTAGCACATTGTCCCCCTTACAGATCGTCTCTCAAACAGACCAGAAAAATTCTTCCCTTATGATCCATGAGATAAGAGAAGACTACAAGGATGAACTCTGGTTATCCAAAGACTGCAAGTACACGGGTTAAACTGAGAGATGTGCCTCTCATATATGAGAACCAATGTGAATCAAAACACAGTGATAGAGAGCAACAGGATGAGCAGATTCAGCAATAAGTGAAAATTGAGATATAGAACTTTTCAGCATGATACCAACTTCATAGAACAGAATTTTAAGTTCTAGATTCCTCTATTATAAAAGCTTATGAAACCTTGATTGTCAGATATGGTTTAAGAATGATGTAAACCAAAATTTTTCCAAAAGAAATTGTACTCATATCTGAACCAACTCTTAATAAAAGGAACTACAAGCTCATATAAGATTCTAGTTCAACCAACTTCCATCTTAGTTTACTTTCCATGACTGCTTTAAGAGAAACATAAGTGAGTGCACCTGAATTTTAATTGTTCTTTCAGAAATTGATTTACACTTGTTCAAATTTTTTTTTAATGAACAATTTTGGTTTATCAACACCTTTTGACGTGGGGAGACACCTTGATCAGAGGCCTGAATCCCCAGTTACTCAGTGTGACAACCGTATTGCTTCTCCCATTTTAGAGAGCAGAGGTAGCATTAAAAGTATCTTTGGCATGAGAATGCACCTTGATCAGAGGCCAGAATCCCCAGTTACTCAATACAACTATGCCATTGCTCTGCCATATTTTCACAATAATTTCCAATCATCTCTTTAAACAGAGTTAACCATGGTACTTCATGACACAATCCTTTGGACATGTTTCTCAGTAACCACAGCCATTGCTCTGTCCATACTTTTACCCAGAATGGATTCAGAACAAGTTAGATGTTTAGGAACAACCACATACACTATATATCTCAGTCAACTTAGACATGGATAACAACTTTTCAGATTTCAGAAAGTCTTACATGAATTTACATGAAGCAGACAGTTAAAGTTTATTAAGAGGTTGAAACAGATATTTTCAAGTTCCTTGTGTCCAAACAAGAGTACATAAGACTTAAACCAATTCCAGTTAACAAATGTTCTTAAGCATGTATAATGGAAGGTTCCTCATTAAAGATGTTTTAACATTTATGAAGTAGTATTCAGGCTGAAGGTTTACTTCATATCTCAGCTCAGTAATTCAAGTGAGAATATTCAACAGACAGCATGGATTCTGAAGAATTGTAGCAAAGGAGCTGCTCTTGAGCAAAGAAGTTCAAAGTTGACTGAATAGAGGTGAAGCTCTCCTTCAGCAGATTTAGGAGAGGCAGACAGATACCAATAAGGTATAAATTCAGATTATGAACAACTTCAGAAGCAGTCAAGAAAGATCATTTGATACCACTTTGATGATGGAATCACTGACACTACAGATATGACAAGATGAATCAAGTAGGTGGATAGGAAGAGTTCAGACAAAGACACAACTGAACGGATTAAGCATGCTCCCCCTATCTATATGCAGTGAGACACTTCCTTCCCCCCTTTTTTTTGATTTTTCAAAAATAAGTGATATGCTATGCTATGACTCCCTCTAACTAAAAACACTGAATCATCTTATATGTCATGAAGACAATGCAGATGATGAATGACTATGCAACAACAGATTTAACATGCTATGCAGTAAATCTAAAAACAGTTGTGAGATTTCAAGAGTATGAATAATGCTCCCCCTAAATGTATGCATTCAATCTATCCTTTTGGCATTTTCAATGTAATGAAATGCAATGCAATTTACTACATGTATGCACGGGCATGAAGCAAAATATTCACATGAAGATGCAGACATTCTCTGATATGCAAATTTGACCCTTGGTACTTGGCGAAGGGAAGCCTCTACGCATAGTAAGAACCTTCAGACAGATTTCCTCTGCCCTTTAGTAACTTACCATTTGATATACCAAAGTGGTCATGCATGACAATGCAGTACCAACAGTCCTATATGCATCAGATTTTCAATGATTGTATGTCAAGTGCATGTATATGCAATTCACATATATGCACACATCTCAAAGTACAAACAAGAAGGCCCACAAAGCTCAATGCAAGAGTCAAACCACATAAAAAGCATGTATGCATGAAACTATGACTTATCAGATCAACCATAAATTTCATTTGAACAGATGTGAAGAATTTACCTGAATGGGGTTTTATCAACTTGGGTGCCTTGGTTTATTTCCCCCTTTTTATTCTTCAGCTTCCAAGGCACACCTGCAAGTTAGCACACTATTTTGCTTGGGCAGGTACCCAAACAGTATTGGGTCCTGCATGGTTAATAGTGACACCTTTGGCAGGTGTTCTAAATAACTTTTTAGCATGTAGGTCATCAGATCTCATCAAATAGGAATTATTCATTGAATGACCTAATGTACCACTATAATAGCAAGATGGAGTAGATTTCAGATTTGATTTATGCACATTCTTATTAGCATGAATTCTATGTACATATGCATGAAAATTTTTGTTAACAGAATTAAGATTCTGTTTACCAAAATAAGCCAGCCAACAGTCAGCAGCTCTATGGCCTGGCTTCCCACATTCTAAACATACAAGTGTTTTCCTTTCAAACACAAATCTATTTCTACCAGAAATGTTTCTATTGACAGAGAATTTACCAGATTTATAGTTAGGCTTCCTTCCCTGAGCATGCCAACATTGGGTAGCAATGTGGCCCATCTTGCCACAGTGAAAGCATGAACTAGAATTTCTTCCACCAGCCCTCAGCCAGCATTCAATGGCCCTGTGGCCTATCTTTCCACACTCAAAGCATGTAATGAGCTTATCTTTAAAAGTAAATTTGTTCTTATTAAAACCATGTTGGCTTGCAGGAAATTTACCATGATATGAATGAGATATTTTCTTACCATTTGCAAACCAGCATTGTGCAATTGTGTGTCCTAATTTATCACAGTGAAAACATTCAATTTTCTTTTTCTGAAATGAAGGATTTCTATCATGAAGTTTCCTAGCAGTCATATCATCCTTCTCCATCAATTTACATTCATGCATCAGATGACCAAATTTATGACAATAATGGCATAACATTTTCTTTTTAGATGCATGAGAGTGTGTGTGAGAACTGTGATCAACATGCCCTAATGAACCCTTTTTATTTATTTTCTGTTTTCCAATCTTTTTCTGATTTTTGTTTTGTTTTTTGGTTTTCTGAATGGTAGACTGAGAAGCAGGTGGGTTCTGAGAAATGTGAGAAGTAGAACTAGAAACAAAGGATGTCTGAATTTTATTTTCAAAATTCTTTTTATTTACAGGGTTATAACCTAACCCCTCCTTCTGAAAGTTGACCTTTGTTCCCAGCAATTTGTTCAGATTATCTTGCCCACCCACAAATTTAGACAAAGACTTTTTCAAATCCTGACTTTCATTTTCAAGAGTAATGATGAGCAATTCAGAATTAGCATTTTCTTCCTCACTCCTGTTGAGTGTTTCACTTAAGGTGGCATTGACATTTTTAAGATTTTCAATTTCAGTTTTGAGCTTTTCAACTTCTTCTGAATTATCGGACACCACACATTTACCTTTTTCAAATGTCAGTAATCTCTCTGACATGGTGGTGTTCAACTGTTTTAGTTTCTCAATTTCTTCCTTTAGACTAGTGTTCTCCTGCTCAAGTTTATCATCATCAAACAAAACATCAGTTAGGAAACTTGGATATTCTGATTTACAGTTTTCAAAGTTTTCCTGAAACTTTAAGTTCGCAACATTAACAGCCTCAAACTTTTCATTTATCAATCTGTTTTCACTTTCAAGATTGATTAATCTTTGTTCAGATTCCTGACATTATTTTCTGAGTTTTCCGTTTTCAGATTTGACATGATCAAGTTCTGATTGGATTCCATCTAGTTTCGACACTTGTCTTCTGAGTATTTCATTTTCAGTTATCAGAATTTTTAGATTTTCAAGATTTTCAGCTCCAGAAATAGGATCCCCTAGATTTGCTATCTTCTTTATCAGACTTTTATTCTTCTTCCTCAGTTTTTCATGGGAGTGTAACAGATTGGCATAAGCATCTTCCCAGTCATCTAAGGTGTAACTAGAAAAAGGATTAATTACCTCTTCAGCATCTTCGAATTGATCTTGATCACTGCTATGGTCGCTCTTGTCAGCCATCAGGCATGTGTTGTGATCCTTGGTGAGCTTTAGCTTCTCCAAAATCTCCTTGGCGGACCTGCAGTCATAAAAACAAGAATGTAGAGCCTTGTCAGTAGCTTCTTTCATTAGATTCAAAACTCTCTGATTCTCTCCATGTTTTGATCTGTGACTGTCAGTCCATTTGGACTCTTTCTTTGGTAGTCTGTGAGGACCGTGTGAGATTAACTTCCACAGATCCGGATCCAATGTCCTCACATACCGATGCAACCTTTCAAGCCATTGATCAAAATCATTACCTCTGAAGATTGGTGGATAACTCATCGAGATATGATAAATACACCAAAACCAGATGAGCAATGCAAGACACAAGATAGGGAGGCAAAATAACGAGCACAAGAAAGCCACTCTGAAATGCACCACAAAAGATGCAGGAACTACTGCGGATCGTTGGATCTAATGCACAGCAACCTGCTCTGATACCACTTGTTGGGTGTGGATAAGATGACAATGGAGATCCAGAGGGGGGGTGAATGGATCTACTAAAGATTTTTGGCCAAATTAAAACCGTATGAAGAGATACTCACAAGGTCGATGGACAAGCGCTCAAACAGCAAGGATGCAAACCCGATTGGACACTAGGACAGCCAAGGGAATCACGGTCCTAGCAACCATCTAGCGATAACAATCACACAGTCAGTGCAAACAAACCTTATCTACCCAATGAAATCATCTAGCAGAAGCAGAAATAGAAGTCACAGATCAAACCACTGCACAAGGGATTTTTTAGGTGGTTCGGTCACCAAGGCCTACGTCCACCCCTCACTCCAAACTGGAGTGAGGCTTCCACTAGCAATGCTAGAAACATTAGACTCAGTCTATGAACAAGTGCTGCCAAACAGCTTGACCAGGGGAACAACCTCCCCTCTTCCTCCCAACCGGAGGGACACCCCAAGTGACTCCCAGCCACTTGGAAACCAGAGACACACAGTCTCTCTTCCTCCAGACCAGGAGGGAACACCTGGACTTGCAACCCACAAGACCAGAACCGGAGGACCAATCCTCCCTTCCTCCAAACCGGAGGGGAACCTAGAGACCCAAGTTTCTCTTCCTCTGAAACCCAGAGGGAAGCACAGGTGACACCAAGTCACCTGCAAACTAGAGGTCTCGGACCTCTCTTCCTCCACAATGGAGGGAACCACTGATGACACTAAGTCACCAGCAACCTGGAGAAACAAATCTCCCTTCTCCTGAAACCACAGGAGGAACCCGATCCCCAACAGGGCAATCGGGAGAAACACAAAGAAATGTAAACGAAACCAAGAAAGGGAAAATACAGTAATCAGAAAACTGTAAAGATGGTAGCACAACTGTGGCTCTCAAATAGAGCTGACTGGCCTGGATATGATCCACGGTCCAGCAGGAACAAATCTTCAAGTAGCTTTGCTTCTTCTCCTCTAACTCTCTATCTCTTTCTCTTCTTCAATCACTCTCTGCTTTCACGGCTTCTCTTTTCACGATCTCTCTCTGCTCTGTCTAATCTTCTGCTCAGGCTCACTCCTCTTCGTTCTTCCTTCTAGGGGCTTTTCTTCTCTTTTTCCAGCTTATGCTTCGAAGGGGCAAAGAGACCCTTTATAGGGACAGAGCCTTCGTGTGGATCAAGCAGTAGCTAGGGCGTGTGTGCTTCAGTCCACGTGGCGGCTTCTCAGCATCTTGGATCACGTGCCAGGCGCCAGCCTCGGATCACTTGCCCAGTCACCTGCAAGATTAATGAAGAGTTCAGTCAATGAACAATATCAACACAGGCTGTACATACTTTACTCAGCAGGCAATGTATAGACTTAACAATGCATATGCACAATGATGCAATGTTCAGACTCTGCTGAAGACAGCTAGTCGATGTATAGACTTGGCTGAAGCCAACACTGAAGCAATGTTCAGACTTTGCTGAAGACTGGCAGAGGATGTATATACTTGCTATAATGCATGCATGATAAAGGAGCATACGGATGTATAGACTTTAAGTAAAGATGCATGAGCATTGTATAGACTATGCATATGCACACTAGCGAGTGTATAGACTTTGGCTTGATCAATGCACAATGCTCATATGGATGTATAGAGTTGGTCGTGTGAAGGAGGACGAGTGTACAGACTTATTGAGATAATGCATGATCAAACGATGCAATGTACAGACTTGATGGCGTGAAGGCAATGCATGAACAGGTGATGCAGTGTACAGACTTGGTGTTGACATGCATGAGCAGGTGATGCAGTGTATAGACTGGGTGTTGACATGCATGAGAGTAACGAGTGTATAGACTTGATGTTGGCATGCATGAGAACCCAATGTACAGACTTGGAAGCTTGAAGGCCAATGTACAGACTTGGAAGCTTGAACCAATGTATAGACTTGGAAGGCCTGAACCAATGTACAGACTTGGAAGCTTGAAGGCCAATGTACAGACTTGGAAGCTTGAACCAATGTATAGACTTGGAAGGCCTGAACCAATGTACAGACTTGGAAGCTTGAAGGCCAATGTACAGACTTGGAAGCTTGAAGGCCAATGTGTAGACTTTACCAATGTATAGACTTGGGGTTCTGAACGTAGGTAAAGACTGGGAATGTACAGACTTGAAGAAATGACTTGAGACAGACACGCTGCATGCTGTACAGACTTTGAGTGAAGGCATGAACAGTGAATCAATGTATAGACTTGCACAGTGCTGCCAATGTATATACTTTGATGATGATTGTGAGAGCATGCAGTGTAGGCAGTGTACAGACTTACCACAGACCAATGCATAGACTTTGCCAAACGATGCAAGCGACAATGCATGGGACGATCGGATGTACAGACTTGGGCTGTACAGACTTTGCGTGCAGGTTCCCAGCGTTGTATAGACTTGCTGCGTGCAGGCGGCCAGCAATGTATAGACATTGAAAACCATGCAACAGTCCACTGTATGGACTTTGAGTCCGTGTAGCTACAGTGCAGAGACCATGTACAGACTTGTACAGTGAATGCTCAAACGAATTGAGACGCAGGATGAGACGGACGATGTATAGACTTCTAGACACTGTAGACTTGAACAGCGTGAGACGTTAACTAAAACAGATGAGAATGCATAGACTTTAATAAGGAATGCACACGATGCAAAGGACTCTGTACACACTTGGCCAATGTGTAGACTTAGCAGTAGCATGATGGCGAGTGCTGTACAGACTTTGTGTGCAATGGCCAACAATGTGCAGACTTAATGATCAAGCAAGTGAGCGATGTATAGACTGAACCTTAAGACGCTGGATGCACAACCCAAACGATGTACAGGCTTGTTCCAGCAATGTACTGACTTAGAGAGAAGCCCATATAGAAAGCAGTTGAGCAATGTACTGACTTAGAGTGAAGCCCATATAGAAAGCAGTTGAGCAATGCACTAATGCAGGATAACACATCCATATGCCCAAGGCAGAACAATCATTCAGACCAATCATTCAGACACATATTCATGATATGCTATCATCAAAATCATTGAGTTCAGACTGCATGTCGTAGTTAATGCATGAAACAAATACTGTATGAAGTAAACACATATGACATCAAACATATGAGACTTATAGTGTTTGTCATCATCAAAACACAATATCCAACAGAAGTGTACTTATTACAACTGACATCTTGTGGACTTTACTAACACTTACATCAACAGACACAATGAAAAAGAGAACAAGAACATGAGTCCTACTATGACTCAAGACTTTCACTACTGAAGTAACTACAACGACTCTAAAGAAGAACACGACCGATGCTAACTGGCTCGCTCCTGCCATCACTCTTGCCTGAGTTCATCAGTTTGAGTCTCCTCATCCGAGCTACCTGAAAAGGTGGGGAAAACTGAGTGAGCGAGAGCTCAGTAGGATTTTATATCTCTATCATCAGACATAGTTTAAGTGATTAATCATTTCATCATGTATGACAATATGATAAACGAATCATAATAAACATATCAACATGCTATAAATGATAAATAAGAGAAAGAAAAGATAGATGGCAATTAAGAATAAGTGCAAGTATGACGAGAATTTTCCACGAGGGTTCAAGTAAAGTTTTCATGTGAATTGACCATGTCAAGCACGCACGTCATATCACGCAAGAATTTCAAGTAGTTGAGTGAAGTAGAATGTCGTAGATTAACATGCTAGTCATGCACTGCGGTGCAATGTCACACCTTGTCATTACAAACTCCCCGGGGCACAAGTACTTTCGGGCGTTCCTCTTAGGACCAGACTTGGCCCTTATGATGCGTTGGCACAGAAGGGGTTGGATCGTAGATCCCAATCTAGACATTCACTTATATAAATAGCCAAGAGTTCCAAGGTTAAACCATGTAATCAAGGCATTTCCATGTAGGAGTATAGATTTCTTAATGAAGTTCAAACAATAAGCTCTTCATCGATGGAATGAGTCATTTAAGAAAAATGACTTTAAGAGGGGCTTAATGGAATATCATTCCAATAATTGACCTAGAATAGGGTCAAAATTCGAGGTATGGCAGCCCTACAAGGCTGGATATAATAATCATGAAAACCAAAAGATTTCAGGTTGCTGAGAGAAGAAACGGTCGGCCAGGGACCGCCACTGGAAGGAGACAGTCACAGGGAGACCGCTTCCAGTAGGAGTTTGACCGAACCGGCTAAACCGAGTCGGGTCCAAATCATGAGCGCGTTTTGGGTCAAAACTGGCTGCATGGCTCTGAGAAGAAGACGGTCTAGTCAAGACCGTAGCCAAGGAATGGCAGTCTTGGAAGGACCGTTTTCATAAATCTGACATAATTTTGGCAGAGCTTTGTTCCGCCAAAATAAACTTTCAAATGGGTTCAGGTCTCGGTGGTATAACATGCTCAGCGTCCTAGTGGGAATCCCAGGCTTGCAGAGTCTTATGGAGGCCTCGGAACATTAGCACCTAGTCCGGTGGAAGGAATATCCGACGGAGAGGCATTCGATGTCCAAGAGTTGAAGGCTTGTAAATCCACGGAAAATGAGTGTAGTGGTAGGTCGAAACCACCAGAGGCACGACCCTAAATCAACTTGAAGAAGATAACAACTATGAGCCACAATTGAAGGTAATACCAAAGATCTTATAAGTTAAACCATGATTTGACCATTTATTTATTCCTTTTCTTCAACATTAGAAAAATAAGAAAAATGATAGAAATTTTGAACTTGACAATTTCAATAACCTAAATGATCATGTTTTGTAATGCTTAAGCCTTAATCAGTGAGCAAAAGATAGCATAAACCTAGCCTAAAACGCAGCAAACGAGCCAGCTTAAACGATGGAAATATGAGATAAAATGGTCTTCTGCTGACCGCAACCTACACCAGACGATCTCAGGAAGACCGCCAGGCTATTTTATCTTGTTTTTTTTTTTTCAAAACATGAACGCGTCTTTAAGGCTGGACGTGCCTAATAGAGGCGACAGACTGCTAGGGCGCGCCAATAATATCTCAAAATTAATAAAATAATGAATATTTATGAAGGCGTCTTAGAGGTAGGACGTCTCAATAAAAATTTTGTTTTGAAAAAAAAATTTGGGGAGATGAAAACGGTCTATCGCGCGGCCGTTTCTTCCCATGCGGTTCCTGGAAGGGCCGTTTTTAACACCGAGAACCCCGACAAACCTTGATTAAAATAGTGATTTCGAACGATATACTGAACCAAATTTAGGCAAAAAGGTATCGTTGGAAATGGCATTCAAAGATGAATAAGGTAGCATGATTTGATTTGAGTTTAGACTAAGTTAAACTAATGTAAGATGAACTGAAAGGGAAAGTAACCCTTCGGGTATACCTCCGAGTAAATTAAGAAATTCGATCGACATGGTTCATCAAAATTAAGCAAAAGAGCATCAAATGAAAAAGAACAGAGAGAGGAACATGCTGGTATATTCAATTAGTGGTTCAGCCTGAGAGAAACCTACCTTAATTGACAGGAAAAGGAAGAGGAAAATGCGAGCCAGAACCCTAATTGAACCGCTCCTAAAACACCAAAATTCACCCAAGTCCGGCCACGATCGACCATGCCGCTGGCCAAACGATCAAATGAGAGTCGTCAAGGGTCGAAGCCCTGTATTTATAGAGCCTATGGGTGGTTCTAGAGATCGAATCGAGCTATAGAGTCTAAAGAGGGGAAAACGGTGAAAAACTCGGGTCGATCAAATCCGCCGCCGCCGCGTCAAATCGAAGGGTCTAGGGTTAGGGTTTTTGAAGAAGAATCGGTCAACAAGGGTTGGGCTAGGGTTAGGCTTCGATTAGAGCCCATTAGGTCAAGAATTAAGGTCCAATTTGGACAATTTAGGTTGTTCATATAAAGCTACGATTTTTAGCCTAAATTTTGAAATTGGGCCTAATCAAATTTTATTCTGGGTTCTTTTCTTAAGACAAAGTTGTTGGAAATAACATTTTACTCAGGATATTATTTTTCCATATTTTTATTAAAATATTGAAATCTGAGCTAAAAAAATAATTAAATAATATAGTGATATTTAGTATTAAAAATTCAGGATGCTACACCTCCCCCACTTTAAGAAATTTGGTCCTCCAAATTTATCGAATCTGACTAACGAATACCAACCTTAGAATAAATCGGGATACAACTTTCTAATCGCTTCTTCGGATTCCCACGTGGCTTCTTCAATTCCGCGCCGACTACATTGGATCTTGACCATCGGAATGGATCGGTTCCTAAGTTGTTGCTGTTTGTAGTCCAAAATCTTAACAGGCTTCTCTTCATAGAATAAATCTTCCTTCAGTTCCAAGTCTGTATGTTGGATGATATGCGAAGGGTCGTATTCATACTTCCGTAACATAGACACGTGGAAGACATTATGAATGCCCGATAACTATGGTGGTAATGCCAGTCTATAGGCAACTTCGCCTACCCTCTCCATGATTTCGAACGGGCCAACAAACCTCGGGCTCAACTTGCCTCGGATTCCAAATCTTCTAATTCCTCTTGAAGGTGAGACTTTCAGAAACACATGCTCACCGACCTGAAACTCCAAATCCCTTCTTCTGTTATCAGCATAGCTCTTCTGACTGGACTGAGCAATCTTCAAACGGTTCCTAATGACTTGAACATTCTTGGATGACTCTGAAACAAGATCTGGTCCGAGCCAATGCTTCTAACGATCTCTTCCCAATCAAGAGGGGACCTACAGCTTCTTCCATACAAAGCCTCAAATGGTGCCATCTGTATGCTGGACTGGTAACTGTTGTTGTAGGCAAATTTGATCAAAGGTAAATGTTCATGCCAACTACCTCCAAAATCGATCATGCAGGCCCTCAGCATGTCTTCAACAATCTGATTAGTCCTCTCAGTCTGCCCATCAGTCTGAGGGTGAAAAGTAGTACTGAAGTTCAAACGAGTTCCCAAAGATGCTTGCAGACCTTTCCAAAAGTAGGAGGTAAACCTGAGGTCTCTGTCAAATATGATAGATACAAGGACTCCATGCAACCTCACTATTTCCTTCATGTACAGGGCATCCAAAACATTCATAGTCCACTTAGATTTAAAAGGCAAAAAGTGCGCAGACTTAGTCAAGCGATCAACAATCACCCAAATTGCATCAAAACTACTACGAGTTCTAGGTAAGCCCATGATAAAATCCATGCCGACAGTCTCCCACTTCCATTGTGGTATTTCGTGAGGTTTTAACTTTCCAGCAGGCCTAAAATGTTCGGCCTTGACTTGCTGACATATTAATCATCTGCTTACAAATTCGGCCACTTCTCTTTTCATGTTCAGCCACCAAAAGGTCCTCTTCAAATCTCGATACATCTTTGTAGCTCCTGGATGAATGGTGTACTTGGACCTATGGGCTTCCTCGAGAATCTTTTTCTTCACCTCTGCAGAATCAGGGACACAAGTTCTACCCCGGAACAATAATCTACCATCATCGGCCAACACAAAATCTAGTCAACTAGCCATCTGTTCTTTAATTTCCACTAGCAATGGGTCATTATCTTGCAGTTGCTTAATCTCTGCCAGCAACTCTAATTGGAGTTAGACATGAGCAATCATAACCCGATCTTCCTTCTCTGCGACATTAAGATCGAAGTTTGCAAACTGCTCTAACAACTTCCATTCCTGAAGTATCAAACTTACTAATCTAGCCATTGGCTTCCTACTCAAAGCATCTGCCACAACATTCTCCTTTCCAGGATGATACTCAATAGAGAAGTCAAAATCCTTTAAGTACTCGAGCCACCTTCTCTGCCTCATATTCAGCTCCTTCTGGGAAAATAAATATTTCATGCTCTTATGATCAGAGTACACGGTGAAAGTTTCCCCATATAGGTAATGTCTCCAAATCTTCAAAGCAAACACAACTGCTGCTAACTCCAGGTCATGAACATGATCATTCTCTTCGTGCTTCCTCAGCTGCCTAGAAGAATAAGCTATCACTTTTCCTCGCTGCATCAACACACAACCTAAGCCGATTCCTGATGCATCGATATATACTTAAAAACCTCCTTCTCCGGATGGCAAGGCCAACACTGGGGCAGTAGTCAAGCACTCCTTCAAAGTTTGAAAACTTTTCTCACAATCTTTCGACCACTCGAATCGATTCTCCTTACGAGTTAATCTAGTCAAGGGTACTCCAATCTTGGAGAAATCCTTAATGAACCTCCGATAGTAACCTGCTAGGCCTAAGAAACTCCTGATCTCAGTTGCATTTACAGGCCTTTCCCAATTACGTACTGCCTCCACTTTAGAAGGGTCTACCGAAATTCCATCTTTGGAAATAATATGCCCTAGAAAAGACACTTCTTGCAGCTAAAACTCACACTTACTGAACTTGGCATATAACTGATGATCCCTTAGTATTTGTAACGCCATCTTCAAGTGCTCCTCATGCTCCTCCTTGCTCTTGGAGTATATAAGAATATCATCAATAAATACTCGGCCCGCCATTGGTCCTCTTATTGCCATTTGTGGGTTTAAAATTCCCGGAGCTAGTAGTCTGCTCCCTCTTCTTGTCTTGACCTCTTATCTGGTCCATCATCTCCATCGTATCTTAGAGAACTTGGGCCTTTCTCACAATCTCAGCATAAGTGTGGATCTCCAAAGGTGCCAATTGGTTAATATACTGAAGCTTCAATCCATTCAAAAGTTGTTTGGCCTTCATCTTCTCCGTAGATACCAAGTGCGATGCATAGCGGGATAATCTGGCGAACTGCGCCTCGTACTCAGCAACAGATAAATTCCTTTGTTTCAGTGAAGCGAACTCTGCCACCATCTTTTCTTGCACACGATCTAAGAAATATTTACTATTAAAATGCCCCTTAAATTCATCCCACCTCGCCCGCCTATTACCAAGCGTCTCTTCCACGGCTTCCCACCAAGCTCGTTCATCGCGCTCCAACTGAAAAGTCGCCAAAAGGACTCATTCTTGGTCACCACATTGCATAACTCTGAATATACGCTCCATCTCCTTTAGCCAGTGCTCTGCCTCATCGGGGTCTACGGTACAGCCAAAGCATGGGGGATTCAAGCCGCGAAAGTTCCGGAGATCATCAGCTCCATGATGCGCGCCTCCTTGCACCAGCTGTTGTAAGGCCTAGGACAAGACCTGAACTGTGCGTTGCAAGTCTCGCCACTACGCGTGCTCAGCTACCATCGCGAGAAATTCCTACAGCGTAAAGAGAATTAATTAAGAACGTTCTACTGGATTCATTTTCTTAGAGTTGGTTAACTATCATAACCCGAGTCTCTACCTCATCTCACCGGGTCAGATTTTAAACTTTACTAATGTCACGGGTTCTATAACACTTCTTGAAACCTAGGGTCTAAAGAAAACCTAGGCTCTGATACCATAAAAACTGTCATGCCCCGTTGCGAAAAATCGGAACGCAACGGTTATAACAATCATGTCAATCAGAGGATACATTGCCACAAGAGACCATACGCCAAGGCAAAATAATTAAAATGCAAATAATAAAAACTTTATTGATAATAAAGATGAAGTGTACTTATTACAACTGACATCTTGTGGACTTTACTAACACTTACATCAACAGACACAACGAAAAAGAGAACAAGAACATTTGTCCTACTATGACTCAAGACTTTTACTACTGAAGTAACTACAACGACTGTAAAGAAGAACACGACCGACGCTAACTGGCTCGCTCCTACCATCACTCTTGCCTGAGCCCATCAGTTTGAGTCTCCTCATCCGAGCTACCTGAAAAGGTGGGGAAAATTGAGTGAGCGAGAGCTCAGTAGGATTTTATATCTCTATCATCAGGCATAGTTTAAGTGATTAATCATTTCATCATGTATGACAATATGATAAACGAATCATAATAAACATATCAACATGCTATAAATGACAAATAAGAGAAAGAAAAGATAGATGGCAATTAAGAATAAGTGCAAGTATAACGAGAATTTTGCACGAGGGTTCAAGTAAAGTTTCCATGTGAATTGGCCATGTCAAGCACGGACGTCATATCACGCAAGAATTTTAAGTAGTTGAGTGAAGTAGAATGTCGTAGATTAACACGCTAGTCATGCACTGCGGTGCAATGTCACACCTTGTCATTACAAACTCTTAGGGGCACAAGTACTTTTGGGTGCTCCTCCCAAGACTAGACCGGGCCCTTATGATGCATTGGCACTGAAGGGGTTGGATCGTAGATCCCAATCTAGACATTCACTTATATAAAATGACCAAGAGTTCCAAGGTTAAACCATGTAATCAAGGCATTTCCATGTAGGAGTATAGAATTCTTAATGAAGTTCAAACAATAAGCTCTTCATCGATTAAATGAGTCATTTATGAAAAATGACTTTAAGAGGGGCTTAATGGAATATCATTCTAATAGTTGACCTAGAATAGGGTCAAAATTAGAGGTATGGCAGCCCTACAAGGCTGGATATAATAATCATGAAAAATAAAAGATTTTAGGTTGTTGAGAGAAGAAACAATCGGCCATGGACCGCCATTGGAAAGAGACGGTCACAGGGAGACCGCTTCCAGTAGGAGTTAGACTGAACCGGCTAAACCGAGTCGGGTCCAAATCATGAACGCATTTTGGGTCAAAATTGGCCGCATGGCTCCGAGAAGAAGATGGTCTAGTCAAAACCGCAGCCAAGGAATGACGATCTTGGAAGGACCATTTTCATAAATCCGACAGAATTTTGGCAGAATTTTAGCAGAGCCTTGTTCCGCCAAAATAAACTTTCAAATGGGTTCAGGTCTTGGTGGTACAACCTACTCGACATCATAGTGGGAATCCCAGGCTTGCGGAGTCTTACGGAGGCCTCGGAACATGAACACCTAGTTCGGCGGAAGGAATATCCGACGGACAGGCATTCGATGTCCAACAATTGAAGGCTTGTAAATCCATGGAAAATGAGTGTAGCGCTAGGTCGAAACCACCAGAGTGGCACGACCCTAAATCAACTTGAAGAAGATAACAACTATGAGCCACAATTGAAGGTAATACCAAATATTTTATAAGTTAAACCATGATTTGACCATTTATTTATTCCTTTTCTTCAACATTAGAAAAATAAGAAAAATGATAGAAATTTTGAACTTGACAATTTCAATAACCTAAATGATCATGTTTTGTAATGTTTAAGCCTTAATCAGTGAGCAAAAGATAGCATAAACCTAGCCTAAAACGCAGCAAACGAGCCAGCTTAAACGCTGGAAACAGGAGAAAAAACAGTCTTCTACAGACCGCAACCTGCACCAGACGGTCTCAGGAAGACCGCCGGGCTATTTTATCTTCCTTTTTTTCAAAGCATGAACACGTCTTTGAGGCTGGTTGTGCCTAATAGAGGCGTCAGACTGCTAGGGCGCGTCAATAATATCTCAAAATTAATAAAATAATGAATATTTATGAGGGCGTCTTAGAGGTAGGACGCCTCAATAAATTTTTTTTTTGAAAAAAAAATTGGGGAGAGGAAAACGGTCTATTGCACGACCGTTTCTTCCCATGCGGTTCTTGGAAGGGTCATTTTTAACACCGAGGTCCGCCGATGGCGAACCTCGATAGACCTTGATTAAAACAATGATTTCGAACGATATACTGAACCAAATTTAGACAAAAAGGTACCGTTGGAAAGGGCATTCAAAGATGAATAAGGTAGCATTCTTTGATTTGAGTTTAGACTAAGCTAAACTAATGTAAGATGAATTGAAAGGGAGAGTAACCCTTCGGGTATACCTTCAAGTAAACTAAGAAATTTGATCGACATGGTTTGTCAAAATTAGGTAAAATAGCATCAAATGAAAGAGAACAGAGAGAGGAACATGCTGGTATATTCAATTAGTTGTTCAACCTGAGAGAAACCTACCTTAATCAACGGGAAAAGGAAGAGGGAAAATGCACGTTGGAACCCTAATTGAACCTCTCCCAAAATGCCAAAATTAGTCCAAGTCTGTCAACGATCGACCACGCTGCTGGCCTAACGATCAAATGAGAGTCGCTAGAGGTCAGAGCCCTCTATTTATAGAGCCTATGGGTGGTTCTAGGGATCGAATCGAGCTATAGAGTCCAAAGAGCAGAAAATGGTGAAAAACTCGGGTCGATCAAATCCGCCGCCGCTAGGCAAATCGAAGGGTCTAGGGTTAGGGTTCTCGAAGAAGAATCGATCAACAAGGGTTGGGCTAGGGTTAGGCTTCGATTACAACCCATTAGGGCGAGAATTGAGGTCCAATTTGGGCAATTTAAGTTGTTCATATAAAGCTACGATTTTTAGCCTAAATTTTGAAATTGGGCCTAATCCAATTTTATTCTGGGTTTGTTTCTTAAGACAAAGTTGCTGGAAATAACATTTTACTAAGGATACATAATTTTCTATATTTTTATTAAAATTTTGAAACTTGAGCAAAGAAAATAATTAAATAATATAGTGATATTTAGTATTAAAAATTCAGGATGCTACAGGTTTTGAGTTGAAAGCTTTGTTTTTCTTTTGTGTATATTTATACTAAAAAAAGTTTAAAAAATTGAAGTGTGTCTTCCCTTTTACATCTCCTTTAAAAAAAACATAACGTATGAGGGATCACGCTCCAAGTAAGTACCCTAAGCTCCTTCATTCCATTTGATTTTATTTCATTAGTTTTATATTTTCCTGGTCTGATAGGTTCACATTGTGGGTCTTGTGGTATTTGGGTTTACTCTCTTATGGAAGTCGGTCGGACGACAAACGCCTTAACGGGCTAGTGGTTCTCTAATTAGGTCCCTACAGAAGTAGGGGGAGCCTCCCACTATCTCACCCCTTACCTGGCCAGCGGAAATATTGAGGGTGAACTTAAGTTGCACTTTAGTCATTTTGTGAAACCCCATTTGTAGGTCTAGGTTGCATTTAGGTCGTTTGGTAATTTATGTGTTAACTTGTTAGTGTTAGCAAAAAAAAAATCATATCTATGGATCGGGCTTTTAATCAAACTAATTACTTGGCTCAAAATCAATTCATTCCTATGGACCCAAGCTTCTTTACACCACCTACCTTTCAAGATGATCACACATGGGCCCAGTCAGCCCATTATGTAGGTGAGTACCCGACCCAATATCAATCTTTCACCCAATCTTACCCGACCATTAATGAAAGCCCATTTCCTTGGTCAGCCCAACAAGAGAACTCCACACCTCTGGCAGCCTAATATCCTTATCTTCCCCAAAACCAGGACTAAGTTGCTTAATCTTATTTAGGGGACCATATGTCATTCTTCCCTCATGAACAAGCTTCAACATGTCAAAACCTCTCTACACCTTCTTGCACTCCTATCTTTGAGTGGGGAGATCAAAATAATTTCTCTTGAGAAAATCCTCAATATCAAGCTCCATGCCCTCCCGAGCCAAATTTTCAATCCCAATTTGATCAAAACCAATATTGAGAGCATGACACATACTTTCCATCATCTCATTATCTACATAAAGACTATCCTTCTCAATATGATCCTCAATACATCCATTCTACCCCTCTATACAATAGTCCCAATAATGAAGAAAAATTCAACCAATTGACTGAAATCATCTTGACTAATCAACAAGTCATTGACTCCCTCCAAACCAAATTGGACCAACTCACAAGAGCCACATATGAGTTAGCGATGGATCAATTGCCTAACCCCCTTGATGCAAACTTTGAAGATCAATTCCCTCAATTTACCCAACACACTTATTCTTGCCAACAACCTATGGTTCCTCTGACGAATGAATCTCTTGACCTAGGTAATGAAGAATTATGGACGAATTATATCAAAGGGAATTTGGGGTGACTAGCTATTTGACTAAGGAGTCCATACCCATCTATGAGGAGAGCCACAATGAGTTGGTTGAAATCAAGTTGGGGGGTAAATTAAATGATGTGCAAAATGGTGCCATTCAAAATTATGAAATTGAGAATATCAATGGCCCAATTGAGGAAGAATATAGAAAAGAGGATTGTCTAGCTAAAAATGATGATGACAAAGTAATGGAATGCGACCCTCCTCACTTGAAAGAATATCATGAAAGGACCGCATCAGAAGATTTCTCATTTCATCTTACGACTCCACAATCAAAAATTTTGATTGACATTCTCCCTATGATAGAATAATGTGAACACTTTGATATGGAGAGTATCATCATTAACTCATGTGAGGAAAAGCATAACGAAGAGGGTAGTATTGACGTTGCAGATATGTTGAATGGTAACCCTCATGAGAAGAGAATGGTGAAGGGCATTTGAATGAAACATTTACCTCTCATTTAGATGTCCCACTTGTGGAGAATATAATTGATAATGTCATTTTGATAGAAGATATTGATAATGGGGCATCACTTGAAGAAATTGATAGCATCACTCCAAACACCAAAGACCCATTTTAGGAAATGCATTAAAATGAGGACTACTTTAAAGAGGCACTAATGAAAATATTTCGTTCGATCTGATTGATTTCCCTCCTTTTAATGAAGTCTCATTAGAAAAGTTCACTTTCAATCTTGATCAAGAGGCTCAAATGATAATTGAGGGGCATATAGAAGAATTAGAGGCCAAAGGCCCATTTGAGGAAATGCATGAAAAGGAGGACTACTTTAAAGAGGCACTAATGGAAAATTTTTCGTTTGATCTAATTGATATCCCTCCTTTTAATGAAGTCTCGTTAGAAAAGTTCGCTTTCAATCTTGATCTAGAGGCTCAAATTATAATTTAGCGGCATATGAAGAATTAGAGGACTTTTCAGCTTATGAGCATCACAATGTGACTCAAAACTGGCCGGTATATGGAATTGCAGAATGGGAAATAGCCATGGAAGGAGTCATCCAATGGGAAAATAGAGGTGAACAGACCTGGGGGGTGGTTCTGGATAATACAGGCTTCAAACTAGCAACAATCATTAGCTTTGATCCATACTTAACCGCCATGAAGGAAACATGGTTTGCATACGTTCCAAATGAAAACATCAATAATGTGCAAAATCAACACCTTTCTAGCCCACGTACATACATGTTAAAGCTTGTCCTCCAATGGCATAAGGCCGGGAATTTAAGGGAGGCTGAGATCTTATGGTGGCTAATCATTAAATCAACCCGTTGGTTATTGAGCCATGTTGCATCTGGCTGAAGACATTAAACTTAGCACTTCTTGGAAGGTAACTCAAAGTTTTTGTAATTTTCATGTGACAATAAATGGCTTCTTGGGAGGCAACCCAAGTTTTTATTGTGGTTTTACTTTTATTTTGCAGGTGTGAATAAATGATAAGTTAGGGGGAGAGAGGAATAATTGCTTGAACCTCTGCCTAGCCTTCAAAAGCCAAGTATAACCTTCTATTCATGTGAGGATGCCCGTCGAAGTTCACCTCTATCAGGTTGTACCTTTCCTTCCCAAGCATTCATATGCGCATTGTTCTATTTCTATATGATTCATATCATCAAAAACAAAGTTGCTTAAGTTGGGGGGTAAGGGTAATCATTGTAAAAATCTCATACAATCTGATGTCGCATTTTATTTTTTATTTTTAATAAGTAGCCCCAACTGTGTTTTTATGGTTCATGCTTTCATGGAAGAGACTCTAGAATGAAGAAAGATTAAGGAGAAGGGCAATGAAATCTTATTTGATCTAGCCTTGGAAAATTGACTGAGAATCTCTTAAAGTCTATTAGCACTTAAAATATATATATCATCACTTGCACACTAATGAAGCAGGAAGGACAAGCCTTCTGTTATTTTGATATGGTGTCTGATCCTCTACATCTACTATTGAAGTGACAATTTTGACACGCTATCTGCCCAGTTACCTATCAAATATGTGCAAAGCACATTGTTGAAAAAAAAAATAAAAACCATGGAAAATGCCCTGGATCATAGCAACTGGGCATGCTTCTCCTAAGGTAAGAGATGAGGTTCGCGTCCAACGGTGAAGGGATGTACAGCACCATGGGTTAGAAAAAAAAGATGATGCAAAAACAAGGTAGAATAAAGCAACTGTACTGAATGCTCTGATCTGAGAGGTGTAGAGTTGAAAGACACATGTTGTGCCCCATCGTATTTTGACGAAGAAAAATCATTCTGCTCAAAGTCTAATTTGCATTGCATATCTTTTTGTGAATGTGTGTCAATTTGAATGGTCACATGAATGGCCATCCTTGAGTAGAAATTGAAATGCTTATACACTTAATCAATTTGGTCTTGTTTTTAATGCATTGTGTGAGTTCAGCTAGTCTTGGACTACATGTTAAATTCATGTAAATTGATAAGATATCAAGGTGGTTAAGGGTTGATTGAATCATATCTGAAATGGGTTTTCCATGGATGAATCTAATTTGATATGTGAGCTTGTGCTACGAATGAATTGAAAGACCCTATTTTACTCTCATAGGTGAAGTATCACATGGCTTCTTATAGCAGGTTGAAGGAACTTTAACAAACTGTTTGTGTATTTCATTTTGATTGATTAAAGAAAAATTGACATGAATGGATTTGGGTACATAGTGCAGGTTCAAATTGCTCTCAATCTGTTGGATCCATGGTAATAATTTTTGTTTGAATGTATTTCAGTTGCCTAGATTGGGGTTGTTGCATATTTCATAAAATCTGGGCTTTCTGAACTTCGGTCGACCGACCCTTCCACTTAGGTCGACCGAATTTCCCAGTGCTGCTGGAATCAAACCCTGCGAAAGTTCGGTCGACCGAACACCTGGCTTAGGTCGACCGAAATTCCCAGAGCTCCCTGAAAAAACTCTGATAAAGTTTGGTCGACTGATCCCTTCGACCGGTTGACCGAATACGGTGAATGACCCAATATTGTTAAGTCTGAAACCCATCTAAATGGGATCCATTTGGATTCATACTTGACCCTAATACCTTTAGGGCATTCATACATATGTTAGACTCATTTTGAAGGGTTTTCTCTATTGGACATTTAAGTCATTTTGCATCCCTTTTCATTGGGTATATGTAGCCTGCGATTTTCATACGATGGAAATCTTTTGGGGGCTAATTGTTTTCATTCTCTTGCAGTAGAAGGAAGAGGAGGGTCGCACCATCGAAGGAGGAGGAGCAAGAGATGCTGTAGGAGGTCATCTATGAGCTGTCTTCACGATCTTTTCTCTTGAGCATTTCCTGTACGACTAGTCTAACTCCACTCCCAGGATCAAGCTCCAAAAGCACCCTACCATTCCGATCGACGAGATTTATTGGAGATCTGAGGGGGAACTCTTGAACTTCATTCCTATACTTTTATTTGAGCATAGATCAATATCTAGACTGGTTACTATATTTTTCATTTTCCAAATCTGTATACAATGGGCGGAGCATCATCTCTGAGTGTGCATGTTTTATCATCTTTGTGCGAGAACACGCGTGTGTGTGGGGCCATTGTGCCCGTGTGTGTTTGTTTTGCTACCATTGTACAGCGTGGTTAGTGGAATCCTCTCAAGTTGAGAGGGGTGGACGTAGGACTGCACTAGGTGTGTTTGAACCACCTAAAAAATTCTTGTGTTGTGGTTTGCTATCTGTGTGATTATCGCTTTACATTGTCTGTCTTGATTACGTGTGTGATGCGGTGAGTGGAGAGTTATATATATATATAATCTATGCACATTTCACACTTTGTCTGAGTGGTTCATACAAATTGTCGTTGGAAAGTTGTGAGATCTCACTTGATATTCACTCTGTTAATCCTTTTTGTTCTGAGATTAGAGTGTTTTATAATCTCATCTAATCATCACAACATCTAGTTTCTAAAAAAGGGGCGCAATCAATTCACAACCCTCTTGCTTGCATTCCTAATCGGGCCAACAGTTGGTATCAGAGCCTTGGCTCTGTTTTATTTTGAAACCTCATAGTTTAGAGTGATCTGTTAGGAATGGCTAACAAAGGGTTGATGCCCAAAGGGCATTCTATACACAAGCCTCCCTACTTTAATGGAAATAACTATGGTTATTGGAAAATTAGAATGATGGTTTTTCTCCATGCTCAAAGTCATGAAATATGGACTGTTGTTAAGAATGGTCCATACACTTTACCCCTAGATGAGGAGCAGTGGAATGATGATCATATAAAGAAGTCTACTATGAATTTCAATGCTTTAAATATTATTCAGTGTGCTATTCACTCGACTGAATATGCTCGTGTTTCTATGTGCAACAGTGCGAAAGAGATGTGGGATAAGCTGAGATTGATTTATGAAGGAACCTCAGAGGTTAAGGAGACGAAAGCAAATATGCTTATTTGGGATTATGAGCTGTTTCATATGAAGGGAGAGGAAATGATCTCCGAGATGTTTGCACGTCTTATGGAGATTAGAAATGGACTGAAGTCACTCAGGAAGGATTTCAAGGATACCGACTTGGTCAGAAAGGTGCTGAGGTCGTTGTCACCCAGTTGGCACACCAAGGCAACTGTGATAGAAGACTCAAAGGATCTATTAACACTTTCATTGGATGAACTCATAGGGTCCTTAATGGCCTATGAGATAAATATCAAGAGGACGGAAGAGGGCACGAAGAAGAAGAAGCCAATAGCTTTGAAAGCAAACCCAGACCCAATCTCAAGCCAGGAGGATTCCACGGACAACACAGATGATGAAGAAGTCGCCATGCTTACAAGAAAGGTCAGACAGTTTCTGCGCCAAAGAAGAAGGTTTGGTGGAAAGTTTAGGAAAGGAAAGAGGCAATTCAAGCAGAAAAATGAACCATCCAAATTGGCTGAAATCATGTGTTATGAGTGCAAGAAAATGGGCACATGAGAGGTGAATGTCCCGAGTTGCAGAAAAAGGCCAAGAAGGATAAGGGGAAAAAGCCAAAGGCCATGAAGGACACTTGGAGTGATGAGGACGAGGACGAGACCACATCTGAAGAAGAAGAAAATATTGAGGAGATTGTCAAGAGCTTGTGCCTTATGGCACAAGAGGATCATGAACAGGTAACTTCTGATTCTGAGCTAATTACAAAGGATCAATGACAATTGGAATATGAAGATTTGTATGAAAAATACAAGAGGATCAGTGTAGATCGTGATAAATCCACACATATGGAACAAACCACTCATATGAGATATATATATAAAATGATGGAGATGATAACAAAGACAAAAGAAAGCACGTGGTGCTATAAAGGAGAGTGATCGCCAGAGGGGTTACCTCAATAATAAAAATAAATGATCGCGAATACCTGGTGATAAGTGGGATGCGGGATGGATTGTGAATTCCTTCCTCCTCCTTCTATCGGCCGGCCGATGAAGGGGGTTCTCCTTATTGATTACCCTTGCAAAAAAAAAGAACAAACAAGTAGAAAAGATGGATCAGCCCAGAGTGAATGTAGTATCAATCCCAAATAGATGATATGATGATGAAAGGGAACACAACATACGCACCTCTTTTTTTTTGGTTTTTAAAACCCCTAAAGAGTTAGGGAAAGGAGAAATATGATACTAATGCAAGAAAAGAAAACGGTGGATGATGACCGATGGAAAAGCACAAATAGATAAGCAAAAGACCCCTGCTGTCCCTGACGACAGTAGAGGGGAACCGGGGTTGATGCTGCTGGCAGGAAGAAGAGGAAGCAGAGAGCTCTTTTAAAAGATCGCACAAGAAGAAGATGAAGAGAGCCTCTGTAAACCCTGTATGTATCTATATGTATAACCTCTGACCTCGGTAACCTCTGTCAAGATCGACCAGAGCATGCTTATATAGGGTTTAGATCAAGATAACCACAGATTTGGAAAGATAAGAACGGGCAATGGTTATCAATGGCAAGGACTCCAGTTCCCTGATCGAGCAAGGTGACCAAAGAAGGCAGGGAACTATTCAGGAAAGGCACAGTCCAACAGGACACCGAAACATAAAACGCGACCTTTAGAAGGGCGTCAAATTTGAATTGACGACCTACCTTAAGACGTTACTCCATAACACGACCTGGTCAAGGGCGTCACTTCTTGGATTTAAATTTGGAAATAAAACTTTCTTTATTTGAAAATTATGAGAAAATGCCTGAGATAAAGGCGTTACTTGAAAACACGCCCTGAGGAAGGACGCCAATCAGTAATTGGAATTTATTTTGAAATCGGATAATACCAGGAATTGACGCCCTGACATTTGGTCGTCCTTTCTTTTGAACACGCCCTAGGTAAGGTCACTTTTAAAATAACGCCCCTCTTCAGGTCGCGAATCACAAAAAATGCAAGAACAGACCAAAAAACCCACAAAAATAGAAAAAAACTTTATATTATGCATGTATTGAAGTTCACTTTGGGGCGTCAACATAGTGACACGAGATTTGATCAACATAGCGTCAATTTTGGCGTGTCTACAGCTGCCCCGCCTTGGCGTCTGCTTTGCAAGGGAGTGAGACAAAAATGAAGCGAAAGTGCAAATAACGGAATGAAGTGGAATGAACTGATAAGTAGACGCCAAGGTGTGATGTGACACGCCTTAGACACCAAGCATTGAAAATCTTTCCAAGATTCTGAGTGAAACAACTCCGAGTGATTCCAAGGAAACATCAATTTGCTGGATAAAGGAGATTAAACTAAATAAGAAAAAATGTGCGCGCGGCACGATAAGGAGACACCATTGGAGAGCGGTTACCAGCCAACGTGGACGTGCTACAACCAAGGTGGATTTGTAGAAAAATAAAGGGAATTGAGATGGAGACTCAGCAAAGGAACATTTTCAAGGAACCGGCCTGAGCGGCTTCAGAGAGAATAAAGTACTCAATTTGGAGTGGAATATCTCATGTCAACTCAATCAAGAACGAGTGACTTTCATTATTACCATAATATGAAGATTTTCATCATGAAATTCAAAATCCTACATGATGCATGCTGGGCTAAAAGAAAAAATAAAACAAACTAAAAATAGAAAATAATCAAGGATAATATTGCTAAGCCATCTAGACTTGGTCAAGAATCCATCCCTCTGAGCTGACACTGAGCCGAAGCCCGTTTGTCCGCGCATCATCTCAGAATGTGGAACCATCGTCCCAAACCTTGGATGACTCAACGGCCTATCCGTGTGATCAAGACTCTCCTGGAATTATCACTATTTTTGATGAAGGGGAACTCAAATTCCAGGTTCATCAGAACCACAAGGTCCTTGATGTATTATAATAACATAGAATACCATATAGTAATAATGCTTACAGGAACGAAATACAAGAACAACATGATGTTACTCCAATAGTGATCCGAGCATCTCGAAACCTGCAATCCTCTGCACTTGAAAGTTCATTAGCCTTCCCACAATTTCAATATGAATAACCCTCAATTCAAAGCATGACATGATCATAAGTGCTAAATTAAAAATAATTCCAACAAAATAATAGCACTTAAAGCATGTAGGTAAGCAAATTCATAAGCTCACAAATTCACGCCTGGATTGAACGGCGTCAAAAACAAAAAAGGCGCCTGGCATGAGGGCGTCAAAAGAAGAAACACGCCCTTCCAAAGGGCGTGAAATGCATCGAGAGTCCAGGAAGAAGACGACCCTGGAAAGGGCGCTACACAAAACACGACCTCTGTCAAGTCGTCAATTCATAAATCGACCCCAACAGAAGGCGTTAATTAACATGCTTCCGTTTCCAACGCAAAAGCTAAACCCAGTCCTAATAGCAACCAATCTCACAACTCCGAACAGCCCTAAGACCCCTCGAACTTCTATAAAAGGAGGACACTTCCTCTGATCAACCAACGCAACCTCTGAGAGTTTCTATTCTATGCTTCTTCTGTTCGTGTTCTTCTTCTCGTAGGGACTACAACCGCCCGAGCCCTTCCTGCAAACCAAAGATGGAGAGGGCGTTTAAGAGGTCCAAAACTTCTACTCCTCGACTAACTGAGATCAACGGTCACATAAGCAGTAGAATCTCCATGAACCAGGTAAAGTATTATTTCTTCTGTTCTTCCCTTATCTTATCTTCACTGAACTACTTCTGTTGCTCATGCATTCTCCTTCTTTTCTTTCTTTCACAGGATTATCCAAATGTCCCAGGAGCTAGGAGATTTACAAAAATTAAGTGGCTGCCACTTATCCTTTCCAAGTTTTCTTCAGATATGAGGGTATACCTAGCAAGATGGCACCTCCTGAGCCTAGTTACCCATGCTAAACACCATGATCAAATCCATCTTGATTGGGCAGCTATAGAAGCTCTTGTAGAGATATGGCATCCTTCTACTCATACCTTTCTCTTCTCTACCTTTGAAGCCACCATCCTATTAGAAGAATCAGAGATGATCTTAGGTTTAAAGAGAATGAAGCAAGGGGATGAAGAGAAGATGGCCTCATGGGTGTACAAGAGAGCGGATCAAGCTAAAGAAGAAGAAGAGATAGAACGGGTGACAAGGCCTTCGTGGTATGCTTAGCAGGAGCACTCTTATTCCCATCCATGGAAGATTTTCTAGAGGAGGCACAGTTGAGCGCCGTGGTGAGCTTATGGGAGGGAGAGAGAGTGGGACCGGCTATTCTAGCCTATCTCTATAGCGGGCTAACCTCAGCAGCAATGGGAAGACCCATCTACGGATGCATGCTAGCACTCTCCAGTTGGGTGGATCTTTACTTCAAGTTTGATCCATGTGATGAAGCCCAACAATCCTCAAGAATCTTCTCAAAAAGCCCACTCTTTTACATGACCGGTTCACTTGGGATAAGCAATAGAGTGATGAACCGAATTCCTCGAATCAAGAAGAGAGTGGAATGACGAGAACACCTCAAGGTGATGCCAAAGAATCTCTTTACTTGCGCCCCGGGAATACTCAAACTTCAAGAGCTCTTTCTCTCCCGGTACGGACCTTAGACTCATCGGCGCTTCAGATTTTGTGCTATACAATTCATATCGGTGCCTTCCTCAACTCGGGCTTCCACGGCAAGTATTTGAAGATCCATCTCATCTTCCTCCAATCAAGACACGGGACCTTGGCAGCAATGAAGATGGAGAAGAATGTACCACAATCCAAGCCTTGTGGAAAATCAATAAGATTCATCAACCTGTTGAAATCTTGGAAGAAGATAAAGACCAGTGGAAATCTTATGTTATTGCTTTGAGAAACTTGAGGTCCAAAGGGGCTCATTGAATGTACTGTGATCTTCCCTTTTAATGAATAACAATGATGATACCTGATTGAGCCAATTTCATAGTATTTCAGATCAAATCTTCCAAAACCCGTGATTCTGTTGCAAATAACGCCTCAAGGAATGTCGTGAATTCATAAAAGGACGCCTCAGCATACGCCGTTTTCAATATTCCAGCTCACAAATTTGACGCCTCCACAAATGGGCGTTAACTGAATAACGACTTAAAATAGGGCGTGAATTGATTCAAATTCCCAAAATATATTCGTTGAAATGTTAAAAGTAACGCCCTTAGCTAAGCCACGGATCATCAAAATAACGCCTCAAGCTCGGACGTTAATCATAAACAACAATTATTACTTCCATTACATCAATCAACCAATATTGAATGCGTCTGACGACGGTTTTGATTCCCCATGCACACGGAAATAACGCCTCAAGAAACGTCGCCTATTATCAAAACACGCCCAGACTGATGGGCGTCAATTCCACAAAACACGCCCTTCCTCAAGGCGTGTCTTCTTCTCGAATGCCAAAAGGCCTTTTCCCCCCTTTCTTCTTCCTCCTTCGTCCTACTCCCTCTGTTCTTCTGCAAGCCCTAATCGAAACCCCCCCGTTCTCCCTTTCTCAATCTCTCTCATTCTCTTTCCCCTCTCTACACCCCAGCCCTAGCCATGACCGGTGGCGCACCCAAGCGGCAGCGTGTGACTGCCCCAGAAGTGGTGGATTTGGGTGATGAACAAGCAGCCGTGGATGGGCCCCCCCTGGCGGCGGTTGAAGACGTATCGGCGGCGGCGGCCGGCGACGAGGCCACAAGAGAAGAAGATGAGGAAGATGAGGATGATGAAGCAGCAGAAGAAGAAGGAGGCGAAGGTGGTGAGGAACACGGTGGTGAAGAAGAAGAAGGGGGTGGTGATGAGCCACCGCCCACGGCGGCGGCTCCTCCCCGTGCCGGCCAACTACGGCGACCCAGGCAACCACGACCTCAGCCACAAGGACCAAAGCACAAGAAGGTAGGCCCCCAACCCCGATTTCTATTTTTTTAATTTTATTTTTATTTTCATTTTTTCTGTAATTTCCATAGCCCTCGGGGTAGAAACCCTGCAACTCAGAAAAGAGACGCCCCCCGTGGGGGCGTGATTTAGAGATGAAACGCCACTCCCAAGGGCGTTAGTTCAAATTATTTTCTACAAAATAATTAATTTCATGAAAACACGCCCTACAGCATGTCACCCATTTAAATTCATCATTTTTCATATCATGCTGTTAATTTCCATGCTTGAATTATTTTTCCATGAATTATTCGTATGCTGTTATTTTTATTTCATTTTCTGAAAATCCTGAAGACAACGCCCCCCACCAGGGCGTTAATTCAATGAAAGATGACCAAACCAGCGGTCGTCAAATCATTAATTTCAAAAATTATTATGAGACCCAAACACTCCCATTTGGAAACAACATCCCACACAGGGGCCTGACTTAAGCAAAAGACGACCCTGGGTTGGGCGTCTCCTAAAAAAAACTTTATGAAATTAGAAATTAACCACCAAACCATGCCCAATACAGAGGCGTTTCTTAGATAAACAGCGACTTTAGGGGAAGTCGTGAATTCAAAGCACACTTAAGAACCACGCCCCTCCCAGGGGCGCTAATTCAACGAACCACGACCCAAGGGTGGTCGCTAATTAAAATCAAACATCAACATAACCCAGGGCAATCAAAATGAGATTCAGCATGAATAATCAAAATAATTAAGCGAAAATTCTTTTCTTTATGCATGCAGGGGTTGATGAGGACGCGCATCTCCTGGGTCATGGTCCGGGCAGCATACTACGGCCTCCCTGAGTTTCAGAGAGCGAGGGTAGATGCCATGGGGTTTGGGGCCTTTCTATCCATAGAGCTAGTTAGGCCAGACCTACCACTTATCCAGGTTCTACGGGAGAGATGGGACAGGACTAGCCGGGCATTCCTGATGCCCTGGGGGCATATGGTTCCTACCCTGGAGGATGTAGCCAGGATTACAGGGTTGAGGGTAGACGGAGAGGCTGTGAGCGGGATCACCTTACCAGACTACACCGAGCTTACCCAGAGGTTGCTAGGATTGGAGATGGTCTATGAGACACCCAGCGAGTGCAGGACTATTTTCCGCACAGACCTGACTTCGGTGATGGACTTAGGGGATGCTAGGCATAGGTCCGGGGAGTCTTTGGAGCAGTTTTCACAAAGGTTGATAGACGGTGCTAGGGCGGTCTATTGCCAGGATCTGGCCAATAGGGAGAGAGCAGACCGAGACCTGAGGAGGTTCCTGCTGCTGCTACTCGGGAGGCTATTGCTCGATACAAAGGGCGACGTCATCAACTGCCGATTCCTGGGCATTCTCGAGGACTTAGAGGGAGTCGGCAGCTACGCCTGGGGAGCAGCGTTGCTGGCGCATCTGATAGCTGACCTGTCTACAGGGACGGGGCGAGAGACGACCGTCAGTGGCTTCTCACCTTTTCTTCAGGTATGCATTTTTCTTCTCTTTTCTTCTTTTAATGCATGTGAATGCCTCACTAATGCAATGCATGGATGCAGGTTTGGAGCCACCTATACATGCCGATGGGGCGCGTCGACCCACGGCCTGGAGGTGAGGGAGCGTTCCCTCTAGCGCGGCGCTGGCTGCCGGTGGTCTTCGGGGCCCCACTCGGCTACGAGCTGTGGGTTATACGGAGAGAGTTCCGCGACTTTCCTCCCTCGCTGGTATGTATGAATGCATTTTTTTGTGTTTATTTGAATTTATTATGATGATGATGGAATGCTGATGATATGCATGTTTATGGATGCAGGTGCGATGGAGACCCTATGAGGGGATGACGGACGAGGGCCAGTCGTGGGTCGTAGCGGGCCATCCTCGCTTTGAGCGTGAGCTTTGGGTTCACTGCTTGAGCGAGATCGAGCCATTACGGCTTAGGTTGGTGATGAGGACCCTGGGCCTACACCAGGAGTGGGTAGAGGTCGGCGAGCCACGAGGCATCGGGAAGAAGACGTGCGGTCGTACGAAGGCGACCGACTGGAGGGTACGATTCGAGGAGCAGTACGCCGACTGGCAGCGAGGCGGGACTAGAGTCACCTCTCGGGCGACTGACAGCTCCGAGTACCTCCGGCACTACTGGGAGGTTTACGCCGGACGGCCATAGATGAGGGTCTTAGTTTCTAAATTAAATGCAAATGCTTATGTTTCTATCATGTGACTAACATGTAATGAATGCAGGATGCACGGGACATAGCGGCGATGGATGCCCAAGCCCACCTACACAGCCTGGAGGACCAGCTAGCCGCCACACGGGCTGACCTCGAGACCCTGGTGAGTGTTTAAATTATTTCTATATGTAAATGAATTTTTGTTAAGTTATTGATGATTAGCCACTGACGATTTCAATGGATGCAGTGTGCCCAGCAGGGAGCAGCAGGGAGAGATACGGGAGAGGCCTCTAGCTCGAGGGGGCCCAGTGCAGAGGTGACCGCACTAGCAGAGCAGTTAGCGGGAGCGGTCACACGGGCCGAGGCTGCAGAGCGTGACCTCGCCTCACAGGTAAATTCTAAACTCAAACCTCATTCAAATATTGATTATACAGCATTGTGTACTGATGAAGTTGTTTTGCAGACTGAGGAGCTCCGAGCCGCGCTTGCTTGCGTTGATGAGGGCTTCCGTGCGACGAGCACACAGGTGAGTGGTTCAATCATGTGTTGCTTGAATTGCTAGATTACTGAATCATTGCATTAATTGTGGAATTGATGATTTGTTTATCTGTTTGCAGGCCACTCAGCTTCAGGTGGTACGTACCGAGTTGGCGATCCGTGATCAGCGGATTTTAGAGCTAGAGAGGTCCCTGAGGCGTCGAGAGGAGCTGCCTCAGGATGTGTCAGAGTTACGGGTCGCCCTCGAGCTGGAGAGGAGGGAGCGGGCCCGGGAGCGCGAGGAGCGTGCTCGTGAGCACGAGGAGTTGGCGGACCTGAGGACTCAGCTAGTCCTTTCTCAGGAGCAGCTTCGAGTGTCGGAGGAGCGTCTGCAGTGAGGCCGGGAGCGGGCGCGAGCGGCAGGGTTCAGCTTGGGCAACTCCTCTTACATGGCGGGCTCCTCTTTTCGACCGAGGAGTGAGACAGGGGACCAGGCTCGAGGTCCAGCGGCTTCACGGGGCTCCATGCCCCCCCCACCAGCACCACCTCGGGATGCCGAGGGTGAGGTTGAGAGCAGGAGAGAGGAGGGTGGAGGCAAGAGCTGAGAGACTTACTTATACCCCTCCACCTTCACACCTGTACATGAGATATATATATATATGAGATTTGAGCTTTTGTTTACCTGAGCACTTTGTGTGGTTGTGGACTTGTGTTTGTGTACTTTTCTCTTTCCACGTTCTTCGTTTTTGCTTCGCTTTGCCATGTTCCTGCAACTGTAATCCACACTTTGAACAAATAGGTTAATTCATCTGTTCGACTTGGCCCCTTGCCCAATAAGCAAGGGGTATCAATATTTTGACCTTAATGACGGGTCAAGGGGCCAAGCCTTTAATCAAATAAGGTAAATGAAATAACTGATAAAAGGGGAGATGCGACATGCAGGCACTCATATGCAGACGATAAATAAAAGATGCCCATGCAAAAAAATGCAAGCATACATCGTGAAGAAATGCATTTTTTTATTTTTTATATGTATATATATTTTTTGTTATTTTCCTGAAAGACGCGCCCTAGATAAGGTCGTTCAAACAAAAGACGCCCTAGGTGACGGCGTGAATTTTGACAAAGATTTCGAATTTTGAGAGAGTGACGACCGGAACAAAGGCGTTATTTTAAAAGAGACAGCCTGAACAAAGGCGTTAATTAAATAAAAAGCGCCTTAAGCGAAGGCGTTAATTGTTTTTATTTTCCAAATTGGGTTGACAAGGCTACCCAGACCGTGGGTCCTACACGGTCACCATTAAAATTCATTAACCTTTCTTGAATAATTAAAAGGGAGTTGACGTGATAATGATTAACTTATATTCGAGATTTCGCATGGTGCAATCTCCTAGGTCCGTCTCGACCATTCTGCCGGATTATGATTTACCACAAAGGAAGGGATGGAAGAAGATATAAGGAAGCCCATAAGGGATTCTGAGATGCCCGAAGCAAAGCTACCTCCCCTGCCCTATGCCTGTTGGGGTTCGATCTTTGGCGTAGGGAAATTTTGTTGCCTTTTTGCCTCTTTTATATTGCACGCATACGCCCAAGGTTTTCCTTGCGGGGACTTTGCCCTCTTGACATGCTTTTCTTTTCACCATTTGACTTTCACTTTGAAATTGACTTGCATTAATGGACAACCTAATTGTACTTGGGCTTTTCTGGCATTTGCTCCCTTTTGGGCCCTGACTTCCACCTACTAGGGCGGCGGATAGGCTTGGTGGATCTACCCCGAGGTCTCCCTTCTTCCCTTATGGGCCGAAGAAGAAAAGAACGGGCATCGTCTTCACCTTTAGTCAGGTTTTGACTTTCCATTGGATCTTGCACCGCTTGAGTTCAAGAATAAAGCGTGTAGTGTGAGCGGGTGTCAACCCCATTTTAAGTTAATCAAGCCTAATAAATGAATCCTGAATTTTGACCTTTCGGATTTTAGATCCTCGTGTGCCATGGCACCAATTTTGAAAGCTTTTGTTTTGATCTCTTTTGATTTTGAAGAATTTCTATTTTTTATTTGCTTTTTGGAATTTCTATTTTTTTTGTTTTTTTGGAAATATTCCACTTTGTTTTGGGTTTTTGAATCAATTTTCATTTTTTTGAATTTTGAAAATTATTCTATATATATATATTTTTTGGATTTTTGAATCAAGGGTAGTATTTCTTAAGATACAAACCATTCCAAGGGTGAGTTAACTCTTCTCCTTCAGCATTAATCAGTTTATAAGCATTGCCAGTAAAAACGTCTTTTATAACAAACGGACCTTCCCAATTGGGTTGGAGTTTTGAGCGAGGCCCACCGGGTTTTACAAAAATTCTTTTAATTACCATCTCACCGATTTTGAATTTTCTCTCAATCACTTTCTTTTGATAAAAACGCGAGAGCCTGTTTTGATAAACACGCGCATGCTCAACGGCGATCAGACGCTTCTCATCTAGGAGTTCCAACTGGACAAGGAGTGAATCACGACGCACATCAATAGAGAATTCCTTGTCCAATTGTAGTCGCAGGGAGGGAATGAGAATCTCGTAAGGGACTACCGCCTCCATTCCATAAGTAAGGGCGAAAGGGGTTTGCCCAGTGGGGGTACGAATGGAAGTGCGATAGGCCCAGAGAGCTTCAACTAGCTTGTCTGGCCAATCCGAAAATTTATTATCCTCACACGTCTTTTTGACAATTTTTATCAAAGTTTTATTAGTGGCCTCTGCTTGGCCATTGCCCTGCGGATAATAGGGAGAAGAATGATACAATGCAATGTTGTACCTGTTGCAGAGATCCTTGATTTCTTGAGAGATAAATTGAGGTCCATTGTCGGTGATGATGGTACTCGGGATGCCGAACCTCGTGATGATGTTCTTCATTATGAATTTACAGACAGTTGATGCTTTAATCTCCACGTAAGCTTCCGCTTCCGCCCACTTGGTGAAGTACTCCGTTGCCGTGAGGATGAACGACTTTTGTTTGGTCAGGAGGTTTGAATCACCAAGAGGTCCAATAATATCAAAGGCCCACATGGAGAAGGGCCATGGGGAGGACATAGGATGGAGTGAAGAAGCAGGAGAATGAATTTTGTCGGCGTGCAGCTGGCACTTAACACACCTACGAACATAAATGGAACAATCCTCTTCTAGAGTTGACTAATAGAAACCTAGCTTAAGGATCTTCTTAGCTAGCATCTGGCTGTTCACATGACCACCACACACTCCAGAATGCGCCTCTTTCACGACTTTCCATGATTCATCATCGTCGAGGCACCTTAAAAAAGAACGGTGAGCCCTCTTCTGTAGAGCACACCTCTAACCAAAACATAACGCTGAGCCACTGTCACGCCCCGAGCGCGGAAGATACCCGGAGGTGCGCGACGTGTCTATATCAATCATGTCAATCAGAGTGGTCGTGTATTCGACACAAAGACAGAGATGCGCAAAATAGCAAGATAACCCAATCCTTTATTCCTTTATAATAGACTATTACAAATCCAATACTCTGTTTAATAAAAAGAAAAGTACATAGTTGACTCGAGAAACTATAGAAAAGACTAGATGACACTTGAGCAGCTCTAGCACTTTCACTCATGACCATTCCCATCCGATTGACTTCCGTCGTCATCGGACTTACCTGAAAAGTAAAAAGGGACAAACGGGATGAGCGAACGCTCAGTAGGAAATTATATCTCAAGTACTAGCAAGGGGTTTAAGTAATTACATCTTTCATGAATGCAATAAAGCTATGCATGCTCGCATAAAATGACAAGATAGAGAGAATGTAATATCAAGGAAATAAGATGGACTAATCATGATCTTTCAACAAGATAACAAGGGTATTCAAGATATTTAAGCAAGTACGTTTAACAAGTCATGTCAAGAACTTTGGCTATCATGTATCAAGCAAGTAAATTACCCTTTTTCGGGCCACGCATTTCATGTCAAGTCAAGTACGATTCAAGTACAAGATGTGTGTGGAATGTCCAATCAAGCAAGTCAAGTACTCGGTATAATGCCAGATACCTTATCATTTTAACTCCCATGGGCACAAGTACTTTCGGGTGCTCCTCCCAGGACCAGATCGGGCCCTATATGCGCAGGCATTTATCATGTGTTTTGACATCCACTCTTGTTTATAGCCAACATAGAATTTCAATAATCAAGCTTATAGACACGTACGACAACTTTGATAGAATAGAGTCCAAAATATGACAAAGGACATAGATTGGCGATAATAACGGTATAATCACGATTATCGATGAAACTAGGTGGAATTAGGTTCCCTTAACTTAGGTACCATGACAAATCGATATGGACATTCTATATATAGAATTGAGGTCCACATGAACAGTATATCAAAGTAAGATACCCTCATTCTTATCATAGAATTGAGGTTTCCAAGAATGACATGATATGGCATGATATCATCATCCCATTAAGAATTTCTTATGATATACTCTTTGTATAAACATAAGGGCCGGTATACCATGTTTCTTTAGATTGACATGGCAAGGATCGTGTAATGGGTTTTTCGGGTACAACCAGCTCAGTCGGCCTTGAGGGAATCGAAGGCTACGAGGAGTTTTACGGAGGTCTCTATAACTAACTCGCTAGTCCAAAGGAACGGAATGTCTAATGGAGAGCTTGTATGTCAATGAGAGTTGAGTGTGATCGATGAAACAACATGAAACGTGGGACTATACTCACGGAGTGGAGAATAGTGCCGATATATATATATTGTAACATATGAAACCATCGGTTAACAGAAACAGATGAAAAATCAGTTTTGCAGTAAAATAACGACTTAGGTAAAGTCGTTTTATCAAGTAAGTAACGCCTAACAGAAGGGCGGTTACATATGTTTCCGTTTTGCAGAATTTTTAATAATTCAGTAATTTATCTAAAACACGCCTTGGTCAGGGGCATTTCTTCAGGAGTTGACGACTTCACAAGAAGGCGTCTTATTATTTATATATCTGTCAGAATGTAAATAATTTTCAGGATTGATAGAAAACACGCCCTGGGAAGGGGCGTTACTGTTTAATTCTATTTTACAGAATAAATATATTTCAGGATTTTAACAGAAAAACGCCCTAGGAAGAGGCGTTAGCTTTCAGAATCACGCCCTGTTCTGGGGCGTTAACATAAAAACACGACTTTGTCCAAGTCGTGAATTCAAGAAATTTACAATACTCCAGGAAATAAAAATTTCAAGTGACAGGAGACATGGTCATGACAAGAAAATTAGTAGGAATTTACAGGTAGAGTCATGCATTAGATATCAGGATTTCATATATATCATTTTTATAACGTGGGTAGTTAATATTTTCATGAAAGTAACGCCTGTATATAGGGCGTTTATTATGAATTAACGACCATAGTGATGGTCGTTTCTTTTAAAGTAGCGCCCTATTCAAGGGCGTTTCTTTCAATAATATTCCAACGTCCGAGAAACTAAAATAAAACTAATACATGATATGCATGATGCTTCTTGTATATATATATTTAGTTTGGGCTACAAGACTTGAGAAGATCCTACCTTGATGAAGATAATCTGATGAACGGTGAAGAATTTAGAAGAATTTAGAAGAACAGAGTCTCAACAAAGTCTCCTGGCGATGGAACTTGCTAACAGCAGTATGCACAGAAGAGGATGCAAATGATCGTCGATGAAGAATCCCCGTTCTTCAGTAGGTTAGAAGAATTTCCTACAGAGAAAATTGAAGAAATTACTATTTCTTCATGAGTGTAATCGTAGGTATAGGAGAAGAGGAATAACCTTACCGGTCTTTAGTCTTGACAGGCAATTCCTATAAAACCAAAGAAGATGAAGAAATAGTCAGTGTTCTTCATATGAGCATATGCAGAGAAAGAATTTAAGGAATAACTGTTAGTTATTCACCTACCGCGACAGGGACGATCGACCAAATAGCTTTCTAGGGTTCGACTGTCAAAGGTATTTATAGGATTTTTGGTGTCCTATTAGAGTTAGTGTTCTAGTGAGGGTAATATATCCCTAATAGAGTCCTTACCACTTTTTAACTCTTTCTAATACTTATCTATTACCCTGGATAAGTTCTGGGTTCGAACGGTTCACGAACTTAATTAACGCCTTGGGTCAGGGCGTCTATTCTTAAATTAACGACCTTGTTCAGGTCGTTTATTAAGAAGTGTCTTGTATAAGGGCGTTCCTTATTTTTGAAACACGCCCAAGATATGGGCGTTTCCTTTACTTGCCTATTTGGTCGCGTGAGAGTTGACGACCACAAGTGTGGGCGTCCTTTCTTTAGTCACGCCGTTTATAGAGGCGTTTCTTTTTAAATTAACGCCTTACTAAGAGGCGTTATTTGTACTTTGTTTATTATTATTTTTTATTTTTATTTCAATATTCATTTATCAGGGTTGCTACACCCTCCCCCACTTAAAAGAATTTGGTCCCCAAATTCCACATATATATTTATACACGTGGAGAGTGTAGAACGTATACCTCTTAGAATAACTCGGGAAATCGTTTCTTCATAGATTCCTCGGTCTCCCATGTCGCTTCGTGTTCCGGATTCTCATTCCATTGCACCTTGAGCATGGGAATAACCTTATTCCTTAGAGCTCGTATTTCTCGATCCAAAATCTTCATAGGCTTCTGTTTATAGGTGAGATCTTTCTGGATCACCAGATCTCCATGTTTAATAATATGAGATGGATCGTGTACATACTTCTTCAACATAGATATGTGAAATACATTATGTACCTCGGACAATTGAGGAGGCAACGCGATGCGATAAGCAACCTCGCCAACTCTTTCAAGTACCTCGAATGGTCCGATGAATCTTGGCGTAAGCTTGCCCTTAACACCAAATCTTCGTATGCCACGTCCAGGCGATATCTTGAGAAATACATGATCTCCGATTTGGAATTCAAGATCTCTCCTTCTTGTATCAGCATAAGCCTTTTGTCTCGTCTGAGCAACTTGCAATCTTTCTCTGATTACTTGTATCTTCTCAGTTGTATCCCTTACCATGTCTGGACCTAATAGTTATTTTTCCCCAACTTCGTTCCAGCATAAGGGTGATCGGCAACTCCTTCCATATAAGGCTTCGAAAGGTGCCATTTGGATACTAGCTTGGTAGCTGTTATTATAAGCAAATTCAACTAGAGGCAAGTGTTCATGCCAGCTTCCACCAAAGTCAATGATGCAAGCTCTTAGCATATCCTCAACAACTTGGTTAGTTCTCTCGGTCTGACCATCCGTTTGTGGGTGGAAAGCAGTACTAAAGTTGAGCCTTGTTCCCATCGAATGTTGTAATCCCTTCCAAAAATGAGAAGTAAAACGGGGATCTCTGTCAGACACGATTGAGACAGGAATTCCATGTATCCTGACTATTTCCTTGATGTACAGTGCAGCTAGCACATCAATTGACCATCGGCTTTTTATTGGCAAGAAATGTGCCGATTTAGTTAATCGGTCAATGATAACCCAGATTCCATCATGTCCTCCTTTCGATTTAGATAAACCCATGATGAAGTCCATACCAATATCCTCCCATTTCCACTTAGGAATATCTAGAGGATGAAGTTTTCCAGCAGGCTTTTGGTGTTCTGCCTTGACCTGTTGGCAAGTGAGACAGCGTGATACATAGTCCGCTATTTCCCTTTTCATGTTGGGCCACCAAAAGTTCCTCTTTGCATCCTGGTACATTTTGGTTGATCCTGGATGAATAGTGTACCTTGATCGGTGAGCTTCATCTAAGATCTTCTTCTTTAATTCCGGACAGTCAGGTATACAAGTTCTACCTTTGAATAATAATCTTCCATCAGAAGTTAGTTGGAAATCAGATTGTCCTTCTAATCTTCCTTTGATTTCCACTAATATAGGATCATCATTCTGAAGTGCTTGTATCTCAGATAATAAATCTGACTGTATGCTTACATGAGATAATGTAATAAATTTGGATTCCGTGTCCAAGCTTATATTGAGCTCGGAGAATTGTTCAAGTAACCTCCATTCTTGTATCATACAATTGGCTATCATTGCTCTCGGCTTTCGACTAAGGGCATCAGCAACATAATTACCCTTTCCGGGATGGTATTGAATATTGAAGTCGAAGTCCTTGAGATATTCTAGCCAGCGTCTTTGTCTCATGTTTAGCTCCTTTTGTGAAAATAGATATTTGAGACTTTTGTGATCTGAGTAGACAGTGAACTGTACTCCATAGAGATAGTGTCTCCATATCTTTAGGGCAAATACCACCGCGGCCAGTTCTAAGTCATGGACGGGGTAATTCTCCTCATGCTTCTTCAGTTGACGTGAAGAGTATGCTATGACCTTTCCTTGTTGCATTAGGACACATCCAAGGCCAATGCCAGAAGCATCTGTGTAGACCTCGAATTTCTCTCCTTCTATTGGTAGAGCTAACACCGGAGCTGTAGTGAGATGATCCTTGAGAGTTTGGAAACTTCTTTCACATTCCTCACTCCATTCATATCGGATCTCCTTACGAGTTAATCTTGTAAGTGGTACGGCGATCTTAGAGAAATCTTTGATGAATCGCCGATAATAGCCTGCAAGACCTAAGAAACTTCTGATCTCGCTTGCATTAGTGGGTCTTTCCCAGTTCCTTACAGCTTCAACTTTTGACGGATCTACAGATAATCCATCCTTTGATATGACATGTCCGAGAAAAGCCACTTCTTCCAGCCAGAACTCGCATTTGCTGAGCTTAGCGTATAGTTGATTTGTCCTCAAGATTTGTAATGCAATCCTCAAATGCTCTTCATGTCCTTCCTTAGTCTTGGAATATATCAATATATCATCAATGAAAACTACCACAAATTGATCTAGATAAGGCCTGAATATGCTATTCATTAACTGCATAAAGGCAGCAGGGGCATTTGTTAGTCCAAAAGGCATGACAACAAATTCGTAATGGCCATACCTGCTTCTGAATGCAGTCTTATGAATGTCATCATCCTTGATTCTTAATTGATGATATCCCGACCTGAGATCAATCTTGGAAAAGTATTTGGATCCTGAAATCTGATCAAATAATTCATCGATTCTCGGCAGTGGATACTTGTTCTTGATAGTAAGATGATTCAACTGTCGATAGTCGATACACAATCTCATGGATCCATCCTTCTTCTTTACAAATAAGACTGGTGCTCCCCACGGGGAAGTACTTGGTCTAATAAACCCTTTTCGGATTAGTTCCATCAACTGCTCCTTCAACTCTTTGAGTTCAGCCGGGGACATTCTATAGGGTGCCTTTGAAACTGGACCAGCACCAGGGACTAAGTCAATGGTGAAGGCCACTTCTCTTTGAGGGGGTAATCCCGGCAAATCTTCCGGAAATACGTCTGAAAATTCTTGCACTACCTGAATGTCTTCTATCTTAGTGTCCTTTGTTTCCTTAACTGTGACAAATGCAAGGAAGGATACACATCCTTTCCTGACGAGCTTGCTTGCTCGAAGAGCCGAAATAAGAGGGGATTTGCTCCGACTCTTGGGGCGAGAAAAGACTAATTCTGGAAAATCTTTAAAAGCAATTTGGCTATTGCGGCAATCAACCGTTGCATGGTATTTGGATAACCAGTCCGCTCCCAGTATAACATCATACTCCTTTAGATCGAGGCATATGAGATCTATAGGTAAATTCCTACCTTGAACCATTACCTCACAGTTTTGATAGTGATGAGTAATATCATTTTCACTTCCCAGAGGAGTAGTTAGGACTATTTTTATCCATTCTGGTTCTAAGGTAACGGGTCGGCAAACTTCTTAGAAATAAAGGAATGCGATGCACCCGTATCAAATAAGACATAAGCACTTTTGGAACAAATTTTCAATGTACCTTCCACTAATCCGCCTTCTTCTTCAGGTTCGGTCTCCTGGATTGCATGAAGACGAGCATTCTTCGTCACCGGGCGTTTACCATCGCCGGCTTGGTCATTCATTAATGGACACTCGGGAATCCGATGCTCACGGCTTCCACAACGGAGACAAGCTCCTAATTTCCTCCAGCATTCTTCTGTCTTGTGACCAGCCTTGTCACAATGCTTGCATACTGTATTAGAAGGTGTAGTGGTGATAGAGAAGGGCTTGGATTTCTTGAACTTGGAATCTTGAGAGGATGAACCTCCATTATTGGGCCTCTTCTTAAAGTTGGGTTTGAAGGAACCCGAACTTGTGACTTGCTCCTTCTTATCTTTCCCACGGATCCTATCAGATAGTTCCGTGGCATCTTCAAGTAATTGAGCTCGGCGCACTATTTCGGAATAAACTTGGATGTCCATAGGCGCCAGTTGAGTAATGTAGTGGGGCCTAAGCCCATTAAGAAATCTACGGGCTTTCATCTTCTCCGTGCTAATAAGATGCTTAGCATATCTAGACAACCTGGAGAACTGAGCTTCATAATCTGCTAATGATAAAGATCGTTGCTTCAATGCAGCGAATTCTGCAGCCTTCTTTTCTTGGACTCGGTCCGAGAAATATTTAGCATTGAAGTATTCCACAAATTCTTCCCATGTTACTTGAGTAGGATCGATGGTTGCTTCAATAGACTCCCACCAGCACCTAGCATCTTTCTCTAACTGGAATGTAGCTAATAGAACTTTGTCCTGATCCGTGCATTGCATGACACGGAATATGCGTTCGGTTTCTCGAACCCAATGCTCGGCATCGTCCGGATCGGTCGATCCGTGAACTTCGGGGGATTCATGTTCTTAAATGCTTGGTGTAAGCTTCCAGCTCGTGGAGCACCACCTTGTGCTACCTGTTGTAGCACTTGAGTCATCCCTTGAAGGGTACGCTGCATGTTGCGCCATTGAGCACGTTCGGCAGCCATTATCCTACAATTACAATAACTATATTAGTACGTGATCGTATTTAAAGACTCGTACACTATGTTAAATCTAACCCTTGGTTCTACCCAATCTCACTGGTTTAAAGGTTCAACTTATCCTTGGACTTGGGTTTTTCCTAGGAATTGAATACCCTAGGCTCTGATACCACAAAGACTGTCACGCCCCGAGCGCGGAAGATACCCGGAGGTGCGCGACGTGTCTATATCAATCATGTCAATCAGAGTGGTCGTGTATTCGACACAAAGACAGAGATGCGCAAAATAGCAAGATAACCCAATCCTTTATTCCTTTATAATAGACTATTACAAATCCAATACTCTGTTTAATAAAAAGAAAAGTACATAGTTGACTCAAGAAACTATAGAAAAGACTAGATGACACTTGAGCAGCTCTAGCACTTTCACTCATGACCATTCCCATCCGATTGACTTCCGTCGTCGTCGGACTTACCTGAAAAGTAAAAAGGGACAAACGGGATGAGCGAACGCTCAGTAGGAAATTATATCTCAAGTACTAGCAAGGGGTTTAAGTAATTACATCTTTCATGAATGCAATAAAGCTATGCATGCTCGCATAAAACGACAAGATAGAGAGAATGTAATATCAAGGAAATAAGATGGACTAATCATGATCTTTCAACAAGATAACAAGGGTATTCAAGATATTTAAGCAAGTACGTTTAACAAGTCATGTCAAGAACTTTGGCTATCATGTATCAAGCAAGTAAATTACCCTTTTTCGGGCCACGCATTTCATGTCAAGTCAAGTACGATTCAAGTACAAGATGTGTGTGGAATGTCCAATCAAGCAAGTCAAGTACTCGGTATAATGCCAGATACCTTATCATTTTAACTCCCATGGGCACAAGTACTTTCGGGTGCTCCTCCCAGGACCAGATCGGGCCCTATATGCGCAGGCATTTATCATGTGTTTTGACATCCACTCTTGTTTATAGCCAACATAGAATTTCAATAATCAAGCTTATAGACACGTACGACAACTTTGATAGAATAGAGTCCAAAATATGACAAAGGACATAGATTGGCGATAATAACGGTATAATCACGATTATCGATGAAACTAGGTGGAATTAGGTTCCCTTAACTTAGGTACCATGACAAATCGATATGGACATTCTATATATAGAATTGAGGTCCACATGAACAGTATATCAAAGCAAGATACCCTCATTCTTATCATAGAATTGAGGTTTACAAGAACGACATGATATGGCATGATATCATCATCCCATTAAGAATTTCTTATGATATACTCTTTGTATAAACATAAGGGCCGGTATACCATGTTTCTTTAGATTGACATGGCAAGGATCGTGTAATGGGTTTTTCGGGTACAACCAGCTCAGTCGGCCTTGAGGGAATCCAAGGCTACGAGGAGTCTTACGGAGGTCTCTATGACTAACTCGCTAGTCCAAAGGAACGGAATGTCCAATGGAGAGCTTGTATGTCAATGAGAGTTGAGTGTGATCGATGAAACAACATGAAACGTGGGACTATACTCACGGAGTGGAGAATAGTGCCGATATATATATATTGTAACATATGAAACCATCGGTTAACAGAAACAGATGAAAAATCATTTTTGCAGTAAAATAACGACTTAGGTAAGTCGTTTATCAAGTAAGTAACGCCTAACAGAAGGGCGTTACATATGTTTCCTTTTTGCAGAATTTTTAATAATTCAGTAATTTATCTAAAACACGCCCTGGTCAGGGGCGTTTCTTCAGGAGTTGACGACTTCACAAGAAGGCGTCTTATTATTTACATATCTGTCAGAATGTAAATAATTTTCAGGATTGATAGAAAACACGCCCTGGGAAGGGGCGTTACTGTTTAATTCTATTTTACAGAATAAATATATTTCAGGATTTTAACAGAGAAACGCCCTAGGAAGAGGCGTTAGCTTTCAGAATCACGCCCTGTTCTGGGGCGTTAACATAAAAAAATGACTTTGTCCAAGTCGTGAATTCAAGAAATTTACAATACTCCAGGAAATAAAAATTTCAAGTGACAGGAGACATGGTCATGACAAGAAAATTAGTAGGAATTTACAGGTAGAGTCATGCATTAGATATCAGGATTTCATATATATCATTTTTATAACGTGGGTAGTTAATATTTTCATGAAAGTAACGCCTGTATATAGGGCGTTTATTATGAATTAACGACCATAGTGATGGTCGTTTCTTTTAAAGTAGCGCCCTATTCAAGGGCGTTTCTTTCAATAATATTCCAACGTCCGAGAAACTAAAATAAAACTAATACATGATATGCATGATGCTTCTTGTATATATATATTTAGTTTGGGCTACAAGACTTGAGAAGATCCTACCTTGATGAAGATAATCTGATGAACGGTGAAGAATTTAGAAGAACAGAGTCTCCACAAAGTCTCCTGGCGATGGAACTTGCTAACAGCAGTATGCACAGAAGAGGATGCAAATGATCGTCGATGAAGAATCCCCGTTCTTCAGTAGGTTAGAAGAATTTCCTACAGAGAAAATTGAAGAAATTACTATTTCTTCATGAGTGTAATCGTAGGTATAGGAGAAGAGGAATAACCTTACCGGTCTTTAGTCTTGACAGGCAATTCCTATAAAACCAAAGAAGATGAAGAAACAGTCAGTGTTCTTCATATGAGCATATGCAGAGAAAGAATTTAAGGAATAACTGTTAGTTATTCACCTACCGCGACAGGGACGATCGACCAAATAGCTTTCTAGGGTTCGACTGTCAAGGGTATTTATAGGATTTTTGGGTGTCCTATTAGAGTTAGTGTTCTAGTGAGGGTAATATATCCCTAATAGAGTCCTTACCACTTTTTAACTCTTTCTAATACTTATCTATTACCCTGGATAAGTTCTGGGTTCGAACGGTTCATGAACTTAATTAGCGCCTTGGGTCAGGGCGTCTATTCTTAAATTAACGACCTTGTTCAGGTCGTTTATTAAGAAGTGTCTTGTATAAGGGCGTTCCTTATTTTTGAAACATGCCCAAGATATGGGCGTTTCCTTTACTTGCCTATTTGGTCGCGTGAGAGTTGACGACCACAAGTGTGGGCGTCCTTTCTTTAGTCACGCCGTTTATAGAGACGTTTCTTTTTAAATTAACGCCTTACTAAGAGGCGTTATTTGTACTTTGTTTATTATTATTATTTTTTTTTATTTCAATATTCATTTATCAGGGTTGCTACAGCCACTCTTCTAATTGCTTTCTTTTCTTCTGCAGTAGCTTCCTCGGGATAGGACTGATCATTGCAATATCTGACAATCTCATAATACCAAGGTTTTTCTTCGTCAGCCAATTCCTCTTGCCAAACTAATAACACGACCTCTTTGCCTTTAAGAGCTTCCCTCTGCTTGACCTTTTCAAGCACTTGATCCCTAATATCGAGGAATGCACGGTCCTTAATAGCTGGAGTGTCGCGCTGATGAATCAGAGGAACATGAAAATCACGCTCAGGAGGGAAGACTAAAGCAGAAGCTAAAGAGGCAAGGGCGTCAGCCAAGATATTCTGGCTACGAGGAACATGGACGAAAATCAATTTGGTGAAGAGCTTGGCATAAGCTGAAGCAAGTTCCTGGTAGGGTGTGGGCTTGGGATTGATAGTGCGGCACTTGACGAGCACCTGGCGCAGAATAAGCTGACTATCACCAACAATTCGCAAGTGAGTAACACCATATCTATGGGCGGTTTGAAGACCGGCCAAAAGAGCCTCATACTCAGCTATATTGTTTGTGACAGGGAAAGTGAGCCGAGCAGCAAACGGGATGGTGACCCCCTCTGGTGTTAAAAGAACCATGCCGATCCCTCTTCCTTGGGAATTTAGAGCTCCATCAAAATGTAACGTCCACATAGAATCGTGGGGTCGATTAATGGACATTAGTTCTTCGTCTGGAAACTCTGAATTGACAGGATCAAATCGGGGAAGAGGGTGGTGAGCAAGGTGTTCGGCAATGGCGTAGCCTTTGATAGCTTTCTGTTGAATGTAAGTGATGTCGAATTGAGAAAGGAAACTTTGCCAACATGCTAATCGATCAGTAAGAACAGATTTTTCAAGAAGGAATTTAATCGGATTCATGCGAGCAATGAGGTGAACCTCGTGAGCTAAGAAATAGTATTTTAATTTCTGAACTACCCAGACCAAAGCTGCACAAGTCTTCTCCATGGCTGAGTACCTCTGCTCACAAGGGTTAAGAAGTTTAGACAAATAGTATGCTGCCCTCTCCTTACCTTCTTCATCCACTTGAGCTAGGATAGCACCTACAGAGTCATCCAGGACTGAGACATAGAGAATGAGTGGTTTGCCTGGAATTGGCGGCCTCAGGACAGGAGGATTGGCCAAATAATCCTTTAATCCGTCAAAGGCTGCCTGACACTTGTCATCCCAATTAAACTTGACTCCCGGCTTAGTAAGCTCGTAGAACGGCCTACATCTTTGTGAATGCTGGGAGACAAAGCGACGAATAAATTGCAACCTCCCGATTAATCCTCGAACTTCCTTCAAATTCTTGGGAGGAGGCATATCTCTAATGGCCTTCACCTTGTTGGGATCAACTTCAATTCCCCTCTTGCTAACAATAAATCCAAGTAACTTTCTTGATGAAACGCCAAATACACACTTCTTGGGGTTCATCTTTAACTGATACTCTCGTGATCTTTGCAAGACCTTAGCTAGAACCCCAGGATGCTCAATCCTTGTCCTTGATTTTACTACCAGGTCATCCACATACACCTCAATATAGATATGAATCATGTCATGAAAAATCGCCATCATAGCCCTCTGATAGGTGGCTCCAGCATTCTTAAGTCCAAAAGGCATGACCACATAGCAGTATGTGCCCCATGGTGTAGTGAATGATGTTTTCTCTTGATCTTCTTCAGCCAGTCGAATCTGATTGTAACCTGAAAAGCCATCCATAAAAGAGAGAGTCTCAAATCCTGCCGTATTATCGATTAGAACATCAATATGAGGGAGGGAGAAGTCATCTTTAGGACACGCACGGTTGAGGTCCCAGAAGTCTATACAAATCCGAACCTTTCCATCTTTCTTCATAACCGGGATGATGTTAGCCACCCAGTTGGGGTAGAGGACAACTCTAACAAATCTAGCCTTATGGAGTTTGTCGACCTCTTCTTTCATCTTCAAAGCCATATTAGGGTGGAAACGACTCAACCGTTGCTTGACCGGGACAGACCCTGGCTTAAGTGTAAGACGATGTTCAACGAGCGTAGGGTCTAATCCAGGCATATCTTCATAACTCCATGCGAATGTGTCCTTGTATTCTTGAAGAACCAAAATAAGTGCCTCCTCTTCGGAGGGCGGCAAATTCTTGCTGATGAGGACAACTCTAGGGTCTTCCTCGGTACCCAAATTAATTTCTTTGGTAGGCTCTTCTACGGAGGCTGATGGTTCATCAAATCTCCTCATACCACTGGCAAAGGCATCAGCCTCGTCCTCATGTTCTTCATAACTTTCATCCCCCTCTTCAACAGGGTCTTCATCATTCATGATTTCATAAACACCAAAACCCTCATAAGAAACATTAGCATCCTCATATTCTGACTCTGGCAGGATAATCAGATTCTCTACAAATCCAGGAAGAGCTAAACAAGCCTGGCACCTTCTGGCTAACTCCAACAGAAACCTACGAGGAATCTGCTTACCCTTGGGTTTCTTATGAAAATCTACCCCATGAATTTTATTAGAAGGAGAGGAGGAGCAACTAGCTTGATTAGAATAAGCTAAAAAAGAGGAAGGAGGTGAAGAAGTGGATACAGGAGGTGATACAGATGAAGACCCCTCCCCAGAGGGGGAAAAGAGGTTTATCAATGAATCCTGAAGGAGTGGCCCCTGGGTCGGGACACACTCGGGAGAAAAATAGGAGGTCTCCTCAATAGAGATGGAGGATTGAAAAGTTGGAATTTTGGCGTTTTTTGTTTTTGTTTTTATCTTTATTTTTATTCTCTTTTTCTAGAAGAAAGCAATGCGAGGGGAGAATAGCAGAAGGAGTGGAGATTGAAAGTTTGGAGAAAGATTGAATCAGTGATGGCCCACGCGGGGGCGTAATGGAGAGTCCGGAGAATTGCTCGAGGAGCAAAGGAGGAATGGAGAGAGAAACTTGGATTGAACTTGGAGACAAATTGATCGCAATCGGTGGCGGTCTTGGCACGCGACCAAACCAATGAGAATATAGAGAAGCAAGAACAGATGGATGCATGGAAGTGAGAGAAAAGAGGCCGGCCCACAGCCTGTCCACAGTGAAACCTTCCTCAAATGGAATATCTGGCTCTCCAGTATCAGTGTAGTCACTCAGCAACTGCCTCTTGTCTGTAATCACAGCAGGTTTTTCAATTAATTCATGAATGAGTGGTGGCCATTCGGATCTGTCGGCATAAAGAGGCGGCTCAAGAAATAGTAATGTCCTGCATATCGAACCACCTATACCAGTCACATTCCGGATCATCCCTTTTCCTTCTTTTATCAGGCCTTAAGGACTCCAGGGCTTTGTAAGTGGCCAGCGGGGCAATATGACGAGCAAACTGTCTAGCATGAACATCCTGACAGTCTAGTATGGAAGTGATTATTGTAGTTTGCTCATTATTCTGAAAGCCACCCGTGACAAAATGTGTCTGCAATGTCCAGGTAAGCGGCTGGCGATCTGTCTTCAATGTAGATGTCATAACTGCCCACGGTTCATCTTCATTTTTGCCTGGCCCTTTATAGCCCAAACCACCTCTTGCAATCAATTTCTGAGGCTTTACAGGCCTAATCCTGCCTTGACAATTGGCACCCAGACCTTTGCCATTTTGATACCCCATTTTTATTAAAATGTTCCAGCCATGGGTGTTCATCACCGTTTTCTTCTTCTTCCCCTTGGAAGGCAGGGGTGTCATAGCAACTGTTGTGATAGTCTCGGATGGCGTCGACTGTGGGCGAGGGACGTCCAATACAGATAACAATGGCTTATTGGCAGGCCAAATAGAAGGAACTGATGAAGCCACATGAATATCCTCCTCTGGCAAAATTGGCATACTGGTGACTTTAATAATGCGGCCCTTGTGTGGAAATTTAAGGCATTGGTGATTCGTCGAGGGCACCGCATCGAGCTGCTGGATGTAGGGACGGCCAAGAATGCCATTAAATGTTGGATCCATGTCCAAAATATGAAAATCAGCTGTGATTGTTGCTGGACCCAAACTTACTTTTAAAGTAATCATGCCTAGAGGAGGCTTCTTCGTGTTATCATATGCAGTGACCGTTATGGTGGACGGCCGAATTTGGCTTTCCGGAATGCCACACAACTTCAAAGTGCTCGGCGGCAAGACATTGATGGATGCCCCAGTGTCCACCAAACACTGTTGTACAGCCACCTTATTGATATCAACTGTGATGCATAGAGCATATTTTCTTGCTGAGATCGGTGCCAGCTCATGCTCATAAAAAGTGATTGCTGGTTGACTGCCAGTAGGTGTTAAGACTGCGGTTATCTGCTCGACCGGAATGTCCTCATTGACCATGACTTTCTGCAGATATTCCCTTAGAGCCATCTGATGAGTGGTCGACCTCTTGATCAGTTCTAGAATTGAGATTCTTGCCGGAGTCCGGTCCAAATGCTTTAACAAGTCGTATTCTGTGCCTGGTATGGACTCCTGTTCTTGTTCCTGTTCTTGCGGCCCCTGCGCGGGCTCTAACCCTCTCTGTGGAAAAATGCGGTGGAACATCCGTCCACTGCGGAGCGGCGCCACGCCTTGACGCGCCTCTGTCGGGGCAAGTGTGGGAGGAGGGTTAGAAGAAGAAGAGGGTGTGTTAGTGTTGATAAGCGGTGGAGGAGTGTTTGAAGAAGGATCCCCCACAGGGGGTGTTGATGAAGAGTTCAATAAAGATGCCCCCGTAGGAGGCGTAGGAGTAGAAAGGGATACCCGAATGCGGGGGGAATTGGTGGGTGGAACGAGGAGAGATCTGGGCATAAAAGGTGGGGGAGCCGATGGTGGAGGGATCCTTGCCGGTGGAGGAGTAGTGATGGCGGGTGCAACGTGCGTTGGCGATGGGCGGTTAAGGAGTGGCCTAGATGGCAGTGGTGAAGGGTTGGTGGTGGATGGGGTTTGTTGTGGTGTAGGCTGTGGAGGTAGTAAGCGGGTAAGAAGGGGGCGAACCGGCAAGGTTGGAGAATAGGTGGGAGTAGGTGGATTAACGGGGCGCAGAAGGGATCGGCTCACTTGGGGGGTAGAAGAAGAAGAAAGGGCGCGCAAGAGGCGCGGAGGTTGATTTTGATTGTGATTAAATGCCCCGACAGAGGCATTTTCTTCATGCCATCCCTGCCCTCTCTCCACCTCAGGGAGAGACGTGACAGGGTTTACGTGCTGGTTTGGCGGGTGCTCCGGCAGTGGATTGTGGACAATCCCCATATCGTGCTGAGGCGCTGGAGCTTGTTGTTGCTGCTGTGGAGCTGGTTGCTGTGGCTGCTGAGCTTGTTGCTGCCGATGAGGCCTTCTTTCTTTCATGGTGGCAATAAACTGCCTCATCTCATCCCAGTTGATGCCGCCCTGGTCATTTAGATCATAAATATAATCTCTGAAGTGGAAGCAACGATCAAGGTTGTGACCAGGTGCGCGATGGAAAGCGCAGTAACGGGATGTGTCAACATTAGCGGGCCACGCTGTTCTTTCCCTTGGTAACATGAGCAAGTTGGCGGCCATTAAGGCGTTGAAAATATCCGGGAGACTTTCTGGCAGTGGAGGGTAGTGGGCTCTCTTGGGGCCAAGTGGTGGTCTCCGTTGTTGTTGTTGGCCATAGTTGGTAGGTGGTGGTACCTGGTGGTACTGTTGCGGAGCTGGAGGGTCAGCGCGGGGCGCTTGGTTTTGCGGTGGAGCAAAGGAATGTTGGGGTGCGAATTGGTGTTGTGGAGTGGAGTTGAAATGGGGGTTTTGTGGTGGAGGTGGGTTAGGCCGTGGGTCAGATTGATGGTGGGGGTGGCCAACTACGCCAACCTGCTCATTTGCAATTGTGCCCTCAGTCGTGGGCCCGCTGTTGTTGACATTTGTGATTTTCTTAAATAGCCGTGGCTTCGGCTCAAACATGCCCATAATGGGTGAATCCTTCATCTGTGTCTGAATATAACGAGCTCTTTCATAGAGCTCTTCCATGGTTGTTAATCTGTTCATGGCCAGGATATGCCGGAACTGAGGAGTTGCATTGGAAATTATCATCTTAACTTGTTCTTGTTCCGCCAAAGTGTCTTTCAACTTCTCGGCCATTGAACGCCACCTATCAGCAAATATGATGAAGTCCTCCTCGGGCTTCATTTTTTCTGCAACCAGATCTGTGACTGAGAGGGAGGGCCCGACCCGGTCCCTATACTTCTGCAGGAACTTCTTCTGAACAATATCAAAGTCGCTGGCATCAGCAGGATCCAACGAATAGAACCATTCAAGGGCTGGCCCCTCTAGAGATCTCCTGAATAAATAGGCCAAAGAGGCCTTGTTGTCTTGCCAGAAGGAGGTTTCGTACATGAAATCCTTCAAATGAATGAAAGGATTACCAGTCCCATTATATCACCGAAAATTCGGCATCTCAGATGGCGGTAAGTGGAAAACTGGCAGTGTGGAGAGGGAGATCTCCGGTGCATTCTTGGCCGTAGTGACCTTCTTCAGTTGCTCTTCCATGCTGGCCAACTTCTGGAGCAGTAGAACATTGGTGTCGGCCTCGACTGGGGCCGGATTTTGAATGAAAGAATGCGGTATAGGCGTCCGTAGAATTCAGGGAGGTTGGAGAAACTGAGGCCTAACCGCTGAGTAGCTCACCTGTTGGGCCGGCATGGCCGCACCGGGCGTTGGTGGATGAGAGGGGGGTTTGTGCAAGACCGCTTGGTCATTAGTGAGGTGATGGCCACTCTCGGCCGGAGGGGGATTAGAGGATGAAGAGGGAACAGACTTCCCTTTCAAAGCGGCCTGAACTGCCTGCCGCTGGGAATCATCTAACTGAGATAGAGCATTAATCAAATCCGTGACATTGAAGGATGGGGAAGGGTTCCCCGAAGTGTTGGAGGGTAAAGTCTGAGAAGAGGGCGCCACCTCCTGAGGAGTGGTATCAACTACATGAACCTGAGGGTAATGAGACTGAGGAGGAGGGTAATTTCCCTCATGATAAATGGAATCTTGGAGGGGGATTTCATATTGACCAAAAACATTCTCATCCTCATCATCATAAGAATACCCGTAGCCTGCCATGTTGATGATTTTACCTGAACGGAGTTTCATGTTTAAGAAGAGAGAAAGCTTTATAAAAGGGGTTATGACACAAAAGCACTCAATCCAAGCAAACTTTAATCAAATCTACCCAACCAAATTTATGCAATCAAGTTGAGATGAACGTAAAATTTTAGTGTTATGCTTGAGATTAGAGTGGATTAATTTGCAGAATAATTCACTCCTTTTGCAAAGTGAAACCTAGTTTGGATCCAAGTGTGACTTCCGGGTCAACTAGGTTCTTTCTCTCTCTTCACCAACGATGGGTTCTCTATACTCCGGGTACTTCAAGGGTACAACCAGCCCGACGTCCGTGAGGGAATCCACGGGTGCGGGGACTTACGGAGGTCTTGGAAAAGGGATTTCCGGTCCAAAGAGACGGAATGCTCAATGGAGGGTTGTCCCGATTCCAAGAGAGGTGTGTGGAATCCTAGTGTAGAGAGAGGGGGTCTCTCAACCAAATGCCACAAGATGCAAGCCAAGATATGCAGATCACACCAATATAGCCAAATAATCAATATAAGAATCCATGCAGCATGAATAAGAAAAGACAGTAGGGTTCTGTAAAATCACAGGAAAGAGACGACCTAGCCACAGTCGCTATCAACAAAAAAGATGACAGTGAGACTGTCGTGAATCCCTGGGGATACCACAGGCAATGGAGAAAACGCGCCTTGGTGTCAGGCGCTATATGTGAAAAGGACGCCTTCGGCAGAGGGCGTCAAATCTAGAAACGCGCCTTGATGTGAAGCGCTAATCAATAAATAGACGCCCTGGGGCAGGGCGTGAATCCACAAACAGCGTAATAAAAGCAGGGGATATGATGAAGCACGCCTTATCAGAAGACGTTAAACATAAATCAGACGCCCTGGATGAAGGCGTTAAATTAAAACGCGCCTCTGGGTGAGGCGTTAATTCAGATCACAAACTGGCTGATCCCGGGAGTGTGCAGTGTGCACGGTGGAGGGTGCCCGTGGGGCACAAAAGGAGGGGTACCGTGGGTACCGAGGGGAAAGGGCACACGTGGGTGCCAAAGGGGAAAGCGCACGCGTGGGTGCCGATAGGAGATGGTAATCAAAAGAAAAACAGTGGACGTCCCACCGTGATCGCCAATTTGTAGATCGTGATAAATCCACACATATGGAACAAACCACTCATATGAGATATATATATATATAATGATGGAGATGATAACAAAGACAAAAGAAAGCACGTGGTGCTATAAAGGAGAGTGATCGCCAGAGGGGTTACCTCAATAATAAAAATAAATGATCGCGAATACCTGGTGATAAGTGGGATGCGGGATGGATTGTGAATTCCTTCCTCCTCCTTCTATCGGCCGGCCGATGAAGGGGGTTCTCCTTATTGATTACCCTTGCAAAAAAAAAGAACAAACAAGTAGAAAAGATGGATCAGCCAGAGTGAATGTAGTATCAATCCCAAATAGATGATATGATGATGAAAGGGAACACAACATGCGCACCTCTTTTTTTTGGTTTTTAAAACCCCTAAAGAGTTAGGGAAAGGAGAAATATGATACTAATGCAAGAAAAGAAAACGGTGGATGATGACCGATGGAAAAGCACAAATAGATAAGCAAAAGACCCCTACTGTCCCTGACGACAGTAGAGGGGAACCGGGGTTGATGCTGCTGGCAGGAAGAAGAGGAAGCAGAGAGCTCTTTAAAAGATCGCACAGGAAGAAGATGAAGAGAGCCTCTGTAAACCCTGTATGTATCTATATGTATAACCTCTGACCTCGGTAACCTCTGTCAAGATCGACCAGAGCATGCTTATATAGGGTTTAGATCAAGATAACCACAGATTTGGAAAGATAAGAACGGGCAATGGTTATCAATGGCAAGGACTCCAGTTCCCTGATCGAGCAAGGTGACCAAAGAAGGCAGGGAACTATTCAGGAAAGGCACAGTCAAACAGGACACCGAAACATAAAACGTGACCTTCAGAAGGGCGTCAAATTTGAATTGACGACCTACCTTAAGACGTTACTCCATAACACGACCTGGTCAAGGGCGTCACTTCTTGGATTTAAATTTGGAAATAAAACTTTCTTTATTTGAAAATTATGAGAAAACGCCTGAGATAAAGGCGTTACTTGAAAACACGCCCTGAGGAAGGACGCCAATCAGTAATTGGAATTTATTTTGAAACCGGATAATACCAGGAATTGACGCCCTGACATTTGGTCGTCCTTTCTTTTGAACACGCCCTAGGTAAGGTCACTTTTAAAATAACGCCCCTCTTCAGGTCGCGAATCACAAAAAATGCAAGAACAGACCAAAAAACCCACAAAAATAGAAAAAAACTTCATATTATGAATGTATTGAAGTTCACTTTGGGGCGTCAACATAGTGACATGAGATTTGATCAACATAGCGTCAATTTTGGCGTGTCTACAATCAGAAGCGAAAATAAAAATCTAAGGAAGAAAATTCATGAGATTGTTCATTCGTCCAACTCTTGTGAAAATGTATTTTGTTTGATATTCAAGTTCAAAATTTTAAAAATGCTAATGAAACTCTTGAATCAAGATTGACCTTGTTTGAAGCTGAAATTTCTTGTTTAGAGGTAGAAAAATAAAGTGCATTAAAACTGAAAGAAGAAATTCAAGAGAAGAATGAAATGTTGGAAAGGGAGCTAAATGAATTGAATGTGAAAATGAGTGAGTGCGAGAAAGTCAAGGTCGAAGTAGAGAACAAAGTTGAATCACTCACCAAAGAATTGAATGAGATAAAAGTGGCTCATGAAAACCTGTTGAAGGTGAAAGAAAATCATGTTAAGAAAAATTCACATTTTATGCATGGCAATACAAATGCTTTCCAATACAATATCAAGGACTCACAAAATCATGGAGAGGGTTCACACACACACACACAAACATAAAATGTTCATTCTCAATTCCCCTCTGCATCTAGGAGTGTAAATAAAAGAAACAATTTTGGTAGAAAAGGACCCACTTGTTTTTATTGTGGGAGAATAGGACATGCCATGTATATATGCCAATTGATGAAGTTTGATGATGACTTGTTTTTGAGAAAATACAATCATACCTTGATGAGTGCTAACACCAGGGGACCCAAGTTTGCCTGGGTACCCAAATCAAAATAAGAACGGTTGTTTGTTCTTGCAGGTCTGCATGAAGGCAATGGAAAATAAATGGTACCTGGACAATAGATGCTCCAGGCACATGACTGGAAATAAAGAACTTTTTACAGACCTAGCAGACAAAGATGGAGGTGCGGTAATTTTTGGTGGACAGGACAGAGGTAAAATAATTGGTATTGGGAGAGTTGGTAAGGATCTCAACCACTGCATTAAAGATGTTTTGCTTGTTAGAGGTCTGAACCATAATTTGTTGAGCATCAGTCAACTTTGTGACAAAGGTCACAAGGTCATTTTTGAATCGTCTCACTCCTCTATCATTGATACCAATACTCATGAAATTAAATTCATAGGTGTGAGAAGTGATAATACTTATCATGTTGGTTTCAGTGAACTTGCTTCTGAAAATCAGTGCTTATTTGCAAAAAAAAATGATGATGTGTGGTTGTGGCATCGCCGTTTAGGACATGCTAGTTTTAATGTCATTAGGAAGTTGAATAGAAATAATTTAGTTAGAGGTCTTCCATGCTTAAATTTTGAAACTTCAAAAATCTATGAAGCATGTAATAAAGGAAAACAAACCAGAGTTTCTTTCAAATGCAAAAATATTGTTTCCACTGAAAAACCCCTACAATTGCCACATTTGGATTTGTTTGGTCCCACCAAGAAACACAGTCTTGGAGGGAAACTATATAGCTTTGTTATTATTGATGATTTTTCCAGATATCCATGGGTGTTATTCTTGGCTAACAAAAGTGATGCATTCAAAGAATTTGCTGATTTTTGTATGAAAGTTCAAAATGAAAAAGGCTACTCTATTCAGAAAATTCAGAGTGACCATGGAAAGGAATTTGACAACTCTGAGTTTGATGAATTTTTTAGGAAGCAGGGGTGTGAACATCATTTTTCAGCACCAAGGATCCCACAACAAAATGGAGTGGTCGAGAGAAAGAATAGAACGCTCGTGGAGATGGCACGTACCATGTTGGCAGAAAATAGTCTTCTAAGGTACTTCCAGGAAGAAGCAGTCAACACTGCTTGTTACATCACGAACCGAGTAATGGTAAAACCGATCCTTAAGAAAACTCCCTACCAGCTATACAAAGGTAAGAAACTGAACATATCTCATTTCAAGCCATTTGGATCCACTTGCTATATCTTAAACAATGGTAAGGATAATCTGGAAAATTTTGATGCTAAAAGTGATAGAGGAATTTTCCTTGGGTATTCATTGACATTTAGGGCTTACCGAGTGTATAACTCTAGATCTCTAGTAGTCGAGGAATGTCCTCATGTTGTGGTAGATGAGTTTACTTTGAGAAAGTCAAATGATGTCGAACATTTTCTTATTTCAGGTGAAGGTGAGAATTAGAAAGGAGAGTCTAGCAAACAAGGTGAGGCAAAAAGTCAAGAAAAGGAAGAGCAGAAAGAACAAGAAGAGGAGTCAATATAGAAGACCCTTCCACGCTAATGGACAACTCATAAGGATCATCCTCTGGAGAATGTAATTGGCCGTGTGGATGAAGGAATACGAACATGGGCTTCAATTAGGGAAGTTGAACTTCGTGATAATCTTGCATTACTTTCCAATTTTGAGCCCAATTCTATAGAAGATGCTCTTAATGATAATTCTTGGGTTCTCGCCATGCAAGAAGAACTGCACCAATTCTAAATGAATCGGGTGTGGTTCCTCGTGCCACGGCCTGGTGATCATCTCATAATCGGAACTAAGTGGGTTTTCCAAAACAAACTTAGTGAAGATGGGGTGATTGTAAGGAATAAGGCAAGATTGGTAGCCAAGGGCTACTCCCAAGAATTTGGTATTGATTTTGATCAATCTTTCGCTCCTGTGGCTAGATTAGAGGCAGTAAGAATTCTTCTTGCTTATGCATGTCACAGGAACATCAAGCTTTTCCAAATGGACGTCAAGAGTGCCTTCCTCAATGGAGTCATGAAGGAAGAAGTATACGTGGAGCAACCGTCGAGCTTCAAAGATGAAAAATTTTCGGACCACGTCTACAAATTAGACAAGGCACTGTATGGGCTAAAACAAGCTCCCCGGGCATGGTATAATCGTTTAAGTTCATTTTTGATTGATAATGGCTTCAAACGAGGTAATATAGACCAAACATTATTTACAAAGACTTGTGATGAATATAATTTAATTGTGCAAGTTTATGTAGACGATATAATTTTTGGAGCCACGAACATTAAAATGAATGATGATTTTGCCCAACTTATGTAGGGAGAGTTCGAGATGAGCTTGATGGGCGAGTTAAACTTCTTCTTGGGGCTTCAAATAAAGCAACTGGATGATGGTTTTTTTATAAATCAAAAGAAGTATACTCAATAAATTCTAAAAAAGTTTCAATTAAAGAATGCCAAACCCTTTCCTACACCAATGTCCACTTCACTCAAATTGGAAGATGAGAAAGGTAATATCGTTGATCAAAAGCTTTTTAGGGGTATGATAGGTTCATTGTTATATCTTACTGCTACTAGGCATGACATTCTTTTTAGTGTGTGTCTCTGTGCAAGATATCAAACTTGTCCTAGGGAATCTCATTTGTCGGCTGTGAAGAGAATTTTCAGATATTTGAATGGAACACTTGACTTTGGTTTGTGGTATCCTCAAAATAATTCATTTGATTTACTTGCATACACTAATTCTGATTATGCTGGGTGCAAAATGGATCGTAAGAGCACAAGCGGTCACTGCCAATTTCTAGGTGGCTGCTTGGTTTCATGGGCCTCAAAGAAACAACACTGTGTGGCTTTATCAACTACTGAAGCCAAATATGTGGCTGTAGGCAGTTGTGCGGCCCATGTACTCTGGATCCAACACCAGTTGTTAGATTTTGGTATTTGCTCAAAAAACACTCCCATCATGTGTGATAACACTTATGCAATAAATTTTTCCAAAAATCCTGTCCAACACTCTCGCACAATGCACATAGAAGTTAGACATCACTTTTTAGAGATCACATCAATAAAGGTGATTTTGAGTTAACTTTTGTAGATACAAAATAACAACTTGTAGATATTTTTACAAAGCCTTTGGATTCTGATCGGTTTGCTTTTCTTAGGAAAGAATTAGGTGTGTGCAAATTAGATATCTAAAATCTTTTTGATGCATTGGTCTGTATATACTTTCACTGACAAATATTTCATAAATCATCTGTGCATACTGGTTTACTTTCTTGCACATAACTTTCATGCATATCCTTATTCCTTTGCATCCGCATGTACATAACTTCATATATCTTATACTTGTGTCCAAATGTGCATCGACCTTACTATGGCCAACACCAAATGTGCACAGACCTTTCTCTAGACAATACCAAATGTGCATCGACCATACTATGGCCAACACCAAATGTGTACAGACCTTATTATGGTCAACACCAAATGTGCACAGACCATACTCATGGACCTGCACTCAGCTGACCACATGTGCATAGACCTATCCAGAGACTTTAAACTCTGGTAGAGACTCAGAGGAAACTCGCGAGAGCCCGTAACTTGATGAAAAATAGAAAATGAACATGTTGGTCGATCCCACGTACCCTTAGACCCTCTTTAAAGTATAGAAAAATATTTGAAATCGTTCTAATGCACTATTGACCCCTAAAATTTGAGGTTAGGTGCCAACCTTTGAAATATTAAAACCGATGGTCCGGGGTTGACATCCACACCCCAGGTCCACCTAAGCTTTTCCTTTCGATCCGGGGATGAGATCCACACCCCAGATCCTCCCAAGACTTCACCCGTTATCCTAGGAACTGCAGGTCCGCCCTCCTACGCAGGGCCAAGGTCCCTCACCTCTCTTTATTACATAAGAGGAACCGTAGATGGTAGATGGAGAGGAGAAATCTTATTACCCGAACGGAGAGGCCAAACAAGGTCCGACCCGACCCAACGAGGCCCAACTCCTTGGAGTGATAGCCCCAGGGCCCACTCAATACAAGCCTAATAACTCACTCGGATCAAGCACTTCCTAAGCGGCCTTCGGGTTCGGAAGTCCGAGCATCAGATCAATCGGGAAAGCTCCTTCGGACCCTAATATTCCCTGCCCAAAACCACGCACTCATCGCTCGGGAGGCATCTCTTGAGCCAATGCCTCACGCTCGGGCCAACTGATGGAAGCTTATCTGTGCGGCCGTTACGAGCCCTTTAAAAGCTGGGAGCTCAAGAGGATAAAGGAGATCAAGAGTCCGCATGCTATAAAGAGCCCGCAAGAAGGACGTAACCCCCCCTAAAACTCCTCAGCTTATAGGGATCATGCACTCAACGAGCCATTATTTAAGCCGGAAGAGCCCTACCGTGAGAAGGTAAGCCAAAAAACCCTGAGCAGGAACCACTTCAACTCTTAGTGGAGAGGGATCTCGCGCCCCCATCTTCCTTGTATCTCTTCCCTGTGCACCAGTGCTCTACTACAGTTGTTGACTTAAGCATCGAAGGGTTTTCCCCGGGGATCCATCCCTGGGCACCTCTGACATGTTTCCCTTCTTATAGTTCATACTTCAAGCGTACGTGGTTATCCTCTTCCCCGCTCAGGAGTAGCGCGAGATCGCCCCTCTTCATTTGGCGCCGTCTGTGGGAAACGTGCAAAGAGCCATCATGGTGCGAAGAAGTTCCAGTAGGAGAACTACCGGTGACAAGGGAAAGGCCTTGGCGATGGAGGAGGATGCACCTTCCCTCCCCATGGAGAATTCCCCGTCGAACAACCAAGAAAATGAAATACCTCCATCGGTGGCGGGGGAACAACTCCCTGGCGGGAGCACCGACGCCCTCCAAACCCTCAACGCAAAACTGGATGTCCTCATGGATCTCATGAGGGCCCAGGCGGCTAGAGAGGAGAAGTCTCTCCCCCCCCCCGCGGAGATGCCTCCCAGTAAACCGCTGGAGGCCGTTTTACACTCCGGGGGCGGCGGCTCATCCGCAACCGGTCAGGAGGACCGTCACATGCCCCTCCCCCGGAGATGGAAGCCTCCTCCACCCTGAGGAGGGAGAAGTTCGGAGCACGCTGACCGATTCTAGAAACTGAGGCCCCCGAGGAGCGCCAAGACAGCATGTAGGTGCGCCCCCCCAGCCCCTCTGGCCAACGACAGCCAGAGCGATCCCTCCGGCTGTGAGACATTGAGAGGCGTTTCGCAGAGCAAGAGTGCGTCCTCCACGCCTTGCAGAAGACCTCTCATGTGGAGGATGAGGAGCGATCCCCGTTCTCTGATTATATATTGAATGCCGAGATTTCCCCCCGTATATCACTTCTGACCTTCAAATCGTATGACGACCAGGGAGACCCGACCGATCATTACGACAACTTTGACGCCCAAATGACCTTGCATGTGGCGTCTGACGTGATCAAGTGCCGAGCGTTCGTGACTACTCTGGTTCAGGGCGCTCAGGCCTGGTTCAGGGTCCTCGCCCCTAGCAGCATCCACAACTTCAAGCAGTTCGGGCGACTGTTCAAGGATAGCTTCGCTGGCAGTAGTCCTCCCCGGTCAGTGGCGGGATTACTAGCCCTAAAGTAGGAACAGGGGGAGAAGCTACGGGCTTATATGAACCGATTCAAATCAGAAGCCCTGCGCATCCCCCGCCTGGATGTTGCCTCGGCCATCACCGCACTAACCGGGGGTACCCGTGATGAAAACCTACGATGCGAGCTAGTCCTCCATCCTCCCACCTCCCTCGCCGAGCTAGTAACCCTGGCCCTGCGCCACGCAGAGTGCGAGGAAGTCCTCAGCGCCTGCCGAGGCACGACAGGCTAGGGTCGGGAGGGGGACAAGAAGTGACCGTCTGAGCAAGGCACGGGCCGAGGAAAAAGGCGGAACCCGGACGAAGACCGCAAGGAGCCTCCCTGAAAGTATGAGCGGTATACCCCCCTGACCGCTCCCGTATACGAGATCTATGAAGACATTAAAAGCTCGGGTCTTCTCTACCAACCCGAACCTCTGAAGGCCAAGCACCGCAATCACCGTAAGCATTGCCTCTTCCATAGTGATCACGGACATCACATAGGTGATTGCCATCAACTCCAAGAAGAGATCGAGCGCCTCATCCGCCAGGGACACCTATCCCGATACGTGTCCGGGTAGAAGGAAGACCGAGGCACCCCCGAAGAAATCGACAATGCCCCCCGTGGAGTCCACATCAACGTCATCTCTGGTGGCGCGGCATCAGGGGGAGATAGCAGTCGAGGAAGAAAGCGTCACGCCGAGCGGATGAGCCGAGCCTCTATTGAGCTCCCTAAGGCCCCGCAGGTGAGCGAACCGCAGGCCCTGGTATTCTCCGACCAAGACCTGGAAGGATTAGCCACCCCGCATGACGACACTCTTGTTGTATCGGATACAATCAACCAATGTAACATAGATAGGATCTTAGTTGACAATGGTAGTGCCCCCGATGTATTATCCTACGAATGTTTCCTCAAGATGGGAGAGAATCCATCTAAACTCTGTCCGATCCGAACCCCCCTTTGTGGGTTCAACGGCCAGGCAACTTATCCCGATGGAGCCCTGAGCTTGCCAGTTACTATCGGCACCCTGCCCAAAACCGTTACGGTTATGGTGGACTTCATCGTGATTAAAGGAATGATGGCCTATAACGCCATCTTCAGCCGAGGTATCCTCAGCCGAATGAAAGCGGTGCCCTCTACCTTTCACCAAAAAATGAAGTTCCTCACCAAGCATGGCGTGGGGGAGGTCCGGGGTAACCAGGCATTGGCTAGATGGTGCTATATAATCTCGGTCAAAGCTACGAGGCCGGAAGGGAAAAATAAAGGTGTGAAGGGGGCCGAAGAGGGACCAGCAACATCTGAGCCTGGCGGCGAGTTGCTAACGGTCTTGATGCAGGACAGACCAGGGAACCTTGGACTCTAGCTCACAACTCGTCCCTAAGCGAGGGAAACGCGGGATCGTGCGCGGTTGAGGAACTGGCAATGAGTCAAGGATACTCGGCTCCTCCGCGTGTACTCGGATTGAGTCACGGGACGGGTCAAACTCACTCTCTCACAGTGGTGATAACAATATATTAGGCTAATAATCCTATCACTCGTAGTGGCATATACAAATAAATACGAGTAAAGCAAATGCTGAGATGGGGAGAAGACACGATACCTCCACGCGCCGGGCGTGGGGAAGAAGACCCCGACCAAGTACTATAACTCCGGGTAAAAATATTACAATAATTATAGCAAATGAATTTACTGCCCATTCCACGCAGGGAGGTAAAAGGGCTATAATGTGGGCTTGAGAGGACCGATCTTGGGTTGACGGGCAGCAACTTGGACAACTTCGGTGGTAGCGCGCGCCGGCAACCGTGGGGTCCACATCCTGGTCGGTGGGCCGAGGGGGCCGGGGATGGTACTGCTACGATGGTTGTTCCTAGAGGGACGTTCCCTAGGAAGGTGATGTGCTGGTTCGCCTTGTGGAAGGCGAGTCAGCCGGTCGGGTGGTCGGTGCGGCTTGCTGTCCACGGGCTAGTTCTTCTGTTCTGTAGTGCACGACCTGGTGAGAACGGCTGCTGCGATCAGCCCCGACCTCTGATTGACGCGAGACTGGCGCCGTTGGAAAGCTCTCTCAGAGATCTTCAACCCTCTGGTATCACAGTAATTTTGAGTGGACCATATTTTTCATGGATGATTTTACAACATGCTGGCTCTAAGGTTCAAATTTGGCAGGAGAGATTTGGACCTGCCTGCGAATGGGCGTTGACCGCGACTAAGACTTCAGATCTGGGAGTTGGGCCCTTTATGAAAGTTAGAGAGGGGGAAGTAAGAAAGACGCCAAAATTTTTTATGGATTTTTTAAAGCTGGTTCGATAGGGGAAATGGATTTTTTGGTTGTTAGGGGTCTGATCTGGACTGCATAGGACCAAACAGATTTTAGCCCGAGTTTTAATTTTTTAGAGGGGAAAAATAACTTCTAAATTCATGGGAAATTTGTGAAGGTGGGTTTTGGTGGGAAGAACACCCAGTCCAAATTTGAACTCAATCAAAAATGGGGAAGGGGGTCGAACAATGGAACAACAGGGCTACTGTAACAGGATATGCACAGAAGACAGATTGCTAGGGGTGGAAAGATGGAATTGGGAAAAATAGCTAAAGTGGGATAAATGACATGTATTTTTTGTGGAGGATGGGGGGGACGTGGGAGACTCACCATCTAATTTTGGGCATGACTTGAGCTCCTGATGGAGAGCTAAAATTCATGCTTTACTGTTCTGTCCAGGGGTGGACAGAATACCGAAGAAGCGGCGTTGGCGGTGCGATGGCGGCGGCAGCAGCGGTGCTGAGCTTCACACTCAGGAAGGTGGTAGAAGAGATGCTTCACACATCAGAAGAAGGGGCCTTCAAGCTCTGCAAGGGGGAGAGAGGAGAGAGGAGAGGGGCGCACCCTTCTTGCTCTTGGCAAATTTCACTTAATTCTTGTCATTAATTCCATCAAAATGAGAAATACAAGGTATTTATATGAAATACAAAATGACCTAAACTATCCTCAGATCTAGGTTAGGGGAGGGGTATATAAGGGATAGAAGATTTAATCCCCATGTGGTCAAAAAAATTAAATTAAAATACACTTAGTGGAAGGGGGCGCCCCCTTGACTTTAAGGCACCTAAATTTGAATTTTTTTGTCCTTTGTCCCCTTGAATGGTAAAGTCTTCTAGAAGCCCACCTTGGATATTTGACCAACCCCACATGGGCCCTAGAGCTTAGGTGGACCAATGGGGAAGAAGGTGGGGGCCCCTTGCTGGACCTACTGGACTTTTGCACATAAACCCACTAAAACCTAAAGACTCACATTTTGGCTTATAAAGCCTTACAATTGCAAACTCATTTTCCCAAGGATATAAATGTAAATAAAAGGACACAAATTCAAACTAAAAAGTTAGTGCTCAGAGTCGATTCCCATCAATTCTGCCCGGGTGGGAAGAACTCGACCCCGTCGAGTAAGGGGTGCGGCTGCTCAAGTAGCACCGACGGATCCGTCACCGACCAAGAAGCGCGGAGTTTGCTCCACTCCAATTACTCATCACCTGCTCATCCCGTATATATTCAATATGCTCACGCTGTTGTGGGAATGAGACTAGAGGTGGACACTCCGGGGTGGGGTCACTCTCAAAGGAAGGAGACGGCACGAAGACTCACTAGGAATCACCGCTGGGTCCCTATATGTGACTAGATCTGACACATAGATAGAGCTGAACCCAAATTGGGGCAAGTCTACAACGTACGCAATGGATCTAACTTGCCTCACACTCGAAAGGGATCGCGATCTGACATGAGACCGACTCGACTCGATGCATGTAGACTCATTATGCACTTAACAATCTTGACAAAAATAAAGAAAACATGGACTCACTGTCACGCCCCGAGCGCGGAAGATACCCGGAGATGCGCGACGAGTTTATATCAATCATGTCAATCAGAGTGGTCGTGTATTCGACACAAAGACAGAGACGCGCAAAATAGCAAGATAACCCAATCCTTTATTTCATAATGGATAGACTATTACAAAACCAATACTCTGTTTAATAAAAAGAGGAAAAGAATACATAGTTGACTCAAGAAAACTATAGAAAAGACTAGATGACACTTGAGCAGCTCTATCACTTTCACTCTTGAATATTCCCATCCGATTGACTTCCATCGTCGTCGGACTTACCTGAAAAGTTCAAAGGGACAAACGGAATGAGCGAACGCTCAGTAGGAAATTATATCTCAAGTACTAGCAAGGGGTTTAAGTAATTACATCTTTCATGAATGCAATAAAGCTATGCATGCTCGCATAAAACGACAAGATAGAGAGAATGTAATATCAAAGAAATAAGATGGACTAATCATGATCTTTCAACAAGATGACAAGTGTATTCAAGATATTCAAGCAAGTACGTTTAACAAGTCATGTCAAGAACTTTGGCTATCATGTATCAAGCAAGTAAATTACCCTTTTTCGGGCCACGCATTTCATGTAAAGTCAAGTACGATTCAAGTACAAGATGTGTGTGGAATGTCCAATCAAGCAAGTCAAGTACTCGGTATAATGCCAGATACCTTATCATTTTAACTCCCATGGGCACAAGTACTTTCGGGTGCTCCTCCCAGGACCAGATCGGGCCCTATATGCGCAGGCATTTATCATGTATTTTTTTTTTTTTGACATCCACTCTTGTTTATATAGCCAATATAGAATTTCAATATTCAAGCTTGTAGACATGTATGACAACTTTGACAGAATAGAGTCCAAAAATATGACAAAGGACATAGATTGGCGATAATAACGGTAGAATCACGATATCGATAAAACTAGGTAGAATATGGTTCCCTTAACTTAGGTACCATGACAAATCAATATGGACATTCTTTATATAGAATTGAGGTCCACATGAACAGTATATCAAAGTAAGATACCCTCATTCTTATCATAGAATTGGGGTTTACAAGAACGACATGATATGGCATGATATCATCATCCCATTAAGAATTTTCTTATGATATACTCTTTGTATAAACATAAGGGCCGGTATACCATGTTTCTTTCGATTGACATGGCAAGGATCGTGTAATGGGTTTTTAGGGTACAACCAGCTCAGTCGGCCTTGAGGGAATCCAAGGCTACGAGGAGTCTTACGGAGGTCTCTATGACTAACTCGCTAGTCCAAAGGAACGGAATGTCCAATGGAGAGCTCGTATGTCAATGAGAGTTGAGTGTGATCGATAAATCAACATGAAACGTGGGACTATACTCACGGAGTGGAGAATAGTGCCGATATATATATATTATAATATGAAACCATCGGTTATAGAATCAGGATAAAAATCAGTTTACAGTAAAGTAACGACTTAGGTCAAGTCGTTTCTCCAGTAATTAACGCCTAACAGAAGGGCGTTTACATACGTTTCAGTTTTGCAGAACTTTTAATAATTCAGTAATTTATCGAAAACACGCCCTGGACAGGGGCGTTTCTTCAAGAGTTGACGACTACAGTAGCAGGCGTCTCCTTATTTATATATTTGACAGAATATAAATAATTTTCACGATTTGTCTAAAACACGCCCTTGTAAGGGGCGTTACTCTTTAATTCTATTTTTTGGCAAAAGATATTCCAGGATTTTAACTGAGGAACGCCCTAGGAAGGGGCGTTAAATTTCATATTCACGCCCTGTTCTGGGGCGTTAACATAAAAAAATGACTTTGTCCAAGTCGTGAATTCAAGAAATTACAATATTTCAGGAAATAAAAATAGGAGGCATGGTCATGACAAGAAAATTAACAGGAATTCACAGGTAGAGTCATGCAAGATATTAGAATCGATATTTCATATTTATTGAATTTTAAACAGGATCAATTATTAATTACATGCGATTGTTCATGAAATTAACGCCTGTATACAAGGCGTATACTTTTAATTAACGACCACTATAATGGTCGTTTCTTTTAAAATAGCGCCCTATTCAAGGGCGTTTCTTGAAAAATTTACAGAAAACGTATTAAAACTATATGCAAACTGTATAAATATATCATGCATGGTGCTTCTTGTATTATTTTTAGTTTGGGCTACGAGACTTGAGAAAATCCTACCTTAAAGGGTTGATTTGGAGATAACCGTGAAGGGTCTGTAAGAATCAAAGATGCAGCAGACGTTGGATGAAGATGAACGACCTACAGAGGATAGAATACGAAGGTATTATGCTTCGTAATAACTTAACAGAGGTAAAGGAGGAGAAAGAAAGAAGACTTACCCGTTAGTCTTCTTATCCTGCAAGAATAGAAGAAACGAAGAATATTAATTCTTCTCATGCTACGTTCATAAGAAAGGAACAGAAGAAGAAAATAGAAGAACATATGTTCTTCACGTACCTGTGCAGTTCGATCGTCCAAATAGGTTTAGGGTTGTTCGATCAAGACTATTTATAGGATTTTGGAGTCCTAACAAAAGTAGTGTTTGATTGAGGGTAACATATCCCTAATAGAGTCCTTACTCTAATAGACACTTACTAGATTAGGTTAATCTTTCCCTGGATAAGCTCTGGGTTCGAACGGGTCACGAACTGAATTAACGCCTTTGGTCAGGGCGTTTATTCTTAAATTAACGACCTTGTTCAGGTCGTTTCTTAAGAAACGTCTTGTATAAGGGCGTTCCTTGTTTTTGAAACACGCCTAAGACATGGGCGTTTATTTTACTTGCCTATTTGGTCACGTGAGAGTTGACGACCACATGCGTGGGCGTCCTTTCTTTAGTCACGCCGTATGTAGAGGCGTTTCTTTTTAAATTAACGCCTTACTCAGAGGCGTTATTTTTAATTTGCTTTATTTTGTCTGTATTACTTCTGTACTATGTATGTTTTTACTTTTATTTCAATATTCATTTATCAGGGTTGCTACACCCTCCCCTACTTAAAAAGAATTTGGTCCCCAAATTCAATATATATAATTATACACGTGGAGAGTGTAGAACATATACCTCTTAGAATAACTCGGGAAATCGTTTCTTCATAGATTCCTCGGTCTCCCATGTCGCTTCGCGTTCGGGATTCTTATTCCATTGCACCTTGAGCATGGGAATAACCTTATTCCTTAGAGCTCGTATTTCTCGATCCAAGATCTTCATAGGCTTCTGTTCATATGTGAGATCTTTCTGGATCACCAGATCTCCATGTTCAATAATATGAGATGGGTCGTGCACATACTTCTTCAACATAGATATGTGAAACACATTATGTACGTCGGACAATTGAGGAGGTAACGCGATGCGATAAGCAACCTCGCCAACTCTTTCAAGTACCTCAAATGGTCCGATGAATCTTGGCGTAAGCTTGCCCTTAACACCAAATCTTCGTATGCCACGTCCAGGCGATATCTTGAGAAATACATGATCTCCGATTTGGAATTCAAGATCTCTCCTTCTTGTATCAGCATAAGCTTTTTGTCTCGTCTGAGCAACTTGCAATCTTTCTCTGATTACTTGTATCTTCTCAGTTGTATCCCTTACCATGTCTGGACCTAGCAGTTGTTTTTCTCCAACTTCGTTCCAGCATATGGGTGATCTGCAACTCCTTCCGTATAAGGCTTCGAAAGGTGCCATTTGGATACTAGCTTGGTAGCTGTTGTTATATGCAAATTCAATTAATGGTAAGTGATCATGCCAGCTTCCTCCAAAGTCAATGATGCATGCTCTAAGCATATCTTCAACAACTTGATTAGTTCTCTCGGTCTGACCATCCGTTTGTGGGTGGAAAGCAGTACTAAAGTTGAGCCTTGTTCCTAACGAATGTTGTAATCCCTTCCAAAAATGAGAAGTAAAACGGGGATCTCTGTCCGACACGATTGAGACAGGAATTCCATGTATCCTGACTATTTCCTTGATGTACAGTGCAGCTAGCACATCAATTGACCATCGGCTCTTTATTGGCAAGAAATGTGCCGATTTAGTTAATCGGTCAATGATAACCCAGATTCCATCATGTCCTCCTTTAGATTTAGACAAACCCATGATGAAGTCCATACCAATATCCTCCCACTTCCACTTAGGAATATCTAGAGGGTGTAGTTTTCCAGCAGGCTTTTGGTGTTCTGCCTTGACCTGTTGGCATGTGAGACAGCGTGATACATAGTCTGCTATTTCTCTTTTCATATTAGGCCACCAAAAGTTCCTCTTTACATCTTGGTACATTTTGGTTGATCCAGGATGAATAGTGTACCTTGATCGGTGAGCTTCATCTAAGATCTTCTTCTTTAATTCCGGACAGTCGGGTATACAAGTTCTATCTTTGAACAATAATCTTCCATCAGAAGCTACCTGAAAGTCAGATTGTCCTTCTAATCTTCCTTTGATTTCCACTAATATAGGATCATCATTCTGAAGTGCTTGTACCTCAGATAATAAATCTGACTGTATGCTTACATGAGATAATGTAATAAATTTGGATTCCGTGTCCAAGCTTATATTGAGCTCGGAGAATTGTTCAAGTAACCTCCATTCTTGTATCATACAATTGGCTATCATTGCTCTCGGCTTTCGACTAAGGGCATCAGCAACATAATTACCCTTTCCGGGATGGTATTGTATATTGAAGTCGAAGTCCTTGAGATATTCTAGCCAGCGTCTTTGTCTCATGTTTAGCTCCTTTTGTGAAAATAGATATTTGAGACTTTTGTGATCGGAGTATACAGTAAACTGCACTCCATATAAGTAGTGTCTCCATATCTTTAGGGCAAATACCACCGCGGCCAGTTCTAAGTCATGGACGGGGTAATTCTCCTCATGCTTCTTCAGTTGACGTGAAGAGTATGCTATGACCTTTCCTTGCTGCATTAGGACACATCCAAGGCCAATGCCAGAAGCATCTGTGTAGACCTCGAATTTCTCTCCTTCTATCGGTAGAGCTAAGACCGGAGCTGTAGTGAGATGATCTTTGAGAGTTTGAAAACTTCTTTCACATTCCTCACTCCATTCATATCGGATCTCCTTGCGAGTTAACCTTGTAAGGGGCACGGCGATCTTAGAGAAATCTTTGATGAATCGCCGATAATATCCTGCAAGACCTACGAAACTTCTGATCTCGCTTGCATTAGTGGGTCTTTCCCAGTTTCTTACAGCTTCAACCTTTGACGGATCTACTGATAATCCATCTTTTGATATGACATGTCCGAGAAAAGCCACTTCTTAAGCCAGAACTCGCATTTGCTGAGTTTAGCATATAATTGATTTGTCCTCAAAACTTGCAATGTAATCCTCAAATGCTCTTCATGTTCTTCCTTAGTCTTAGAATATATCAATATATCATCAATGAAGACTACTATGAATTGATCCAAGTAAGGCCTGAATATGCTATTCATTAACTGCATAAAGGCAGCAGGGGCATTTGTTAGTCCAAAAGGCATAACAACAAATTCATAATGGCCATACCTGCTTCTGAATGCGGTCTTGTGAATGTCATCATCCTTGATTCTTAACTGATGATATCCCGACCTGAGATCAATCTTGGAAAAATATTTGGATCCTGAAATCTGATCAAATAATTCATCGATTCTCGGCAGTGGATACTTGTTCTTGATAGTAAGATGATTCAACTGTCGATAGTCGATACACAATCTCATGGATCCATCCTTCTTCTTTACAAATAAGACTGGTGCTCCCCACGGGGAAGTACTTGGTCTAATAAACCCCTTTCGGATTAGTTCCATCAACTGCTCCTTCAACTCCTTGAGTTCAGCAGGGGACATTCTATATGGTGCCTTTGAAACAGGACCAGCACCAGGGACTAAGTCAATGGTGAAGGCCACTTCTCTTTCAGGGGGTAATCCCGGCAAATCTTCCGGAAATACGTCTGGAAATTCTTGCACTACCTGAATGTCTTCTATCTTGGTTTCCTTAGCTTCTTTAACAGTGACAAAAGCAAGGAAGGATACACATCCTTTCCTGACGAGCTTGCTTGCTCGAAGAGCCGAAATAAGAGGGGATTTGCTTCGACTCTTAGGACTAGTATAAGTCAGTTCTGGAAATTCTTTGAAAACAATCTTGCTATTACGGCAATCAACCGTTGCCTGGTACTTAGATAACCAATCTGCTCCTAGTATAACATCATATTCTTTTAGATCTAAGCAGATAAGATCAATAGGAAAATTCTTTCCTCGAACCAACACCTCACAGTTTTGGTAATGATGCGTGATATCCGTCTCGTTTCCGAGAGGAGTAGACAACACTATTTTCATCCATTCCGGTTCTAGAGGTAACGGGTCAGCAAACTTCTTAGAAACAATAGAATGCGATGCACCCGTATCAAATAAGACATGTGCATATTTGGAACAAATTTTCAATGTACCTTCCACTAATCCGCCTTCTTCTTCCGGTTCGGTCTCCTGTATTGCATGAAGACGAGCATTCTTTGTCACCGGGCGTTTACCATCGCCGGCTTGGTCGTTCATTAATGGACACTCGGGAATCCGATGCTCACGGCTTCCACAACGGAGACAAGCTCCTAATTTCCTCCAGCATTCTTCTGTCTTGTGACCAGCCTTGTCACAATGCTTACATACTGTATTAGAAGGGGTAGTTGTGATAGAGAAAGGCTTGGTCTTTTTGAACTTATGGTCTTGAGAGGAAGAACCTCCATTATTGGGCCTCTTCTTGAAATTGGGTTTGAAAGAACCCGAACCCGTGACGTGTTCCTTCTTATCTTTCCCTCGGATCCTATCAGATAGTTCCGTGGCATCTTCAAGTAGTTGAGCTCGGCGCACTATCTCAGAATAAATTTGGATGTCCATAGGCGCCAGTTGAGTAATATAGTGGGGCCTAAGCCCATTAAGAAATCTACGGGCTTTCATCTTCTCCGTACTAATAAGATGCTTAGCATATCTAGACAACCTGGAGAACTGAGCTTCATAATCTGCTAATGATAGGGATCGTTGCTTTAATGCAGCGAATTCGGCAGCCTTCTTTTCTTGGACTCGGTCCGAGAAATATTTAGCATTGAAGTATTCCACAAATTCTTCCCATGTTACTTGAGTCGGATCTATGGTTGCTTCAATAGACTCCCACCAGCATCTAGCATCTTTCTCCAACTGGAAAGTAGCTAATAGAACTTTGTCCTGGTCCGTGCATTGCATGACACGGAATATGCGTTCGGTTTCCCGAACCCAATGCTCGGCATCGTCCGGATCGGTCGATCCCATAAACTTCGGGGGATTCATGTTCTTAAAGGCTTGGTGTAAGCTTCCAGCTCGTGGAGTACCACCTTGTGCTACCTGTTGTAGCACTTGGGTCATCCCTTGGAGGGTACGCTGCATGTTGCGCCATTGAGCACGTTCGGCAGCCATTATCCTACAATTACAATAACTATATTAGTACGTGATCGTATTTAAAGACTCGTACACTATGTTAAATCTAACCCTTGGTTCTACCAATCTCACTGGTTTAAAGGTTCAACTTATCCTTGGACTTGGGTTTTTCCTAGGAATTGAATACCTTAGGCTCTGATACCACAAAAACTGTCACGCCCCGAGCGCGGAAGATACCCGGAGATGCGCGACGAGTTTATATCAATCATGTCAATCAGAGTGGTCGTGTATTCGACACAAAGACAGAGACGCGCAAAATAGCAAGATAACCCAATCCTTTATTTCATAATGGATAGACTATTACAAAACCAATACTCTGTTTAATAAAAAGAGGAAAAGAATACATAGTTGACTCAAGAAAACTATAGAAAAGACTAGATGACACTTGAGCAGCTCTATCACTTTCACTCTTGAATATTCCCATCCGATTGACTTCCATCGTCGTCGGACTTACCTGAAAAGTTCAAAGGGACAAACGGAATGAGCGAACGCTCAGTAGGAAATTATATCTCAAGTACTAGCAAGGGGTTTAAGTAATTACATCTTTCATGAATGCAATAAAGCTATGCATGCTCGCATAAAACGACAAGATAGAGAGAATGTAATATCAAAGAAATAAGATGGACTAATCATGATCTTTCAACAAGATGACAAGTGTATTCAAGATATTCAAGCAAGTACGTTTAACAAGTCATGTCAAGAACTTTGGCTATCATGTATCAAGCAAGTAAATTACCCTTTTTCGGGCCACGCATTTCATGTAAAGTCAAGTACGATTCAAGTACAAGATGTGTGTGGAATGTCCAATCAAGCAAGTCAAGTACTCGGTATAATGCCAGATACCTTATCATTTTAACTCCCATGGGCACAAGTACTTTCGGGTGCTCCTCCCAGGACCAGATCGGGCCCTATATGCGCAGGCATTTATCATGTATTTTTTTTTTTGACATCCACTCTTGTTTATATAGCCAATATAGAATTTCAATATTCAAGCTTGTAGACATGTATGACAACTTTGACAGAATAGAGTCCAAAAATATGACAAAGGACATAGATTGGCGATAATAACGGTAGAATCACGATATCGATAAAACTAGGTAGAATATGGTTCCCTTAACTTAGGTACCATGACAAATCAATATGGACATTCTTTATATAGAATTGAGGTCCACATGAACAGTATATCAAAGTAAGATACCCTCATTCTTATCATAGAATTGGGGTTTACAAGAACGACATGATATGGCATGATATCATCATCCCATTAAGAATTTTCTTATGATATACTCTTTGTATAAACATAAGGGCCGGTATACCATGTTTCTTTCGATTGACATGGCAAGGATCGTGTAATGGGTTTTTAGGGTACAACCAGCTCAGTCGGCCTTGAGGGAATCCAAGGCTACGAGGAGTCTTACGGAGGTCTCTATGACTAACTCGCTAGTCCAAAGGAACGGAATGTCCAATGGAGAGCTCGTATGTCAATGAGAGTTGAGTGTGATCGATAAATCAACATGAAACGTGGGACTATACTCACGGAGTGGAGAATAGTGCCGATATATATATATATTATAATATGAAACCATCGGTTATAGAATCAGGATAAAAATCAGTTTACAGTAAAGTAACGACTTAGGTCAAGTCGTTTCTCCAGTAATTAACGCCTAACAGAAGGGCGTTTACATACGTTTCAGTTTTGCAGAATTTTTAATAATTCAGTAATTTATCGAAAACACGCCCTGGACAGGGGCGTTTCTTCAAGAGTTGACGACTACAGTAGCAGGCGTCTCCTTATTTATATATTTGACAGAATATCAATAATTTTCACGATTTGTCTAAAACACGCCCTTGTAAGGGGCGTTACTCTTTAATTCTATTTTTTGGCAAAAGATATTCCAGGATTTTAACTGAGGAACGCCCTAGGAAGGGGCGTTAAATTTCATATTCACGCCCTGTTCTGGGGCGTTAACATAAAAAAATGACTTTGTCCAAGTCGTGAATTCAAGAAATTACAATATTTCGGGAAATAAAAATAGGAGGCATGGTCATGACAAGAAAATTAACAGGAATTCACAGGTAGAGTCATGCAAGATATTAGAATCGATATTTCATATTTATTGAATTTTAAACAGGATCAATTATTAATTACATGCGATTGTTCATGAAATTAACGCCTGTATACAAGGCGTATACTTTTAATTAACGACCACTATAATGGTCGTTTCTTTTAAAATAGCGCCCTATTCAAGGGCGTTTCTTGAAAAATTTACAGAAAACGTATTAAAACTATATGCAAACTGTATAAATATATCATGCATGGTGCTTCTTGTATTATTTTTAGTTTGGGCTACGAGACTTGAGAAAATCCTACCTTAAAGGGTTGATTTGGAGATAACCGTGAAGGGTCTGTAAGAATCAAAGATGCAGCAGACGTTGGATGAAGATGAACGACCTACAGAGGATAGAATACGAAGGTATTATGCTTCGTAATAACTTAACAGAGGTAAAGGAGGAGAAAGAAAGAAGACTTACCCGTTAGTCTTCTTATCCTGCAAGAATAGAAGAAACGAAGAATATTAATTCTTCTCATGCTACGTTCATAAGAAAGGAACAGAAGAAGAAAATAGAAGAACATATGTTCTTCACGTACCTGTGCAGTTCGATCGTCCAAATAGGTTTAGGGTTGTTCGATCAAGACTATTTATAGGATTTTGGAGTCCTAACAAAAGTAGTGTTTGATTGAGGGTAACATATCCCTAATAGAGTCCTTACTCTAATAGACACTTACTAGATTAGGTTAATCTTTCCCTGGATAAGCTCTGGGTTCGAACGGGTCACGAACTGAATTAACGCCTTTGGTCAGGGCGTTTATTCTTAAATTAACGACCTTGTTTAGGTCGTTTCTTAAGAAACGTCTTGTATAAGGGCGTTCCTAGTTTTTGAAACACGCCTAAGACATGGGCGTTTATTTTACTTGCCTATTTGGTCGCGTGAGAGTTGACGACCACATGCGTGGGCGTCCTTTCTTTAGTCACGCCGTATGTAGAGGCGTTTCTTTTTAAATTAACGCCTTACTCAGAGGCGTTATTTTTAATTTGCTTTATTTTGTCTGTATTACTTCTGTACTATGTATGTTTTTACTTTTATTTCAATATTCATTTATCAGGGTTGCTACACTCACACATGACCCTAAACAAACCTACTGTTAGTCCTACCCATACGTATGCAATGGTGGACCAGGACATCCGAATGTGTGCCATGCATACACTAGATGCAACCAAAGGTCGGTAGAATCATGGACTCCTAGACATCCCGAAATGCACCACTCATGCACGGACAACCCTATGGATTTGGGAGGCTTGGGTGGGCCTAGAGGGTTGGATGCATCGTCTTCCATACCCTGATGAACGGGCTTGATGGATGTAGATGGTCCGGCCCGTGGGGAACGAGTGTGATAGTGGACTTTCCTAACAAGGTGGAATGGATAAAGTGGGTCATAAGGCTCAATAGAGAAGGGATCGAAGAGATCAAAGAAGGTATGACCCCTTGATATGGATTCCCTCATGACGCAGTCCCAAGTGTGAAATCCTTGAAGGTGTAAATGATCACCCTCATGCAGTGTGGTAGGTGGGATGGTGGTCATATGTAGGAAATATGATTCCTCCCTCGGGATAAAAGGAATGATATCAGGCTCGGTCGGCAAGGGGAGGAGTAGAAGAACCTCCGTGGTGACATGACATACGGTGTACACGGAGGTAATGGACCTCACAGTGGGATGGGTGAAGCTACGACCTGTGGGTCGGTCGAAGCCTGGGGCCAATTAGTGCGTCAATTGCAACTGTCGGTCTAATCTTTTAAGAAGGTCATCCAATGTGACAACATGGTGACTTGACCGGAATGTGGTATGGAATGAGTTGACCGACACTAAAGGTAGTGTGGGGTCCATGGATGGATAGGAAGGTGGGACCAAGACTATCTTGAGCCAACTAAGTAGTGGCTCGGCGATGAAAAGTGTTCCCGTTAGAAATACGGGTGGCTTGGGCTGAGGTGGCTCTAAATGAGATGACTCTAAATAAAGATCGGAAGGTGAGAGTGATGGCAATGGAGCTCTCATGGCTGGGGAAGGTCTATCCTCCTCGAGGGGAAGAGATCCTTGGGGTGGCACCGAGATGTGAGGCTCGGGCAGGAATCCGTCAATTTGAGTACACATCCTATCCAACCGATCTGAAATGGTTTTGAAAAGTTCGGCAATGGTCGGGTTTGGAGTAGGGGTATCGTGATGGACTCGCCTATAATCACTCGGCCTAGGATTGGGCTTAGGCTCGTCTACATGTGGGGCTCTTTACCTCCGGCTATGACCCACTTCATTGGAAGAGATTGGGTGTGGTCTGTTGGAGGTGACTGGGCCGGGTAGGTAGACCCTCTTAAGCTCGCCCTTCATCTCTCGCAATGACTCCATGGGCCTTTGTCTCCTAATTTCCCTCAGATATTCTACGTCCCACCATGTTTCGGCGGATTTGTAGAAACGTCACCTTGTGGCAAGATCGACTTGCATGGCATCAGACATAATGTAACACTAAAAATATGTGTCCATAGCGGCTTCCCACTCTAGGTAGTCACTCGGGACTTTGGAGCCATAGAAGTCCTGGGTTGCGGTCCTATGGGGGTGGTGGGGTTAGTTTTCCCATCTTTGGGCGTATTGCCACCATGCATAAGATGCGGGTGTTTGGGGATCCATGGGACACGGGGAACTATAGGATGAACATGAAGACACTTGGTGACAAGGCAAACCGACTAGGCACTAGACACGACTCTAAACACTAATGCAAAGTTGGAATGTCGACTTGACTACGAACCTAGACTCAACCAATAGATGGTACTTGGCGGAGTTACGGGATCCGAAGATCCTCTCTCGCAAATGTGCGACCTTCCCGATAGGCATAACCTAACGTTCGGATAACACCTTTTGATATACCGAATAAAGGAATGCAAATGAGACACTTAGACTTAGACACTCTCTAGATGACACTTTTTGTGTGTTTTTAAACAAGACTACCCTAGACTCAACCTTCCTCTCTGATACCAATTTGATGCGGGACGGACAAGCGAACCTGGGACTCTAGCTCGCAACTCGTCCCTAAGCGAGGGAAACGCGGGATCGTGCATGGTTGAGGAACCAGCAATGAGTCAAGGGTACTCGGCTCTTCCGCGTGTACTCGGATTGAGTCACGGGACGGGTCACACTCACTCTCTCGTAGCGGTGATAACAATATATCGGGCTAATAATCCTATCACTCGCAGTGGCATATACAAATAAATACAAGTAAAGTAAATGCCGAGATGGGGAGCGGACACGATGCCTCCACGCGCCGGGCATGGGGAAGACGACCCCAGCCAAGTACTGTAACTCCTGATAAAAATATTACAATAATTACAGCAAATGAATTTACTGCCCACTCCACGCAGGAAGGTAAAGGGCTACAATGTGGGCCCGGGAGGACCGATCTTGGGTTGATGGGCAGTAACTTGGACAACTCCGATGGTAGCGCACGCCGGCAACCGTGGGGTCCACGTCCTGGTCGGTGGGCCGAGTGGGCCGGGGATGGTACTGCTGCGACGGTGGTTCTTGGAGAGACATTCCCTGGGAAGGCGATGTGCTGGTTCACCTTGTGGAAGGCGAGTCGGCCGGTCGGGCGGTCGGTGCGGCTTACTGTCCACGGGCTGGTTCTTCTGTTCTACAGTGCGCAACCCGGCGAGAATGGCTGCTGCGATCAGCTCCGACCTCTGATTGACGCGAAACTGGCACCGTTGGAAAGCTCTCTCAGATATATTCAACCCTTTGATATCACAATAATTTTAAGGGGATCATATTTTTCATGAATGGTTTTACAATAGGCTGGCTCTCAGGTTCAGATTTGGCAGGATAGATTAGGACCAGCCTGAGAATGGGCATTGACTGTGACTAAGACATCAGATTTGGAAGTTGGGCCCTTTATGAAAGTTAGAGAGGGGGAAGTAAGGAAGACGTTAATATTTTTTGTGGAATTTTTAAAGGTGGTTTGACAGGAGAAATGGATTTTTTGGTGGTCAGGGGTCGGATATGGACTGCACAGGACAGAACAGATTTTAGCCTGAGTTTTAATTTTTCAGAGGGGAAAAATAACTTCTAAATTCGTGGAAAAATTTATGGAGGTGAGTTTTGGTGGGCAAAACACCCAGTCCAAATTTGAACTCAATCAGAAATGGGGAAGGGGGTCGAACAATGGAAGAACATGACTGTTGTAATAGGATCTGCACAGAAGACAGATTGCTAGGGGTGGAAAGATGGAATTGGGAAAAATAGCTAAAGTGGGATAAATGACATGTATTTTTTGTGGAGGATGGGGGGGACGTGGGAGACTCACCCTCCAATTTTGGGCACGACTTGAGCTCTTGATGGAGAGCTAAAATTCGTGCTTTACTGTTTTGTCCAGGGGTGGACAGAATACCGAAGAAGCGACGTTGGCGGTGCGATGGGGCTCGATGGCGGCGGTAGTGGCATTGCTGAGCTTCACACTCAGGAAGGAGGTAGAAGAGATGCTTCACACATCAGAAGAAGGAGCCTTCAAGCTCTGCAAGGGGGAGAGAGGAGAGAGAAGAGGGGCGCACCCTTCTTGCTCTTGGCAAATTTCACTTAATTCTTGTCATTAATTCCATCAAAATGAGAAATACAAGGTATTTATATGAAATACAAAATGACCTAAACTATCTTCAGATCTAGGTTAGGGGAGGGGTATATAAGGGATAGAAGATTTAATCCCCATGTGGTCAAAAAAATTAAATTAAAATACACTTAGTGGAAGGGGCGCCCCCTTGACTTTAAGGCACCTAAATTTGAATTTTTTTATCCTTTGTCCCCTTGAATGGTAAAGTCTTCTAGAAGCCCACCTTGGATATTTGACCAGCCCCACATGGGCTCTTGAGCTTAGGTGGACCAATGGGGAAGAAGGGCCCCTTGCTGGACCTACTGGACTTTTACACATAAACCCACTAAAACCTAAAGACTCACATTTTGGCTTATAAAGCCTTACAATTGCAAACTCATTTTCCCAAGGATATAAATGCAAATAAAAGGACACAAATGTAAACTAAAAAGTTAGTGCTTGAAGTCGATTCCCATCAGGTCTTCCTCAATGGTGACCCGACTCTAGAAGTCAAGATCGGAGCTGATCTACCATCTGAAGAATAAGAAAAATATAAAGATTTTCTTGCCCAATACATCCAAGTCTTTGCATGGTCTGACGAGCACCTCCCTGGGATCCCGAGAGACATGGTGATGCACAAGCTCAACCTCGACCCAACGGTGAAACCTGTCCAGCAATGTTGGAGAAAGCATGCCTCAAAGAAGCAAGTGGTCATCAAGGAGCAAGTCATCAAGGGGCAAAAGATTAGCCTTTTTCGTCTAGTCCTGTACCCTACGTGGCTCGCCAACGTCGTTCTAGTACCAAAGGCTTCAGGGAAATGGCGGAGATGCGTAGACTTCACCGACCTCAACAAGGCTACCCCAAAAGACTTTGTGGCCTGGCGGAGATGCGTAGACTTCACCGACCTGAACATGCGGCCACCAACCTGCATCAAGGACGTTGTTGTGTATGTGATTTTGATGATTACAAAATGACTTTGTGGCCTGGACTTGCTTGACCTTATGCTTGAATGGTTATTCATGTTTTCATGGCTCTGTATTGATGAGAAAGTTTTTGTGGAAAATAATGCTTCATGAATGTTAGTTTTTGTCAACAAGAATGCCATTTGAATGAATGTGTTCCCATGCTTTGCATTTGGCATGATTGTTAACATTTGGGTATTGAATCATTTTGATGTTGAAATTATGAAAGATACATGTAAGCTATTTGAATGTTTGAGCTCCCATGTCAATATATTTGATTGAATGATATATTCATGCTTATCATTTCAAAACCTTATCATTTGGTCAAATATATTTTTGTTGATTGATATAAGAATCAAAATACATGTTTGAACATGTTCATTGATGTATTTATTGTGAACATGTTCATAGAATTGATGCTTGATGCAAGGATTTTGATTCTCATCTAACCTCGTGCTTTATCGTACTTTTCAGGAGGAAAATTCATGGTTGATACTCATGGGATCGTGGTAATATCTAACCACCTTGTGTGCTTGACTTGGAGAAGGTTGAGGTTGAGCTTTCATGTCTTTATATTTGGATCAGTGATAGATTCAAGTTCATCATAAAAAAATCTTGTATTGGTGAAATGGAATAATGCTCATTTGAATGCTAGTGTGCTCATGTGATAGAAACAATCTTGTGTATTCATGAGTTTTCATGCATAGTGTGCATGGGTTGCAATACCCTTGTTTGTGGTTCATGGTTTCTTCATGATCGTTGAGGCTCATAATATGTTTGACTCTTTTATAGAACTCATGGTTGAATGCATGTCTTAAGAGTGGAACTCCTTGATCTTGATTTCCATGTAGATCTAATGATTTATCTTATTTTTGCAGGATGGACATTGATGGAAATCAGTTTGATATCACTTGGATGCATGGTAATATTCCTCTATTTTTTACCTGTGAAAAATGGCCTTTTAGTAGGCTAGAAAAGCCCTTAGCATGGTTCATGAATATACCTTATGGTTCTTGAGGGTTATTATGTGCTTAATACATTCACATCCATCAAAGTGAAATTGGTTTCATGGTGCCCATATAATGAGTTTAAGTGGTTTAAATGACTTTTCCTTTGAGGTTGCAAAATGCTTAAGTCATTGAAATGACCATTTGTTGAATAAGGTCTAAAAATACGCCAACATCTTGTCTCAATGCATGGTTGTTTTCTTTATATGTTGAATGAGGAAGAATAGTTTTTCATTGAGCTTGAATTAATGAAATCCGGGTTTAGGATGTGCCTTCATGCAAAAACCTTAATGATGTTGAATTACATGTACTCCATTTGAAATAATTTATTTTTCATCATTGAAATTCATGAATGGATGTTAGAATTCATTGGGTTGCATGTTTAGGTCATTGGGAATGGTTTAGAAATCATTTTTTGAGGTTTCAAGGTGAATGGATCGACCCCCCACTCAATGGGTCGACCCCTAGGCTAAAACTGCCCAAAAAGTGTTCTGGCAAGTAGATGGGTCAACCCCCCTCAGAGATGGGTCGACCCCTGTGACAAAAATTGGCCAGACAGATTCTTTCTGGACAAATGGGTCGACCCCCCCCCTCCAGATGGGTCGACCCCCCCTGTTCGCAGCTCCGCGCGAGATTTTCGTAAGCCATCGAAACCCTGTCAAATGACCTCCGATTGGGGTGAAATTTTACCCTAATGCCCTTAGGTTACTAATGAACATATTAGGGTGGTTTTACTAGGGTTTTACATGGGTATATGAGTCTTTTGGTGCCTTCTATATATACTCATATGTGAACTCCGAATTTCAATATAGATGAACACTAATGCTTATTTTGTGTTGTCTTGTAGGAGAAGAAAAAGGGAAAATGAAGAGGAGCTGGTGAAAGGGCGATTTCATCTACTTCCTTAAAGATTTGAAGCCTGTGATAGAAGACGAAAGGGAGCGGCTCGAGGAGAGGAACAAGAGGATGTCGGAATCGTGATCATCTGACTCCGAACCGAGAAGAGCCAGATCGTTTTGTGAAGGGGGAGCTTTACATCTCTTATATGTTCCTAGTTTCAGTTTTTAGAAGATGGTTTGGGATGATTGTATCCATTTATGAATTTTCTACTCATTCCTAATTGAATATTCTGTGTGTGGGTTTGGAGAATGGTTTCTTCGTGTGGTTTGTGTTGACGCTTGTGCGTCGTTTGGTGCGGAGCATATCCACGTGTGTATTGGGGTTTTTGCCTCGTGTCTATGGGGAGAAATCCCCGTGTGTTGCTGCATTCGTAGCGTGTGTGTTGGGGTTTTTACCCCATGTGTGTGGGGAGAAATCCCCGTGTTTGCTGCATTCGCAGCGTGTGGAGAAAGCCTCACCGGATTGGTGAGGGGTGGACGTAGGGAGCCCGTCGTGGTCCCGAACCACCTTAAAAATTCCCGTCTCTTGTGATTTGAATTGTGTGATTGTGTGCATCTCCTTTTAATCTATTTTCGTAGTCATGTGAGTTCGGTGAGATTGAGAGGATAAGTTTATGCTATTTAGCTTAAATTCCTCAATCTTGTTAATCTTGCTAATTCCGCTGTGTGAGTAGGTTTAAGTTTTTAATTGGACATAGTTTTTAGTAGAGGGTTCTATTCACCCCCCTCTAGAATCGTGTTCCTGCACTCCGGGACCCAACAATTGGTATCAGAGCAAGGCTCTGTTGTCCCTAGATCTCACGATCCTCAGAGTGATCCCAGTGCATTCTACAATCATGAATTTTTCTATTGATCAAATCTCTATGAATTGTATTCCTACTTTTCATGGTCATGATTATATTTCTTGGAGAAATGCTATGTGTGTTTATCTTGGTTTACATGAGCCTAATGTTTGGAAGGTCATATGTGAAGATTCATACACGCTTCCTACTGAACATAATAAATGGGATGATATGCATGTCAAGAAAATGCAATGAATCTTAGAGCATTAAATTTTCTCATGAATGCCATTGAATCTAATATACTTTCATAAATTCCCTTGTGCAGGTTGGCAAGAGACCTTTGGGACGAGTTGGCACGCAAGTATGAAGAAGAAGTGATGGATCCATGTTTAATGGCTCATGGAGATGAAAATTCAAATGAGGTAAATTCTAACTCTGACTCTGATGAAGATGAAATGTCATTTGAAGAACTACTTGATGCTTATGATGAGTTGTCGAGTAGATATAAGAAAATCAAGTCAGAAAACAAAAAAATGAAAAAGGAAGTTGAAGACAATCTTCATGACTCCCTCTATGAAAAATGTGCTGAGAATGAGGAATTAAATGAGGTACGTATAACTGACATTAAAGAATACAAAGATACAATTGCATGTTTAAGAAGTGAAAATGAAGCCCTCAAGGATGAATTTAATCAAATAAATAAAAATGAAGAATGTCTTAAGAACAAGTTTGCTTCTTTATCTGATGATGAAAAATTGTTTGAAAAACTTCTTGATAATGAAATTGATAGCAAGAGCATCATAGATGAAAATGAAGAACTTAAAAAGAAAAATGGTGTCATGCTAATTAAAATTTCTCTTCTTGAGGGTAGCTTGAAATGTCTTGAAAAATTTGAAAAATAAAATGCGTTGTTAAAATTTGAAAATGAAAAGTTGAAACATTTAAACAACGCCATGTCTAAAAAACTGTTAACTTTTGAAGAAGGGAATGCTTTGGATGTCAATGTTGAATCTGAAAAACTACTTGTGCTAGAACAAGAACTTGAAAGTTATAAAACTGCAAATAAAGTGTTGAATGAATGTAATGTTTGCAGTGAACAAGAAATTGCTAGCTATGAGTTGCACATTACATCCCTTGAAAGTGAAATCATTGATTTGAATGCATCATTGTCTAAATTTTTCAAAGGGAAGGAGAACTTAGACAAAATGCTAGGTGTTAAGGTCAACTTTCAAAAAGAGGGTCTTGGATATTCTTCAATCAACAAAAAGTCTTTTGAATCAAAAATAAAAATCTTTTTTGTTCATGCTTCTGACATCCCTAGCACTTCAAAGTCAACTCCTCCTATTACATAAATAAAAATTTTTGAAAATCATTTTGAGAAAAAGAAAAATGTTCACACAAAACCCACCATGCAAAAAGGATTCCAAAAAGATCAAGGTGGGCAGAAAATGAAATTGAATGTTAAATGCTTTTTTTGTGGCATGCATGGCCATGAAATGGATGATTGTAATGTCATGAGAATGGATGATGAAAATGCATGTAAAGAGAAAAATGCTTTCAAATCATAAAGAAATGTCTCTTGCTTTCATTGTGGTAAGCTAGGCCACATAATGAAAAATTATTTTTCAAAGTAAAAGAAAGGTGAACAAAATATTTTTAATATAAAAAAGAATGTTTTCTGCTCTCATTGTCATAAACTTGGCCATGTGATGGATTATTGTTATGTGAAGCAAAAAGATGAACTTCATGCCATGAATGCTAGGTTTAATTTTGTTAGACCTAGATCTTTTGGAAATAGAAGATGGAATATTGTTGAAAATACTTTTGCTCATGAAAGAACATCTTTTGCTAGAAATGCTTCTCCTCAATATTTTTATTGTGGAAATCATGGTCATGTGATTGAGGACTACAAGATCATGAGAAATGACGACATTGAAGCAATGAAAGTGTGGAAGAATTCGATTGGTGGTAATGCTACTAACTCCAAGGGACCCAAGAAGGTTTGGGTTCCCAAATTTGTCAAATGAGTTAGATTTGATGAAGGTGTGCCTTGAGGAAATAAATTGAAAGGGATTCCAATAAAAAGGAACAAGGCACACTCGTTTGGTAAAACCCCGACTTTACTTTTTCTTATTGTCAAACTTGGTGATTTTGATGTTTTCACTTCTATTGCTTTGTTATGTTGTTGGAATCATGCTTTACATTTCCTCACAAGACATACATGTTTTCATTGAATGAATATTTGATATATCAAATGGTGATATGTGAAATGACAGATCAAGTCTGCCAGGAAGCTATCACTATGTGAGAGGTGATCTTAGGATCAACGTACTCCACCTTGTACCAATATTTAAAATTTCAATTTGGTTGGCTTATGAGGATTCATGTATTTTGAATGGAATTTATTTGCCTTTAATTTGCATATCTTTCAAATTGAATCTGGAAAACTCTCTTGTTTCAAGAAGACAAAGATTTCTGAACTGTGGAATTGCTTATTCTTTAATGCAACAATTGGCATTAGATGATGAGCATGGCTTAGTTTAAAGCCTGTTGACTATGTGTGTGGTTGATCTGCATGATCGATAAATTACTTGATTTGAATCTAAAAATTTATCTCATGCAATACCATTTTGAATGATCATGGTCGAATGTTTGGGTTGTAAGGAAAATAGTTGTTCATGATAAAGCATGAAATGAAATGCTCATGGTTCTGTGTTAAATTCATTGAAAACTCAACTCATGCATTTACTGAATTCATGCTCACTTGAGTATTCAAGAATGCATAAAAATTGAAATCTCCATAAAAATATCGCATTGACATTTTTGCATATCATGCATGCTTTGTGAATTTGAGTCTCTTGCATACTTTGACTTATTTATGCTTGAAAGCCATGATTTATGGGCACACAAAATAAAATAAAAAAAATGCATATTGCATATTCATGCATATAGGGCATATGCATATATTTCATGATAATTACATATCTTGAATCATGAGTGCTTGCATGAATAGTTTGTCAAAACCTTGCTTGTTCATACATTCCCCCTCCATCTAATTTTGAGCATAAACTTTGGATTTGAAAGATGGAATTCATAGTGTGCATAGTTGCATATATTGCATACTTATCACTCATATAGTGCATACTCATTTCATTTGAAAGATGAAGCTCATTGTGTGCCTATGTGCATATTTGGCATTTTTAGCATGCATATAGTGCATACTTTGAGATGCATCGTTTTGAACACTACTAACCTTCATGAACTGAAACTTCATAACATTGGGCCTTTAATTTGCATCTTGCATTGCATTCTCATATTGTTATAGGTTGCACGCATAAGAGTTTGTGCATTAGGTGCATTTGGAACATTCATATAAAATCTGAAATCCTACATTCATGATGCACTCTACATTGCATATTTGCATGTTTTCGTTGTATGCTTGCATATTAATATATGCCCCCTTCTTTGAAACTTCTAAGACCTCATATCTCTTGATAAATAATGTTGCACCTGAGTCTTAACTATTGTGCTTAATGTTAAACACTCAGGGGGAGCATTTCTTGTTTAGTGCATTCACATAGGGGGAGCTGCACTATCTTGTGTTGAGTTAAATTTTCTCCATACATGTTAAATCAAATTCTTACACTTCATGCACTTTAATGTGAAAAGGAGTGTTATTCATAAGGATATAGGAATTTCATTTCAACACTTTAAAGTAATTAAACTTGCTGCATTTATGATAACGAGACAGTTGAGGAAAAAGCTACCTACGTCAGCTGAAAAAATTTGGATGAAATGAAAGGCAGAGCAATGCTTAGTCTCACTGAGTAAACTGGATACACGTCACCTGAGACGTGATGTGGTTCATTTCTGAAAAGTGTTGCCTAAAGTACCTCTGTTCAAAATGAAGTGAAATGGTTCAGTATTCTGAGTAACCGGAGATTCTGTCATGAGCTCCATGTGTCTCCTCGTGTAAAAAAGAATTATTTAAACCTGATCACTCTAAGAAAAATTCAGATTGTCAATGTGAAATTTTTGAGAAAAATTCTGATGAAAATTTAATGGGACAGAGCGTAGCCTTCAATACGCTGTTCTCTAGATTTAAATGCAGTCTGTGTAATTACTCTTGCGTTCAATTGAAAATCTAGATATCCATATGGCTAATACCTATTTTCATGTTATTCACTTATACACATGGTAATTTGATTTAATATGTGTTTTAAAAATTTGATTGACTGCATGATTGGTGTATGTCTTTTGCTATCTATTTGCACACTCTCCTAGGTGTACATATGAGCACCATGGTTTTATTGACTCACCTGCACTTTTCGTACACCTATCCTCTCATTATAAATAAAATGGGGGAGCTATATTGTAGGTATATAGATTTACTTGCATGGAAGTCAATCATACTTGATCATTCTACTTGCATTCTGCATGTTCATATTACCCAAAACTTGCATTTTAAACATGTGCAAATTAGTTCATGCATATTTGGCATTTAGTGCATTCACACATGCATATTTTGAATTGCATCTTCATAAACATAATGTGCATATGGTTCTCTTAATAACACCCTTGTCCATCGATTCTCTGTCAATGACAAAGGGGGAGAGGCAGTTACTTTGTGCTTCTTTCATGAATATCATATTTTGCTTGTCCGTTCTCATTTTGCCATAAGGGGAGAAAGCATGTTGGTTTGGTCTTGATGCTATCGCGAATTCCCCATGTTGATCCCCATTTATGATTATGTCAAAGGGGGAGAGAATATTAATGAGCATTAATGCATAACATTTTATCATTATCAAAATGGGGGAGATTATTGTGTATGTGATTTTGATGATTACAAAATGACTTTGTGGCCTGGACTTGCTTGGACTTGTGCTTGAATGATTATTCATGTTTTCACGGCTCTGTATTGATGAGAAAGTTTTTGTGGAAAATAATACTTCATGAATGTTAGTTTTTGTCAACAAGAATGTCATTTGAATGAATGTGTTCCCATGCTTTCTTACATGCTTTGCATTTGGCATGATTGTTAACATTTGGGTATTGAATCATTTTGATGTTAAAATTATGAAAGATACATGTAAGCTATTTGAATGTTTGAGCTCCCATGTCAATATATTTGATTGAATGATATATTCATGCTTATCATTTCAAAACCTTGTCATTTGGTCAAATATATTTCAATTGATTGATATGAGAAGCAAAATACATGTTTGAACAGGTTCATTGATGTATTTTATTGTGAACATGTTCATAGAAGTGATGCTTGATGCAAGGATTTTGATTCTCATCTAACCTCGTGCTTTATCATGCTTTTCAGGAGGAAAATTCATGGTTGATACTCATGGGATCATGGTAATATCTAACCACCTTGTGTGCTTGAATTGGAGGAGGTTGAGGTTGAGCTTTCATGTATTTATATTTGGATGAGTGATAGATTCAAGTTCATCATAATAAAATCTTGTATTGGTGAAATGGGATAATGCTCATTTGAATGCTAGTGTGCTCATGTGATAGAAACAATCTTGTGTATTCATGAGTTTTCATGCATAGTGTGCATGGGTTGCAATACCCTTGTTTGTGGTTCATGGTTTCTTCATGATCCTTAAGGCTCATAATATGTTTGACTTTTTTATAGCACTGATGTGACACGCCCTTGGACTCTAACAAAGAAGCACAATTCACAATGATAACGGACCGAAATCGGCGACCGCTCACCCGACACTCACCCAAACCCGAGGTAACTTGGCAATGCCAAGTGGAGCATGTGAGGGCTGGGCCCTTACTGGTAGAGGGCCAGCAAGGCCAAGGTTTGTTTGCAAGGGTATGGAGGCCCAATTCAATGGAGCCGACGTTGTGCCGAGGGCACCGGTTACACTCTTCCCCATGGTGGTCACTCGAAGCAACGGAGCTTGAGGGACCGAGCACTCACTCTCACGGCCAGCGGAGCTAAGAGCAAATATTGAAAGGACAAGCTGTTGGTTTGTGTGTCTTCCCTAAGTGTTTTGATGATGAGCAACACTATGTTAATTGACACTATGTTAATTGTTCTTGTTATTTTTAATCAGATATCTTGCACTTGAGTTATCCATGGTCTTATATGAAATAGCTGCTAAGAGGTAACACTTCGTGTGTTCGTTCATGTTCTGTCTTCGTGCTGTTTTCCTCAAACCTCATGTAGTTCTTGCTTCATGTTTTCACCTCGTGTCGAGCTAGCCATGTTGTCGTCTGATTGAGTGTTGTCTTTCACCTCGTGCAGTATCTGTTTACTGTGTTGTTTCCATGTCATCCTTTGTTTTCCTGTCTTCGAGTCCTTTCGCTGAGTCTCTAAGTCAGTCTAAGTTCAAGTGTTCGTTTCACTTTGTGATTGTTTTCTCTTCTCATGACTTCGTGTCGTGTTCCTGAAGCTGCTCTAAAAGTTCTGATGAACTTCCAGTAGTTTTCCTGTAGACCTCGTGTCGTTCCTACTTAGTAACCACACTTTGTGACGGTTACTATAGTCCACGTCTTCGTGTTGGTTTTATGCACTCCGTGTCATCTTCTTTGTTTCATTCTGTTCTCATCTCACTTCGAGTCGTTTCTTTGCATACTGTCTTCGTGTTGATTGGCACTTCTTCTTGGTTACAACACCTCGTGTTGTACTGTTTGACTTCGTGTCAGTTTCGGTTGCTAGTCCATGTTGTTTTCATGTCGTTCTCCTTATTGCCACCTCGTGTCATCTTTCTTATTAAGTCTTCGTGTAGTTTTACCTCGTGCAGTGTGATCCCGTGTTATTTACTGTTTCGACTTCGTGTCGTTATCAGCCCGTGCTGTTTTCATCTCGTGCTGTTCTTACTGGCTTCGTGTCGTTTTCTATATAGTGTGTGTTTGTCACCACTATACTTCGTGTCGTTGCTTTTTACTTCGTGTCAAACTTCACTTCGTGTTGTTTTCACCTCGAGTCGTTTCGTTATATTCTGTCCTCGTGTTGTTTTCTCGCTTTAGTCTTCATGTCGATTTCTGTCGTTAGCCCGTGTTGTCCTCGTGTTGTTTTTGCATTCGTGACCTCGTGTTTCTTTTGCTTATAACCTCACCTCGTGTCATTCTCTTCTGTGTATCTGACCTGTTACAGAGTATCTCGTGTCGTTCTTGTGTCATCTCGAGTAATAGTCACGTCGTGTTGTTACTATACCTCATGCAGTTTTGGTTTTAATGGCCATGCAGCGTATTAATGGACTTAATCTCATTACAGGTCTGAGGAAGAACATTCCACACTCCAGGGCTGCACGTGATCCGAGACAAGAGGAACCAATCTGATAAAGGCACGTGGCAGGAAGATTCTGGATCGAGCGTGGGAGGCACACGCGTTTTGTGCCCTATCCACCTGCTGTTCTGCTATAAATAGAATCCTTCGTCCTCAGATGAAGGTGATCGAAGAAGAGAGGCATAGAAGAAAAAAAACAGGAAAATTGAGAGCCCTTCGATCCAGGAAAAGAAAAGAAAGAAGAAAGAATAGCAGAGGGAAATAGAGAGAGAGAGCAGAAGAGTGATCAGAAGAGTTGTTCTGACTTGCGGATCAAATCCGAAGTCTATTGCTCTGTGTTGAGCTACATTGTTTCCATTTTCTGGCATTTGATTTCCTTCGTTCGTATTTTTTCGTTTATTGTTCTTATCTTTCTTCTACTGTCCTTGTTTGTGTTTCCGATCCTCTGGATTGAGGTCGGGGTCCTCCTGTGAGATCAGGAGAAGGGAGATTCATTCTCCGGTTTGCAAGCAGAAGGTGAGCTGCTTGTAGGTTCCCTCCGGGTTGGGAGGAAGAGGGGTCTTCGACCTCTGGTTCACTAGTAGCAGGGCTACTACTAGTGGGATTCCCTCTTGGTAAAGAGGAAGAGAGACGAGAGTCTCTGGGTTCTAGTGACTGCTGGTCGCTAGAGGTTCCCTCCGGGTAGGAGGAAGAGGAGAGGTTGTTCTCCTGGGAAGCTGTGTATCAGCAGTTGTCTGGCAAGCTGTGTTGCCCAGCCTTTAGTGAAGCCACACTCGGTTTGAGTGTGGGGTGGATGTAGGTCTGAAGGACCGAACCACCTTAAAATCCTCTGAGTCCTTGTGTGATCGATTGTGGTATTATTGTGGTATGCCTTCTATTTGCTTGAGCTATTAACTGCACTGCATCATTTTCGATAGTCAGAGCTTGAGGTTATTTGCGTTTAGCAATATACTCTGCAGTATTTTTTAATTCTAAGAAAAAACAGTGATCTATTCATCCCCTCCCCTTCTAGATCACTTCATATTGTACTTATCAGTTGGTATCAGAGCAGGTTTTTCCCAGAATGTGGTCCAACGGCCAGGGAAACGGATCCACTGGTCCTCGCAGTTTCATAGCTGATGGGCAGTCTATCACCCGTCCCCCCTTCTTTGATGGTAATAATTACTTCTTCTGGAAGAACAGGATGGAAGTCTTTATCAGGGCCCAAAGCCACAAGCTATGGAAAGTGATTACAGATGGTCCATACACCCTTCCACCGAATGAAGATATGTGGATAGAAGATCAGGTCAAACTCTCCGCACTGAATTGGACAGCTCTTAACATCATACAGTGCGCCGTCCACTCGGAAGAGTATTCGAGGATCTCAGCGTGCAAGACTGCAAAGAACATGTGGGATGATTTGCAGTTAATTCATGAAGGGACATCTCAGGTGAAGGCTACCAAGATCAACATACTTACAACTCAATATGAGTTATTTAAGATGAAGCCAGAGGAGCCGATCACAGAAATGTATGCCAGATTATCTGTGATCATCAACAGTCTGAAGGGCCTTGGAAAGGATATTCAACAAGAAGACATAGTCAGGAAGATCCTTAGGTCTCTAACTCCCGTCTGGGAAACCAAGGTGACTGTAATAGAGGAATCAAGAAATTTATCCATCATGACAGTGACCCAGCTGATTGGATCCCTCATGACCCATGAAATGAATTTCAAACATGGAAACGATGGGCATGACAGAAAGGGAAAGAATGTTGCTCTAAAGGTCTCACGACATGCTAAGAAGAACAACAGCAGCAGCAGTGATGATAGCAGCGAAGGCTCTGATGGATTCTCAGACCTGGACAAGGACGAGCGAGCTATGCTCACCAGGCAATTCAGAAAGTTCCTGAGAACTAAAGGAAAATTCTACAGGAGGAAGAAATTTAATGCTGCAATGAAGTCTCCTGAGCGAGGATTTAAGAAGAACCGGTCTGCTAAGAAGATCACTTGCTATCATTGTCAGAAACCCGGTCACATGAAAAGTGAATGTCCAGAGCTACAAGCTAAGGCTCCAGGACACCAGAAGAAGATGGTGCACAAGAAGAAGAAGGCCATGCTGTGCACATGGAGCGATGAGGAGGAGGACCCAGAAGCCACTTCGTCCAGTGAAAATGAAGAGAAGACCTTCCTCATGGCCGATCATGAGAAAGAGGTAACAAACCTATTTGAGAATTTTACTTTAGATGATTGGGAGGACGCCTATGGCGACCTGTTAAGTAAATACAATTGTTTAAACAAGGAGCACAGAATGCTTAGACGTAAGTTTCATTCTCTGTCTAAAGAACACTCTTCTATTGTCACTGATAGCATGAAAACCAAGGAGATGGCCATTGAGCTAGACCAGGTTAAAGGTGAGATTGAGAGATTGAGAATGGAAAGAGAGGAGAGTCTAGCTAGAATGGATGAGCTGAAGTGTAAAGCTGAAGAGTGTAAAGGAGAGATTAGACTGATGGCTGAAAAATATGAGGCAGTTAGAAAAGTTAATCAGGAACTCCAGGACCAATGCAATGAATTTCAGAAGGAGATTGAGGACAAAGAAAAAGTGCTTGAGAAGTTTACAGAGGGGAGAAACAACCTGAATGTCCTTCTGGGGTCGAGGGTAAACTTCAATAGGGAGGGATTAGGATACAATCCTACTAGTAAAAAACCCTTTGAATTTAAGACTACCACGTTCTGCCCCGCCAAAGGCAAAGAGAAACTGGAAACACCATCCAGTTCCAAATCTGTCTCTACGATGAAGTTTTCGACCGGCAAATTCATTCAATCCACTGGTCAGCAACCTAAGTCGGGAAATCCTGAAACAAGAACTGCTCATGTGCAACAGGTGGGGAACAAAGGTTCTCACAGAACCAGTCCTATTGATGTCACAAAAAGAGTGAAAAGTTTTGTTAAGAAAGCTCATCATGCTAATTATCAAGTAGAGCATGGCAACGTTCACCAGTTTTAGCACAAATTTTATTGGAGTAAAAATGCTTACATGAATTATGCTCAACACACACGCACATCCTCTAAGAGGCCAACCAACAATGTTTTTGCTCAGAAACAGCATAGCTCTAATAAGAATAGGTTCATTCAACACCCACCAAGAAATGCCAAAAGGGAAGAATCAACCCACATGAAACCACTGAAGAGAACAGTAAAACAAATGTGGGTTCCTAAGTGCTTTTTGCATAATCTGGAAACTGGTTTTGGACCCAATTTGAATTGGGTCCCACATTACTCTGTCTGAATTTTTGCAGGTCAGCCTAGCAGCTGAGCATAACAAGTGGTATCTTGACAGCGGCTGTAGCAGGCACATGACAGGAGACCGGTCCAAATTCAGCAAACTAAAAATGAAGTCTGGGGGCTTGGTCAAATTTGGAGGAAATAACAGAGGAAGAATAATTGGAATTGGTACGGTTGGTAAGTCCTCCACTAACTCCATTGAAGATGTGTATCTTGTAGAAGGACTTCAGCACAACCTGGTAAGTATAAGTCAACTTTGTGACAAAGGACACAAGGTACTCTTTGATCACAACTCGTGCACTGTTTTTGAGCTGAATTCTGATAACATCATGTTCAAAGGTCATAGAGTAAATAATGTGTACATCGTTGATCTAAATGATAATTCTGAAACAAACTTGTGTCTGTCTGCTAATTCTGAACAGGTTGCTTTTGACTGGCATAGGCGTCTAGGCCACGCTAGTGTGTCTACTTTGAATAAACTGTCTAATTATAACCTAGTCAGAGGTTTGCCCAAAATAAAATTCCTGTTAGGGTCCAAGCTCTGTGATGCTTGTGCTCAAGGTAAACAGACTCGTGCAGTTTTTAAGTTGAGAACTGAGGGTCTCTCATCTAAACCACTACAGCACTTGCACATAGATCTCTTTGGTCCTACTCGAATACAAAGCCTGTCAGGTAAGAGATATGGTCTAGTCATAGTTGATGACTTCACTAGATTTTCTTGGTTGTTCTGTTTAGCAAATAAAAATGATGCTTTTGTTCACTTTGAAGAACTTTTTAATAAAATCAAACTGCAAGGTGAACATAATATCATTACAATTCAGTTTGACCATGGAGGAGAGTTTGAAAACTCTTCATTCTCTGAATTTTGCTCAAGAGAGGGAGTGACTCACAGATTTTCTTCTCCCAGGACACCGGAGCAGAATGGAATTGTTGAGAGAAGAAACATGTCAATAATTGAAATGGCCAGGACTATGCTGATTGAGAGTGGACTTCCAAGGAGATTTTGGGCAGAAGCTGCAAATACATTATGCTACATTTTAAATCGAGCCTTGGTAAGACCTACTCATAAGAAAACTCCTTATGAACTCCTCAAGGGTAAGCTGCCAAACATTTCTTACTTTAAAATCTTTGGTTCCAAATGTTTCATCCACAATAATGGTAAGAATGGTTTGGATAAGTTTGAAGCAAGAAGCTCTCCTGGAATTTTTCTCGGATATTCAGAAACCTCTAGGGCTTACAGAGTCTTCAATAAAGATGAGCAAACTGTTGAAGAAACACCTCATGTGGTGTTTGATGAGAATGTTCTATCGGACAAAAAGATAAATGATGACAGGGAGTCACCTGATGAGGGAGATTTCTTGGAGAAAATTGAAGAAGAAGAGATGCAACAAACTGCTCAACCAGAAAACTTACAACAAGAAGGAGCAACTGAGGTAGGTGAACCCTCAAGTGAGGTAATATTTCACAAAGATCATCCTAGTGAAAATGTCATAGGTAATTTGCATGATCCCACTAGGACAAGGTCTCACTTTAGAACTATCCAAGAACAGGACTTAGCTGCTTTGACATCTCAGGTAGAACCCAAGACTGTGGAAGAGGCTTTAAAGCATGATTCTTGGGTATCCTCCATGGGTGAGGAATTAAATCAATTTGAGAAAAATAATGTATGGAAACTAGTTCCTAGACCTGAAAACACTCATGTCATTGGCACTAAATGGGTTTTCAAAAATAAGATTGATGAAAATGGAGCTATCTCTAGAAACAAAGCAAGACTTGTAGCTCAAGGCTACAGTCAGGAATTTGGTGTGGATTTTGATGAATCCTATGCACCAGTAGCTAGGATGGAAGCTATAAGAATTCTGTTTGCATTTGCATGCTCTAGAAACATTCGGCTACAGCAAATGGATGTCAAAAGCGCATTCTTAAATGGGTTATTGAAGGAAGAGGTATATGTTGAACAACCTCCTGGGTTTAATTTCTCTGTTCAGCCTAACATAGTTTTTAGGTTGAATAAAGCCCTCTATGGATTGAAGCAGGCTCCCCGAGCCTGGTATGAGAGACTTTCTGAGTTCCTTGTGAGCAAGGGCTACATTCGAGGTCAAACAAATGGAGGATGGTTGTTTCATAAATCAAACCAAGTATACTCTGGAGATGCTGAAAAGGTTTGGAATGACCAACCTCAAGACAATCTCAACACCCATGGGTACCAGCTCCTCACTGGATTCAGACGAAAAAGGTAAAGAGGTGGATGCTAAACTATATAGAGGTATGATCGGTTCACTTCTCTACTTAACTGCATCCAGGCCCGGCATTCAATTTAGTGTAGGGATGTGTGCCAGATACCAGGCTAGGCCTACTGAATTGCATCTGGCAGCTGTAAAGAGAATTTTTAGATACTTATCTGCCACCCATGATCTAGGTCTCTGGTATCCTGCATCATGTAGTTTAGATCTCATTGCATACACTGATGCAGATTATGCAGGATGTAAATTGGACAGGAAGAGCACTAGTGGTCACTGTGAATTTCTAGGAGGGTGCTTAGTCTCTTGGGGATCCAAGAAGCAACACTCTGTGGCTCTCTCTACTGTTGAAGCTGAGTATGTGGCAGCAGGGAGCTGTGGCACACAGGTTATATGGATAAAACACCAGCTTCTGGACTACTCGGTTGAGCTAGGTTGTACTTCTATCTTTTGTGACAATACTAGTGCAATAAATATTGCAAAGAATCCTGTACTTCATTCCCGAACCAAACATATTGAAATCAGGCATCATTTTATTCGAGATGAAGTAGCTAGGAGGACTTTTGAGTTGATCCATGTTGGCACTAACTCACAAATTGCAGATATCTTTACTAAGCCACTGGATACTGAAAAATTTAGCACTTTACGCAGAGAACTAGGTATTTACAGAATTTCATGATTGAAAAATTGATTTCTGAATACCATGTCATGTGTTATTATGCTTATCATATTCATCATCTGTTGCTGAAGAAATAACTTCATTATGAGTGTTTGGTGACTCACTCCGTTTTGATTGAATAGTCTGTCCAAACTTCATGGTGTTCTCTTTGAAGTGTTTTGAGGGTTGTCTTGGTTAAGTTTGTGTTGGGGTCAAGGTCTCAGGGGGAGCTGATTTATAATAGGTGTTTTGATCTTTGACCTAATTTGAACATACTCTGAACGACATTTTGCTGACATCAAAAGAGAATCAGGTTGATGAGGTGTATAAAAGAAAGAGTTGGATGCTTTATCCTTTAAGACTGTTCATCTAATTTCTTGTTGGAATTTCAGCTGTTAGTCCCACTGAGATCAAAATCTGAATTCAAAGATTATCTTCCTACACGGTAACTGTCTTCTGATCTAGCCAGTACTGCATACCTACTTAGTCAATGTTGAGTCCGAAATGAGGTATTTTGTGCTTTAGTCTGTATCACCTTGGATCTGGTGTATTGTTCTCAAACGGACTCAAGCTTCATTAACAAGGTTTTAAGAGCTGGTTAATAAAAACAAATTTCATAAAATTGTTATCAACTTTGTTAACTGCTCATTGAGAAACTGGGATTTTCATCAATGAAGTGAAAGTTTCCCATGTCATGAGATGGCAGTAATTATCTGGTCTTAGTAGTTGTCTTGATCATACAGAGCTATGGTACATATCTGGTTAGTAACTGGGGTGTCTGGCCTCAGATAAAGGTGTCACCTTAATGTCAACACCAGCTAGAATACTATCTCTGTCCTCTTATCAGAAGGGGTAATGTGGTCCTGCCATCGAGTAACTGGGGATTCTTGCCTCTAAACAAGGTGTCTCCCTAATGTCAAAGGTGTACTTGACAGACTTACCTTTGATCTTGACCATCTTTAAAGATCCTGCTCACTTGAAGTATAGCTTTTGATTTGTTTGTTCTCAATACCACAGGTCTTTGTCTTCTGACTGTCTTACATAATACTCTCTCAGTAAAGATTTATTTTGATCAAACTGGTATCTTGTACCTCACTTGCTTAGAATCTGGTTCTGTGTATGGAGCGAATCCTTATTCACAGTTTTTGCACAGTCTGACTAACTGATCCTCAAAAATCCTCACATAAAATTAATGGCTTTCTTAATTGACTAAACATCTCAATAGTCTCCATTTATCTGCCTTACTCTGTCCTGTTTTCTCTCTATAGTCAGTAATTTTCCTTTCTCTGTATCTTCAGATTTGCCCCTTGTTTTGATGATGTCAAAGGGGGAGAGAATTGTGTTGGGGGTTCAGAGTAGTGTTGAGGGGGAGTTAGTTTGTTGAGGGGGAGTTAGTTATCAAGTTTGAGGTAAACTGTTGCTGTGTTGAGGGGGAGTGTTTAGGTTTCTCAGGGGTAGTAAAGAAGCAAGTATGCTTTAAGTTGTCTGCATCAAATATCCTGAATTGATCTCTTTTGAACTTATCTCTCATACTTAATATAGTGTTGCCATCATCAAAAAGGGGGAGATTGTTGGTTTGTGTGTCTTCCCTAAGTGTTTTGATGATGAGCAACACTATGTTAATTGACACTATGTTAATTGTTCTTGTTATTTTTAATCAGATATCTTGCACTTGAGTTATCCATGGTCTTATATGAAATAGCTGCTAAGAGGTAACACTTCGTGTGTTCGTTCATGTTCTGTCTTCGTGCTGTTTTCCTCAAACCTCATGTAGTTCTTGCTTCGCGTTTTCACCTCGTGTCGAGCTAGCCATGTTGTCGTCTGATTGAGTGTTGTCTTTCACCTCGTGCAGTATCTGTTTACTGTGTTGTTTCCATGTCATCCTTTGTTTTCCTGTCTTCGAGTCCTTTCGCTGAGTCTCTAAGTCAGTCTAAGTTCAAGTGTTCGTTTCACTTTGTGATTGTTTTCTCTTCTCATGACTTCGTGTCGTGTTCCTGAAGCTGCTCTAAAAGTTCTGATGAACTTCGAGTAGTTTTCCTGTAGACCTCGTGTCGTTCCTACTTAGTAACCACACTTCGTGACGGTTACTATAGTCCACGTCTTCGTGTTGGTTTTATGCACTCCGTGTCGTCTTCTTTGTTTCATTCTGTTCTCATCTCACTTCGAGTCGTTTCTTTGCATACTGTCTTCGTGTTGATTGGCACTTCTTCTTGGTTACAACACCTCGTGTTGTACTGTTTGACTTCGTGTCGGTTTCGGTTGCTAGTCCATGTTGTTTTCATGTCGTTCTCCTTATTGCCACCTCGTGTCATCTTTCTTATTAAGTCTTCGTACCTCGTGCAGTGTGATCCCGTGTTATTTACTGTTTCGACTTCGTGTCGTTATCAGCCCGTGTTGTTTTCATCTCGTGCTGTTCTTACTGGCTTCGTGTCATTTTCTATATAGTGTGTGTTTGTCACCACTATACTTCATGTCGTTGCTTTTTACTTCGTGTCAAACTTCACTTCGTGTTGTTTTCACCTCGAGTCGTTTCGTTATATTCTGTCCTCGTGTTGTTTTCTCGCTTTAGTCTTCATGTCGATTTCTGTCGTTAGCCCGTGTTATCCTCGTGTTGTTTTTGCATTCGTGACCTCGTGTCTCTTTTGCTTATAACCTCACCTCGTGTCATTTTCTTCTGTGTATCTGACCTGTTACAGAGTATCTCGTGTCGTTCTTGTGTCATCTCGAGTAATAGTCACGTCGTGTTGTTACTATACCTCATGCAGTTTTGGTTTTAATGGCCATGCAGCGTATTAATGGACTTAATCTCATTACAGGTCCGAGGAAGAACATTCCACACTCCAGGGCTGCACGTGATCCGAGACAAGAGGAACCAATCTGATAAAGGCACGTGGCAGGAAGATTCTGGATCGAGCGTGGGAGGCACACGCGTTTTGTGCCCTATCCACCTGCTGTTCTGCTATAAATAGAATCCTTCGTTCTCAGATGAAGGTGATCGAAGAAGAGAGGCATAGAAGAAAAAAAAATAGGAAAATTGAGAGCCCTTCGATCCAGGAAAAGAAAAGAAAGAAGAAAGAATAGCAGAGGGAAAAAGAGAGAGAGAGAGCAGAAGAGTGATCAGAAGAGTTGTTCTGACTTGCGGATCAAATCCGAAGTCTATTGCTCTGTGTTGAGCTACATTGTTTCCATTTTCTGGCATTTGATTTCCTTCGTTCGTATTTTTTCGTTTATTGTTCTTATCTTTCTTCTACTGTCCTTGTTTGTGTTTCCGATCCTCTGGATTGAGGTCGGGGTCCTCCTGTGAGATCAGGAGAAGGGAGATTCATTCTCCGGTTTGCAAGCAGAAGGTGAGCTGCTTGTAGGTTCCCTCCGGGTTGGGAGGAAGAGGGGTCTTCGACCTCTGGTTCACTAGTAGCAGGGCTGCTACTAGTGGGATTCCCTCTTGGTAAAGAGGAAGAGAGACGAGAGTCTCTGGGTTCTAGTGACTGCTGGTCGCTAGAGGTTCCCTCCGGGTAGGAGGAAGAGGAGAGGTTGTTCTCCTGGGAAGCTGTGTATCAGCAGTTGTCTGGCAAGCTGTGTTGCCCAGCCTTTAGTGAAGCCACACTCTGTTTGAGTGTGGGGTGGATGTAGGTCTGAAGGACAGAACCACCTTAAAATCCTCTGAGTCCCTGTGTGATCGATTGTGGTATTATTGTGGTATGCCTTCTATTTGCTTGAGCTATTAACTGCACTGCATCATTTTCGATAGTCAGAGCTTGAGGTTATTTGCGTTTAGCAATATACTCTGTAGTATTTTTTAATTCTAAGAAAAAACAGTGATCTATTCATCCCCTCCCCTTCTAGATCACTTCATATTGTACTTATCACAAGCAGTAAGGGAAGTAAGGTTAGAACACTTACTCGACCGGTTTGAAGAAACCGGTCCCGCTCGGAGACGTGGGCGAGCGGGGAAGCGTGGTTCCCCACACGCTACGTCGGAGTAGCTTGACCCTGTTTTAAAAATTTACAACACTACTCCCCATGCAAGGGGGTGGAACAAGGGGAGGGGAAGTCATTCATACACTCAAACACTACCTCCCACAGGGAGGGGCTTTAAGCCGGCCAGGCGGGGAGGGGAAAAACTGAATTGGATGCCGAACGGATGGACAACACCGGTTCTGCCTGCTCTCAGGAATAGGGAACAAATGGTTGAAGATGATGCTGCTGTGGCCACTCTTGAATTTTTCTGATGATGAGACCAGTTGGAAAATCGTCGTAGCTGGATCAGGATGACACCGAATTTTTTTTATTTCTCTGGTCGCCGGTGCCAGTCGGGGTCCGACTGCAAACATGGCCCCTGAGTTCTGACTCTAGCGGCAGAAGCACCTCAGCAGCAGGAAGAAGAGGTCACCCCTAGTGCTCCCGAACATTAAATAAAGTGTGGCTGGCATCGATGGAACCGTTGTCGAGTCTTCTTTGAGACGTGACCCACGGGAATGCCATATGATGTTGGAGCAGCTTGGGAGAACTCGAACAGTGGACAGGGGTCGGTTAGTCCTAGAAGGGACATAACTGCGCACCTGGAGGAGAAAATTGATAAATCTTGGCTCTGGATGCCGAACGGGGTTCCGCTTATTCTTCCTGGAAGTAGGCTCGTCGTAGAAGATCTCAGCTAAGTCCCACCTCCAGATCCTCAAGAGGGTGTCCGTGGCAGTCTCTGGAAGTTGCTTCAGGTCGCTGACCGGATCTATCCTGCGCAGTCGGAGAAGAACGGCTCTCCCTGGCAGTCACGAACTCAGACGGGGAAGAAACTACCACCGTTGCAAATCTTCTTCGACGACGATTCCGAAGGTATATGGTACGCCTCCTGAAGCCATGCGATGATGCTGTGGCCTCTGCTGCCACCTGCTAGTGCTCTGCTGGCTGCGACCCAGGGCTTGGTCAAGAGTTGAATGGGATATGGATTGAGGGGTGATGAATGTTTAGCAAGGAGATGGGGATGGGGGATGATTTGGGAGACCATGGGAGTAGGGTAAGGGAGAGAATGGGTGGGAAATTCAAATTTTGGGTCTAGGGTGGAGTCTCTTCAGCCTTGGGAAGGTGGAGTGGTGCTTGGGGAAGGGAAATGGGTAGTTGGGGGTTGGAGGGTGGGGTGGGGAGTGGTGGATGCAACCTTGGGACTAGGGGTGGAGTAATGGGGAATGTGGGAAGTTGTGGGGCTCTTAAATGAGGGGAGGAGAGAGAAGAATTAGGTGGGAGGGTGAGGAGAGAGAGAGAAGGGGGCGCCCTTCTCTTGGAGGGAGGGAGAGAGAGAGAGAGATGGGTGGGGATTCTCTCCCCTAGGGCTTCTCACCCAACTAAAGGAATCACTCCACAAGAAAACTAAAATTTGAACTCTCAAATGGCAAACTTTTCATTAACTTTAAATGGGGGAAATGGGGTCCTATATATAGGCAACCCACATTTTACAAAAAGTCCCTGACTCTTGACATAATGACAGATAACCAATCGGGGTAGGGGCACCCCTGGGCCTAGTCCACAGAATTGGGCCCAATATGCAACTTAATCATCCTAATGACACTTAACCTAGTAAATGACTCATTAACCTAGGTACAAGACTCAAATAAAAGGAAAATTACATACTTATGACTCAAAGAAAATATGAAAATTACATGAATTGACTCAGAAAAATGGGACGGACACAATGGAATCATGCTAGCGAGCAACCGGGGTTTTAAAAATATGAAGGGCGAGAGATGCCCCATCATACTCCCGGGGTGCGGAGAACTCGACTCCGTTGAGTAAGAGTCCTTCCCTCCTCGGAGGGTGTAGAAGTGATACCGCCCACAAGTCTTTCGAAGGAGACCGATCCATCCACCCTATGAGATAGCGCTCGCACACCTTGCTCCTGGTGGCAGTGACCTGTTCATCCAATATTCACTCAATTCGCTCACGCTAGGCTCTCCCTGGCTTGTGGACTCTCCTCACGGGCGGGCGCTCTCTCAATGGGGGGAGTAGACTCAATATCCTCACTAGGTACTACCGTGGGACCCTTATATGGCACTACGTCGACCACGTTGAATGTGAGGTTCACTCCATACTCCTCGGGAAGATCTAACTCATAGGCATTAGTGCCAATGCACCTCAAAACCTGGAAGGGACCAGCCCTACGAGGCCTCAATTTGGAGATGGCTCCCGGGGAGAGCCTCTCCATCCTCATCATCACAAAGTCACCCACATGGAATTCTTGGTGATATCGATGGGAGTCAGCCTACCTTTTATAAATCTCATTTTCCTTGCTGATGTGCTTGCGAAAGTTTTCATGCAATTTTGTGAATGCGGACATTCTACGGGTGATGGGTGGACCTGGGCAACCAAAAGTAGACCTATCATGTAATGATTCCATGTAGACTTTGGTCGGCCTAGGTGGGCCGGGACACCCATAGGTGAACCTATCATGCAAAGTGGTGGTAAATATCGGGGGACCCGGACATCCGTAGATGCTTTTGACATGCTTAAGACCCATGATGAATGAAGGTGGACCATTATATCCGAATATGGACCACTCATATTTCCTACTTGACATGTGGGTGATATGAATGAATGTACCCGACTTATGAATCATGCCAAGTGATTTTGTATGCCAAGACTTATGCATTCTTGTGCCAAAGATGTCTCCTATGTGTGGACTTTTAGACTTCCATTGGAATGGGTCAAAGGGGTCGAGGAAGGTGGATATCATGAAGTGGGGCACTTCCTTGATCCCTAGGTGTATATTGTCCATAGTCATGGCTCCAATGGTGTAACCCGGGTCTAGGATGGGGTAGATTGGGTCAAACATGGTGGGTTGGGGTAGGGAAAGGTGGGTGGTGGATAACGTGGTTGGGTCACACGGGTTCCTTCACTCCCATTGGAATGGATCATAGGGATCATAAAATAGGTTACCAAGGGGGAGGAGCTCCATGTCCTCAAGGTCCTCAAATGGTGGTGGGTCATCCTTCTCTAATGAAACAATTGGGCCGAAGTTCTTGGTGGGTGGATCAGCCATGAAGGGAGGTTTTGGCTTTCTACCCGATATAAGAAGCTCCAAATTGAGGAGAAGGTTGGGCTCATCGGGGTGGGGAGGAATAGTAGGAGGTCACTAGTGTAGCAACCAATAGTGCAAATTGAGGTTATAGACCCGACACAAAGGTGTAGGAGGTCAAGGTTCCTAGGTTGGTTGGCCATGGTCAACAAGCCGGTCAACTCAAATTGCCAAGCTAAGCCCTTGAGAAGGTCCTCTAAGGTTTCCACTTGGTAGGATGTTTGGATTATGGTGTGATAGGAGGAGAAGGGCACTATGAGAAGGTTTTACTTTATGGGAGGAAAATCGTGGACCGTGATCTCTCTTATTGGGCTCTCCTTTAGCCAACTAATAAGGGGTTCTCCTAAGATGAGCTCGGCCCCAACTAGAGAGGGTGGTGTAAGGTGAAGATCCTTGTGCGAGGCTTCCCCTTCAATTTGGACATGGCTGCCCTCCATGGAGGGGAAAGGATCCGGAGGGGCATTTGTCTCCATGTGGCAAAGTGGGTGGGCTACTTCTTCTGAAGCTAATGGGGTGGGATGGTTCTTTGAGGGTGGGGTGATGTTAGCCGGTGTGTGGTGCACCCGGGGTGGTGAACAAGGGTGGGAATCCGGCAGATGAGAGAGCACAATGTTGTTGAATTTAAAGGCTCCCGGAAGGTGTGGCGGATACACTAGGCAAGTTCGACTTGTTGGGTCGATGTCGGCATTCCTTTCATCTAACCATTTCTTACCTAGGATTATACATGGACCCGCCAATGTTCCCACTTGACACCAAGCCCCATCAAAATACTTAGTCTTTCCAAACCATCTATGGAATTCAACAAAGAATTGGTCTCCATTGTGCATAATTTGTCCAGTCCTAGAAAGAGAGGCAACGATATCGGGGGATACCCAATTATCGGACTCTAAGTCAATGAAGTCAATTTTCGTGGGCTCTTCATTAGGTAGGTATGCATGGGATATGATTGGGAGAGGGGCCATTTGACCCAAGACTCAATGATGACAACGGTGGGTGGACAATGCAAGGGTCAGACTGATGATGACTCCAATGCAAGCGTGCCCTAGGATTTGACTTGTAGAGACAAGTCAATGACTTGCTCTGATACCAATTGATGTGACACGCCCTTGGACTCTAACAAACAAGCACAATTCGTAATGATAATGGACTAAAATCGGTGGCCGCTCACCCGACACTCACCCAAACCCGAGGTAACTTGGCAATGCCATATGGAGGATGTGAGGGCTGGGCCCTTGCTGGTAGAGGGCCAGCAAGGCCAAGGTTTGTTCCCAAGGGTATGGAGGCCCAATTCAATGGAGCCGACGTTGTGCCGAGGGCACCGGTTACACTCTTCCCCACGGTGGTCACTCGAAGCAACGGAGCTTGAGGGACCGAGTACTCACTCTCACGGCCAGCAGAGCTAAGAGCAAATATTGAAAAGACAAGCACTAAGGGAAGCAAGGTTAGAACACTTACTTGACCGTTTTGAAGAAACTGGACCCACTCGGAGACGTGGGCGAGCGGGGAAGCGTGGTTCCTTCACACGCTGCGTCGGAGTAGCTTGACCCTATTTTAAAATTTTACAACACTACTCCCCATGCAAGGGGGCGGAACAAGGGGATGGGGAGTCATTCATACACTCAAACACTACCTCCCACAGGGAGGGGCTTTAAGCCGGCCAGGCGGGGAGGGGAAAAACTGAATTGGAAGCCGAACGGATGGACAACGCCGGTTCTACCTGCTCTCTGGAATACGGAACAGACGGTTGAAGATGATGCTACTGCGGCCACTCCTGAATTTTTCCGATGATGAGACCAGTTGAAAAATCATCGTAGCTGGATCAGGATGACACCAGAATTTTGTTGATTTATCTGGTCACCGGTGCCGGTCGGGGTCTGACTGCAAACATGGCCCCTGAGTTCTGACTCTGGCGGCAGAAGCACCTCAGTAGCAAGAAGAAGAGGTCGCCACGAACGCTCCTGAACTCTGAATCGAGTGTGTCTGGAGTCGATGGAACCGTTGTCGAGTCTTCTTTGAAACATGTCCCACGGGAATGCCAGATGATGTTGGAGCAGCTTGGGAGAACCCGAACAGTGGACATGGGTCGGTTCAGTCCCAGAAGGGACAGAACTGCGCACCTGGAGGAGAAAATTGATAAATCTTGGCTCCGGATGCCGAACGGGGTTACGCTTCTTCTTCTTGGAAGTAGGCTCATCGTAGAAGATCTCAGCTAAGTCCCGCCTCCATATCCTCAAGAGGGTGGCTGTGGCAGTCTCTGGAAGTTGCTTCAGATCGCTGACCGGATCTATCCTGCGCAGTCAGAGAAGAACGGCTCTCCCTGGCAGTCACGAACTCAGACGGGGACGAAACTACCACCGTTGCAAAGCTGCTTCGACGACGATTCCGACGGTATATGGTATGCCTCTTGAAGCCACGCGATGACTCCGTGGCTGCTGTTGCAACCTGCTGGTGCTCTGCTGCCTGCGACCCAGGGCTTGGTCAAGAGTTGAATGGGATATGGATTGAGGGGTGATGAATGTTTAGCAAGGAGATGGGGATGGGGGATGATTTGGGCGACCAAGGGAGTAGGGGAAGGGAGAGAATGGGTGGGAAATTCAAATTTTGGGCCTAGGGTGGAGTCTCTTCAGCCTTGGGAAGGTGGAGTGGTGCCTGGGGAAGGGAAATGGGTAGTTGGGGGTTGGAGGGTGGGGTGGGGAGTGGTGCATGCAACCTTGGGACTAGGGGTGGAGTAATGGAGAATGTGGGAAGTTGTGGGGCTCTTGAATGAGGGGAGGAGAGAGAAGAATTAGGTGGGAGCGTGAGGAGAGAGAGAAGGGGGCGCCCTTCTATTGGAGGGAGAGAGAGAGAGAGAGATGGGTGGGGATTCTCTCCCCTAGGGCTTCTCACCCAACTAAAGGAATCACTCCACAAGAAAACTGAAATTTGAACTCTCAAATGGCAAACTATTCATTAACATGAAATGGGAGAAATGGGGTCCTATATATAGGCAACCCACATTTTACAAAAAGTCCCTGACTCTTGACATAATGATAGATAACCAAGGGGGGTAGGGGCGCCCCTGGGCCTAGCCCACAGAATTGGGCCCAATATGCAACTTAATCATCCTAATGACACTTAACCTAGGTAAATGACTCATTAACCTAGGTACAAGACTGAAATAAAAGGAAAATTACATAATTATGACTCAAAGAAAATATGAAAATTACATGAATTGACTCAGAAAAATGTGACGGACACAATGGAATCATGCTGGCGAACAACCGAGGTTTTGAAAATATGAAGGGTGAGAGATGCCCCATCAAGCACTCATGGTTGAATGCATGTCTTAAGAGTGGAACTCCTTGATCTTGATTTCCATGTGGATCTAATGATTTATCTTGTTTTTGCAGGATGGACATTGATGGAAATCAGTTTGATATCACTTGGATGCATGGTAATATCCCTCTATTTTGTACCTGTGAAAAATGGCCTTTTAGTAGGCTAGAAAAGCCCTTAGCATGGTTCATGAATATACCTTATGGTTCTTGAGGATTATTATGTGCTTAATACATTCACATCCATCAAAGTGAAATTGGTTTCATGGTGCCCATATAATGAGTTTAAGTGGTTTAAATGACTTTTCCTTTGAGGTTGCAAAATGCTTAAGCCATTGAAATGACCATTTGTTGAATGAGGTCTAAAAATATGCCAACATCTTGTCTCAATGCATGGTTATTTGATTTATATGTTCAATGAGGAAGAATAGTTTTTCATTGAGCTTGAATTGATGAAATCCGGGTTTAGGATGTGCCTTCATGCGAAAACCTTCATGATGTTGAATTATATGCACTCCATTTGAAATAATTTGTTTTTCATCATTGAAATTCAAGAGTGGATGTTAGAATTCACTGGGTTGCATGTTTAGGTCATTGGGAATGGTTTAGAAATCATATTTTGAGGTTTCAAGGTGAATGGGTCGACCCCCCCACTCAATGGGTCGACCCCTGGGCTAAAACTGCCCAAAAAGTGTTCTAGCCAGTAGATGGGTCGACCCCCCTCAGAGAAGGGTCAACCCCTGTGACAAAAATTGGCCAGAAAGATTCTGTCTGGCCAGATGGGTCGACCCCCCCCCCCTCAATATGGGTCGACCCCCCTGTTCGCAGCTCCGCGCGGGATTTCCGTAAGCCATCGAAACCCTATCAAATGACCTCCGATTGGGGTGAAATTTTACCCTAATGCCCTTAGGTTACTAATGGACATATTAGGGTGGTTTTGCTAGTGTTTTACATAAGTATATGAGTCTTTTGGTGCCTTCTATATATACTCATATGTGAACTCCGAATTTCAATATAGATGAACACTAATGCTTATTTTGTGTTGTCTTGTAGGAGAAGAAAAAGGGAAAACGAAGAGGAGCTGTTGAAAGGGAGATTTCATCTACTTCCTTGAAGATTTGAAGCCTGTGATAGAAGAGGAAACGAAGCGGCTTGAGAAGAGGAACAAGAGGATCTTGGAATCGTGATCATCCGACTCCGAACCGAGAAGAGCCGGATCGTTTTGTGAAGGGGGAGCTTTACATCTCTTATATGTTCCTAGTTTTAGTTTTTAGAAGATGGTTTGGGCTGATTGTATCCATATATGAATTTTCTACTCATTCCTAATTGAATATTCTGTGTGTGGGTTCAGAGAATGGTTTCTCCGTGTGATTTGTGTTGACGCTTGTGCGTCGTTTGGTGCGGAGCATATCCACGTGTGTATTGAGGTTTTTGCCCCGTGTGTGTGGGGAGAAATACTCGTGTGTTGCTGAATTTGCAGCGTGTGTGTTGGGGTTTTTACCCCGTGTGTGTGGGGAGAAATCCCCGTGTTTGCTGCATTTGCAGCGTGTGGAGAAAGCCTCACCGATTTGGTGAGGGGTGGACGTAGGGAGCCCGTCGTGGTCCCGAACCACCTTAAAAATTCTCGTCGCTTGTGGTTTGAATTGTGTGATTGTGTGCATCTCCTTTTAATGTATTTTCATAGTCGTGTGAGTTCGGTGAGATTGAGAGGATAAGTTTATGCTGTTTAGCTTAAATTCCTCAATCTTGTTAATCTTGCTAATTCTGCTGTGCGAGTAGGTTTAAGTTTTTAATTGGACATAGTTTTTAGTAGAGGGTTCTATTCACCCCCCCTCTAACCGTGTTCCTGCACTCCGGGACCCAACAGACGTCCAACGCCTTATGGGTCGCATCGATGTGCTCAACCGCTTCCTATCCCGAGCTACCGAACGATGCCTACCCTTCTTCAAATTATTGAGGGGACCCAAAATGGCATCTGCTACGTTCGCCTGGGATGAGGAATGTCAGAAGGCATTCGCAGAACTCAAGAAATTCTTGACCTCACCCTCGGTGCTATCCAAGCCGGTCCCGGGCGAAGCTCTACACCTTTGCCTCTCGGCGACCCCTTCCACAGTGAGCTCGGTCATAGTCAGGAATGACACGGGGGTCGAGAGACCGGTCTACTATACCAGCAAGGTGCTTAATGAGGCTGAAAGAAGGTATCCCGCAACCGAGAAACTCGTGCTAGCGTTGGTAACCTCGGCCAAGCGCCTCCGACCCTACTTTCAAGGGCACTCCATCGTCGTATTGACCGGCGAACCCCTAAAGAGGATCCTCTTTCAGCCTGAAGCCTCGAGATTCCTCGTCAAGTGGGCCATGAAGCTCAGAGCCTACGACATCTCGTATCGCCCCCGCTCGGCCATCGAGGGACAGGCCCTCGCAGACTTCATCGCTGAAAGCACAGTCCCGACTGAAGAAGTACTTCCACCTGCGCCCTGGCCCAACTGGGACCTGTTTGTCGACGGGTCCTCCAACTCAGCCAGATGCGGAGCTGATGTCCTTCTCAAGTCCCCCGAGGGGGCAAAGCTGCGGTACGCCTTGAAATTCAACTTCCAGGAATCCAACAACACCTCCGAGTACGAAGCCCTTATCTAGGGGGCCAGGATGGCCCGACGACTAGGGGCCGAGCGAGTCAGGATCCACATCGACTCTCAATTGGTCTCAAGCCAGGTTAACGGAGATTATGAAGCTCGAGAAGGATAAATGATCAAGTACCTCCAGATGGTCAAAAGGATGGCCCAACTCTTCGAGAGCTTCGAGGGAGTTTGGATAGCCCGGGAGGAAAACTCCCGAGCGGACGCCCTCTCTCGCCTGGCCTCCTCCCTCGACCCCGAAGGTACTCGATCAGTCTTCCTCGAAGAGCTCTAACGACCGAGCATCGAATCCGAGCTCATGACCGTTGACCCAGCACCCCCGAGCGACTGGCAGACCCCCTACATATCCTGGCTTCGAGATTCTCAAGAGCCCCCCAATCCTAGGGAGGCTCGAAAACTTAAGTACCAAGCTCGGTGTTTCATCATGCTGGACGATGCCTTGTACCGCATATCTTTCTTCGGTCCCCTCCTCAAGTGCATCGGCATCGACGAAGCCAGCCGAGCGGTTCAGGAAGTACACGAAGGCCTATGTGACGCACACCAAGGAGGAAGATCGCTCGCCAGGATCTTGCTTCGGTAAGGTTACTGGTGGCCCACTCTCCAGCGTGACTGCACGACCCATGTACAGAAGTGCGACCGATGTCAGCGCTTCGACCATCTGATCCAGCAGCCCGCCGCGGAGCTCATCACCCTTGTCAAGCCATATCCCTTCCCTCGGTGGGTGATCGACATCTTGGGATCATTCCCTACAGCTCAAGCTCAGAAGAAGTTCATCATCGTCGCCATCGACTACTTCACCAAGTGGATTGAGGCCGAGGCCACCACCAAGATCACCGAGTCAGTTGTATGGAGTTTTGTTTGGAAGTCGATCATTTGTCATTACGGTGTCCCCTGAGTGACCGTGAGCGATAGCGATCGGCAATTTGATTCTCGTTAATTCAGAGACAGATGTGTCGACCTAAACATTCACAATCACTTCACTTCAGTAGCTCATCCTCAGGCTAACAGACTAGTCGAGAACGCCAACAAAACTATCTTAAAAGGCATCAAAACCACGCTTGGCAAAGCCAAGGGAAGCTGGCTCAAGGAATTATCGAGCGTACTATGGTCACATCGAACTACTCCAAGAACAGCCATCGGTGAAACACCTTTCCAGCTGGTTTATGCACAGAAGCCGTGATCCCATTGGAGGTCGACAACCCCTCTCTCCGAGTCGTCCACTTCAAACGCGAGGTAAACGAACAGAAACTACTGGAAAACCTCGACTTAGCAGACGACATCCGAGAGATTGCAAACATCTGAGCAACAGAATATCAATGGCACATCATCGATACTACAACTCTAGAGTTCGAGACAAACATTTCCAGCAGGGGACTTCATCCTAAGAAAGGTCGAAGCCTCTCGACCACTGGAAGCGGCGGGAAAAGCTAGCCCCTAACTGGGAAGGCCCCTTCCGAGTGGTCGAGACGCTCGGGAAAGGGGCGTATCGATTGTCTACCATGGAAGGAGCACCCGTCCCTCAGACATGGAACGTGACAACACTTTGTAAGTTCTATTTTTGATCACCTGGCAAACACGCACATGTAAGCAATGTAGAATAAACACCATTCCTCTCTTTTCATTAAACTCTGGTGTACATCAAGTAGGCCGCAACCAATACAATATAAATCAGCAAACGAAAAATTACATCCACTGGTACTACGACATGAGCAGAGCGCTTGACTAACTCGGTGAGCACTCCTACGTCTAGCCACTGACTCTGCCTAGTGTAGAAACTGGCTCGGATAAAGGATAGCCAACCCCGTTGGTTCGAGAAGCTCGGAAAAGAAGTGCCAAAGGTATCAGAGAAAGAAAAAGAAGAAAAACAAGAGAAGGCCTCCTCTGCCAACTCTCTGGAAGGAGGACGAAAGCCGAATAGAAAGCAAGCACCCTAAAGTGGTGCGAGCAAGATAAAGAAAGAAAGAGGAAAGGAGGGGCTGGGTGAGCAGTGAAAGAAGGAAGCTTGAAGAGCTCCCCCTCTCCCCCGGATAGTGTCGGCGGGCCGGGGGCATGAAGGTGACATGCTCCAGCATGTCGAACCCTCTTCCGAACCGTCCACCAACTGTCGATCCCCCTTCCGAACTAGAGTAGCAGGAGCTTCCCTCCTACTGCTGTCTGCATCATCATCTTTTGAAGCGCCTTCCATGCCCCACTGAGATCGACAACACAACACTCCGTGGAAAGGGAAGAAGAAGAAACTGCCAGGGATGGCCTTAAGCGATGGAAGAAAGAGGAGACGCCCCTCGGACCTTTTATAGGCCGAAGGGGAGCCGATTGCCTTAAATGACTCTCCCCTTAAAAACACGCTAAAGGAGCCTTCCCTGAGACAGTTACCTCATTTCCCAACATCCCCCCAGGGGGACGTGCGAAGCGGCAAGTCATTTAGGGCGGAATGGGAAAGCGGAAAGGTGCCAGCACTGTTAGCACAGCGAGAGTGATATAGAAGGGGGGGGATGAATAGATCACTCCCAGTTTGCAAAGCTTAGGGGAGAAAATAAATCTACCGCTTATGCCCCTTCTAAACAAGCTCACAAAGAATTGTAAATGCAGGTACCAATCAAGATCGAATAAGAAAATGATGATAAGAGCTGAACACACAACTAGTCGAAGAGACAAGCAGATAGAGAGCGCTGATAAAGATCGCAAACCACAGAGAAGACGACCGATTTTTAGGTGGTTCGACTGCAGTCCGCAATCTACATCCACCCCTCACTCCAACTAGAGTGAGGATTCCACTAGCCACTGCTAGAGCACAGCAGACTCAGTCTGCGAACAACTTGCTGCCAAACAGCTTGAAAACCCAAGGGAGACAAATCCCTCAACCAAGCTTTGCTACCCACAGAGCTTGTAACCTGTTCTAGCACCCAGCATGAACAGAACCGGAGAGTGCCTCTCCCTTCCTCCACACACCGGAGGGAACCTGCTAATGACAACCCGTCACCAGCAACACCAGAGATCAGCGATCTCTCTTCCTCTGCAACCCAGAGGGAAACCGGAGATAGACTCCCTTCCTCCACACACCGGAGGGGAACAGATCAGAAATAGACGAAGAACACATAAAGAAAATCAGAAAAGGAACTAAAGACTGATCGAGAAAACATTCGCTACTGAGAGTTAATACAAATGTAGCTTCCTGGGAAGCAATTTCAGAAACCCGATACTGCAAACTCTCTTTCTCTCTTCACTGCTATCTCTCTTTTTCTTTCTCTCTTTTTCTTTCTCTTTACTGGTGGATCGAGCTCTCTGCAATACTGCCTTTTCTTTCTTGGCTCTGATCACCTTCATCGGTGGATGAAGGTTTCTATTTATAGCGGCAGCAGGTGGATAGGGCACAAAACGCGTGTGCCTCCCACGCTCGATCCAGAACCTTCCTGCCACGTGACCTTATTGGATTGGTTCCTTTTGTCTTGGATCACGTGCACCCCCTTTATTAGGGAATAATCTTCCTCGTACCTGTAAGAAGATAAGAACCATTAACACGCAGTATGGCCACTAAAACTAAAGCTGCATGAGGTATATGATAACAGCACGACGTGACCAGTACACGAGATAGGAAAAGAACGACACGAGGTACACTGTAACAGAACAGACACAACGAGGAGAACGACACGAAGTACATACGATGACTACAGCATGAAGTAAAACATCATGATATAATAACTAGTAATGAGAACTGCACGAGAACAACGTGGAGACAAAATAGTAACCGACACGTGTTGAAAACAACACGAGGTAAAAAGAAGAACGACACGAAGTGGTTGCAACAACAAGCAAGACATAAAAGATGACATGAGATGCAACTAGAGGACAGAGAGAAGCGACACGAGGTGGCACAGAAAGCAACACGAGGTGCTGCAATGTTCTGCACTCAGTGGAACAAAATGACATGAAGACACAGAAACAACAGTAACGACACGAAGTGTGGTTACTAAACAGGAACGACACTAGGTCTAGAGGGAAACGACTCGAAGTTCATCAGAACTATTAGAGCTGCTTCAGAAACACGACACGAAGACATGATACGGAATGACACGGACTGTGGTCAAGGCGAGAAGGACACGAAGTCTAAAGAGTAAAACAACACGAAGACCAAAACTGAAACCTACATGAGGTGAAAACAACACGAAGACGAAACACAAGAATTGACACGAGGTGAAGTCACAAAGTGACAAAGAGAAACGACACGAAGACAGAGACCACAAGGATACAACAACACGAAGGATTACCTCATACGAGTTTTCCTGTCAAGCATGGAAATCAACACGGAGTGTTGTATGCTCAGACGACACGAAATCATTTCGTGTTGGTGAGGGAAAGCAACACGAAGACAATGATGCTACAGTGCAATGTCTAGACTTGAAGTTCAGTTGAGTGTACAGACTTCACCAATGAATCACTCACTGTACAGACTTACTATAGCAGTCTGATGTACAAACTTTGATGAACAGTTCAATGTATGGACATTGAAATCGAAGACCAATGTGCAGACTTGACAGTGAAGACTAGTGTGCAGACTTCAAGTTTAACTGAGGATGTACAGACTTGAAGAATAAGCCAGTGTATAGACTTGAAGATTGAAAGCGATGTATAGACTTTGATGACCAACACCAATGTATAGACTTAGGAGCATAAGACACGGCTGTACACACTTAGCCTAAGACAATGCATAGGCTTGCACGAGAGTCCAATGTATAGACTTTGCTACCCAGACATGATATATGCAGAGACATGTTATCTGACAGAATGCAACACACATATATAAAGAGCAAATGCCATCAATGCTAGACATCATCATTCATGTTGCTATCAATATGCAGAATGCTCAAGAATAATAATGCATAGAAATGTACTTATAGTGTGAGACATCATCAAAATCATAGGGACACAACAAGCGCCATGTCAGATATTTGACAGATCGGCACGCGCGATATCTGCAGAGAAAATCGGTGCCTTCCCCAACAACTACGGATATGGTAGTCAAATCACGGCAAAGGCATTAAGAAACAGTCATTACAGCACTTAATATCGCCAAAAAAGGTTTTTTCACAACTACATAAGGGAAAAAGAAAAAGTAAGAAAGAGCCGGTACATCAGGCCTCTGGCCCATCTCGAGGCTCGATAGACGAGGGCCCCTCGACACCAGATGATCCACCCTCGATACTCTCGGCGACGGCCGACCCAGGCACTGACCCCACCTGCGTGGGAACTATCTCGGTCGCATGCCCTCCTGAGGCTGCTGGAGTTGGCGATCGCTCGGACAAGACCGAGGCCCCCCAACTCCCTCTTCGCTCGACGTATGGACAGGAGTCGGTGGAACCCCAATCCGAGTCATAGCGTTGCCTGGTAGGGAAAACGAGCCTAGATGCTTGGGCCTCCGCCTCTATGACGGCCCGATAGAAGCCCTGGGAGAAGCCCTTCCGAAAGCCCCGATGGTAGCCCGACTCAAAGTAAGGGAAGGTAGTCTTGAGAATTGTGTGGTAAGCCTCTGAGCATTTATATTGCTCAAGCGCTTCCACCCCAGCCAGCTCCGCCTTCCTCTCAAGCTCAGCTATCCTCTGTTCCTCCTCGGACAGCCTCCTCTCAGCCTCACTCCGTGCATCCTCGGCCACTAGAACTCAGCCCTCGAGTCCCTCACGCTCGACCTTCCATTGTTCCTCGCTCTCGACCAGAACTCTGCACTCCGCCTCCAGGAGCCCATTCTTCAGATCGACCATACGACGGGCCTGGGCCAACTGCTCAGCCAACGACCGAGCCTCCGCCTGGCTCGACTGCACCTGTGCCCGGAGCGGGGCCACCTCCCGATGAAGGTCCTCGAGTTCGAGGGTCAAATGCTCGATCTTCTGATCAAGCGCACCACGGGCCCACAAAAGAGACTCCCCCTCCGACTCTGCCGGATTATACGCGTCCATCGCCTCAGCCCCTAGCTGGGCCAAGACTAGACCACCCTCCATAATCCGCTCGAGAAGCGTAGAGGGGGGACTTTTCCTGAGCTCTCCTCGCATGGCTCCCGAAGCTATGGAGTGGCACCTCCTGTATAAAGGAGCCCGGATGCTGAAGGTACTGGTCAAGGGAGGGGAGACCCTCTCCAGGGCGACCGGGACTGGGACACCTCCCCCGAGCGACCCTGCCTCGGGGGCCCCACCGGTTGGCTCGGGCTGGGCCACCTCGCCGCATACCTCCCTGGCCTCGGTCGGCTGCGATTGAGTCGCTTTATGTTGCGACCCTCCAGCATCGACCGGTTTGGACCGGACCCCTCCGTCTCGCCCCCTTCGGTCTCACTCAGTGCCCCGGTATCGACTACGACACCTTCGGCATTGGCCCCCTCTTGCTCTATAGAGGGAGAAGCCAACAGAGGAGCCTCCTCATCCGGGTGGGCGACCTCCGCCTTCTCACCCGTTTCTTCTCGGAAGATAGGGCCTGCATCGAAGACCTCAGCAACTTTGCCCTGGGATGCTTACACTTGACCCCCCGACGCTCAGAAGAGTCATCCCGAATGGCCCGCTTGCCCTTATCCCGGGCACGAGATGAGCCCTCCGAAGCTTGAAGATCACTCGGAGCCGGCGTATCATCCACATCGATAATCTCCAACTCGGCTGGCGGTGCCTCCTCCTCAGTCGCTTGCCTCAGGTCTGAACGAAGGAGAGCAAATTGTGAGAAGGAAGGCACATGCCCGACAAACAAGGGGGAACAAGTCTCTGAAACCCCTACCTCTCGAAAACAGCGCTCGAGAAAGGTACTCCTCAATATTGGATGGGGTCACCAACTCAGCAGTCGATCGGCGACTCTTCAGAAGGATAGCAGCCTCCCTCTCCACCTCCGGGGAGACCTCTGTTTGCTTCAAAGGAACATTCGGGTAAAAGTTGGGCTCCGTCGGGAAATCCCAGGACACACAGACCGTAGACGCGCCTACCCAGAAGTATTGGGTCTTCCACCCCTTGTGAGAGGAATCCGTCAGGGAAAGGGACACACAACTCCTTTTCTGCTTTGCCTGGATGAAGAAGAAGCCCTTTCCCGCTTGAAGATTCTCCTTCAACTCAAAAAAATAGTGGAAAAGGTCCAACGAGGTGTTCACCCCACACTGACCACAGAGGAAAATGAAGGAGAAGATAAGGGTATAGGAGTTGGAGACCAGCTAAACTGAAGCCAGCCGATAGAACCGAAGCAAATCGGCAACAAAGGAATGAAGGGGTAGGTGAAAATCACATTTGTAGGCCAGAAGAAAGGAACAAAAGAAGCCAGAACGAGTGGCCAAGCTAGACTCTTGAGGTTCAGGCGTGGAGAACTAGAACCGCCAAGGCAGCCTATACTGATTCTCCAGTTGCTTCACATCAACCACCCTCAGTTCACTGCAGAGAGGCTCCGATGGTATCCAAAAAGCCCTTGGGGGCCGTTCTTCCCCCCGCCCCTCGGCCTCAGGATTTTGGTCTGCCATAGAACAGATAGAGGAACTGGAGGATGAAGGGGAAGGCTCCGGACCAGAGGACTCAAGAGGAGAAGGAAGCTGATGGATCGCCACCACGGTAATCTCTTCTAGCTCCGCAAAAGCAGCTGCGATTCTATGCTCCTCCGAACTGCTCTCATGGCGCATGAGCCCCCCCTCAAATATGAAGGCAATAGAAGGCAAAACCCTAACCGAGATAACCCCTAGCCAAAGCGGCACGGCGTTCCGATCTCCCGAAGAGGGGCCCTCATACAATAATTCGTCAGAATTATCTTGACGGGCATATTTTCAGGACAAGCCACATCATATGGCCCCTGCCAGAGAAAGATCTCAACCCAACAAGAGCCACGAAAGGTCCGGCCCAAATGCTACTCGTCCGAGCCTAATTTTGGCTCGGGAGTAGGAGGGGGACAAGTGGAGAGGGGAAATCTTACCGCCCAAATGGAGAGGCCAAACAAGGTCTGACCCGACCCAACGAGGCCCAGCTCCTTGGAGTGATAGCCCCAGGGCCTACTCAATACAAGCCTAATAACTCACTCGGATCAAGCACTTCTTAGGCGGCCTTCGGGTTGGGAAGTCTAAGCATCAGATCGATCGGGAAAGCTCCTTCGGAGCCTAATATTCCCTACCCAAAATCACGCACTCATTGCTCGGGAGGCATCTCCTGAGCCAGTGCCTCACGCTCGGGCCAACTGATGGAAGCTTATCTGTGCGGCCGTTACGAGCCCTTTAAAAGCTGGGAGCTCAAGAGGATAAGGGAGATCAAGAGTTAGCGTGCTATAAAGAGCCCACAAGAAGGACGTAACCCCCCCTGAAGCTCCTCAGCTTACAGGGATCATGCAGTCAACGAGCCATTATTTAAGCCTGAAGAGCCCTACCGTGAGAAGGTAAGCCAAAAAACCCTGAGCAGGAACCACTTCACCTCTTTGTAGAGATGGATCTCGCCCCCCCATCTCCCCTGTATCTCTTCCCTGCGCACCAATGCTCTACTACACTTGCTGACTTAAGCATCGGAGGGTTTTCCCCGGGGATCCATCCCTGGGCACCTCTGACCTGTTTCCCTTCTTGCAGTTGATACTTCAATCGTACGTGGTTATCCTCTTCCCCGCTCCAGAGTAGCACGAGATTGACCCTCTTTAGTAGAAAATTAAGAATAGGTGTTGTTAAAGCCTTACCACTCTTGAAACTGTTGAGTAGTGATCAGCGGATCTAGAGGGGAGGGGTGAATAGATCAGCCCCTTCTTTGCCATTCTTTGCGGAAATAATAGCTAAATAAAAACTGAGAGCGGTAAAGCAAGAAATAGTTGCTACCTAATGAGCTAAATGCAAGAGTGATGATCAATAGAATTCCTACCAAGCATCTAGCATCAAGTCACACTAGATAACAAATCACAGAACACAGGTTTTTAAGGTGGTTCGGTCTCTATCCAGAGACCTACGTCCACCCCTTACTTCAACCACGTGAGGCTTCACTAGTGCAAAGGCACTACCGCTGATACAAAGCTTCTAAGAGAGATAAGACTCTCTCTAACCGCTGCCAAACAGCTTGAGGGTATGCAACCCAACACCCACGGACCAGTGAACACACTGTCCATCTTCCTACTCGCAGGTAGGGAGCAAATATAAGAGTATGTGTTTTGAGAAAAAATAAAAGCAAAAGCGGATGAACCGGATAAGGTATAGCAGTGACACGCTATGAGAGAAGAGAACTCCTATCTGAAGAAGAGTGGACGAAATCTGGCTCCTCTTTGTCTTGTTCCTAGGTCTTCAACACGACTGTAAGAGGAATGATGGATAAGCTTCTTAGCTTTCACCGCCACCTGATGAAGCTATGGATGGATGCTATCTCCTTGCTGTGAGAGCTCCTGAAGTGGAAGAAGACAGTCTGCTACGTTACCCTTACTCCAGTAACACTAGGAAGGAGAGGTCGCTCCGAGCTTACTTCCCGCTGCTCTTCACGTTCTCTTCTTCTTCTCCTTTCTCTTTTTGTTCAGCTCTCTAGCGTGAACTAGTGCTCCTGCTGTCTCCTTTATCGGTGACTCACGACAACTCCTGCGTTGTCCCCTGCAGAGAGCATACCCAGAACGTCGCATCCACATTGCTTGATTTGCTTCCTCAGCTCTGTTGACTTTTGTCTACCGTGCCTACTAGTACGTGAGTAGGTAGGGAACCATATCTTCCACGATACCAGCATCTGGAGGATTTCTCTGCAAGTCAATAAGATCTTCCGACAAGGTGAGCTTCCTAACGGCTTTTTAAGTGCTAATGGATCCTTCAAGACCGGTTGCAGATCTTGGAAAGTGGACGCAACGGGATCCAAATCCGTTCTGGACGAGCATGACGGTGTCGACACTTTCAGATAAGGTGTCGACACGTCTCATTAGAATCTTGAAGAGGCAAGGTTTCCAAGCAAGAACAGGTTGGCACTTCGATGGACAAGTGTCGAGACGGGCGCCATACTCACGTGCAGATCGTGCCACCCTACTGAGACTTCAATAGGAGGTGTCGAGACATATGCGCCAAATAGAGATGAAGCCCATTGCGCTGAACCCAAGGTGTCGACACCCGTCGACACGTTTTCCACACAGGGTGTCGACACATGGTGCCAAACAGAAGCCAGCCGGAGACACCTCAGTCACAATTTTCTTCTACATGTGTCGACACGTTGTAGGAGGTGTCGACACTTTGCTCACGCCAGAGCTCAACTAGAACCGCTTGAAGGATGGTTTCTTCATGGAGTGTTGACACGTCCAGATGATAGGCCGACACTTTGAGTGTCCTTCACCTGAGCTTGTCCAAATCACAACTTAAACAAAATCATTAATCACACCACACAGATTCAACAATAAACTATGGTTTGTTATCATCGAAACCAGGAGACACAACATTCTACCCCTTTTTGATGATGACAACCATGGTTCATTATTTACAAGCATTCATAAGCATTTAAGGCATTTCCAAAACAAACTTTTCATTCACAAGAACAGAGTTTCGTACAAGGTCATGAATTAACCAAAATGTTTTCCATTGATGAACCAAAAGGGTTTTTCAAACAAAAGTTTCATATACATTCATCAAAGAGCTTTGCATAGGAAAACTAGATTCCTGAATCTATATGCCTAATGCTATGTGAAAGTACAAGCTTGTAGTAGACATTGAGTTGTCTCCCCCTTTGGCATCAATAAGGAGGGGGTGAAGGAGGAGGCTGCTGTGGTGGAGGCATTGTGCTGGAACTGGTGCTTCCTGGGAATTGAAGTTTCTGTGCCTCGTTGAATTGCTATTACAGTTGCTGCTATAGAATCTACCTTCTAAGTCAATTGCTCATCCCTTTGGTGCACAAACTTGAGGAGTGACTTGATATTGTCATTGATGACATACAGCCAGTTGTGTAACATGTCACATATATACTCGATATGTGCTTTCTGTTGAGTCCCTTTCGGTGATACATAAGAGGAGGTAGATTCAGTGGGAGGAGGACACCATGCATCAGCTGTGTCGTCCAAAGCTGGTTGGAGTTGTGCTTTATGTAAATGTATCAATTCCAGAATCTCAGTTCCAACCATATCAAGTTTGTTGTAAACAACATTCATTTTTGCTTCAGCTTTAGTGGTGCTATTCACCGTGATTGTTGTGTCGGTGTGGACTTGCTCTGCAAGCTTTGAGGAGGCATCAAGGAGCTTATTGGAGTCAGAATAAAGCTTTCCTTTCATCCTGTTGGAGGCATCAAGTAGCCGTGCAGCATTGGCATTAACTGTTCCTTCCAGATTAGTTGTGGCATTGACAATTCTAGTGGTCTCAGCAGCCACTTGTTCTCGGATTGATAATGTTCCTGCAGCCACTTGTTCTGCAGTGTGAGCTGAGGTGTCCATCAGCCTTGCATACTTAATGTTTAGCTTGCTTTGATCTTCATGTATGTCATAAGCATGCATGACCATTTCACTTGTTTTTTCTTGGGTTTCAGTATGAATTTCTCGTAGTCTTTTCATGACTCTCCCTGCTCTTTCACAGACATTTATTAGAGAGTTCATAAATGTAGACAGTTTACCATCAGACTTGTGTTTGTCTGTGACAAATTTCTCCCATTGGCAATTGTGAACTTGCTCACCTTGAATAAACCGAGCATCTAATTTGTCAACTTTCATGTCAAGCTGCATGATGGAGGAGTTGACATTGGCAAATGGTGATGTCAGGAATCTGATTAAAGTTGGGTGAATGCCCATTGGACCTTCTATGGCAGCAGATTGAGGCCCTCTTGATGATGAGGCTTTAGTGTGGAATTGAGGAGGAGCCTCTTCTTTAGTATGAACTGTACTGTCAGATGGAGGAGTCCGAGGGGGAAGAGTCCCAAATGGTATGATGGGACCAAAATATGTATCCTCTAGTACATCCTGCTACTTCTGCTGTTGTTCAAAATGTGTATCCATATGAAATTGTTCTTCATAATGTTGTAGATGCTCATCTAGAGCTGGCTATTCTTGCTGAAGTGACGGTTCTTCTTGTACAGGTTGTTCCTGTTGAGCTGGTTGTGCTGGTGGTTCAGGTAAATGACCGAGTAGATTTCTGATAATTTTGTCACCTTATTTCTTAAAGTGCATGTAGTTCTCAATAAACCTAATGCAGTAAACATTACTTCGTGGGATTTCTTTCATCTTTTCATTTTCCAGAGAAATGTCAACTCTCTGAAATGTTGTTGTTATGTGTACAGCATATGGTAGACTTTTTTTGTGCCCAATGCAGCTTCCCATAATCTGCAGAACAATCTCTGGAAGATAGATCTGTAAATTTTTGAACATGCAGAAGAAGATAAATCTCTGTGTTTCTGTAAGTCTACTCCTACCACCCCCTTGTGGGGTAATCATTGTAGTGCACATATGGTGCAGTAGACGGTGCAAGGGGGGAAACCTGTTTGTGTCAAAGTGCTTCACAAGCAGTTGAGTCTCATCCTGAGGGTTGCTGGGCTTTCCAGTCAGTATGGTGTATTCCTCAAGCAAATCAATCTCAAATTCAGATTCAAGTAACCCATCCCGGGGTATACGCAAAGCTTTATGAAGAAGCTTGGTAGACAATTTTATCTATACCCCCTTAACTTCAGTCCTATGGGCTTTCTGATTCTGGTCATACACTAAGTACTTATAGAACTGTTGGACCAGGAAGGGATAGTACACCCTTTGTGCAGACAAAAACCTCTTCCATCCTTGGAATTCGATGAGGGGAAGTAGTTCAGGAAAATTATTAAACATCTGGTGGTCACTGAAATCAACATACCTAGGAAACAGTATCTTGGTTGGGTCACTTTCCTCTTCCCTGACAGAGCTGGGTTGTGGAGGAGCTGGCTTTTGCTTTTCCTTCCCTTTTTCTACTACTGACAGGCGTTTTCTTTTGGCCGGAGGTTCTTGCGGCATGCCCTTGTCGCTGTTTGATCCCTGCGCTTCTGCGGCTCTCCTTTTTGCTGGTTCTACAGCTAGTCTGTCCTCAATGATCTTTGAGCGCCCTTCCTTGTGCATTTTCTTTACTGCAGGAGCTTGAGCAGCGGCTTTCTTGGATGTTGCCGCATCCTTCTTCTTGCCATGGGTGACCGGAGGAGTCATGACGATGGCGGACAGAAGGAAGAGAGGGTAGCTTTGATGGCTGGAACGTCGCAGTGGAGTGATGGAGCTAGCAGGAAGGCTGGCTGCACTTGCGGAGGGTGACGTATGGAAGTGTCGACCTCCGCAGTGAAGAAGTGCAGACGCGGTAGAGTTATGGCTCGCAAGAAAGGGTTTTACGAATGGTAAAGTGAAAAGCACAAAGATTCACCAGCCAGTTAAAAAGGTAAAGATGAGATTTTTATTTTTGAAAGGAACACCATTAGATAAGAAATTGTTGAGGTACCCCTATTGTGATTTTAAACAGTTTAAGGCATATAAGCTCAATTTAGAAGAATAAACGTTTAAGAAAACCATTTTTGCAACAAACAATAAGATTAAAACATTTGAATGAAGTCAAATGTTTTTAACCAAGCGTATTAATCTTACACATTAAGTTCATTAGGCAAGATTTGGGAAGAAATTAAACAAGTGTTGAAAATAAACAAAAAACTTTTATTTTTAAAGTAAAGCCTAGAGTCAGCCCCAAACCATTTTTTTAATTAAACAGTCTGATATAGCATTCACTTTTTGACACAAGGAAACACGTTGTTCAGACGCTAGAGTCCCTGGTTACTCAGTGTAGCTTTTCTTCCTGTTTTCTCTTGATCAGAGTTAGCAGTCTTCATCATGACTAGATTTATCTGTATCTCATTGATGCATGATCTAGTTTCTCTGAAGATAGTGCCATTGCTCTGAAATTATTGCAATATAGTTTTAGGAGGCCTATTCTCTAGATGACTTCAATTTTAGCTGAAATGTTTAAAGACAATACAAGCTAATGATTCTTTAACCGAAGAAGCCTTTTTACTATTAACTTTCAAAAAGATAGGCCATGGTTAGGAACAACAACTTGATGAATGTTTTAACCCTATTATGAGTGCAAGGTTGGTGCAACTTAACATAATTACCAGCCAAATTGAGGGTTATAAACATTAAACTATTTCCGTGATAGAGGTAGATCAGAATAACTTAGCCAAGTGTTTATGAAGAATTAAAACATTCTCAACTCCCCCTAAATTAATGACCGGTGAGCAAGCATGAATGCAGGCAATGGTTCAGAAGCAAATTATGTGATGAAGAGATCAAGAGGGCATTGATAGGGTAGGGTGAGTAGATCATAATGACTCTCCATTGGATTACATACCCATGACTGAGTGACAGTGTCGACATTTCCTGTGAGGGTGTCGACCTGCCTAGAGTGAGCTCAAACCTTGCACAGACCTTGTCTTCAAATGTGCACGGACCTTATCTTGCCAGTGGGTAAACCTACATAGGCCTTGTCTAGTTGCGAGTCAAAAATAGCATCGACCTTCATTTCCTTGACAACTGAGGTAGCATCGACCTTAGTTGCTGTGATAACTAAGGTAGCATCGACTTTGGTTAGGATGTTGGCCTGCATGTGTCGGCACATTACTAGAGCATGTCGACCTTCATCCAAATGTGCGTCGACCTTCATTGGCATGTGCATCGACCTTTATTGGCATGTGCATTGACCTTCATAAAGGTATCGGCCTGCAAGTGTCGGCACGTTACTTGAGTGTGTCGACCTGTTCAAGTGCTTTTCCTCAGCCAGTGTCTCTGATTCTTATCTATCTTTGATTGCTCAATTTCTAAAATACTCTTGCCAATTTCTGATACCAGTGCCGCTGACTTTCTGATTTCAGTCAGTCAAACAAAAAAAAATTCTGTCTTGCTCCCAGTGAGAAGTGCTTTATTTGATGCTAAAGCGTTAAACATGCTCATGCACTAAAGATTAACTATGCAGATCTTAACATGCTATTCTGACTCACGGTACTTGGCGGAGGTTAGTCCTCATGCATGGTGAGAGTTTCTTGACGGGCGTAGCCTGACTTTCCACAGCTCAGCATTTGAGATACCATGTAGTCAAAAATAGGACATGCAATGCAAAACACCCAAAATGCACACAAGCTCCCCCTGAATGTGACCACCATTCATGAAATAGTTTATTTAAACAACAGACCATTTCTAGACAAATTAGATATGCTTGCAACCATTAGCAAAGACAAGTGACTTGTGCATCAAAAAGGAGTAAATAGCTCAAACTTGAGTTGATTGAGGTCTGCATAAACCTAGCTCTGTCCTTAGAGTTGAAAACCTATCATTGCTTAAGGGTTTTGTGAAAATATCTACAATTTGATTTTCTGAGTCAACAAAATGGAGCTCAAAATGATTTTTAAGGACTTCATCCCTAATGAAATGATGCCTAATTTCTATATGCTTAGTCCTAGAGTGCATGAATGGATTTTTTGCAAGGTTTATAGCACTTGTGTTATCACACAAAATGGGAACACATCCAAGATCTATTAGATAGTCTTGGAGTTGGTGTTTGATCCACAGCACTTGGGTGCCACAACTCCCTACAGCAACATATTCGGCCTCCGTAGTTGAGAGGGCAACCGAATGCTATTTCTTGGAGGCCCAAGAAACCAAACACCCATTAAGAAATTGGCAATAGCCACTAGTGCTCTTGCGATCAAGTTTGCAGCTTGCATAGTCTGCATCTGAATAGAAAATGAGTGAAAGCTCACAGGATGCAGGATAGCATAATCCCAGATCTTGAGTGCCAGTAAGGTATCTAAAGATATGCTTGACAGCAGTCAAGTGGGACTCTCTAGAACTAGACTGAAATCTAGCACAAAGGTAAACACTAAACTGAATGTCTGATCTAGATGCAGTTAAATAGAGTAATGAACAGATCATACCTCTATACTTCTTTGCATCCACAAGTGTACCTTGTTCATCTGCATCTAGTGAAGTGGTAGTCCCCATTGGAGTTCCTAATGGTTTACAGTTGATCATGTCAAATCTTTTCAGCAACTCTTTCACATATTTCGCATGATTAATGAAACAACCTTCATTGCTTTGACTTATCTGCAAGCCAAGAAAGAATTGAAGCTCACCCATTAGACTCATTTCAAATTCATTGGTCATGAGTTTAGCAAACTCCTCACACATTTGAGGTTTTGTGGACCCAAACACTATGTCATCCACATAAATCTGAACTAACAAGATGTCCTTACCTTGTCTCTTAGTAAATAATGTCTGGTCTACATTACCTCTTGTATACCCTTGTTCGGTGGGGAATGAGTTTAATCTATCATACCAAGCTCTGGGTGCCTACTTCAAGTCATATAGAGCCTTGTCCAACTTATAAACATGATCTTTGAAATGTGAACATTCAAAACCAGGGGGTTGCTCTACATATACCTCTTCTTTTATCAAACCATTTAGAAAGGCACTCTTAACATCCATTTGCTGCAGTTTGATTTTATGAGAACATGCAAATGCAAGCAAAATTCTAATAGCCTCCATTCTGGCTACAGGGGCAAAAGACTCTTCGAAGTCTATGCCAAACTCTTGATTATACCCCTGAGCCACCAATCTAGCTTTATTTCTAATTATCTTACCATCCTCACTTAGTTTATTCCTAAAGACCCATTTAGTACGTATGACAGATTTCTCTTGGGGCCTGGGAACAAGATGCCACACATTGTTTCTTTCAAACTGGTTTAATTCATCATGCATGGAATTTATCCAGTTGTCATCTTTTAAGGCCTCTACAATGTTTATCGGTTCAATTTGAGACACAAGAGCAAGTTGTTCAATTTCATCCATAATTCTAAAATGAGACCTAGTTTTAGTTGGGTCACGCAGATTACCTAAGATGTTTTCTAGAGGATGGTCTTTTAACACTCTTAAGTCTGTTTGAGTGTTACCTCTATCTACATCAGTGACCGGGGCATTGCTTGATTCTCCTTGGTCTTCATTTCCTGTGTCTCCTCGTGTGGAAGTTCTTCTTTTCTCTTTATGTTCAGAAATTCTCCATCATCATCATCTTCCCTACAAGTATTTTCACGATTAGTCTCATCAAAAGTGATGTGAGGTGACTCTTCCACACATAGGGTCTTAAGATTATAGACTCTATAAGCTCTAGACCTATCTGAATATCCAAGAAATATACCTTCTTCACTCTTGGGCTCAAAATTTTCAAAGACTCTCTTGTCATTGTTATGGACAAACTATTTTGAACCAAATACTTTCATATAAGAGAGAGATGACTTTTTACCTTTGAACAACTCATAAGGAGTCATCTTAGTGAATGGTCTTACCATTGAGCGGTTGATGATATAACAAGTAGTGTTTACCGCTTCTACCCAAAATCTTTTTGGTAGTTGCTTTTCAGCAAGCATTGTGTGTGCCATCTCTATGTGAGTTCTATTCCTTCTCTCGACCACCGCATTTTGTTCAGGGGTTCTTGGTGATGAAAACTTATGATTTATTCCTTCAGTCCTGCAAAGATTATCAAAATCAACATTTTCGAATTCACCAACATGGTCTGAAAGTATGTTAGAAATTTTGAACTTACCGTCTTGCTTTACGTGCATGAAGAGTGCCTGAAACTCATCAAATGTGTCATTTTTATGAGCAAGATAAAACACCCAAGTAAATCTAGTAAAGTCATCTACTAAAACATAGCCATATCTTTTACCACTTAAGCTAGCTGTTTTGGTTGGACCAAACAAGTCCATGTGAATTAGTTCAAGTGGTTTGGATGATAGGCTTTTAGTTCTACTTTTAAATGACTTTCTAGTTTGTTTTCCTTGAGCACATGCATCATAAATTTTAGAGTTCAGTTGAATTTAATTTCAGGCAATCCCTTAACAATAGAATGCTTCACCAATTTATGAAGGGTATTCTATCTAGCATGACCTAGTCTACGATGCCACAAGCATGCTAATTCCGATTTAGGTGCAGCAAGACAAAGATTTATGATAGCAGGGTCATCTAAGTCAATCATATACACATTGTTGACTCTTTTACCAGAAAACTTGGTTTCTTTTGAATTAGGGTGCAAGATCATACATTCATTAGAGTCAAAGACTACAGTATGACCTTTATCACAAAGCTGACTTATGCTCAGTAAATTATATTCCAGACCATCAACAAGCAATACATTTTCAATGGAGGTAGAGGGGTTCTTACCAACTTTACCCGTACCAATGATCTTTCCCTTATTGTTCCCTCCAAACGTTACATGTCCAGCTTCCTTAGAATTTGGTTCTGTCCCCAGTCATGTGTCATGAGCAGCCACTATCAAGGTACCACCGATTGTGCACGGCTGCAAGACACTCCTGCACAAGGAATCATGTGACAATGTTTAGAACCCAAGGATAATTGGGTCCCAATAGTCTTCTCATCTCAGTAAAGCAAGATAACATGGGTTTTGAAATCCAGACTTTCTTAGTATTTTTGTTTTTCTTGCTTGATTGGAAGTTCTGGTTTTTCTTTTCCTTATTTACATTCCTTTTCTCTCTTTTAGTCTCTTGGGCTTTGTGGGTTTCAAGAATGTTGGAAAAGGATTGTTTTTTGGACCATTTGTTCTAGTTGGTTGGTCTAGAGGGGTAGGAGGTGTCATAATACCTAGGTTATTGAGGTTGGGTGAACCTAAGACCATAAGGTGCATAACTACCCCAGACCCATGAAGGTGTCGACCTGTATGAGGTGAAGTGTCGGCCTGCCCCCTGTTCTGACCATCTATAACGGTCTCTGCATGAGGGATGTGTCTACCTCCTCTCATGAAAGTGTCGACCTATCTCACATTCTACCCATTTATAACGGTCTCTATTTGAGAGATGTGTCGGGTCCCTATAACTTGACTGTCGACGTATCGGTGCAAACCTAGGGAATTGGCGTGTGGTTGACCATGAGGGTGTCGACCTATCCTTGGGGTAGTCCCGACCTGTGCCATTGTTGAAATTCTTTCTACCCTTAGGATGTGCAGACTTGGACTTGGGTTGGTGTCGGCCAACTTGGTGTTGTTGGTGAGCCTTTTTGGGTTTTTCAGGGTTGTTCTTTATAGGCTCTCACACTTTCTCTTTTCCTTCGGTTCTAGCTTTTTCTTAGTTTGGGCTAGGTGTTATTTTAGAAGTTGATGCTTTAGAAGATGAGACAAAAGCTGTTGTTTTTAAGCCAAAAGCCTTTTTCTTAGTTGGCTCATATCCTAGCCCTTCCCTGTTGAAGTTCATTTTAGTCCCTAGCAGAGTATTCAAGTTCTCACTTCCTTCAACGAATTTTTCAAGGGCTGTTTGTTTATCTGCTAGGTCTTTTTGAAGCTTTTCATTTTCTTTCAACAGTTGAGAGTTGACTTGTTTAAATGCAACTGATTTTTCATTGCATAAATTGTTGTCTTTTACATAGCTTTGCATCTTTAATTTCAACTCATTAATTTCATCTCTTAGGCTCTCATTTTCATCTTCCAAATCCCTCATTTCTTTCCTTCCCTCTTCTAGGCTTTCATTCATTTTTCTTAGATCCTCAATTTCAGTTTCCAGGGAAAGTAATCTTTTCATTAGAGATTTGATCATGCACAATGGAGTCAGTCTTTTGTTGTGCCCCTGTGGTCATTTGAGTCATCTTGTGGTCACTTGGGTCATTCGACATCATCCTGTGGTCATTTGAGTTATTTGATATTCTTGGTTTTGATAATGGCTAAACACTATAAGTCATTGATGTTTTACCACTCTTATATGACTAAACTACTTGATGTTCTTTCATGATAGATATGCCAAGGAATGGAGTGGAGATGGCAAAAGTGAAAGCTCAATGATTGCGCCCTCGCACGCGGATCGACTTGCGCGGTCAAGTCGCGGGGGTCAAGGGGGCAGCGCCCCATGCGGGGGTTTCCGGGAGCCCCCGAAACAAAATTTTGATTATTGGAGCAATATAATCAATAGAAATCTTCAAGACTTTCAAGGTTGATGTCACAGATGAGAACGGGCTGCTAAAGGACTCAAGCGACGGAGCTAAAAGGGTTAACGGACTGACCAAGCATAACTCGGGGTCTGCCCAGCTGGCGGTCGACCGCCAGCTTCCACAGGTCGACCGCCAACCCCGAGCCAACAAATGTTGACTTTGTTTTCCACTTCGAGAAGAGCCCCTTTCCTTGTATTTATTTAACCCCAAAGTCACCCAATCTCTTATGGATTGTGGATCTGGTCTGGGGGATGTCCAACGATCATTCAAAGTCTATAGAACCAATACAAGAGGGTTAGAAACCCTAATGGCCCCTTTGATATTCGAATAGAGCTGTGGGATTACCCACCTGATGAGAGAGAATTTAATGGGGTCCACCGGCGCCTCTCACATAGATTACTCTTACCCGGGGTCGAATATCTCATTCGACAGAAAAGGGTCGAATGAGTTATTCTACCCCAATAACAAATAGGCCCTAATGCTTCAATTGGAACAAGAGAGATCAAGGGAGGCTAGAGGAGGTGATTCGCGGGTATTGTAGCACCTCTGTGAACAGTGCTTCGGGCTGAAGTTCTTCATCCATTCCAAGGTGATTGAAGCTTAGATCTGAAGCAAGCAACCTCCAAGGAAGGTAGAAGCAATCAAGGTTCTCAAAGGTGATCAAGGCTACATTCATACACCTCTTCATCAACTCAAGGAGATTCAATGAAGCTTATTTCACAAGGAAGAAGAAGCCATTATTGCTGAATCAAGAATAGAACTTTGTGAAGAAGAAAGAAGCTTATGTTGGTGATCTACATCGTGTGAAGAAAAGAAGATTTAATGATGTGACACAAACGGGGGGATGGATGCAGCAAGTAGTTGAGTCCCTCGGACCTAAATCGCAAACACAATCGCAAGATTTGAGATTGCCGAAAATCACCGATCCTTTGCGCGCACACGCTTCCCGTGGTGACTCGGTGATGCCAAGTCGAGGTGATAGAGCAAGACCCTTGCTGGTAGAGGGCCAGCAGGGCTATGGTTTCCCTCCCAAGGGTACGGTGCTCGCAATCAAGGGGCTAGCTTGGTGCCTTGGGGGCACTGGGGCACTCTCTTTCTCAAGCCCACGATGACCGCACGAAAGTTGGATGTTTCGGGGTCGAGCACTCTCTCACCGACCAGCGGAATAGTTTCACAGATATTAAAAGAACAAATACTGGGGGGAGCAAGGGCTGGAGCTTACCCGGTTGGTTTGAAGAAACCAACCCCGTTCGGAGACGAGGGCGAGCGGGGAAGTGTGGGTTCCCCGCACACTGCGTCGACTGAAGCTTCGACCTGTTTAAAAGGTTACATGAACTATGCCTCACGCAGGAGGGGGATCTCGGGGTGGGGGGAAAGGAGTACAAATAAACACTACCTCCACGTAGGGAGGGGCGGTGAGCCGGCCAGGCGGGGAGGGACGTGAAGCAAGGACGGAGCCGAACTGCCTCCTCGAGGTTCTGCCCGCCTGTTCTGCCTGCTGACAGGTACTTGTTGTCAGATTTCCTGAGGGCACTCCCAAACTTAGATACTGACGAGACCAGAGCCAAAACGTCGCTGACTGGTCCAGGATGTGGCCTAAATTTTGTCAGGTCGTCGGGGTGTCGCTGTTGGCTGTGGTGGAGGCTGGACCGGTGCTGCTTGCTTCTGGTTCAGGCTGAGTCCAGATTGTGGCAGTAGGTTGGTGACATTACCACGATCTCTCCCATGATCCGATCGAGGCCGGGCTAGGACGGTCACGAGCGTGGCCGAGTCTTCTTCGTTCAGCAACAAAGAATGGCTCCATACGAGGTCGGGGTCGAGAGATATGTCCAGAAGAGTGGGAGTGGGTCTGGACGGATCCCGACTAACCTGATCTGCGACCCTGTAGTAGAAAAATCGGAACGAGCTGCTCCGGGCTTCAGTTGCTGCCCCGCTGGATGCGTTGGACAGGCGACTGGTGGAACTCAGCTCCGGCCAAGTGGCGCGCCAAGGGGAGCTCAGGTGTGGTCTTTGTAGCTTCTGAACTTTGGCTCTAGTTCCTGCTCGGGTCCCAGTTGCGCGGTCGGACGAAAATGATCCTCCATGGGAGCTCCGAACTCGGATAGGGGCGAGACCACCTCGCCTGCGAAGCTAGCTGGGTGACCTTTCTATCGATGTATGGCACACCTCCAGGAACGCTGGGACGTGGGCAAGGCTGGCGCTGCAACAGGAGGGTGGCTCTGTTGTTCTGCAACTGCTCACTGGTACATAGAAAATAGGGTGGAGGAAGTGGGTTCTTGGTGGTGGGATAGGGGTTTTGGGAGGGGAGGCTGTTGCAGGTGGTGGCCTGATGTTCTGGATGGGGAGGGGCGATGGAGGGTGGGGTGGTAGTAGGGGGAGAGAGGGAGTGGGGGCATGGGGGTCTTGGGGGGTTAGAGGGAGCCCAAGGGAGAGGGGGGGTCGCACAAGGGATAGGGGGAGTGAATGGGGTGGGGTGCGCACCCAGGTGAAGGAGGGGGATTCAAATCCCCTAGGGGATGTGAAGGGGTGTGTGGGGAAGAGGGAGGGGTGCTTGGGAAGAGGGAGGGGTGCTTGGGAAGTGGAAGGGTTGCCTTGGAATACGAAGGGTTGCCTGGGTAGTGGTGTGAGTGAATGGGGGTTTATGAGCCTTGGGAGGTGAAGGGTTGTATTTAATGGGGTGGGGTGTTGTGGCAAGGAGGGAGGAGAGAGAGGGGGGGCGAATTTGGGAGAGAGAAGGGGAGGAGAGAGAGAGGGGTTCGCCCCCTTCAAGAGAGAGAGAGAGAGAGAGAGCTAGAGAGGAGAATGAGAGGTAGAGAGAGAGGGGGATTCTCACAATGGCTTTGTGGAATGCTTAATTCAAATTCTTCATTAGTTCACCAAGGGGGGTTTGGGGTCCTATTTATAGGGACCCAAACTTTTTACATGACAAGACTACCGCTGGCTTTACACATAATGACCAAGCTGTCCAAAAAGTAACCAAGGGGTAGATGAAGACTAAAACATAGGGAAATGACTTAGGACCTAGGATGATGACTCAAATAAAAGGGGAAAATTACATCAAAATGACTCAAACAAAAAACAAGAAATACATCAAAATGATCCAGGTAGAAAAGCAAAGGGTCGTGGGGGCCCTGCTCGACATGGATCTCGATCCTATTCCTCTCCAGGAGGAAGTGAAGTCCCGAGCCAGAGAGAATCGTGGGTGATGTCCCCATCATTTAAGCTCCAGCAATCTCAGACAAGATCTTTTCTCCTTGAGCATATTCTATATCTTGTTTGAGTGTTTTCATATCTTGTTCTTTTTCCATTTCATTCAAACATTTGGAACTGGGGATCGTCCCTACCAGTAGTTAGGGACGATCCCCAGTTCCAATAGTTAGGGACGATCGTCCCATCCAATAGTTAGGGACGATCCCCAGTTCCGATCGGAAGTTGTCCGAACTGCGGTGTTGTCCGAAGGCAATCGGAAGTTGTGCGATCTGCGGTGTTGACGTCCCTACCTGTGGTTAGTAGGAAGGCAATCGGAGGTCTTTTCGATTTGCGGTTCAGTGTGTGGCACTAGTGGAGCCTCACCAGATTTGGTGAGGGGTGGACGTAGGACTGGGGATTCAGTCCGAACCACCATAAAATCTCGTGTGTTGTGGTTTGCTTGTGCGATTGTTTTGTGTTAGATGCATGCTTAGGTTCAATATCTATATTGCGTAATCATCTTGCTAAGCAAATCATTTGTGTCCTTCGGTACGCTAGTTATATTCCGCTGCTATTATCATCATCTAGCTTTAAAGAGGGTTGCATTGCGAAAAGAGGGGCAGATCTATTCACCCCGTCCCCTCTAGATCCGTTATCCACTACTCAACATCTTTTTCTTTACAGCTTTGTTTTCTTTTCTATATACTTCATATTTATCCATTAATTCAAAGTAAGCTTCTTCCCAATCCTCAGTAGTAAAATGTTCAAAAGGAGAGCTTACCTCACTATTCTTTTCTTCATTGGCCATCAAGCAGAGATCATCTTTCTCTTCTTCAGAGAAGCTTTCTTCATTTTCTTCCTCTTCTTCATCACTCCATGTACACACCATGGCCTGTTTCTTCTTGCCCTTCCACCTGGGAATTATTTTCTTAACTCATTCTGGACACTCAGACTTGATGTGTCCTGGTTTCCTACAGGAATAGCAGACAAGCTTGTCAAACTTCTTAACATTTTCAGGTCTTGGCCTGAAACTTCTTTTTACCTGAGGCTTCTTCCTTGTGAAGCCTTTACCTTCCTTTCTTAAAAATTTTTGAACTTCCTTGTCAACATAGCAACCTCGTCCTCTTTGGAGTTGCTACCTAAAGGCTCTTCATCATCAGAAATGTCCTTGGTACTTGGCCTAGCTTGGAGAGCCAGAGGCTTCTTCTTGCTTACCTCAGCCTCTTTGTTCTTCAAATTTATCTCATAGGTCATTAGGGACCCTATGAGTTCTTTTGCCTTCGTGGTAGCCAAGTCTTTTGATTCTTCGACCACTGTTGCCTTTGTATGCCATGCAGGAGTTAGAGATCTTAATATCTTTCTCACGATCTCCTGCTCCGAGTAGGTCTTACCTAGCTCAGTTAAACCATTAGTGAGCATGGTTAGCCTAGCATACATATCAGAAATAGACTCTTCGGGTTTCATTCTGAATTTTTCATATTCAGAAACAAGCATATTGGCTTTAGTTGCACGTACCTGTTATGTCCCTTCATATATTACCTCAAGATGGTCCCACATTTCTTTTGCAGTGGCGCAAGTTGACACTCTTGAGAATTCTGTAGGGTGAAGAGAGCACTGCATTATGTGCTTGGCACCCCAGTTCAGTGTTGATGTCCTAATCTGCTCCTTTGTCCATATTTGCTCATCTTCAGGTAACTCAAATGGACCTTTGCTAATCACTCGCCAGATTTCATGATCTTGGGCTCTGATAAAAACATGCATACGATTTTTCCAGTAAGGATAGTTTGTCCCAGTGAAAAAGGGGCGTTTATTTAAGGAATGTGCTTCGGGCATTGGACTCTTTGTTGCCATATCACCAGTTCTCTCAAGGTCGTTTGACCACATACATAGAGACTAGCTCTGATACCACGTGTTGAGTAGTGATCGGCGGATCTAGAGGGGAGGGGTGAATAGATCAGCCCCTTCTTTGCCCTTCTTTACAGAAATAACAGCTAAATAAAAATTGAGAGCAGTAAGGCAGGAAATAGTTGCTACCTAATGAGCTAAATGCAAGAGTGATGATCAATACCGTTCCTACCAAGCATCTAGCGTCAAGCCACACTAGACAACAAACCACAGAACACAGGTTTTTAAGGTGGTTTGGTCTCTGTCTAGAGACCTACGTCCACCCCTCACTTCAACCACGTGAGGCTTCACTAGTGCAAAGGCACTACCACTGATACATAGCTTCTAATAAAGAGAAGACTCTCTCTAACCACTGCCAAACAACTTGAGGGTATGCAACCCAACACCCACGGACTAGTGAACACACTGTCCGTCTTCCTACTCGCAGGTAGGGAGCAAATATAAGAGTATGTGTTTAGGGAAAAAACAAAAGAAAAAGCGGATGAACCAGACAAGGTATAGCAATGACACTCTATGAGAGAAGAGAACTCCTGTTTGGAGAAGAGTGGACGAAGCCTGGCTCCTCTTTGTCTTGTTCCTAGGTCTTCACCACGGCCGCAAGAGGAACAATGGATAAGCTCCTTAGCTTTCACTTCCACCTGATGAAGCTATGAATGGATGCTATCTCCTTGCTGTGAGAGCTCCTGAAGTGGAAGAAGACGGTCTGCTACGTTGCCCTTTCGCCGGCAACACCAGGAAGGAGAAGTCTCTTTGAGCTTGCTTCTCGCTGCTCTTCACCTTCTCTTCTTCTTCTCCTTTCTCTTTTTGTTCAGCTCTCTTGCATGAACTGGAGCTCCTGCTGTCTCCTTTATCGGTGACTCACGACATCTCCTGCGTAGACCCCTACAGAGAGCATACCTAGAACGTCGCATCCACATTACTTGATTTGCTTCCTCAGCTCCGTTGACTTTTGTCTGTCGTGCCTGCTAGTATGTGGGTAGGTAGGGAACCAAATCTGCCACGGTACCGGCATCTGGAGGATTTCTCTGCCAGTCAATAAGATCTTCTGACAAGGTGAGCCTCCTGACGGCTTTTTAAGTGCTAACGGATCCTCAAGACCGGTTGCAGATCTTGGAAAGTGGACGCCACAGGATCCAGATCCGTTATGAACGAGCATGAAGGCTTCGACACTTTCAGACAAGGTGTCGACACGTCTCGTTAGAATCTTGAAGAGACAAGACTTCTAAGCAAGAACAGGTCGACACTTCAATGGACAAGTGTCGAGACGGGCGCCATACTCGCGTGCGGATTGTGCCACTGTGCTAAGACTTCAATAGAAGGTGTCGAGACATATGCGCCAAACAGAGATGAAGCCCGTTGCGCTGAACCCAAGGTGTCGACACTTTCTCCACAAGGTGTCGACACATGGTGCCAAACAGAAGATAGCCAGAGACGGCTCAATCATAATTTTCTTCTACATGTGTCGACACGTTGTAGGAGGTGTCGACACTTTGCTCATGCCAGAGCTCAACCAGAATCGCTTCAAGGATGGTTTCTTCATGGAGTGTTGACACATCCAGATGACAGGTCGACACTTTAGTGTCCTTCACCTGCGCTTGTCCAAATCACAACTTAAACAAAATCATTAATCACACCACACGGATTCAACAATAAACTATGGTTTGTTATCATCAAAACCAGAAGACACAATAGAAACCCACCACCTTATATAGTTTTCAAACCTCACAAGAGCTTTTCCCACGTCCTACAAGGCTCAGTCCAGCCCCCAAGGTCACTGGCTTAAAGCAGAGTTAATGCTAAGCAACCCTTTGGTTTGAACTGAGGTGACCCTTCGTCTACCCGATCATAGAAGCGAGTGTGCGCATTTTTTTGTTAGGATTTGAGTTGGGACATCTTCATACGAAATGAAGAGGACTTCTTGATCTAACTTTGGGTCATAGTTTCATCGAATTTCGTCATTCTTATCCTTAGTTATGATTTTTAAAAAATTATCTTTTATTTTCCCTTGTTCCAGGCGCGACCTTTCGGTAGCCCGAGGTAATCTGGGTGTAACTCTAGCATCCAGGCAGTATTTGGCCTCGATCTCAACATAGAAGTTGTAGCTAACATCCCATTCAGAATTATGGCCTTAGTTTCAGTTCATTTCATTAACCACAGACGAAGTTATGAATTTCACATTAATTACATTCGAATTCTCCTAACAGTCACATCTCTTCGTGATAACTGGTAGCAAAAGGGCTCAAGATCTTGGGTTCTGATGCGAATTGGGCTTCCACCCCAATAGAAGAGGTTGGTTTAAGGGCCCAATCTTTCTCGTGAGCTTGGTTTCATCCCATTTGGTTGATTGTGGACCAAGATATCCTTATTTTAACGGGTGACTGTGATTTATGTAACTGTTTCAACCCATTATCTCAAACTCCCTCTTACCCCCTATTAGGCCTATTTTTCAAAAGTTATACTCAGCACCAAAGTTATTCCTTACCCAATGGTCATTGCATGGGCTTTGGTTTCACCTAATTCTGATCTTCCTATGTTAAGTTATGAATTTTCTAAGGGTTATTCAACAATCTGTCTAGATTTAGAGCTCATTGAGTTCATAGGCCAGAATTGCACACAATTGGGCCAGGGCCCAATTGGTGGTCATAACATCCTCTCCCCCTTAAAATAATTTCATCCCTGAAATTAACTCAAGAAATTTCTTCTTTAAGAAAAATTACTCACCAAATAGTTGAGGGTATTCCTGGCACATCTTATCCTCCGGCTCCCATGTTACTTCCTCGGAATGAGAATTCCTTCATAACAGCTTCACCAGCCGGATGGTTTTATTCCTCAATACATGTTCCTTCCAGTCTATGATCTCGCTAGGCTGCTCCACATACGACAGATCTGCCCAAACCTCCAGGGGCTCATACTCTATAACATGTGAGGCATCCGGGACATACTTTCTGAGCATGTAGACGTGAAAGATCGGATGTACATGTGACAGAGTAGGCGGAAGTGCAAGTCGATAAGTCACCTCGCCGACCCTTTCTAAAATCTTGAAAGGCTCGACAGACTGAGCTTGCCCTTCCTTATGAACTGCATGACTTCTTTAGTAGGAGACACCTTTAGGAACACATGGTCTCCTTTTACAAAAATTAACTTTTTCCGCCGCTGGTCTTCATAACTTTTCTAACGGCTCTGGGCTGTGAGGAGTCGCTGCCTGATCATAGATATCTTCTCTAAGCAGTCCTGAACCAACTGTGGTCCGAATAGCTGCTTTTCTCCAGCTTCATACCAACACGCCGGTGATCTACATGGCCGCCCATAGAGTGCTTCATAAGCTGCCATTCCGATGGTAGAATGGTAACTATTGTTGTATGCAAATTTCATTAGGGGCAAATGATCGTCCCAATTCCCCCTCCACTCAATATTGCATGCCCTCAGCATATCTTCTAGAGTTTGGATAGTGTGCTCAGATTGCCCATCAGTCTGAGGATGAAATGCCGAGCTGAGCCGTAGTTCTATCCCCATAGCCTGTTGCAAACACTTCCAGAACCTCGCTGTAAATCGAGGGTCTCGGTCAGAGATGATAGATAAAGGTGCACCATGTAATCGAATGATCTCAGCGATGAACAGTTTCGCTAGGGATTCGATTGGAGTCTGCTTGTTGACAGACAGAAAATGTGTAGTCTTTGTGAATCTGTCCACAATCACCCATATGGTATCATGGTTCCTCCTAGTCATGGGTAGACCAGTCACAAAGTCCATGGTGATTTGTTCCCATTTCCATTGTGCCATCTCAATAGTCTGGAGAGGTCCGCCAGGTCTTTGATGCTCAATCTTCACCGACTGGCAAGTGAGGCATTTGGACACGAACTCCGCTATATCTCGCTTCATTCTTGGCCACCAATACATCCTCTTCATGTCTTGAAACATCTTAGTGTTTCCAGGGTGGATGGAGAACATTGACCTATGAGCCTCTTGCAACAATTCTCTTTTCAATTCCGCATCATTTGGTACACAGATACTTTCTCGGAACGTGATTAGCCCATCGATTCCCACATGGAAGTCCTCATTGTTCAGTAGTTTCTGCAATGCCATATCCTGCTTTTGTAACTCGGCAATTCTGTCTAAGTATGTAGGTCTAGCTGACAACCCAGCCAAGAGACCGAATTGCCTCCTTTTCTTGGGTCGTGATTCAATCACACCCTCCATCATATTCCATTCTCGATGCAAGCTCAATGCCATCAATTTACGGCTGAGAGCGTCCGCCGCCACATTCGCCTTGCCTGGATAATACTGCAAGGCGAAGTCATAGTTCTTCAACAATTCGACCCACTTTCATTGCCTCAAATTAAGTTCCTTATGAGTGAATATATATTTGAGGCTCCGATGGTCCGTGAAGACCTCGAACTGAACTCCATATAAATAGTGTCACCAGATGCGCAAAGCATGGACCACTGCTGCCATTTCAAGGTCATGAGTGGAGTAATTCTTCTCATGGTCCTTCAACTATCTCGAGGCATAGGCAATTACTTGGCCATTCTGCATTAGCATACAGCCGAGGCCGATCCTATAGGCATCTGTATAAATAGTGAATCCATCATTCTCTTGGGGGAGTGCCAACACCGGGGCTGAAGTCAACTTTTCCTTGAGCATCTAAAACTGTCTTCACACTCCTCTGACCTGATAAATTTCGCTCCTTAGCATCCCGCACATGTTCGAGGAAATACTTTTCTCGGAAGACAGCTAGGAACTATTCCCATAATTTGTCACCATTGTGGTAGTCCACGAAGGTGGTCCTCATCTTGGCCTTTCACCACAAGTCAGCTTGATCTTGTAATACATAGGCCGCCAGATTCACCTTCTCTTCCTCGGGACATCGCATCGTGCCAAATTTCTTCTCCATTTCGCTGAGCCATGACTCTGCCACCTCTGGATGGCTCTCCCCCTTAAAAATAGGAGGTGCCAACCTCAGAAATCGATCAAGCACAGGTAAGTCATGGCGTAGTGTAGGCGCTGGCTGTTGTAACATTTGTTATTGCATGGCCTGCTTCAGTCCTTGGAAACTCTGCATAAATCCCTTTAGATTAATCCCCGCATTGGGCACTTGTCTGCCGCCAACCACCGGAGCATGGACAGCCCCGTTGTTCGCCGCATTTGGGTCATCTACCCCTGATCCCCTCTCATCCGCCTGGGGAAGATCTCTTTGCCTTCATGGCGGCATTGTTATGAGAAACAAACAATTATTAAGTGAGAGAGTTTTTAAATGGTTTCAAATATACTATGCCCTTTTTCCACTCTAGCCTATCTCTTCTCCTACTACCTGGACATTTGGAATGGTTGTAACCATGGTTTATCTCTCGTGCTCTGATACCACTTTGTAACGCCCCGAGATCCGAGTCCAAATTTATGGGCATTATTTTTCTTTTCTCTATCAGGTCCCAAAGCAATTACTTCGCACATATCGCAAAAGCACAATTATATAAACATGCATACACTCGCATGAGAGAGAGAGAAACCACATTTATAAAAATGTAAACAATATCACAACCATTCATAATTTCCAAAAGAGAATACATGTCCATTGTTCCAGAATAAACATGAGTCCTCATAGGCTCACCACCCCATAACCATACATATAAGAGAAACATTCATCTACAACATACCCAGATGAACTATGATCTAGCACTACTCCTCAGCTGTAGCCTCCTCCTCAACCTCCTTCTCTATGTCTCCTGAAAACGTGCGTCACAAAGGGGTGAGTGTGACGCTCAGTAGGTAGCCTAAACAAATCGGGGTTAACTCGCATCTTTATAACCAAATTATATACATTATTCAGATGTTAATAATAGTATAATCCATTCATTATCATATACTTAAAATAACTCATACGAGGAAAATACATATTCTTTAACTAACATATAAGGTACCCATGCATACAACAAGACCTCAGTGAATGAGCCGTTACACATTATCACATTTTCATGAGTTTTCACATTTTTGTTATTAATGGAACCGAACAGCTGCCGCAAACACAGGAGGCCCACACACACAATGAACGAAAGAGTACTGCGTAGACCCGGGAGCGAACTCCCACCTAGAATCCTGCTGCATGGGGGGTTACGTATCACCGTCCTCCGGGTTCTGTGGCGTTACGTATCGCCGTCCCACAGAATGAACAAGCCAAATCAATAGGTTTTTGACCAGGGCGTTACGTATCGCCGTCCCCTAGGATCTTTTACTTCCGTGGCGTTACGTATCACCGTCCCACAGAAGGAACCGAAGTCCTACATCACAGAATGTTGTTGTTTTCCATTCATAACATTCACATCCTGATCGCATTCGCATTTATACTCATTTTACAAATATTAGTATGATACTTTATCATAACAAGCACGCTTCCAAATAGTTTAAGTGGACAAATCACAACATAATCTTACATGATGTGGAAAGGAGTATGATCAAGTTACTGTATAAAAGAGGATAGGTTTATTTCTAGGTTACACATACATAGAAAACCAATCATAATTTCAAGTACAGAATTTCTGGGAGCATGAAATCTGTACAGAGAGGTTCTGACTTAGTTTTCTATCATTTTTCGATTTTTGAGATTTTTTTGAATTAAAATGCCCCTTCAAAACTCTCATTTTCCGAGTTTCTGGAAATGGGGACAGAGCCCCAGGTGCATCGACCTTCCCATGAACCTGCTCTGACCTGACCAAATGTGCATCGACCTTACTATGGCCAACACCAAATGTGCACACACCTTACTCTGGACAATACCAAATGTGCATCGACCTTACTATGGCCAACACCAAATGTGCACAGACCTTACTATGGCCAACACCAAATGTGCATTGACCTTACTATGGCCAACACCAAATGTGCACAGACCTTACTATGGCCAACGCCAAATGTGCACAGACCTTACTCTAGACAATACCAAATGTGCATCGACCGTACTATGGCCAACACCAAATGTGCACAGACCTTATTATGGCCAACACCAAATGTGTACAGACCTTACTATGGCCAACACCAAATGTGCATCGACCTTATTATGGCCAACACCAAATGTGCACAAACCTTACTATGGCCAACAGCAAATGTGCATCGACCTTACTGTGGCCAACACCAAACGTGCACAGACCTTACTCTGGACAACACCAAATGTGCATCGACCTTACTATGGCCAATGAAAAATGTGCACAGACCGTACTATGGCCAACACCAAATGTGCATCGACCTTACTATGGTCAACACCAAATGTGCATCGACCTTACTATGGCCAACGCCAAATGTGCATCGACCTTACTATGGCCAACACCAAATGTGCACAGACCTTACTATGGCCAATGGCCAACACCAAATGTGCACAGACCTTACTGGAAAGGGGGAAAATCAACCATGAGCATCGCCCAACTAGGTCAGATGTGACCCAACCAGGCCCAGCTCTTTAAAGTGACAGCCTCTATCGGGGCCCACTTACTTTAAGCCCAACAATCACACGGAACAGCGCTTCCTAGGTGGCCATAGGGTCCGGAAGCCAGAGCAACGGATCAGTCGGGAAGACCCCTATGGGGATCTGGAACAACCTGCCCGAGCTGTGTGCTTATCGGTCGGGATAATATCTGAGGCGAGAGTTTAGGCTCGGGCCGACCGTTGGAAGCTCATCTAAGTGTTCGTTACATACCCGACGGAGATGGGGAACTCCAAAGGATAATGGAGAGCAAGAGTCCTTGGACTATAAAGGTCCCGCTATAAGGATGTAACCTCCCCGTAATCCGCTCAACTCTTGGGACTCAAATGCACAACGGGGTACAATATAAATCCCATGGAGACGCTCCGGAGAGGTAAGGCATAATCGTGAGCAAGAGCCACCACACTTCTTGATGAAGAGACATCTCGTGCCCCTTTCTTCTTCTGCCACCTTCTCTCTCTTTTTTTTTCAATTGCAAACAGGCAAGGCATCTATATATATGCTTCATGCCAACAACTTGGGAGTTCAACTACGTAGAGTCTCACTGACTAGGACTTCCCAGTACAGGTGGACTACCCATATTTCTACGTATCGTGATTATTAACAGTTTACAGAGCTGACAGAAATCACAGAATAGAATTGGACAAGTAGATCGAGAGAGGCAAATATCTGAAAGGAAACTTTTATACAGAACAAGAAGTTTTAGTTATTGGAAGTATCATGTCATCCATCCGCTGACATATCCAACATTCATATTGTGGGGCAGTTCACATGGGTTCAATTGATGATCAACGAGGAGTACTGGTGCATACCCTATTTCATGGGAAGCTTCATAAGCTAGGGGGTGAATTAATCCCTATACTGGATTTGTGGGTTGGCGGCTGTAGGGAGTGCTTGAGTCGCCACCATTGTTTCCCCAAGACAACTGAAGAGTATTTTCCTCACCAAACTCTTGGATCTTTCGCCTTCAGACACGATTTGATTCCTGCAGCACTTGCTCCTTTCTTTTGAGATCACAAAGCTTTTCGAGCATCATTTGTGTCTTAGTTGACCTAATGTGCTTTAGAGACATCTCCAGCTGATTCTCGAGTTGCTCCAGTTCCCCTGTGCTCAAAGAACCAAGATCTTCTCCAAGCAAGTTTCTTTGAGAACGTTGTAAAGCCTCTGCTTTCCCTTTCAGCCTCAAATACTCCTGATACCAGCTCTGAGTCTCCTTGGACAGAACAGTAGTTTCTACCACAGAATAACGACATTTTTGGTATCGCTCGAGTGTCTTCAACATGCTATTGCTGTTGAACTCGTGGAGCTTGCCGCGAGTGGAGAAGATGATGAGCGCCACCTCGGCATCACAGAGCACGGAGAGCTCATAGGCCTTCTTCAATAGCCCGTTCCTCCGCTTCACGAATGTCACCTGCCTGTTTATCTTGTTATCGATCCTCTTCAGCTCCACCCTCTTCCTCCCCATCTTCCCCCCTCCCCTCCCCTCCTCTCTCTTCTAGCTAGACATCTTCTACCGGTGGTCCGTCTGCCGGAACTTTTTCTCACCATGATGGCTCTTAATCTGCTACCCACAGACGGCGCCAGATGAAAAGGGATGATCTCGCAGTAACTGCAAGGAAGGAAGCAGGTCAGGGGTGCCCAGGGGAGGAGTCCCTGTGGATAACCCTCAGATGCCTAACTCAGCAAATTTTATAGAGCACAAATGGAGAGAAGGTGGCATGCGAGGTAGAGGAGCCTTGCCTAACCCCCCCCGTACAGGCTCACCCCTCCAACGACCTCACCAACAAGCTGCCTTCTCCAGCCCACGGGGGACTATCCCCAAATAGGAATCTTGACACTCTCCAAACCCTCAATGCAAAACTGGACATCCTCGTAGAATTAGTGAGGACCCAGGCAGCCAGGGAAGAGAAGTGACGACCCCCCCGGGAAAGCCCCCCTCACGGAGAAGCTTTACAACAAACCGTCGGAGGCCGCTTCACTCTTTGGGGACGACGGCTTATACGTAACAGGTCATGAGGACCCTCTCACATCCCCCCACCTGAGGAAGAAGCCTCCTCCACCTCGAGGAGAGAAAGGACCGAGACGCGTCAACCGTTCCTGAAAAATGACCCCCCGAAGGGAGACGTGGCAGCCCACCAGGGTGCCCCCACAGTCCCTCGGTCCAGCGACAACCGTAGTTGTCCCTCCAACTACGAGACTTCGAGTGGCATTTCGTAGAGCAAGAGTACGCCCTCCGCGCCTTCTAGAAAACCTCCACTAAGGAGGACGAGGAACAATCCCCGTTCTCCAATCACATCTTGAAGGATGAGATTTCCCCCAGAATCTCGTTGTCGACCTTCAAATCGTACGACGGCCTGAGAGATCCTGCCGACCAGTACGACAGTTTCGACACCCTGATGATGCTGCACGGGGTCTCTGACGCTGTCAAATGACAAGCATTTGTGACCACTTTAGTTCAGGGCACCCAAGCCTGGTTCCGAGCTCTCACCCCCGACAGCATCCGTGACTTTTGCCAGTTCAGGTGAATATTTAAGGAAAGCTTCACCGGCAGCGGTCCTCCAAGGTCAGTAGCGGGATTGCTGGCGCTAAAACATGCACCTGGGGAAAATCTTCGGGCTTACATCAACCGGTTGAAATCGGAAGCCCTGCGCATCCCCCACCTAGACATCGCCTCAGCCATCACCGCGCTAACCGGAGGCACCCGCAACGAGAACCTCCGAAGGGAGTTGGTCCTACATCGTCCTACCTCCCTCGCCGATCTTATAACCCTGGCCATGTGCCACGCGGAATGCGAGGAAGTCCTCAATGCTTGCGGCATCCAATCAAGCTCGGGAAAGGACGGGGACAAGAAGCGACCTTCATAGCAGGGCTCGGGCCCGGGAAAGCGGAGGAACCAAGACGGGGACCGAAGGGAACCCCCCAGAAGTATGAGCAGTACACCCCTCTGACCGCCCCCGTCTACGAGATATATGAAGACATCAAGGACTCGGGTATTCTCCGCCAACCTGAGCCTATGAAGGCCAAACGCCGCAACAGTCGCAAACATTACCAGTTCCACAATGACCATGGACACCATACCGGAGATTGTCACCAACTCAAGGACGAGATCGAGCATCTTGTCCTCAGGGAGACTTATCTCGATACGTGTCGAGCACCAGAAGGAGGATCGTGGCATTCCGGAGGAAATTGACAATCAGCCCTGCGGGGTCAACATTAATGTCATCTCCAGTGGCGTGACATCAGGAGGAGATAGTAGCCGAGGAAGGAAGCGTCATGCGGAGCGGGAGAGCCGGGCTTCCGAACCCCCCAAGTCCCCGCCGACGGATGGACAACAGGCCATGGTATTCTCCGACCAAGACCTGGAAGGGCTATCCACCCCGCACGACGACGCCCTTGTAATATCGGCTACCATAAACTATTGTAACGTAGATAGAATACTGGTTGACAATGGTAGTGCTCCCGACGTACTTTCGTATGAATGTTTTCTCAAGATGGGTGAAAACCCATCCAAGCTCGCCCTATTCGAACCCCCCTTTGCGGGTTCAATGGCCAGGCAACCTATCCCGAGGGAGCCCTGAGCCTGCCAGTTACCATCGGCACCCCTCCCAAGACCGTTACCGTCATGGTTGACTTCATTGTGATTAAGGGGATGGTGGCCTATAATGCCATTTTCGGCCGAGGAATCCTCAGCCGGACAAAGGTAGTGCCCTCCACCTATCACCAAAAAATGAAGTTCCCCACTACATGCGGTATCTGGGAGGTCCGAGGTAACCAGGCAATAGCTCGAAGGTGCTATATTATCTCGGTTGAAGCTGTAAGGCCAGATGGAATGAAGAAAAAAACCAAGGGAGTCGAAGAGGAGCCAACAACATCCGAGCCTGGTGGCGAGCTGTTGACGATTTTCCTCAACGATGACCCGTCCCTCGGAGTAAAAATAGGAGCTGACTTACCCTCTGATATGCAGAGGCAATATAAGGAATTCCTCTTAGAGTATATTCAGGTCTTTGCATTGTCTGATGAGCATCTTCCCATAATACCTGGGGAGACGGTGGTACACAAGCTCAACCTCGACCCATCGGTGAAACCCATCCAACAGCGTAGAATAAAGCACGCCCCAGAGAAACATGCGATCATCAAAGAGCAGATAAAGAAGGGAAAGAAAACCGGCCGATTCCGCCTGATCCTTTACCCGACATGGATCGCTAATGTCGTCTTGGTACCCAAAGCTTCAGGCAAATAGCGAATGTGCGTGGACTTCACCGACCTCAACAAAGCCACCCCGAAAGACTGCTACCCGCTGTCGAGCATCGACCAACTAGTTGACTCAACCTCCGGTAATGAATTGCTTAGTTTTCTAGATGCCGATTCCGGTTATCATCAGATCCTGATGGATCCTGAAGACATTGAAAAGATAGCCTTCATCACCGACTTCGGCGTATACTGCTACACTCATATGCCCTTCGGACTGAAAACCACCGGAGTAACATATCAAAGGCTGATCAACCACATCTTCGAAGGACAACTTGGTCGAAACGTCGAGGCCTACATTGACGATATGCTCGTCAAGACACCTAAGGCTGAGGATCACTTCACCGACCTAGCAGAAACCTTCGACACTCTCTTGAGGTACCATATGAAGCACAACCCAGTTAAGTGTGCCTTTGGGGTCCGGTCTGAGAAGTTCCTGGGTTTCTTAGTGACCCAACGCGGGATCGAGGCCAACCTCGACAAAGTACAAGCCATCTTAAACATGCAGCCACCCACTTACATCAAGGACGTCCAGCGCCTGACTGACGGATCGCTGTACTTAACCGATTCCTGTCCCGAGCGGCCGAACGATGCCTACCCTTCTTCAAGTTATTAAGAGGGCCCAAATTGGCATCTGCCACATTCGCCTGGGACGAGGAATGTCAGAAGGCTTTTATAGAACTGAAGGAGTTTTTGACCTCGCCCCCGATATCGTCTAAGCCAATCCTGGGAGAAGCACTATACCTCTACCTTTCGTCGACCCCCTCCACGGTGAGCTCGGTCCTAGTTCGGGACGATGCAGGAGTACAAAGACTGATTTACTACACCAGCAAGGTGCTTAATGAGGCCGAGTGATGATATCCTATAGCCGAGAAACTCATACTAGCGTTTATCACCTCGACGAAGCGCCTCCGGCCCTACTTCTAAGGACACTCCATCATCGTGCTAACCAGCGAGCCTCTCAAAAAGATCCTGGTCCACCCTGAAGCTTCAGGTTGCCTCGTCAAGTGGGCTATAATGCTCGGGGCTTATGACATCTCTTATCGTCCCCGCTCGGCCATCAAGGGACAGGCGCTCGCAGACTTCATCGCAGAAAGCACTATCCCGACCGAAGAAGCCCATCAGCCGATTCCTGGGCCAACCTGGGATCTTTTTGTCGAAGGATCCTCCAACTCGGCCGGCAGTGGCACCGGCGTCATCCTCCGATCCTCGGAAGGCGTAGAACTACAGTACACCTTGAAGTTCAACTTCCCGGCGTCCAACAACATCTCTGAGTACGAAGCTCTTATCTCGGGAGCAAGGATGACACGTCGACTGGGGGCCGAACGGGTCAAGATACACACCGACTCCCAGTTGGTCGCCAGCCAGATCAATGGTGATTATGAGGCTCGGGAAGCACCGATGATCAAATACCTTCGGCTGGTAAGAGGAATAGCCCCCTTATTCGAGAGTTTTCAGGTTATCCGGATAAGTCGAGAAGGAAACTCCCAGGCGGATGCCCTCTCTCGGCTGGCTTCCTCTACCCTCGCAGAAGGCAATCGATCGGTCTTCCTCGAAAAGCTAGAGCGACCCAACATAGAGGCGAAGCTCATGATAGTTGATCAGGTATCACCCAGCGACTGGTGAACCTCGTTTATATCCTGGCTTCGAGATTCCCAAGAGCCCCCCGACAGTCACGAAGCACGGAGAATGAAACATCAGGCTCAGCGCTTCGTCATTTTAGATGAAATCCTATACAGAAGGTCTTTCTCCAACTCTCTCCTCAAGTGCCTCGGTACCGAAGAGGCCAACTATGCGATCCAGGAAGTCCATGAAGGCATCTGCGGCGCACACCAGGGAGGAAGATCGCTCGCCAAGATCTTGCTGCGGCAGGGTTACTGGTGGCCCACTCTCCAGCGTGATTGCCTGACCTACGTTCAGAAATGCGACCGATGCCAACGTTTCGATCACTTGGTCCGTCGGCCCGCCTGAGAGCTTGTTACCCTCACCGAGCCATACCCCTTCGCTCGGTGGGGAATTGACATCCTGGGGCCATTCCCAATGGTCCGGGCCTAGAGAAAGATCGTCATCATCGCCATTGATTATTTCATCAAGTTGCTAGAAGCTGAAGCCACCGCCGGATTACTGAGTCGGTCATATGGAGCTTTGTTTGGAAATCGATTATCTGTCGCTTCGACATTCCCCGGGTGATTGTGAGCGATAATGGTCGGCAATTTGACTCACACTATTTTAAGAGCAGATGTGCCGACCTACACATTCGCAACCACTTCACTCGATAGCCCACCCGCAGGCTAACAGACTGGTCGAAAATGCCAACAAAACTATACTAAAAGGCATTAGGACTAGGCTCAGGAAAGCCAAGGGCAATTGGCTCGAGGAACTGCCAAGCGTACTATGGTCACACCGAACTACTCCCAGAACCGCCACTATTGAAACTCCCTACCAGTTGGTGTATAGAATAGACGCCGTGATTCCTTTGGAAATCAGCAGCCCATCTCTCCGAGTCATCAACTTCTCGCCCGAGGCAAATGAGCAAAAACTGCTAGAAAACCTTGATATGGCAAGCGAGATAAGAGAGATCGCGAGCATCCGACCCATGGAATATCAGCGGCGCCTTACTCGATATTACAACGCCAGAGTCCGGGATAGACTTTTCCATCCAGGAGACTTCATCCTAAGAAAAGCCGAAGCCTCTCGACCATTGGAGGCGGCAGGGAAGCTGGCCCCTAATTGGGAAGGTCCCTACCGAGTGGTCAAAATGCTCGGGAAGGGGGCGTACCGATTGTCTACCATGGAGGGAGCGCCTATCCCCCGGACGAGGAACGCAACAACATTATGAAAGTTCTACTTTTGAGCTTTTCACAGACATGTAAGCAATAAATGGCAACCATTTTCCTTTCATTATTGTCTCTTCATACATCAGATAGGCCATAGCCAATACAATGCATATCAAAAGCAAAAATTACACCCACTGATACTACAATACGAGATGATGACTCGGTGCAGACATGGTTGGCACCCCCAGACCGAGCCACTGACTCTACCCTATGTAGAAATTGGCTTGGATAACAGGGCAGCTGACCTCGTTTGCTAGAGAAACTCAGAAACAACAAAAAATAAGAAGAGAGGTATCAGAGGAAGAAAAAGAAGGAAAACAAGGGAAGGCCTCCTCTGCCAACTTTTTGGAAGGGACGGAAGCCGAACAGAAAGCAAGCACCCTCAAGTGGTGCGAGCAAGGATAAAGGCATCCTCCAAAGAGTGAAAGAAGAGGGAAGAAACTAGTTAAAGAGCAGAAGAGGGAGAAAGGGGACGGTGGGGATAGAAGAGGAGGGAGAAGCGGGCCGAGGTGATGAAAGAGCAGGGCGAGGCCGCCGTGCCGAATGCCCTATTTCCTAGAACCTCCCTCCGCTTCTACCTTCCTCCAAAGATGGTGGCGGCGGTCCAGCGATCGGGAATAGGGGCGCTGTTACGGGCTGTCCCTTCTTGCACGCCGCCCGCCCATCGCTGTCCCTTCTTCCACGCCGAAGAAGCACGAGCACCTGTGGCGACCGTCGGGATCATCGTCTTCCACATCGCCTTCCATATTTCGCTGATAACTTCCCAGCACAGAAACAAGCACTTCGCGAGAAGGGAGAAAGGGGAAGAACTGCAATGAAAGCCCTAAGCATTGAAGAAGAGTGAAGGCACCCTCCAGGACCTTTCTTATAGGCCGGCAGGGGGAACACTTGCCTTAAATGATCCTCCCCTCGAAAAAACACGAAAGGCGGCAACCCTTCAACAAGGGGCAGTTGCTCTCCCTCCAATGACTTCTCCCTTAGGACGCGCGAAATAGCAAGTCATGCAAGGCATCGAAGTCGGAAAGGCGCCAGTGCTGCGACAGTCGCCGCACGTGAGATATCCACAAATAAAAGCCCCACCTTTTAGCAACTACAGATACGGTGGCCAAATCACATCAAAAGCGGTAAGAAACAATCAATTCTATATTAAATACTACTGGCATTACATACCGCAAGGGCCAACCTTGCACGCAAAAAAGAAAAAAGAAAAAAAATTCCTTCTAGTTTATGAAAATAGGGGGACTCTGAGAACCCCGCGGTCTTTCTTGAGGACTGGTAGTTGAGGGATCCTCAGCACCAAGGGACCCACCCCCGATACCCTCGATGACGGCTGGTCCAGACACTGACTGAACTTGTGTGGGAACTGTCTTGATCGCGTGCCCTCTAGAGGTGACCAGAGTTGGCGATCCCTCTGCCGAGCTTTATGCATCCCCACTACCTCCTTCACTTGACATCGAAGAGGAAGAATCTGTAGTCTCCGCGTTCGAGTCGTAACGCTGCCCAGAAGGAAAAACAAGCTCGTCGGTCACCTGCTACTGGGCCTCAACGACCGCTCGATGGTAACCCCGGGCAAACCCCTTCCGTAATCCCCGGTGGTAGCCTGGCTCATAATACGAGAAGGTGGCCTCCTCGAGAGCTGCGCGATAGCACTCGAGCTTCTGAATCGCTCGATCGCCCCCGCCTCAGCTCGCTCAGCCTCCTTCTCAAGCTCAGCTACTCTCTGCTCGGCCTCGAGTAATTTCCTCTCGGTCTCGGACAGCTTCGCCTCAGCTTCAGTCCGCGTGACCTCGGCTTCCTCCTGCACTCGCTCGGCCCCCCAGACCTTGTTGCTAAGCTCACCCCGCTCGGCCCCCCAGACCTTGTTGCTAAGCTCCTCTCGCTCGGCCCCCCACTGTTCAGAGCGCTCGACCTGAGACTGACGCTCCTCTTTTAGGAGCTTGCCCTTCAGGTCGGCCATATAACGAGCCTGGGCCAGCTGGTCGACCAATGTCCGAGCCACCTCTTGGCTTGACCGGAGCTGAGCCCCGACCGAGGTGGCCTCCCGCCGAGAGACTTCAAGCTCGGAAGTCAATTGACTGATCCTCTGTCAGACTCAACATGAACCTGAGAAAGGGACCTCTTCTCACTGTCTCGCAAAGTAAAGAAATCGGTTATCTCGGCCCCCAGCTGGGCCATGATCAGACCGCCCTCCATGACCCTCTCAAAGAGCAAAGAGGGGGGACCGCGTCTGATCTCTTCCCGATTCAGCGAAGGCACCAAGGATCGGCACCGTTGATATAGAGAAGCCCGATGATAGGTGCGCCCACCGAAGGAGGCAGAATCCTCTCCGGAGGAGCCAGGACTGAAACATCTCCCTCGAGCGTCCCCACTTCTGGGATGACCACGCTTGGCACAGACTGGAATGTCACCTTGTCCCGCGCTCTACCAACTCCGGTGGGAAACTCAGAGACCGCGGCCTCGATTTGTGGCCTATCGGGTTCGGCAACACCTCCCCCATCTGTAGCAGCCTCCTCCGGCTCGACGGGCCGAGGATCCTGGCAACGGACTTCCTCGGCTGGGTGCTCCTCGACCGAGCGGGAGCACCCCTCGGACGGGTGAGCAAGCTCCTCGGCCGGAAGGGAGACCCCCGCCTTCTTTAGCCACTTCTTCTCAGCGGTCCGAGCCTTCATCAAAGACAAGAGCATCCGCTCCCCCGGATCCTTGCGCTTGGCCCCACGGTGCTCGGAGGCATCTCCCCGAGCAATTTGCTTGCCCTGGTCTCGCACGCATGAAGGGTCCCCCGGAGCTTGGGGTTCACTCGGAGCAGCCCCCAGGACGATGATCTCTTGCTCCGACAGTTGTTCTATCTCGTAATTCGTTCGCCTCGAGTCTGAGCAGCGAAAAATAGCATATCAGAAGAGAGTCTACCTGCTCGACCCAGAAGTGGCGACGCATGACCCCAAGGTTCTTACCGTAAGACGACAACGCCCGGGAAGGATATTCCTCGATATTGGCCGTGGTCATTAACTCGGCGGTCGACCGGCGATTCTCCTGAAGAACCCTAATCTCCTCCTCCAGTTCGGAGAAATCGCCACCTGCTTCGGAGGAATGGACGGATGGAAATTAACCACCATCGGGAAATCCCAAGGGGCGTCCTACACAGACGAACCCACCCAAAAAAATTGAGTCTTCCACCCCTTATGAGAAGAATCTTTGACGGAAAGAGACACACATCTCCTTCCCCTCCTCGCCTGAAGGTAGAAGAAGCCTTTACCAGCGTGGGTCTGCTCCTTCAACTCGAAGAAAGAATTAAAAAGCTCCAAAGAAGTTCGGAGCCCGCACGAGCGGTAGAGAAAGATGAAAGAAAATATAAAAGTATACGAGTTGGAGACCAACTGGACAGGAGCCAGTCGGTAAAACTGAAGCAGTCGCACAATAAAATGGTGAAGAGGGAGGCGGAACCCACTCTTCCAAGCCAAAAGAAAAGTACAGAAGAGCCCTGGACGATAGGACAAGCTGGATTCATGAGGCTGCGGCGAAGAGAAGAAATACTACCACGGTAGCCCATACCGCTTCTCTATCCTACTTACTTCGGCCTCACCCAGCTCACTGCGCATAGGATGCTCGGGCTGCGGTACCAAACTCCCCGTGCCAGGCCCAGCCTCGCGCATCTCGGACAAGGGATGTTGCTCCACCATCGAACTAGAAGAAGAGTGAGAGAACGCCGAATCGGACGATTCTGAAGGAGGTGGAAGCTGGCGAATCACCACCGCCGTAATCTCCGCTAGCTCCGCAAAGCCCTCCGCTAGACGCTGCTCTCCTGATTTCTCTCGTGGCGCATGAGCCCGTCCGAGAGACTGATGCGGAGGAAAAAGAAAACCCTAAACGAAGGTGGTTCAGAATGCAAGCACGTGCAATATTTATCTCCCCGTGGACTTGGCAGGAAACGATGTGACGTTCCAGAACCCAAGGAGGGGGTTCCCCGCATCGACTCAAAAGAAGCCATCATTACAGGGAAACTCCCAGGACAGCCGCATTAAGTGGCCCCTGATCGAAGGTAATTTTCCACTCTAACCGAGCCACCAACGTCTTCCCCATAACTGCTACTCATCCGAGCCAAATCTTGGCTTTGGAGTAGGAGGGGGACACGTGGAGAGGGGGAAAATCAACCATGAGCATCGCCCAACTAGGTCAAATGTGACCCAACCAGGCCCAACTCTCTAAAGTGACAGCCTCTATCGGGGCCCACTTACTTTAAGCCCAACAGTCACTTGGAACAGCACTTCCTAGGCGGCCATAGGGTCCGGAACCCCGACCAGCAGATCAGTCGGGAAGACCCCTATGGGGATCCAGAACAACCTGCCCGAGCTGTGTGCTTATCGCTCCGGATAATATCTCAGGCGAGAGTTTAGGCTCGGGCCGACCGTTGGATGCTCATCTAAATCTCCGTTACGTACCCGGTAGAGACAGGGAACTCCAAAGGATAAGGGAGAGCAAGAGTCCTTGGACTATAAAGAGCCCGCTATATGGACGTAACCTCCCCGTAATCCCCTCAACTCTTGGGACTCAAACGCACACCGGGCTACAATATAAATCCCATGGAGACCCTCCGGAGAGGTAAGGCATAATCCTGAGCAAGAGCCACCACACTTCTTGATGAAGAGACATCTCACGCCCCTTTCTTCTTCTGCCACCATCTCTCCATTTGTGCTCTACAAAATTTGCTGACTTAGGCATCGGAGGGTTATCCCCAAGGACTCCTCCCCGGGGCACCTCTGACCTGCTTCCTTCCTTACAGTTACTCAAGTGTGGTGATCATAACTAGAGATCCTCTACCTCAGGGCAGGCGCGAGATCACGCCTCCTCACTTACTCTAGACATACCAAATGTGCATCGACCATACTATGTCCAACACCGAATGTGCACTGACCTCATTATGTCCGACACCAAATGTGCACATGTCACGCCCCGAGCGCGGAAGATACTCGGATATGCGCGACGAGTTTATAGCAATCATGTCAATCAGAGTGGTAGTGTATTCGACACCAAAACAGAGATGCGCAAAATAGAAAGATAACCCAATCCTTTATTTCATAATGGATAGACTATTACAAATCCAATACTCTATTCAATTAAAAAGGAAAAGTACATAGTTGACTCAAGAAAATAGGAAAAAGACTAGATGACACTTGGAAAAGCTCTAGCTCTTTCACTCTTGACCATTCCCATCCGATTGACTTCCCTCGTCGTCGGAATTACCTGAAAAGTAAGGGACAAACACGGAGTGAGCGAACGCTCAGTAGGAAATTATATCTCAAGCGCTAGCAAGGGGTTTAAGTAATTACATTTTTTCATGAATGTACTATAGCTATGCATGCTCGCATAAAACGACAAGATAGAGAGAGAATTATCAATAAGACAGCAAGATGAACTAGTCATGAGCTTTCAAGAAAAGATAACAAGATATTCAAGCAAGTACTTCTTAGCAAGTCATGTCAAGAACTTTGGCTATCATGTATCAAGCAAGCAAGTAATTACCCTTTCTCGGGTCACGCAATTCATGTCAAGTCAAGTACGAGTCAAGTACAAGATTTGTGTGGAATGTCCAATCAAGCTAGTCATGCACTCGGTATAATGCCAGATACCTTATCATTCAACTCCCATGGGCACAAGTACTTTCGGGTGCTCCTCCCAGGACCAGATCGGGCCCTATATGCGCAGGCATTTATCATGTATATTTGACATCCACTCTTGTATATATATATAGCCAATAGGGAATTTCAACAATTTAAGCTTGTAGACACGTAGGATAACTTTGAGAGAATGGGGTCCAAAAATACGACATTGGACATAGATAGGCGATAACAACGGTACAATCACGATGAACGATGAAACTAGGTGGAATTAGGTTCCCTTAACTGGGTACCATGACAAACAAGTATGGACATTCTTTATATAGAATTGAGGTCCACATGAACAGTATATCAAAGGCAAGATACCCTCATTCTTATTATAGAATTGAGGTCCACAAGAACATCAACAAATGCATGATATCATCATCCCATTAAGAATTCTCATGATATACTCTTTGCATATCATAAGGGCCGGTATACCATGTTCCTTTTAGAGTGACATGGCATTCAATAGTGTAATGGGTTTTTAGGGTACAACCAGCTCAGTCGACCTTGAGGGAATCCAAGGTACGAGGAGTCTTACGGAGGTCTCTATGACTAACTCGCTAGTCCAAAGGAACGGAATGTCCAATGGAGAGCTTGTATGTCAATGAGAGTTTAAGGGTGATCGATAAAACATCATGAAACGTGGGACTATACTCACGGAGTGGAGATATAGTGCCGATATACATATATATAGATATATTGAAACCATCGGTTATCAGAAACAGGCAAAAATATTTTTACAGGAAAATAACGACTTAAGTAAAGTCACTACTCAAGTAATTAACGCCTAAGGTTAGGGCGTTTATATATATTTCTATTTTACAGAAATTTTACTAAATTCAGTATTTTATCAAAAACGCGCCCTGGACAGGGGCGTTTTCTTTCAAGTTGACGACGTATGGCCTGGTCGTCCTTTCTTTGGGTTTAATTTTTCCACAATATATATTTTCATGAATTTTCAGAAAACGCGCCCTGGACAGGGGCGTTTTATTTAGATTCACGCCCTGCTCAGGGGCGCTGGTTCGGTGAAAAACGACCTACCCCAGGTCGTGAATTCAAGCAATTTCAGGAATTGACATGAACAGTAAGACTTTCACGATAATTAAATGTACAGGAGAACAATTATATGGTCATGACAGGAAATATAGCAGGATTTCACAGGTAGAGTCATGCAATATATTAGATTCAAGATTTCACATATATCAAATTTTAAACGTGGGTTTTTACTATATTCACGAAATTAACGCCTGTGTACAGGGCGTCAAATCTGAAATTGACGACCTGGTGCAGGTCGTTTCTTTAAAGTAGCGCCCTAGACACGGGCGTCTCTTGCAAAAATATTACAGAAACGTGCAGAAACTATCAGGAAACTTATATACATGACATGCATGATGTGTTACTATGAATTTAACTTGTTTGGGCTACGTTGCTTGAGAAAACCTACCTTGATGATGATAAACTGACGGATGAACAGATTTCTGAACGATACTCTGTTTTATAAACAGAGTCTTTTTGAAGCTTTCGATCCTAACAGCAGCAGCAAGGGTAGTAATAGGTTGTGGATGAAGAACCCTCAATTCTTCAATCGATCGGTTTCACTTCTACAGGCAACCTGTAGAGGCAGAATAAAACGAAGGTATTACTCTTCGTAAGAACTAACAGAAGGTAAAGAAGGAAGGAGAAGAACTTACCCGTTCTTCAGATGACAGAAGCTTTCAACCTGTAATCAGAAAATAGATGAAGAATCTTCAGTATTCTTCACAAATTCGATAGACAGAGTAAAGAAAAGAACATGTTGTTCTTTACGTACCTTAGAAGAGTCCGAACGCCAAATAGCGTTCTCGGTTCAAGCAGTAGGTTATTTATAGGATTTCTAGAATCCTAATAGAGTTAGTGTTTGATTGGAAGTAATACTTCCATATTAGAGTTATTACTACATTCGAACTCTTTCTCATAGTTATCATCTTACCCTGGATAGACTCCTGGGTCGAACGAAACTCAAACTGAATTAGCGACCTAGGTCAGGGCGTCGAATTTAAATTGACGCCTTGTCAAGCGTCGTTTCTTGTTGAAACGCGTCCATGCAAGGGACGTTACGCTATCTTGCCCTTTTTATTTATTTTGGTCGTTTGAAATTTGACGCCTTGACGCGTGGGCGTCCTTTCTCAAAACACGCCTTAGGTAAGGGCGTTTTATTTTAAAGTAGCGCCTATATTTGAGGCGTTATTTTCATCAGGGTTTAATTATTTTTATTCCAAGCTCTTTCATTTATTTACTAAATCTTTTAATCTATTTTGATTTATTTATTCCTTTTAAATTTATCAGGGTTGCTACACCCTCCCCCACTTAAAAAGAATTTGGTCCCCAAATTCCATATCATATATTACATTTGGAGAGTGTAGAGTATGTACCTTCTAAAATAAATCTGGAAATTATTTCTTCATAGATTCCTCGGTCTCCCATGTAGCTTCATGTTCTAAATTCTTATTCCATTGTACTTTTAGTATGGGAATAACCTTATTTCTTAGGACACGTACTTCTCGATCTAAGATCTTCATAGGCTTCTGTTCATACGTGAAATCTTTCTGGATCACTAGGTCTCCATATTCAATAATATGTGATGGGTCATGTACATACTTCTTCAACATAGATATGTGGAACACATCATGTACTTCGGACAGTTGAGGTGGCAATGCGATGCGATAAGCAACCTCGCCAACTCTTTCTAGTATCTCAAAAGGTCCGATAAATCTCGGTGTAAGCTTGCCTTTAACACCAAATCTTCGTATTCCACGTCCAGGCGATATCTTGAGAAATACATGATCTCCAATTTGGAATTCGAGATCTCTTCTTCTTGTGTCGGCATAAGCCTTTTGCCTTGTCTGAGCTACTTGCAATCTTTCCCTGATTACTCGTATCTTCTCAGTTGTATCCCTTACCATGTCTGGACCTAACAGTTGTTTCTCTCCAACTTCATTCCAGCACAAGGGTGATCGGCAACTCCTTCCGTATAAAGCTTCGAAAGGTGCCATTTGTATACTAGCTTGGTAGCTATTATTGTATGCAAATTCGACCAGAGGCAAGTGATCATGCCAGTTTCCATCAAAATCAGTGATGCATGCTCTAAGCATATCTTCAACTACTTGATTTGTTCTCTCGGTCTGACCATCCGTTTGAGGATGAAAGGCTGTACTAAAATTAAGTCTCGTCCCCAACGAATGTTGTAGTCCTTTCCAAAAATGAGAAGTAAAACGGGGATCTCTGTCAGACACGATTGAAACAGGAATACCATGTAATCTGACTATTTCCTTGATGTATAGTGCAGCTAAGACATCAACTGACCATCGACTCTTGATTGGCAAGAAATGCGCGGATTTGGTCAATCGGTCAATGATAACCCATATTCCATCATGTCCTCTTTTTGATTTAGATAAACCCATGATGAAATCCATACCAATATCCTCCCACTTCCATTTAGGGATATCTAGAGGATGTAGCTTTCCAGCAGGCTTTTGGTGTTCCGCCTTGACTTGTTGGCATGTGAGACAGCGTGATACATAGTCCGCTATTTCTCTTTTCATGTTGGGCCACCAAAAATTTCTTTTCACATCTTGGTACATCTTGGTAGATCCAGGATGAATCGTATACCTTGATCTGTGAGCTTCATCTAAGATCTTCTTTTTCAATTCTGGGCAGTCCGGTATACCAGTTCTATTCTTGAACATTAATCTTCCATCAGAAGCTAGTTGGAAGTCCGATTGTCCTTTTAATCTGCCCTTGATTTCTACTAATGTAGGATCATCATCCTGAAGTGCTTGTATCTCAGATAATAAATCTGACTGTATGCTTACATGAGATAATGTGACACATCTAGGGTCCGTGTCCATGCTTATATTGAGTTCAGAGAATTGTTCTAGCAATTTCCATTCTTGAATCAGACAATTGGCTAACAGTGCTCTCGGCTTTCGACTAAGGCATCTGCTACATGATTACCCTTTCCGGGATGATATTGTATATTGAAGTCGAAGTCCTTGAGATATTCCAGCCATCGTCTTTGCCTCATATTTAGTTCCTTCTGTGAGAAAAGATATTTGAGACTCTTGTGATCGGAGTATACAGTAAACTGTACTCCATAAAGATAATGTCTCCATATTTTGAGTGCAAATACTACCGCGGCCAATTCTAAGTCATGGACGGGGTAGTTCTCTTCATGCTTCTTTAATTGACGAGAAGAGTAGGCTATAACCTTCCCTTGTTGCATTAGAACACACCCGAGGCCAATGCCAGAAGCATCAGCGTATACCTCAACTTTTCTCCTTCAATTGGCAATGCTAAGATAGGAGCTGTAGTAAGATGATCCTTGAGAGTTTGGAAGCTTCTCTCACATTCCTCATCCCATTCATAACGGATCTCCTTGCGAGTTAACCTTGTAAGTGGCACGGCGATTTTAGAGAAATCCTTGATGAATCGCCTGTAATAGCCGGCAAGACCTAAGAAACTTCGGATCTCGCTAGCATTGGTCGGTCTTTCCCAGTTCCTTACAGCTTCAACCTTTGATGGGTCTACAGACAAGCCATCTTTGATATAACATGTCCGAGAAAAGTCACTTCTTCAAGCCAGAATTCACACTTGCTAAGTTTTGCATATAGTTGATTTGTCCTCAATATTTGTAATGCAATCCTCAAATGTTCCTCATGCTCTTCCTTGGTCTTGGAATAAATCAATATATCATCAATAAAGACCACCACGAATTGATCCAAATAAGGCCTGAATATACTATTCATTAACTGCATAAAGGCAGCAGGGGCATTCGTTAGTCCGAAAGGCATAACAACAAATTCATAATGGCCATACCTGCTTCTGAATGCGGTTTTATGAATATCCTCGTCCTTGATTCTTAGTTGGTGATATCCGGACCTAAGATCAATTTTGGAAAAGTACATGGATCCTGAAATTTGATCAAACAATTCATCGATTCTCGGCAGTGGGTACTTGTTCTTGATAGTGAGATGATTCAATTGTCGATAGTCGACGCATAACCTCATGGATCCATCTTTCTTCTTTACAAATAATACAGGCGCTCCCCACGGGGAAGTACTTGGTCTAATGAATCCTTTCTTAATGAGTTCCATCAATTGCTCCTTTAATTCCTTGAGTTCAGCAGGTGACATCCTATAAGGTGCCTTTGAAATCGGACCAGCACCAGGGACTAAGTCGATGGTGAAGGCCACTTCTCTTTGCGGGGGTAATCCCGGCAAATCTTCCGGAAATACGTCCGAAATTCTTGTACTACTGGAATGTCTTCTAGCTTAGCTTCCTTAGCTTCTTTAACTGTGACAAAGGCAAGGAAAGATGTACATCCTTTCCTGATGAGCTTGCTAGCTCGGAGAGCTGAAATAAGAGGGGATTTGCTCCGACTCTTGGGGCTAGTAAATATTAGTTCTGGAAATTCCTTGAATGTAACCTTACTATTGCGGCAATCAACCGTTGCCTGATACTTGGATAACCAATCAGCCCCTAGTATAACATCATACTCTTTCAGATCTAAACATATGAGATCAATAGGGAGATTTTGACCATGAATCAATACCTCGCAGTTTTGGTAATGATGTGTAATATCAGTCTCATCATCCAGAGGAGTAGACAAAACTAACTTTATCCATTCCGGTTCTAGGGGTAATGGGTCAGCAAACTTCTTAGAAACAATAGAATGTGATGCACCAGTATCAATTAAGACATATGCATTCCTGGAACAAACTTTCAATGTACCTTCCACTAAGCCGCCTCCTTCTACTTGCTCGGTCTCCTTGATTGCATGAAGACGAGCATTCTTGGTTACTGGGCGCTTTCCGTCAACGGCTTGATTGTTAAGTAATGGGCAATCGGGAATCCGATGCTCACGACTCCCACAACGGAGACATGCTCCTAGTTTCCTCCAGCATTCCTCTGCTCTATGACCCGCTTTATCACAATGTTTGCACACTGTATTTGGAGAGGTGGTGGTGATAGAGAAGGGCTTGGTCTTCTTGAACTTTTGGTCTTGTGAGGATGCTCCTCCATTGCTAGGCCTTTTCTTGAAGTTGGGTTTAAAGGAACCCGAACCTGTAACTTGTTCCTTCTTATCCTTACCACGAATCCTATCAGACAGTTCCGTGGCATCTTCTAATAGTTGAGCTCGGCGTACTATCTCTGAGTAGACTTGAATGTCCATCGGCGCCAGTTGAGTAATAGCTTGGGGCCTGAGCCCATTAAGAAACCTCCTAGCTTTCATTTTCTCGGTGCTAACTAGATGCTTAGCGTATCGAGACAATCTAGAGAATTGGGCCTCATACTCGGCCACTGACAAAGATCGTTGCTTTAATGCAGCAAATTCTGCAGCCTTCTTTTCCTGAACTCGGTCCGAGAAATATTTCACGTTGAAGTGTTCAACGAATTCTTCCCACGAAACCTGATCTTGATTTATAGTAGCCTCTATTGATTCCCACCAGCATCTAGCATCCCTTTCTAACTGAAAAGTAGCTAATAAAACTTTATCCTGATCCGTGCATTGCATAACACGGAATATACGTTCTATCTCCCTAATCCAGTGTTCAGCGTCATCTGGATCAGTAGAACCCGTGAACTTGGGTGGGTTCATGTTCTTGAAAGTCTGGTGGAGACTTCCTGCTCGTTGTCCACCTCCTTGGGCTACTTGTTGCAGCACTTGAGTCATGCCTTGAAGGGTACGCTGCATGTTGCGCCATTGAGCACGTTCGGCAGCCATTATCCTACAATTACAATAACTAGATTAATACGTGATGGTATTTAAAGACTCATATACTATGTTAACTTTAACCCCTGGTTCTACCCAATCTCACTGGTTTAATGGTTAAAACTTATCCTTGGACTTGGGTTTTCCTAGGAATTGAATACCCTAGGCTCTGATACCACAAAAACTGTCACGCCCCGAGCGCGGAAGATACTCGGATATGCGCGACGAGTTTATATCAATCATGTCAATCAGAGTAGTAGTGTATTCGACACTAAAACAGAAATGCGCAAAATAGAAAGATAACCCAATCCTTTATTTCATAATGATAGACTATTACAAATCCAATACTCTATTCAATTAAAAAGGAAAAGTACATAGTTGACTCAAGAAAATAGAAAAAGACTAGATGACACTTGGAAAAGCTCTAGCTCTTTCACTCTTGACCATTCCCATCCGATTGACTTCCCTCGTCGTCGGAATTACCTGAAAAGTAAGGGACAAACACGGAGTGAGCGAACGCTCAGTAGGAAATTATATCTCAAGCGCTAGCAAGGGGTTTAAGTAATTACATTTTTCATGAATGTACTATAGCTATGCATGCTCGCATAAAACGACAAGATAGAGAGAGAATTATCAATAAGACAGCAAGATGAACTAGTCATGAGCTTTCAAGAAAAGATAACAAGATATTCAAGCAAGTACTTCTTAGCAAGTCATGTCAAGAACTTTGGCTATCATGTATCAAGCAAGCAAGTAATTACCCTTTCTCGGGTCACGCAATTCATGTCAAGTCAAGTACGAGTCAAGTACAAGATTTGTGTGGAATGTCCAATCAAGCTAGTCATGCACTCGGTATAATGCCAGATACCTTATCATTCAACTCCCATGGGCACAAGTACTTTCGGGTGCTCCTCCCAGGACCAGATCGGGCCCTATATGCGCAGGCATTTATCATGTATATTTGACATCCACTCTTGTATATATATATATAGCCAATAGGGAATTTCAACAATTTAAGCTTGTAGACACGTAGGATAACTTTGAGAGAATGGGGTCCAAAAATACGACATTGGACATAGATAGGCGATAACAACGGTACAATCACGATGAACGATGAAACTAGGTGGAATTAGGTTCCCTTAACTCGGGTACCATGACAAACAAGTATGGACATTCTTTATATAGAATTGAGGTCCACATGAACAGTATATCAAAGGCAAGATACCCTCATTCTTATTATAGAATTGAGGTCCACAAGAACATCAACAAATGGCATGATATCATCATCCCATTAAGAATTCTCATGATATACTCTTTGCATATCATAAGGGCCGGTATACCATGTTCCTTTTATAGTGACATGGCATTCAATAGTGTAATGGGTTTTTAGGGTACAACCAGCTCAGTCGACCTTGAGGGAATCCAAGGTACGAGGAGTCTTACGGAGGTCTCTATGACTAACTCGCTAGTCCAAAGGAACGGAATGTCCAATGGAGAGCTTGTATGTCAATGAGAGTTTAAGGGTGATCGATAAAACATCATGAAACGTGGGACTATACTCACGGAGTGGAGATATAGTGCCGATATACATATATATAGATATATTGAAACCATCGGTTATCAGAAACAGGCAAAAACATTTTTACAGGAAAATAACGACTTAAGTAAAGTCACTACTCAAGTAATTAACGCCTAAGGTTAGGGCGTTTATATATATTTCTATTTTACAGAAATTTTACTAAATTCAGTATTTTATCAAAAACGCGCCCTGGACAGGGGCGTTTTCTTTCAAGTTGACGACGTATGGCCTGGTCGTCCTTTCTTTGGGTTTAATTTTTCCACAATATATATTTTCATGAATTTTCAGAAAACGCGCCATGGACAAGGGCGTTTTATTTAGATTCACGCCCTACTCAGGGGCGCTGGTTCGGTGAAAAATGACCTACCCCAGGTCGTGAATTCAAGCAATTTCAGGAATTGACATGAACAGTAAGACTTTCACGATAATTAAATGTACAGGAGAACAATTATATGGTCATGACAGGAAATATAGCAGGATTTCACAGGTAGAGTCATGCAATATATTAGATTCAAGATTTCACATATATCAAATTTTAAACGTGGGTTTTTACTATATTCACGAAATTAACGCCTGTATACAGGGCGTCAAATCTGAAATTGACGACCTGGTGTAGGTCGTTTCTTTAAAGTAGCACCCTAGACACGGGCGTCTCTTGCAAAAATATTACAGAAACGTGCAGAAACTATCAGGAAACTTATATACATGACATGCATGATGTGTTACTATGAATTTAACTTGTTTGGGCTACGTTGCTTGAGAAAACCTACCTTGATGATGATAAACTGACGGATGAACAGATTTCTGAACGATACTCTGTTTTATAAACAGAGTCTTTTTGAAGCTTTCGATCCTAACAGCAGCAGCAAGGGTAGTAATAGGTTGTGGATGAAGAACCCTCAATTCTTCAATCGATCGGTTTCACTTCTACAGGCAACCTGTAGAGGCAGAATAAAACGAAGGTATTACTCTTCGTAAGAACTAACAGAAGGTAAAGAAGGAAGGAGAAGAACTTACCCGTTCTTCAGATGACAGAAGCTTTCAACCTGTAATCAGAAAATAGATGAAGAATCTTCAGTATTCTTCACAAATTCGATAGACAGAGTAAAGAAAAGAACATGTTGTTCTTTACGTACCTTAGAAGAGTCCGAACGCCAAATAGCGTTCTCGGTTCAAGCAGTAGGTTATTTATAGGATTTCTAGAATCCTAATAGAGTTAGTGTTTGATTGGAAGTAATACTTCCATATTAGAGTTATTACTACATTCGAACTCTTTCTCATAGTTATCATCTTACCCTGGATAGACTCCTGGGTCGAACGAAACTCAAACTGAATTAGCGACCTAGGTCAGGGCGTCGAATTTAAATTGACGCCTTGTCAAGCGTCGTTTCTTGTTGAAACGCGTCCATGCAAGGGACGTTACGCTATCTTGCCCTTTTTATTTATTTTGGTCGTTTGAAATTTGACGCCTTGACGTGTGGGCGTCCTTTCTCAAAACACGCCTTAGGTAAGGGCGTTTTATTTTAAAGTAGCGCCTATATTTGAGGCGTTATTTTCATCAGGGTTTAATTATTTTTATTCCAAGCTCTTTCGTTTATTTACTAAATCTTTTAATCTATTTTGATTTATTTATTCCTTTTAAATTTATCAGGGTTGCTACAGCACAGACCTTACTCATGGACCTGCACTGACCTGACCACATGTGCATAGACCTGTCCAGAGACTTTAAACTCTGGTAGAGACTCAGAGGAAACTCGCGAGAGCCCGTAACTTGATGAAAAATAGAAAATGAACATTTTGGTCAATCCCACGTTCCCTTATACCCTCTTTAAAGTATAGAAAAATATTTGAAATCATTCTAATGCAATTGAGGTTAGGTGCCTACCTTTGAAATGTTAAAATCGACGATCCGGGGATGACATCCACACCCCAGATCCGCCTAAGCTTCTCCTTTTGATTCGGGGATGAGATCCACACCATAGATCCTCCCAAGTCTTCACTTGCCGTCCTATGAACTGTAGGTCCGCCCTCCTACGTAGGGCCGAGGTCCCTCATCTCTCTTTCTTACACAAGAGGAACCGTAGATGGTAGAAAATTTAAAATAGGTGTTGCTAAAGGCTTACCACCCTTGAAACCCACCACCTTATTTAGTTTTCAAACCACCCAAGAGCTTTTCCCACGTCCTATAAGGCTCAATCCAGCCCCCAAAGTCGCTGGCTTAAAAGGGAGTTAATGCTAAGCAACCCTTCGGTTTGAACAGAGGTGACCCTTCGTCTACCCGATCATAGATGTAAGTGGCTGCATTTTTCTGTTAGGATTTGAGTTGGGACATATTCATATGAAATCAAGAGGACTTCTTGATCTAACTTTGGGTCATGGTTTCATGAATTTTGTCATTTCTACCCCGAGTTATGATTTTTCAAAGATTATCATTTATTTTCCCTTGTCCTAGAGGTGACCTTTCGGTAGCCCGAGGTAATCTGGGTATAACTCTAGCATCCAAGCAGTATTTGGCCTTGAGCTCAACATAGAAGTTGTAACTAACACCCAATTCATAATTATGGCCTTGGTTTTATGTCATTTCATTAACCACAGACAAAGTTATGAATTTCCCGTTAATTACATTTGAATTCTCCTATCAGTCACACCTCTTCGTGACAACTGGCAGTAAAAGGACTCAGAACCTTGGGTTCTTATGCGAATTGGGATTCCACCCCAACATAAGAGTTTGGTTTAAGGGCCCAAGCTTTCTAGTGAGCCTAGTTTCATCCCATTTGGTTGATTGTGGACCAAGATATCTTTATTTTAACGGGTGACTATGGTTTCTGTAACTGTTTCGACCCATTATCTCAAACTCCCTCTTACCCAATATTAGGCCTATTTTTCAGAAATTATACTATTCACAAAAGTTAATGCTTACCCAATGGTCATTCATGGGCTTTGATTTCATCTAATTCTGATCTTCCTATGTTAAGTTACGAATTTTCTAAGTGTTCTTCAACAATCTATCTAGATTTCTAGCTCATTGAGTTCATAGGCCCAAATTGTACACAATTGGGCCAGGGCCCAATTGGTGGTCATAACAAGACAAATGTAAATAATTAATCATTTCATGCAATGAATACTTTAACAGATACTAAATTAACAAAAGTCACATTTTCACTTTTCATAATAAAAAAGGACTAAATTTGACCTTACATTACCTTTATATAATCCCAAACACCATCTTTATTAGAGTTTGGCATTTTATTCCAATTCGGGTAAGAACTTCTCTGCATTCCTTCCCCTTGTACCCAAGAAAGTTCTCAATGAATGGCCCCCAGCACCCACTGGCTGGCCAAGGTCATTCCACTCAACACAAATCAACTTACCATCATCCATGCCATGCACATCATGGGACGAGGTACATCCTCATTTTCTCCGATGAGCAACGCCCTCACTTCCTTTGGAATCCATTGTGTCAATATCTTGATCTCTTGGCTGCCCTTCCACCAATATCCTAGCCCTTTTCTTACCTCCATAACCCTCCTGACCTGCAGAACATTTCAAGCCTCCATCACCCTCCTGACCTGTAGCCTTTTTCTAGCCTCCATCAACTTCTTGCCCTTCAACTAATATGTTAGCCTTTTTCTGGCGTCCATCACCCCGCTGACTTGCAACCTTTTTCTGACCTCCCTCCATTTTTGTACTTCAATTGCCAACTTTTGTCTCACCATCTCTGCTAATGCCTCTAAGCTTATGTTCAAATGCATCCATATGATCATAGGTAAACCAACTCTCATGAAGCCGAAAATGCCAAGAGAGAAATGTATATCATATAAGTGAAAAATGTCAACATAAAGTAATGTCAACTTGGCTTTGAAAAGACATACAAAATACGGATAACCATCTAGCTTGAAGGGCGTTGGAGCATCTTGCAAAAACAAATACATGTAGCATAGAACAAACATGCCACATTCTGAACCATTGCTTTGTCATGGGACCTGCCATTAGGTACATGCATTAGAAAACATTACTTTAGTAATTATGATGAAAAAGTTATGTTCAACAAAGTATGAAATAAACACAAACCTTTGGAACAAAAATAGGAATGGAATATATCTCTACATCAGACTCTTGTCTACCCTTCGCCCGAAATATGTCTAACACAAAACTGGGTAAATAAAATAATATTATTCAGACCACCAACATATAAAAAACATATACAAAAGAGATAGGGAGCATATACCGTCGGATATCAGGTTCCATTCTCTGCCTGGATTGCCCCTAGTCAGTTAGCCTCTTTGCTGTAAACAACTTGATGTCCATTGATTGGATCTGAGCTGTAACTTGTGTCTAAAAGTATCATGCACGGGCCTGCTGGGTCTCCAAATTTCTTGTCAAAGTTGCATAAAATCAGTAGATTCCAGCGGTCCCTATATGAATCATATTAGGATAATATACTCCCAAATTTAGTACCAGCTATATAACAAAAGAAGAAGATATCACTTACCAACGTACAATTGGAATGAATATGTATGCCATTGAAAATAATTTTTTTGGCTTCAGCCAAAGCATCACCTTCTCAGATGAACCATCTAGGAAGATACTAAACCATGGACAATCTATATATGTACATTTAGACTTCCACCCATTCGGTGTCTCCTCCCACAATTACCTGAAAAAGGTTATAACAAGTAAATAGTTTAACAAAAATCACCTAACATTTAGACAAGGAGTGTGAAGACTCACTCTGCATAGGCCTGAAACACGTCAATGTCAAGCTAATCTTGAGATGTTGCCTTGGTGTATACTTCACCAAGTTTTTTCAACATTCATGTTTGCACCCCTGACCCTGGACTAGGGCCCCACATTCCTTCATTGGGAATTTCATTAACAGGTTCCTTAAACCTCAACATCTTTTTGTTTTTCCTAGCCCTGCATGCACATTTAAGTTATAAAGGTAAACCAATTCACATTGGTATGCCAGAACGGTTCAAATGAAAAACTTATGGTCTTACATGACCGTGTGCACAAGCATTCACTGCCGCTCAGTAGCTATTTTGGCTGTCAATGAAAGAGGCCCATATAGAATGAGAAAGATAAAAGAATAACATTAATATCTTGCTTAATAAGTAGTTCATGACCGTTGGGAACTACCTTGTTACTAATGCCAATCACCGGAGTAGCTCGGAGGACATAAGATCCCATTGTAATCACATAATATATATTAAGAAAGGCGTCGAAAATAAATACTCAATGTAAAGAAGACTAATAGATATTATCATGTTTCAGCAAACATTACAAGACCATAATAGTCCAAAATAAATATGAAACATCACAAGTATCAAACCTTTCCTCGGAACAAAATACATATGCGTAAAGCCATGGAGAAATGTTTATAGATGAAGCCAATAGTGAGATAATGAATGCCACTACTACAACAAATCAAACAACTGGATTACATGGGTAAATAATATATGATAAATCACCTATAGTGTCATGAATTACCTCCGAAGCCCATGTCACTGTTTTCACCATTTAATATCCCATTCCTAAATTACTCCCAAAAATCAAAAAAATATCACCCTAAATTCACAAAAACTATGATGGAGGCATCACCCACGACTCCCTCTTGCTCGGGTCATCTTCACACCCCGGTGTCATTTGAGCTCGGGCTTCACACTATGTAGGCCCATTTATCCATTTTGTGCTTTTTACTTGAGTCATTTGATGTATTTTCCACTTTATTTGAGTCATGTCCCTAGGTCTTAGTTTATTTCCCTAAGTTTAAGTGTCATTAGGTTAGCTATTGGGCCCAATTCGGTGGGCTTGGCCCAAGGGCGCCCCTACCTCCTTACTTATTTGTCATTGTTGCATGAGTCAGAGACTTTTTGTAAAATGTGGGTTGCCTATATATAGGACCCCATTCCCCCATTTCAAATTAATGAATGAATGTCAAATTTCTATTTGAGAGTTCAAATTATATAGTTCTAGTGGAGTGAATCCAATAGGGGTGAGAAGCCCTAGGGGAGAGAATCCCCACTCTCTTTCTCTCTCCCTCTCTCTCTACAAGGGGGGCTGCGACCTACCCTCTCTCTCCTCCACCTCACCTGCCACCTCACCCCCCATTCCCTTCCGTAGGTGTATTGGAAACCCCCTCCACCAAATCCCCACCAAATCTTGCTTCTCCCTAGAAGATCCTTGGCCATTCCAACACAATCTTCCCCATTCCAACACAATCTCCTCTCTTCCCCACACAATCTCCCAGCCCCCAAGACCCATTTGAATTTGAAATTCCCTCCATCCCCCAGCCTTAGGTCGCCCCCAGCCCTCTCCATTAGAATAGGCCGCCCCTCTCCTTCCCTCCAATCCATTCCACCAAGAGCCTCCACCACCCTTCACTCTCCCTCCACCTTGGCAGAACCATCACCTTGCCCCCCTGCGTCCCTCCCCTCTTCTTCCTCCTCCAACACAGCCCTAGCCCTCCCCTTGACTCCCCACACCCTCTGCTACCCTTCCCTCAACCCCTCCACCCATTGGCACCATCTCCACCCCGGCCTTGTAGCAGATCCTAGCTGACCAGTTCGCAGCTCAGAGTCAGCAGAGGAATGGCAGCTTGCAGAGGTGACCCCGGCTTCGTCCAAACGTCCATGGAGGCCCAAGAGCTACCGTTGAAAGCTTCTCTCCGTCCTCTTCGCAATGGCGGTAGTCCCGTACCGTTCTGAGTTTGTGATCGCCCAGGGGAGCCGTTCTTCTCCGACTGCGCAAGATAGCTCCGAACAGCAGCCAGAGGACACTTCCAGAAGCTCCCACAGCCACATCCCTCTGCTTCTTGAGGCGCCGCTTGGCTGAGAGCTTCTGCTACGAGTCTCCTTCCATCTCCAAGAAGCAGCACTTCGTTCGGCCTCCGGAGCAGCATTTTCCCATTTTTCTCCCTCAGGTGTGCGGTCTGTCCCCTACTGGACTGGCCCGACACCCGAGCACTGTTTGGGCTGCTCAGGTCTACCCCAACATCGCCTGGCATCCCCGTGGCTCTTTGCTCGAAGAGGACTCGACAACGAAGCTGTCGACTCCAGCCAAGCCCGATTCAGAGCTCGGGAGCACCCGGGTTGACTTCGTCTTCCTCCTGTTGTAGTCCAGACGCAGACAGAGCCAGAACTCTGCTTCCCTGTTCGTGTCACTGCTCTGACCAGCACCGGCAACCTGATAAATCGGCAAAATTTGTACAACTTCCCGGGTCTCCTACGAAGATTTTCCAGCTGGTCTAGTCCCCAAAAAAATTCGGGAGCAGTCACAGCGTCCACATCTTCGATAGTCTATCTGTACTCACAGAGAGCAGACAGAATTGGCATCATCCACCATTCGGCCTCCCTTTGCGTTTTCCCCCCTCCCCACCTGGCCTGCTTACAGCCCCTCCCTGTGGGAGGTAGTGTTTGGTTATATTCATTGACTTCCCTTCCCCAAGGTCCCCCCCTTGCATGGGGTGTAGTGTTGTAATGACTTTAGCAGGTCAAGCTTCTCCGACGCGGCGTGTGGGGAACCCACGCTTCCCCGCTCGCCCACGTCTCCGAGCGGGACCGGTTTCTTCAAACCTGTTGAGTATGTGCTCCAACCTTAGCTCTATTTAGGGCTTGTTTTTCCCAATATTAGTTCATAAACTCCGCTGGCTGTGAGAGTGAGAGCTCGATCCTTAAGCTCCATTGCTTCAAGAGATCACCGTGGGGTGAAGAGTGCAACCCGTGCCCTTGGCACATCGTCGGCCTCATTGAGTTGGGCCAGCCATATCCTTGGGGAACCAACCGTGGCTTTGCTGGCCCTCTACCAGCAAGTGCCCATCCCAGACAACCTCCACTCGGTATCGCCGAGTTTCCCCGGGTTCGAGTGAGCGACGGGAGAGTAGCCGCCAATATCAGTCCGTTTGATTGTAAATTGTGCTTGTTTAATTTGGTCCAAGGGTGTGTTACATCAATTGGTATCAGAGCAAGTCATTGACTTGTCTCTATCAAATCTAAGTCCTAGGGCCTTTTGCATTGTGTGTCCATCTTTCATTTCATTCCCCCCCTTGCATGTCCACCCGTAGTGGCGCCATTTATCGACCCGACCCATCGTCTTCGGTCCCCCCCATGAATCCCAATCCCCAACTCAACCAAGATGCCCCTAGGGAGGAACCCCAAGGCCAAATGAACCGGGTGGATGCCGCCCTTACAAACATTCTTGCCCAAATTGAGTCCCTTTCCACTCGGCTTGCTCGGCTAGAAGAACATGAGTTCCCCCCAAGGAACAATGAACCAAGAGCCCACCCTCCACATGTTGAACTTCATAGGGATGAGTTCCACCCAAGGAACAATGAACCAAGAGCCCACACTCCACATGTTGAACCTCATAGGGATGAGTTCCACCCAAGGAACAATGAACCCAGAATCCACCCTCCACATGTTGAATTTCATAGGAATGAGTTCCACCCAAGGAACAATGAACCAAGAGCCCACCCTCCACAGGTTGAACCTCATAGGGATGAGTTCCACCCAAGGAACAATGGACCAAGAGCCCACCATCCACATGATGAAATTAATAGGGAGGACTTGAATATTGACCCCTACCATGACTATGAGTGGCCTCGCCACCATCAAAATCATGAAAGGCATCCACGGGATGACCCGGATGACCCTCTCTTAAGGATGATTAAGGTAGAGGCCCCAAACTTTGATGGTTCCCATGAACCAAGTGTCTACTTAAAGTGGGAAACTACCATGGACCAATATTTTGAATGGTACCCTATGTTCGATGAAAGGAGGGTAAGATTGGCCAAAATGCACCTCACCAAATTTGCCAAAACTTATTGGCTAAACCAAGAGGGATTAAGGAGGGTTAGGCGGGAAGGGCCTATTGACACTTGGGAGGGAATGAAGACCCAACTTAGGAACAAGTACCTTCCCTATCCTACCACCAAATGCTCTTAGATGAGTGGCAAAGCCTCACCCAAGAAGGGAAGACCGTGGTCGAATACATTGAGAAATTCGACTCCTATCTTTTGAAGTGTGGAGTTCATGAGGACCCGGAAGTCACCTTGTCTCGATTTAGGAATGGGCTCCAAAACCACATCAAGAGAGAGCTCTTCATGAGAGATGTCGACAACCTTGAACAAGTCTACCAAGTAGCTCGGGATGTTGAGCGATTTTCAAGGATTCCTATATTTGCTTCCCCACGGCCAACCGATCCCAAAAGTATGGGACCCCGACCCACCCCGGCCACTCCCATGAAGGCCCCTAGCCCAAGTGGGAGTGCTCCTGTGAGACCTTACAACCCACCTCCCATCACCACTCCAACCAAGGCCACCCCTACCCATCACCCTCCATGGAGGGAAGAGGCTTCCAAAGGCCCAAATGTAGGAGGAACCACTCTGGGTAGTGGGCGCCAACAATGCTATAGATGTCAAGGTTATGGGCACTTCGCGGGACAATGTCCTTCCAAAGGGTTGTCTAGTTTGCTAGTTGAGGAAATCCCCCTACCTCAAGGGGAACTTGAGAGTGTGGTTGAGGTCTATGAAGCCTCACTAGATTGGGAAGAAGAGTACGAGGCCCAATACCATGAGACGGGTCTAGACCACACCATGACATCTCCCGACTCCCACCTAGGAATGATTAGATGCACCCTCACCAAACCCCAAGAAGAGGATTGGCGACGAACCTCAATATTTCACATCTTTGTCAAGATAGGGGGGCATGTGAGAAAAGTGATCTTAGATAATGGGAGTTGTGTCAATGCTGTGTCTCCCAACACCGTTAAGCTCCTTGAGCTTACTATCACTCCCCACCCAAGCCCATACCGGGTCTCATGGATCAACAACAACTCCATTCCGGTCAACACCCGTTGCCTTGTGCCCCTCACCTTCTCATCCTACCATGGACAAGTATGGTGTGATGTCATCCCCATGAAAGTAGGTAGCATCCTACTAGGAAGACCTTGGCTTTATGACGTAGATGCCACCATCTTGGGTAGGACCAACACATGCACCTTTGAGCATGAGGGAAAGACTATCCGTCTTAACCCCTCCCCACCACGGCCCATGCCTAAGAGGGACGCTCTCCCTCAAGGACACCACCCCACCACACCACAAGTCTCGGGGAACTCCACCCCTCCAACCCAATCCCTTACCCAAAATCCCAAACAAGGTGTGACCTCAGGATTGACCAAGGGCCTTCACCTCATTACCAAGAAAGAGCTTGAGGAAAAGATAGCTCAAGGGACACCCCTATGTGCGGTAGTCATTTGTCTAGGAGAGCCCACCCCCTCCAACCCCCATCCGATAGAAGTCCGGCACCTCCTAGAGGAGTTTCATGATGTGTTCCCGGAGGAACTCCCGGATCAACTCCCTCCCATGCGTGATGTGCAACACGCAATTGATCTAGTCCCGGGAGCCACCCTTCCCAACCTACCTCATTACCACCTCAATCCCACGGAACATGCTGAACTCCGGAGGCAAATAGAGGAACTCATTAGGAAGGGCTTCATCCGCATTAGCAAAAGCCCATGTGCCGTACCGGCCCTTCTCACTCCTAAGAAGGATGGATCATGGCGGATGTGTGTAGATAGTCGAGCCATTAATAAAATCACCGTCAAGTATAGGTTCCCCATCCCTAGACTTGATGACATGCTTGACATGCTTGCTAAAGCCACTATTTTCACCAAAATAGACCTTAAGAGTGGCTATCACCAAGTTAGGATTAGGCCCGGAGATGAATGGAAAACGGCCTTCAAGACTAAGGATGGCTTGTATGAATGGTTGGTCATGCCTTTTGGCCTCTCAAATGCCCCAAGTACTTTCATGCGTCTCATGACGGAGGTTCTTAGGCCTTTCATTGGGGTCTTTCTTGTGGTCTACATTGATGACATCCTTATATATAGTCAATCCCAAGAGGCCCACCTTGACCACCTTAGGCAAGTTTGCACCGTCCTTCGGCAAGAGAGTCTATTTGCCAACCGAGGCAAGTGTCACTTCATGACCACATCTATTACCTTCCTAGGATTTGTGGTGTCTACCAAAGGTGTCTCCATGGACCCCGAAAAGGTCCAAGCTATTCTAGATTGGCCAGAGCCCCACACTCTTCATGAGGTCCGAAGTTTCTATGGGTTGGCCACATTCTATAGGAGGTTTATTCGGGGATTTAGCACTATCACTGCCCCTATCACCGATTGTCTGAAGAAGGGGACTTTTGTGTGGACCAAATCAGCCTCTAAAGCCTTCCAAGAACTTAAGGAGAAGATGACCCAAGCCCCGATCCTATGCCTACCCGATTTCTCTAAAGTCTTTGAAGTCACATGTGACGCATCCGGGATAGGAATAGGAGGGATTCTTAGCCAAGAGGGACACCCGGTAGCCTTCTTCAGTGAGAAGTTATGTGATGCTAGGACAAGATACTCCACTTATGACAAAGAGTTCTATGCCGTAGTTCAGTCCCTCCGACATTGGAGGCACTACTTGTTGCCTAAAGAGTTTGTCATCTTTTCTAACCATGAGGCCCTTAAATACCTCAACTCCCAACAAAAGCTGAATGCCCGACATGCCCGATGGGTTGAGTTCATCCAATCCTACACTTTTGTTATCAAACACAAAGTGGGAAGTGAGAATCGAGCGGCGGATGCCCTTAGTAGGAGAGTCTCTTTGTTATCCACTATCCAAGTGGAAGTGACCGGATTTGATAGGCTCAAGGATGAGTACCCTGGCTGCCCCGACTTTGGGCACATCTATACCACCTTGACCACCCATTCTAGCAAGGAACATGAGGGATTTGTCTTAGAGGATGGGTTCCTCTTCAAGGGGCCAAAGCTTTGCATTCCACGGACCTCACTCCGTGATTTCTTGGTTTGGGAATTACATGCAGGAGGACTAGCTGGCCATTTTGGGGTTCACAAAACCATTGCTCTAGTGGAGGGTCAGTTTTATTGGCCAAGTCTCAAGAGAGACGTAGGCAAGATAGTGGGTCAATGCCGCACATGTGCTTCGGCCAAACAGGTGAAGCAAAACACCGGCCTTTATACCCCTCTCCCCATCCCCGACCGTCCATGGCAAGACTTAAGCATGGATTTTGTGCTAGGCCTACCCAAGACTCAAAGAAAGCATGACTCAATCTATGTGGTCGTTGACAGGTTTTCAAAGATGGCCCACTTCATCCCATGCCCCGAAACTTCTGATGCCTCCCATGTGGCCCGATTGTTCTTTGACGAGGTTGTTCGTCTCCATGGCCTACCCAAGACCATAGTCTCTGATATGGATGTCAAGTTCACCAGCTATTTCTGGAAGACTCTTTGGCACTTGATGGGTACCCTCCTCAAATTCTCCACAGCCTACCACCCTCAAACTGATGGCCAAACCAAAGTTGTCAACAGGAGTCTAGGGAACCTCCTTAGGTGCCTTGTTGAGGATCGTCCAGGGAAATGGGACCTCATTCTACCTCAGGTTGAGTTTGCATATAACAACTCTGCCAATAAGTCCATAAAATGAGTCCATTTGAGGCTGTGCATGGGTACAAGCCAAGGAAACCTTCAGATCTCATTCCCCTTCCCCAGCATGCTAGAGTGTCTATCTCAGCTGAATCATTTGCCCAACATATTAGAGAACTGCATGACGAAATCCGTAAGCACATCAGCAAAAAGAATGAGACTTATAAAAGGCTGGCCGACTCTCATCGGCGTCACCAAGAATTCCATGTGGGTGACTTCGTGATGGTGAGGACAGAGAGGCTCTCCCCGGGAGCCATCTCCAAATTGAGGCCACGTGGGGATGGTCCCTTCCAGGTTCTGAGGCGCATTGACGCTAATGCCTATGAGTTATATCTCCCCGAGGAGTATGGAGTGAGTCCCACATTTAATGTAGCCGACCTAGTGCCATATAAGGGACCCACGGTGGTACCCAGTGAGGATATTGAGCCTATTCCTCCCATTGAGAGAGCACCCACCCATGAGGAGAGACCACCAGCCAAGAGAGCCCAGCGTGAGCGCATTGAACGAATATTGGATGAACATGTCACTACTACCAGGAGCAAGGTATACGAGCGCTATCTCGTCAGGTGGAAGGATCGGTCTCCTTCGGAAGATTCGTGGGTGAGTCGGGAAGACCTCCAGTAGTTGGATCCTAACCTTCTCGAGCGGTATCACAGCATGATGGACCCCTACTCGACGGAGTCGAGCTCTTCGCAGCCCAGAGGATTTGATGGAGGCATCACCCACGACTCCCTCTGGCTCGGGTCATCTTCACACCCCGGTGTCATTTGAGCTCGGGCTTCACACTATGTAGGCCCATTTATCCATTTTGTGCTTTTTACTTGAGTCATTTGATGTATTTTCCACTTTATTTGAGTCATGTCCCTAGGTCTCAGTTTATTTCTCCAAGTTTAAGTGTCATTAGGTTAGCTATTGGGCCCAATTCTGTGGGCTTGGCCCAAGGGTTCCCCTACCCCCTTACTTATTTGTCATTGTTGCATGAGTCAAGGACTTTTTGTAAAATGTGGGTTGCCTATATATAGGACCCCATTCCCCCCATTTCAAATTAATGAATGAATGCCAAATTTCCATTTGAGAGTTCAAATTATATAGTTCTAGTGGGGTGAATCCAATAGGGGTGAGAAGCCCTAGGGGAGAGAATCCCCACTCTCTCTCTCTCTTCTCTCTCCCTCTCTCTCTACAAGGGGGGGCTGCGACCTACCCTCTCTCTCCTCCACCTCACCTGCCACCTCACCCCCCCATTCCCTTCCCTAGGTGTATTGGAAACCCCCTCCACCAAATCCCCACCAAATCTTGCTTCTCCCTAGAAGATCCTTGGCCATTCCAACACAATCTTCCCCATTCCAACACAATCTCCTCTCTTCCCCACACAATCTCCCAGCCCTCAAGACCCATTTGAATTTAAAATTCCCTCCATCCCCCAGCCTTAGGTCACCCCCAGCCCTCTCCATTAGAATAGGCCGCCCCTCTCCTTCCCTCCAATCCATTCCACCAAGAGCCTCAACCACCCTTCACTCTCCCTCCACCTTGGCAGAACCATCACCTTGCCCCCCTGTGTCCCTCCCCTCTTCCTCCTCCTCCAACACAGCCCTAGCCCTCCCCTTGACTCCCCACACCCTCTGCTACCCTTCCCTCAACCCCTCCACCCATTGGCACCATCTCCACCCCGGCCTTGTAGCAGATCCCAGCTGACCAGTTCGCAGCTCAGAGTCAGCAGAGGAATGGCAGCTTTCAGAGGTGACCCCGGCTTTGTCCAAATGTCCCTGGAGGCCCAAGAGCTATCGTTGGAAGCGTCTCTCCGTCCTCTTCGCAATGGCGGTAGTCCCGTCCCGTTCTGAGTTCGTGATCGCCCAGAGGAGCCGTTCTTCTCCGACTGTGCAAGATAGCTCTGAACAGCAGCCAGAGGACACTTCCAGAAGCTCCCACAGCCACATCCCTCTGCTTCTTGAGGAGCCGCTTGGCCGAGAGCTTATGCTACTAGTCTCCTTACATCTCCAAGAAGCAGCACTTCGTTCGGCCTCCGGAGCAGCATTTTATCATTTTTCTCCCTCAGGTGTGCTGGTCTGTCCCCTACTAGACTGGCCCGACACTTGAGCACTGTTTGGGCTGCTCAGGTCTACCCTGAAATCGCCTGGCATCCACGTGGCTCTATTCTCGAAGAGGACTTGACAACGAAGCCGTCGACTCTGGCCAAGCCCTATTTAGAGCTCGGGAGCACCCGGGTTGACTTCGTTTTCCTGCTGTTGTAGTCCAGATGCAGACAGAGCCAGAACTCTACTTCCCTATTCGTGCCTCTGCTCCGACCAACACCGGGGACCTTGTAAATCAGAAAAATTTGGACGACTTCCCGAGTCTCCTACAAAGATTTTCCAGCTGGTCTTGTCCCCAAAAATATTCGGGAGCGGTCACAGCATCCACATCTTCGACAGTCTGTCTGTACTCACAGAGAGCAGATAGAATTGGCATCATCCACCATTCGGCCTCCCTTTACGTTTTCCCCCCTCCCCGCCTGGCCGGCTTATAGCCCCTCCCTATGGGAGGTAGTGTTTGATTGTATTCATTGACTTCCCTTCCCCAAGGTCCCCCCCTTGCATGGGGTGTAGTGTTGTAATGACTTTAGTAGGTCAAGCTTCTCCGGCGCGGCGTGTGGGGAAGCCACGCTTCCCCGCTCGCCCACGTCTCCGAGCGGGACCGGTTTCTTCAAACCGGCCGAGTAAGTGCTCCAATCTTAGCTCTATTTAGGGCTTGTTTTTCTCAATATTAGTTCATAAACTTCGCTGGCTGTGAGTGTGAGAGCTCGATCCTTAAGCTCCATTGCTTCAAGAGATCACCGTGGGGTGAAGAGTGCAACCCGTGCCCTTGGCACATCGTCGGCCTCATTGAGTTGGGCCAGCCATATCCTTGGTGAACCAACCTTGGTTTTGCTGGCCCTCTACCAGCAAGGGCCCATCCCACACAACCACCACTCGGTATCACCGAGTTACCCCGGGTTCGGGTGAGCGACGGGAGAGTAGCCGCCAATATCGGTCCGTTTGATTGCAAATTATGCTTGTTTAATTTGGTCCAAGGGTGTGTCACATCAAACTATTTCTGAGAAACTAGGTTAAAATAAAAAACACTGAATTCTCAGCCTAGGTGATAAGAAAATGCCACTTTTGCATTGCATGGGTAAATAATATATGTATGTCAACTAAAATAAGAAAATTAAAGAAATCAAAAATAATATTTTTAGTGAACAATACAAATACATTCTAAGTTGGAACTTCTATCCCTTCAATGTCATCTCTTTCCACTGATGTTGTACATCGTCGCCATCACTATCGCTATCACCAGCAACATTGTGCATTGGCTCAATGTCTAAGAAGACTCCTTCATCTTCTTTGTTGTTATCTTGCACATTAGAGAATTCTCTTGGCTTTGTCTTACGAACAACATACCAACTGCTCTCTTTTGGATCTTCAACATACCTTACTTGCTCTACTTGAGAGGCTAAGACAAAAGGCTATGTAGTTTTCAATCTACAAGTGGGATTGACAAGGGTCAAGTTTCTTTCACATTTAATGCCCTGATTAACATCAATCCAATCACACTTGAAGAGCAAAATTCTCATCTCTCCATAGTAATTCAATTCTACAATTTCATTGATGAACCCATAATAAACCAATTCACCATGAATGGGTTTTTTGTCCTTTGCACTTGTAAAACTTGACGTTTGAGCAGACCATACCAGTCACCCGACGAGATTCAACCTCTTGTGCGAAAAAGTGAAAACCATTGATGATACATGCATCATATTTCTTCACCATAGGTATTGGGCCATCTTTCAACCACTAGATATTAGATGATATGGCCTCTTCACATTGTTCTTGCAATTTGTGTACCTATAATAGTCAAGATTATACTGTAGTTATAATACTCTTCATAAGTAGGTGTTATTTATGGGAGAAAAAAATTAAAGTCACTAACATGCTTGGAAAACCAACTTGGAAATTCATACGTATGGAGTCGTTCAATCTCCATCTCGCTTAAGCGAGGAATTTTTTTCTTAACCTCATCAAAGTGTTCACTGCATGTCATAACTAAAATGAACTAAAGAACTTTAATTAGATATGTGGGGTAAAATAATGGCTTCTTTACTTACTTTATATATGGGGCAATTGCATCACAATTAAACAACACATATCGATGGGCTTGCCTCAACTCTTCTTGAAGTAAATTAACACGAACTCCAACCCCTAATGGACGTGCTACTTCTGAAAATATTTTCAAACCATCCTCTGTTGGAAGAGTATGCCTTTCTGCATTTAGAATTGGCCTATTTAGCTACGTCTCTACATCGTCATGAAGGTATCTTGATGAAAATGTTAAGGTTTCGTCAGCTATGTAGCCCTCAGCAATGCATCCTTCTGGAGATGCTTTGTTACGCACATAAGACTTCAACTTCACCAAATACGTACATATGAATATTTGTGATAAACGAAGTCAATAGTAAATAATATTTCACTTGTACTCTTTATTTTAATAGTTAAATCATAACAATACCTTTCAATGGGATACATCCACCTGTAATTTACAGGGCCAGCCAACCTAGTTTCATCAGCAAGATGAAGGATCAAGTGCACGATAATGTCGAAGAAACTAGGGAGAAATATCATCTCCATCCGACATAGCACACCTACAACATGTTGCCCAAGATTATAGAAATGATGTAATACCTTGGATTCTTCAGATCAAAATCGGAGAGCTTTCGGAGCGCTTTTGTGGGTCCCTGATTGTGTTTTACGATCCACTCAGGTTCTTCCCTTATATAACTTGCGGAACCCATGGAGAGTGAACCGTTGAGTTTTGAGACTCCGGGATGCTATAGGTGCATTGTGCTCTTTTCGAGGATCATGGAGACTATTTTTTCATATTTTTTAAGTTTACAGAATTTTGTGCCAAAAATTAGATTTTAGGAAAATTGCTAATTTCTTTTCCTATTTTCCTTTTTCTTCTTCTTAACCCTTGCTCTCTCTCACCACTGTTCCCTCACTCTCTCCCACCGTTCTCTCTCCTCTCACCCCCTTTGCTCTGGCTGCAGACGGAGGAGGTCCAAGTCAAGGTGAAGATGTTGTGGAGTTGACCTGGAGCGTGTTGGCGCGTGTATCGGAGCGTGGCGTAGGCGCGATCCCATTCGTGGATTCAAAGCCGGTGTGGGTTTTTCGTGTGATGGTTTTCAACGTGGTGTGACTGTTTCGGCACGCGAGATCTTCGGTGGAGGTAGGGGGTGGATACCCTACTCTTTTCTTGCATTTCCTCGCGATTTGGAGCCGAACGGTGTGAGTTTGAGTGGGTTTTCCAACTTTGAGGGTGAAATCATGTTTGAGGGGTGTGATGCGAAATCACCGTTCAAGGCGATGGTTTTCACATTAAATGGTAAAATTTGAACCTCTGGCATGTTGGGATTCGTTTCCCGCCAGTTTGACTCCGTTTGGTTGTGATTTGGGGCCAGTACGAGGCCGTTTGCCCTCGTGGCTCATTTTGTGTTGATTCGTGAGAATTGCCCGTTTTTAGTCGTTTTATGGTTGGTTTGATCCCTTCCGGCTTGTGGAAAGTTTCTATTGACTCTAGGGATGTTTCACCATCATTTATGAGCGATTGGGGCATGGAAAGATCGGGTTTTGTGAGGTTCTGCGGATTTGGGGTCGGAGGCTGAACGCGGTTTGGCAGAAACCACGTTCGACTCTCGACCTTGGTAGCGGTCAGTCGTGAACCGCGACCACTTTTTGGGCTTTGTCGGTTCGACGTGTATGGCAGAGGGAGAACGCGATCATCCTTCAACCGTGTTTGATGGCCGCAGTTGGCTTGGAACCGCGTCTGCCTATCTTCGTCTCCACCTGCTTTGTCTTCTAGACACGGTCTTTGGTGTACCGCGTCTGGGATGCTCGCGGTCAACGTGTAACCGCATCTGGACGAAAGCGGCTATCTTGGAACCGCGTCTATCTCTGAGTTGACTCTGCTTCATGAAGCGTCGACTCTGTCTTCTTCTTCTCTCTTTATGTGTTTTCTGTTCATAGGCCAGAAGCAGTTTGTTTGGAACCGTTACTATGTAAACTCGGCTAGTCCTTAATGTTGGGAATGGATGGACTCTACGATCTAAAGGGGGGGTGAATAGATCTACCCTCTAAAACTTTCTATCCTCTAAAATTTAACTACCGTAAGTAAACAGATGCAGAATTGAAAGGTTTACTACTACTGAGTAATTTCAACTTAATGGAAAAATATGTATGCGAGGGAAAAATGATCAGGTTCAGTATAATCAACTGCACGTTGTTGGAACCAAAACACAAGCATAATGCATGCAAGCTACTAAGCAGAGATCACACACTAATGACACAGAACTCATGAGATTTTAGGTGGTTCGGCACAAGCCTACATCCACCCCACACTCAAATCGAGTGTGGCTTACTACTGATTCACAGCTTCTCGCTGTTGATCCACAGCTTTGGGGATTATATCCCTACACCCGCTGAGCTTCACAGCTTGCTACCAGAGGAATCCTCCTCTGCCACTGAGGTTTACAGCTTAACCTTTCCGCTAACACACAGCTTGAAGAACAGTGTTTCAAAAACAAAACGAAGGAAAGATAGAAAACCAAAAACACAACGAGAATGTAGCTCTAGACAATGAGCAAATCGGCTGTGGTATTAAACCAAGAGACCGATGACGGCGACTCTCAATTGCTTCTTCTCTCCAATCACTCTCTCAGCTCTCTCTCTGAACTTGCATGCACTAACTCTCCTGGAACGTGTTAGCTCTTCTTCTCTCAGCTTCTTTTTCTTCAATCTCTTGATCACTGATTTCTTCACCTATGTTGTTTTCTTCTGTGCGAACAGTTTCTTATTTATATGTGGAGTAAAAAGAGGGCGTGTGGAAACCACATTTCCCGCCCAGGCTTTTCGTCCAGATCTGAGATCCAAGTCCACGTGGCATGAGCATAGATCAGCCTTCAGTCTTGGATCACGTGCCTTCCTTAAACTTTACGAACAAGTGTCCTATCAAAACGTTAGACACTCAGTCAGCATAAAACAGTTAGATAATCATAGGAATTGCATAGACTTAATAGAGCATGAGAGCAAAAGTGCACGAACTCAAATATGCATGAGTTATAACGTGCACCGACCTTATTAGGCTGTAAGAGAATTTTGCACAGACATTATGTGTGCAAGAATCAACGATTGCACCGAGCCAGCAAGCCATAAACCTATCGTGCACAGACCTTGCGCCTGCAAGTGAAAAGAATTGCACAAACCTTCTGTGCACATACAAGAAATGTGCACCGACTCAGAAGTGCATTCAATATTTTATGCACGGACTTTACTCGAGCAATATGAAGGTATGCACCGATGTGATTATGCACGAAACAGTATTGCACATACTTTGTGTGCAACACACAGTGAATTGCACTGACCTTGATAGTGCAGTGCACAGACTTAAGCATGCGACATGAGCATTGCACCGACTTGGATCTGCCAAGGCAATGTGCACGGACATGAATGCATAGACCTATATGCGCGCTAGCTCAGACCTCACTTCATGCTAAAGCAGACCTGACATTTAAACTCCATGTGTGTGGCAACACAGACTCACGCAGACTAAATCAGACTAACTTAGACTTAGCTTAGTCTAATGCAAACTTACAGAGTATGAACAAGCCACTAACGCAGACTTTCAGAGTGAAGCCAATGCACTGACTCAGACTTAACAAAACATGAAAAATGCATCGACTTCTATGCATGAACCTGATGTGAACAGTGCAAGAGTTGCACCGACTCCATATGCTAAGAAAGTAACATGCTCAGACTTAATGTGCATAGCTAGACTAAAACTTGCACCGACCTCTCCAGTGATTGCACCGAGTTAGATCGTGTGCGATGCATAACTTACACAGAGGTTACATGAGTGAACAAGTAATGCATCGACCTTGTTCGAGGTACAAAAACAAGTTGCACCGACTCAATGAGCCCAAAGCACGATATGCACCGAGTATGAGTGCAGTTCGTCAGGAACTTGCACCGACTCATAGAGAATACAACATGAAAGTGCAGAGGAGTTTTAAGGCAAGTGACTGATAATTATCTTACACTTATGAAAGACTCATCAAAATACACAACATCCTCATGGTCAAGGAAAAGTAGTTAAAGTCAACTCTGCTATTGCCAATTAATCAAAACACATTCAGCACATGCGCAGCACACACACTGCTAAACAATCCCAGAGGAGGCCCAACATTCTCCCCCTTTTTGATGATGGCAACACCTAGAAAGTTGCTGACAACTCCCCAAAATAAATGCTAGAGAAATGATGTATTTTGATGAGACATTAAGCACAGATAGATATTATTGACAAATGCCAAACTCCCCCTGAATGAAAGACTCCTCCCCCTTAAGCAAAATATCATGAAATCTTTCTCTTCCCTTTTCTCTCCCTTTAGCCATCAGAATCTCTCCCCCTATAAGCATAGTCTTTCCTATGATCTCAATCTCCCCTTTGTTCCAGAATAGAGAAGGATAGAGATAGAGAAGGATATGCCTGAATAATCTCTCCCCCTTTGCCATCAGCAAACAAGGAGTGAGGGAGACAGAGGAAGATAAGAAGGAATGCAGGAAGAAGTAGGAGACAGAATAACACACTGTGCAATGGTTCAGAATATAAGCAAATTATTGGATAATTCTTTAGATATAAGAATCAATCATTGTGCATGCTTGACAAATATCAGGTTTAACAGTTATAGAAGGTAGAGTAAATTTACTGACTTTCTGAAATAGGGTATAGTATCTGTTTATAGCAATGAACCTAAGTCACATGATCATGATTGACTAGGTCAAGACTGTATCCTACTGATTTTAGATTTAATGAATATCAAGGAGAGTGATCAGAAAATGTATTGAGGTTAAACAATTGACACTTAGTGAATTTTGAATTTCAAGGGTTACAACAAGTCTTTTTCACTTCTGATTTTGAATTTGAACTCAGTGAACAGATAAGTGTCATTTATACCGTTGACATTAAGGGTATACGTGGGTTAGATGCTAGTACCCCCAATTACTAAGCATAAACTACCATATCTGTCTATGATAAAAAACTACATAGATGATTTACACCTTTGACATTAAGAGTACACGTTTATCAGACACAAGTACCCTCAGTTACTCAATGAAACCAGCCCTATAGATTTGACCATATGAACAGAGGTAAGAAGAAGCACTTCATGACATGAATTCCTCTCCATTTCTTTGATGGAGCATTCAGTTTCTCAGTGCAGTTCAGTTATTGCTCTACCACTTTATACATTTGCTTTTACTAATGATTTTATTGTTACTGCCCTTTTAACTTTCAAAGTGACTTGTTTAAAGATAATACACTTTTTGAGTTTCTCAGCCTAGACCACACTAAGTCTGTCATTTTCAGATACTGTGAGGATCTTATCTGCCATAGTCATGAAAGAAAGGTTGAGAGCTATAACAGGTTTTCTACCACCTTATTTTTTGAAAACAGTCTTTAAACTCTACAGTCTATTAAAATTAAACCTTCGGTTCATTCAAGGGATCAATGTGATTCTTATAAAAGAAGAGTTGTAATAATTGCTACTCAAAATAATGAACCAATTTCAGGACAGTCTGCCATTTAGAATGAGGGAATAGATAGTGAACCACAGAAGCAGCTCATAAGGAGTTTCAAGAGGAGTGACAAAGCCAAAATGTGATAGGAGTAGTTTCAAACAAGGCCAATTTATGCAATTGATACCAAGTGATGAGAATTTTTGAGAATGAAGAGAGAGTAGAATGAGTTGTACTCAGATCAGACTTTACTGAACTCCCCCTGACATCATAATGCACCGACCTTAACATGCATGAGGCAGACAATGCACTGACTATTGCATGTGAGTGGTACACAGATGCACCGACCTGTTATATGAAAGACACAAGATGCACGGACCTACATGCTATAAGGCAGGGACGTGCACTGACCTTGTATGCCGAATGCTCACACTGTGCATCAACTATGTGCAAGACATGCATTGACTTATACTCGGTGCAAAAACACAGATCGAACTCAAATGCTCATAGCAAAGACCTGCATCGACCTCAGTAGTGCATGAAATGCAGCAGGTTTAGACCTTAGTAGGCATATGCCAAAATCAACTGATGGGCGATCTATAAGAAAAACTCCCCCTATCTATATGTAGTTTTATTTAACAATGCATCTATGCCCAAAAATTATTCAAAAAAAATTAGAAATTGTATATTTAGAGACAAGGTGACACATATTCATTTTAAGACCACTACAAATAGCAATTCAAGAAAGAATTCTGAGTCAATCATCATGGAGAAATTTACACAAGCCTAATTCTCTTCTGAAGAATTTAAATCTTTCATTACCCAAAGGCTTTGTAAAAATGCCAGCAATTTATTTTTCAGACTCAATGAATTCAAGTTCAATTTCCTTTTTACTGACTTCATCTCTAAGGAAATGATGTTTGATTTCAACATGTTTTGTCCTGGAATGATGAACTGGATTTTTAGTTAAAGAAATAGCACTAGTGTTATCACACATAATTGTGATGCAACCAAGATTTATATGATATTCAAATAACTGGTGTTTGATCTTGAGGACTTGGGCAGCACAGTTCCCTACAGCAACATACTCTACCTCAGTAGTGGACAAGGCTACAGTGTGCTATTTTTTAGATGCCCAAGAGACTAGACACCCACCAAGGAATTGACAATATCCACTGGTGCTTTTCCTATCAATTCTACACCCAGCATAATCTGCATCAGTGTAAGTTAGAAGGTCTAGTTCACACTTAGCAGGATACCATAATCCTAGGTCAAGGGTGCCAGATAGATAACTAAAGATCCATTTTACAGCAATTAAGTGTGAATCCTTGGGACATGCTTGAAATCTTGCACACAAACATACTGACAATTGAATGTCTGGACGAGATGCAGTAAGATATAGTAAGGATCCGATCATACCTCTATAGTGCTTGGGATCTACCATTTTACCTGACGGATCAGAATCAAGACAGGTAGATGTCCCCATTGGAGCTGTGATTGCTTTGAGGTTTTCCATCTTGAATTTCTTTAACATATCCTTCAAGTACTTTTCTTGAGTTATGAAAGTTCCCTCTTTGGTTTGATTAACTTGCAATCCAAGAAAGAACTTCAGTTCTCCCATCGAGCTCATTTCAAATTCACTGGTCATTAGAGCTAAAAATTCCTCACACATTAATGGATCAGTTGATCCAAACACTATATCATCTACATAGATTTGAATAATCAGAATTTTATCTTCACATACCATTGTGAATAGTGTCTGGTCAACCTTACCTCTTGTGAATCCTTTTTCTGAGAGGAAATTACCCAGTCTTTCATACCATGCTCGGGGAGCTTGTTTCAACCCATATAATGCCTTATCAAGTTTATAGACATGATCAGGAAAATCAAGGCATTCAAACCAGGGGGTTGTTTAACATAAACATCTTCTTTTATTTCTCCATTTAAGAAGGAAGATTTGACATCCATCTGCTTCAAAGTTATTCCTAGACTACATGCAGTAGCTAAAAGAATTCTAATGGCTTCTATCCGAGCTACAGGGGCAAAGGATTCTTCAAAATTAATACCAAATTCTTGGTTGTACCCCTGAACTACTAGTCTAGCCTTATTTCTAATGATGTTACCTTGCTCATCAGATTTATTCCTAAAAACCCATTTTGTGCCAATTATGTTGCCATGTGAGGGTTTAGGAACTAGATGCCAGACTTTGTTCCTATCAAATTGACTAAGTTCATCATGGATGGCATTAATCCAGTGTTCATCCTTAAGGGCACTATCTATGTTTTTGGGTTCAGTCTGAGATACTAGGGCAACTGAATTTAATTCATTTTCAATTCTTGAATGTGCCCTAGTTCTCATTGGTTCATTTACATCACCAATAGTGTTCTCAAGGGGATGATCTCTAAGAAATTTAAGATTAATGACTTGATTACCTGAAATCTCATTTACCTCCCCCTGAGTAGTTGGAGCCTCTGCTTTACCTTCCTCAGCAGACTCTTTATTTTGATTTTCATCATTCTTTAAAATTTCTCCATCACTTTTGTTCCTGCACAAATCAATATCAGACTTAGTTGCAGACTCATCAAAGATAACGTGAGGAGATTCTTCAATAGTGTTTGATTTGACATTAAAAATTCTATAGGCTCTGGACTGATCTGAGTAACCTAGAAAAATTCCAGGTTCACTTTTTGGTTCAAATTTATCAAGGTCTCTTTTCGAATTAACATGAACAAAACATTTACTACCAAAGACGTTGAAGTGGGCTAGAGAAGGCTTCTTACCTTTCAGAATCTCATAAGGAGTTAATTGAGTTTTGGGTCTTACCAAGGCTCTATTAATTATGTAACATGCTGTGTTGATAGCCTCTGCCCAAAATCTCCTTGGTAAGTTACCTTCCACTAGCATGGTCCAAGCCATCTCAACCAGAGTTTGATTTCTCCTTTCCACCACTCCATTCTGCTCTGGAGTCCTTGGTGTAATACCCCAATTTCTTTTAGAAATTAATTAGAAATTTATTTGAAATTAATTAGAAATTAATTAGAATAATCCCTTAATAAATAGAATAAGCTAGATTTTGACTATTTTATAAAAATCCAGAAAAATTATATACTTGTATAGGATATCACGTTTAACAAACTTGTCTTCTGTGGCCAACCCAAATAAAATCTGTAAGTAGGTCGAATTAGTGATTTAAGCCTAAATTGAACACTTAGTTAATCATACCTTGAAACGCCAAATTCGAGCCCAATACTCCATCTAAGGAGCCCAAATCGGTGGCAAATGAAAGGTCAGGATGAGAGGATCATTTACCCTCTCTTAATCTCTCGAAACCCTAAGCCTAGGAGATGCATTCGGTGGAGTTTGGATCGAGTCAACCTTTGCGGCGGCGTTCACATCGACCCGACTTGCGTGGATGAATACTCCGCGCATAGAAGCCTCCAGAAGGTGTGTGACCTATTAAAATGAAGCTCTCTAACCCTAGAATCGTTTAGAACCAGCGGCGGCTGTAGAGGAGTTGGACCGAGGGAGATCTCGAGCGATTAGTGGCTGTGTGTACCGGCGTCCTTGGTTTTCGTTCTCCTTCCTTCTTCATCCAATTCAGGTAGGTGATAGCAAGACAAACCCTACAAATAATATATGGTTAGAAGCAGCATCGTGTTAGCTTTCCATTGATGTAGAAATCCCTAAATTCCGTCAAGTGTTCTACGAGAATTTTAGGTTTTAGTAGAAGTATGTCACATCTAGGGTTATAATTGTTCCTTTTCAATTAAGTAGTGATTTCAGGCTGTAAACATAAAATTGAGTCATGCATCTTGTATAGTTTTTCGTGCACTTTTTTTTATAGTAAAAGCCCCAAATTTCATGCTTTATATCGTGTGAATTTCATGTTTTAATTTAACCCAAGAAACCTCGCCGGAGTCGGGCAAGGGGAGAGGGGTAGCGACCTGTTTGGACATGTGCAGCCACACGATAGACCGCACATCCCAGACAGGCGGCCCACTGTTGACCGTTTATATGTTTTTATATCTGTTCGTGTCCCTGGAACGTGCGGCCTAGCTCTAACCGCATGTCTTTCCTACAGCCAGTTCCAGACCGCACATCCCTCCATGCGGTACACTACCGACCGTCCATATCCAGCAGGTCTTCGGATCTGAGGGGACGTGTGTGGCCAGTCTGTGACCGTTCATTGGGATGTAAGGTCCAGAACCGACCGCACATCTGTAACAGAACAAATTAAATTGTCACTACAGCATGTTATGTTAGTAGATTAATGGTTAATTGCAGGTTAGCAACACACATAATAAACTGTAATTCATGACAGTAAATAATTCTTGCTGATCTATTTAAATTGAGCTTGATCTTGATTCATCTTTCCAATGAATGTCAAGTTTTAATTGTGAATTCTTTATAATTGAATGGCTAATATGTTTATACTTGTTATAACCTTAATCTTGAACCATTGTATCCCCTAGTTTTGATTTAGACTCAATCAAACTGCTGTTTCTTGAGTTAATCTGAATTGGATTAACAGAGACTTGTGTGGCTATTGATAGATCGCATATACCCTTGAACGGGCCAGTGGAGACTGTTCATCCCTGGTAGATGCCAATTTGTCTTGGCTGATTATCCTTGATCTATCTTCGGCCAAATCCTATTTTGATCAGCCTAGTAGACCCTAGGCCGACCAACAGACAGTGGGCTACACTCTGGTTCAGTTCCACCCTGCCTATGGTGGCTCAGGAGCCCACTTGGGCTAAATTCTAACTATTGGTTAGGCCCTGTGTTGTGCAACCAGTAATGTACCGTGCTTCTCTCAGGTGGCCCTGAGTGGACCGTTCAACTCATGAGCGGCTCTGTCAGGACCACACATCCTGTCCTCGATTCTGTAACTTTCTGGCCTTGTGCGGCCCTATCCTAACCCTTCATATAGAAGGGCGGCCCGTCAGCAGCCGTTCAACCTTGACCTCCCGAGGGCTAAACCCAGCCCAGTTCCTGTTAGTGCGGCCTAGTTTCGACCGCACAAGCCTTGAGCGGCCCAGTATTGACCGCATGTCTTCTAGAGACTAGTTTTCCCCGTGTTTTATGGTTTTGAATCCAAGAACATGATGGTTCTTGATAATTTGAACTCCTGGACAGAAATTCTTCAACTTAGCCTTGGGATATTCCGAGGTAAGTTTATACTTGATTATAATTGGCCATTTAACTTGATTAAAGTCTAGACAACTTGGGATCTTGGATCTAATAAATCAATGCCAACGCACCATAGGGGCCCGGTCTGGTCCTAGGGAGAGCGCCCAAAAAGTACTTGTGCCCATGGGAGTTTGTAATGACAGGGTGAGGCATTGCACCGAGTGCATGACTAGCGTGATGTCTATGACAATGATCTCTTATCTCTTACTTGATAGTGTTTGACTTGGTTATATTCTTACTTGTTGGCCAATTTCCTGCAATTTCCTATTATATATATTGTTCATAAACTTGCAATTCTTGTAATCTTATCATTCTTGTCATATTGTTATTCCATTCCATTCTTTAGCACTTTCTATTATTACGTTGTTTCATTCGATCGTTATATCTTTTCTTTCCGTTCATATACATGTAATTAATTGGTTAATCACTTATACTTGCCTGTTGTTACCTACTGAGCGTTCGCTCATATAGTTGTTTTCCCCCTTTTCCAGGCAGCTCAGGTGAAGATTCTCATATGGATGGGAATGGGCGAGAGTGGTGATTTGGAGTGTATCAGCTAGTAGTTATGTTAAGTTTGTCTAGCTATGTCTTAAAACTTGTGATTAGTTATTGTAATGGAGTCGAGTAGAGGTTATGTTTGATTATGTTTAAGTCGGTTTGTAAGACGTTGATGGTTATTGTAATAGATTGGAGTTATTTCTGTTCATGGTATTATGTTAATTCTTAGCTTAGCATGTTATCTTTACTAGCGTTTTCTACTGCCGGTCCCGATATTCCGCGTCGGGACGTGACAGTTTGGTGGTATCAGAGCCTCGGCTTTCTAATATCCCTAGGTTCTCTAAGTTCTAGGATCCTAAGTTATACTATAGGACCTATGACCTTGTTATAAGTCTAAGGACCCAACCTGGTGAGATTTGGGTAGAAGACTGGGGTTGAGTTAATAATCTCATTGCACGATTATCCATTCTAATTTGAACTTAATATAACCTATTCCACGTGTAGGCTTTTGCAATGGCAGGAGAATGCGCAGAATGGAGGAACTTGCAACGCACGGTTCAAGGACTTACTCAGGCTTTGCAGCAAGTGGCCCAAGGAGGAGCTGCAAGCCATGGCACTAGCGACGTTTATCGAAACTTTCGGGGGATGAATCCCTCGCGATTTGGTGGCTTGACTGACCCTGATGATGCCGAGCACTGGCTTGAAGAGATAGGGAGGATTTTTGAAGTGATGCAATGCAGTGATCAGGAACGTGTCCTCTTGTCGACCTTTCAACTTGAACGTGATGCGATGACATGGTGGGACGCAGTGAAGGCTACCCTTGGTGATAGACAAGTCACATGGGTGGAGTTCGAGGAATTCTTCAATGGTAAATATTTCTCTGATCGAGTACAAGAGAAGAAGGCGGCTGAGTTTGCTACTTTGAAGCAATGAAATCTATCCGTAGCTGAATATGAAGCTCAATTTACTCGGCTATCTCGTTATGCAACTCATTTGATATCTACCGAGAAGATGAAGGCTAAGCGCTTTCTTAATGGGCTGAAGCTGCAGTATATCAACCAGTTGGCACTGATGGAAATTCCAACTTATTCCGAGATGGTGATAAAGGCTCAAGTGTTGAAAGATACTTTAGAAATGACAGAGAGGATCCGTGGGAAGAGTGTTAAGATTGAACAACACCATACTGGTTCTGGGAGTATCAAGCCTGGTCATGGTAGGAAGAGGCCGATTAGTGGGTCTGGTTCGTGGAAGGGCAAGATGCCGAAGATTGAAGACAAGAAGCTTGGCCCTATTGTTCCATTCAAGGGCGTACGAAGTATTGTGACCGCCCAGGTCACAAGATGGAGGAGTGCTGGCGCAAGCTGGGTGCCTGTTTACGTTGTGGCAGTAGGGATCACCGTATTCCCGAGTGCCCTCTATTATCTGAGCAAGCTACCCCGGTGAAACCGCAAGGAATCAAGAAGCAGCAAGGCAAGCTCCAGGCTCTACAAGAAGATGAGGTAGGACTCGCCGAGGAAGGTGGACTTGTCGAAGGTACTCTTATTATACATGATAAATCAACTTTTGTTCTTTTTGATACTGGTGCCACTCATTCTCTTATTTCTCAGAGATTTGTGAAGTCTTTAACTGTGAAGCCAGTTTTAATGAATTCTCCGTTAGAGATTTCAACTCCTATTGGTTCCGGTTCAGCAATTAAGTATTTCTATCCTTCTAGTAAGGTCTTAATCAATGAACAAAACCTGTCAGCTGATTTAGTTTGCATGGATATGAAGGATTATGACGTAATCCTAAAAGCAGATTGGTTGGCTAAGTATGAGGCCAATGTTCAGTGCAGATCTAGTTCTGTGTCTTTCACTGGACACCCTGGACTTTCTTTTATAGGAATTAGACACCATAAGTCTGTTCCGCTTATTTCGGCTCTTCGAGCTGATAAGCTGATGAGAAGATGATGTAAGGCTTTTCTAGCCTTTATTTTTGTGACCCCTGAGCAGAAGATTGAGATTGAGGACTTTTCTATCGTCCGAGATTTTCCAGATGTCTTTCCTGAGGAACTACCAGGACTTCCTCCTGAAAGGGAAGTTATCTTTTCTGTTGATCTGATTCCTAGTGCGACCCCTATTTCCAAAGCTCCTTATCGTATGTCTCTTGCGGAGCTAAGAGAACTAAAGCACCAGTTGATGGAATTGCTTGAGAAAGGGTTCATTCGACCAAGTACTTCCCCGTGGGGAGCCCCTGTATTATTCGTCCGGAAGAAGGATGGTTCGATGAGGTTGTGCATCGATTATCGGCAATTGAACCAGTTGACTATCAAGAACAAATATCCATTACCAAGGATTGATGAGTTATTTGATCAGATAGCAGGAGCTCAGTATTTTTCTAAGATCGACCTTCGATCTGGATATCATTAGTTACGAATTAAGGAGGATGATATCTATAAAACAACCTTCCGCAGTAGGTATGTGTATTTTGAATTTGTAGTAATGCCTTTTGGGCTAACGAATGCACCTGCAGCTTTCATGCAGCTGATGAACGATGTGTTTCGGCCCTATCTTGATCAATGGGTCATGGTGTTCATTGATGATATCTTGATTTATTATAAGAGTGAGGAGGAGCATGCTGAGCATTTGAGGATGGCATTGTAACTATTGAGAGATCATCAGTTATATGCCAAGTTTAGTAAGTGTGATTTCTGGCTGCGAGAGGTGTCCTTTCTAGGGCATATCATCACAAAAGAAGGTATTTCTGTTGATCCTTCGAAGGTAGAGACGATAAAGAATTGGGCTAAGCCTACTAATGTGACTGAAGTGAGAAGTTTCCTAGGCCTAGCAGGTTACTACCGAAGGTTTATTCAAGATTTCTCCAAGATTGCGGTATCTCTGACAAGATTAACCCGCAGGGAGATCAAATTTGATTAGTCAGAAGATTGCGAGTGAAGCTTTCAGACCTTGAAGGAATGTTTGACTATTGCACCTGTTTTGGCTTTACCTTCTGGTGAAGGAGGTTTTGTTGTATACACCGATGCTTCAGGTATTGGTTTAGGGTGTGTACTCATGCAGCACGGGAAAGTGATAGCCTATTCTTCTAGGCAGTTGAGGAAGCATGAAGAGAATTATCATGTTCATGATTTGGAGCTAGCAGCAGTGGTGTTCGCTTTGAAGATATGGAGGCACTACTTGTATGGAGAAACATTCACGGTGTTTTCATATCATAAGAGTTTGAAATACTTGTTTTCTCATAAGGAACTCAATATGAGGCAGCGAAGATGGCTGGAGTATTTGAAGGATTTCGATTTCTCCATTGAGTATCATCCTGGAAAAGGTAATGTTGTGACAGATGTCTTAAGCCGCAAGCCTATAGCTAAATTGTCAAGCCTAATGTTACAAGAATGGAAATTGTTGGAGCAGTTAGCTAGTTTGGATCTTAATGTTGACAAGGATCGGGTTATGATTTCTCAGATTCAACTTAAGCCCGAATTATTGATGGAAATCAAATCTCTGCAAGATGATGACCCGGAGTTGGTAGAGATCAAGGGAAGCTTGGGTAACAGACCTGACTTCATGATGACTGATGATGGAAGATTGTTATTTCAAGGAAGAACTTATGTACCTGATGTAGCTGAGATAAAAAGTAAGATCCTCGAGGAAGCTCATAGATCCAGATACACCATTCATCCTGGAGGTACTAAAATGTTCAAGGATTTGAAAAGATCTTTTTGGTGGCCAAATATGAAAAGGGTAGTGGCGGACTTCGTAAGTAGATGCTTGGTTTGTCAGCAAGTCAAGGCGGAGCATTTCAGACCAGCAGGGAAATTGAAACCCCTTGATATACCCCAATGGAAGTGGGAGAGCATTGGCATAGATTTCATTCTGGGTCTACCTAGGACTCGTAGTGGATTTGATGCAATATGGGTGATTATCGACAGATTGACAAAATCGGCTAATTTCTTATCCATTAAGTCTAAATGGACAGTTGATATTTTGGCTACTTTGTATATGAAAGAAGTGGTAAGACTACATGGTATACCAGTCAGCATTGTGTCTGATAGAGATCTCAGATTCACTTCTCATTTTTGAAAAGGATTGCAAGAATCCTTGGGAACTCGTCTGAATTTCAGTACTGCTTTCCATCCACAAACAGACGGACAGACTGAAAGTACCAACTAGATAGTGGAAGATATGCTTAGAGCCTGCATGATTGACTTTGGAGGTAGTTGGAGTGATCATTTTGCATTGGTTGAATTCGCCTACAACAATAGTTACCAGTCTAGCATTCAGATGGCTCCATTTGAAGCTTTGTATGGTAGAAGCTGTCGATCCCCGTTATGTTGGGACGAGGTAGGTGAGAAGCAATGGCTTGGATCAGATCTCATTTCTGAATCGTCCAAGAACATCCGTATTATCAGAGATCGGTTGCAAGTAGTACAATCAAGACAGAAGAGTTATGCCGACACCAGGAGAGAGCATTGGAATTTCAGGTTGGTGAGCATGTGTTTTTAAATGTTTCTCCTATGAGAGGAATTCGAAGGTTTGATATTCAGGGCAAACTGAGTCCAAGATACATTGGTCCATTCGAGATTCTGGAAAGAGTGGAGGAGGTTGCTTACCGTTTGGCACTACCACCTCAGTTATCTGGAGTGCACAATATTTTCCGTGTGTCTATGTTACGAAAATATGTGTATGATCCCACTCACATTATTCAGCATATGGACTTCGAATTGAAGGAAGATCTGACTTATGAAGAAAGACCGATCAAGATTTTGGATCGGAAGCAACAACAACTTAGGAATCGTTCCATACCGATGGTTAAAGTATAGTGGAGTCGGCGTGGAACTGAAGAAGCTACTTGGGAGTCAGAAGATACTATGCGGAGACAGTACCCTGACTTATTCTAGGTGAGCTGTCTCACTCCCTCTTTTTAGTATTAAGTGCATTGAATTTGGAGGACCAAATTCCTTAAGTGGGGGAGGGTGTAATACCCCAATTTCTTTTAGAAATTAATTAGAAATTTATTTAAAATTAATTAGAAATTAATTAGAATAATCCCTTAATAAATAGAATAAGCTAAATTTGACTATTTTATAAAAATCAAAAAAAAGTATCTTCTTGTAGAGGATAACACGTTTAACAAACTTATTTTCTGTGGCCAACCCAAATAAAATCTGTAAGTAGGCCAAATTAGTGGTTTAAGCCCAAATTGAATACTTAGTTAATCATACCTTGAAACGCCAAATTCGAGCCCAATACTCCATCTAATGAGCCCAAATCAGTGGCAAATGAAAGGTCAGGAAGAGAGAATCATTTACCCTCTCTTAATCTCTCGAAACCCTAACCCTAGGAGATGCATTCGGCGGAGTTTGGATCGAGTCAACCTTTGTGGCGGCGTTCACATCGACCCGACTTGTGTGGATGAATACTCCGCGCATAGAAGCCTCCAGAAGGTGTGTGACCTATTAAAATGAACCTCTCTAACCCCAGAGTCGTTTAGAACCAGCGGCGGCTACAAAGGAGTTGAACCGAGGGAGATCTCGAGCGATTAGTGGCTGCGTGTACCTGCGTCCTTTGTTTTCTTTCTCCTTCCTTCTACATCTGATTCAGGTAGGTGATAGCAAGCCAAACCATACAAATAATATATGGTTAGAAGCAGCATCGTGTTAGCTTTTGATTGATGTAGAAAGCCCTAAATTCTGTCAAGTGTTCTACAAGAATTTTAGGTTTTAGTAGAAGCATGTCACATCTAGGGTTATAATTGTTCTTTTCGATTAAGCAGTGATTTCAAGCTGTAAACATGAAATTGATTCGTGCATCTTGTACAGTTTTTCATGCTCTTTCTTTTGATAGTAAAAGCCCCAAATTTCATGTTTTATATCGTGTGAATTTCATGTTTTAATTTAACCCTAGAAACCTTGCCGGAGTCGGGCAAGGCGAGAGGGGTAGCGACCTGTTTGGACATGTGCGGCCACACGATAGACCGCACATCCCAGACAGGCGGCCCTCTATTGACAGTTTCTATGTTTTTATATCTGTTCATGTCCCTGGAATGTGCAGCCTAGCCTAACCGCATGTCTTTCCTGTGGCCAGTTCCAGACCGCACATCCCTCCATGCGGCACACTACCGACCGTCCATATCCAGCAGGTCTTCGGATCTGAGGGGATGTGTGTGGCCAATCTGTGACCGTTCATTAGGATGTAAGGTCCAGAACCGACCGCACATCTGTAACAGAGCAGATTAAATTATCACTACAGCATGTTATGTTAGTAGATTAATGGTTAATTTCATGTTAGCAACACACCTAATAAACTGTAATTCATGACAGTAAATAATTCTTGCTGATCTATTTAAATTGAACTTGATCTTGATTCATCTTTCTAATGAATGTCAAATTTTAATTGTGAATCCTTTATAATTGAATGGCTATTATGTTTATACTTGTTATAACCTTAATCTTGAACCATTGTATCCCCTAGTTTTGATTTAGACTCAATCAAACCGCTGTTACTTGAGTTAATCTGAATTGGATTAACAGAGACTTGCGCGGCTATTGATTGACCGCATATACTCTTGAACGGGCCAGTGGAGACCGTTCATCCCTAGCAGATGCCAATTTGTCTTGGCCGATTATCCTTGATCTATCTTCGCCAAATCCTATTTTGATCAGCCCAGTAGACCCTAGGCTGACCAGCAGACAGTTGGCTACACTCTGGTTCAGTTCCACCCTGCCTATGGTAGCCCGGGAGCCCACTTGGGCTAAATTCTAACTCTTGTTTAGGCCCTATGTTGTGCGGCCAGTAATGGACCGTACTTCTCTCAGGCGGCCCTGAGTGGACCATTCAACTCATGAGCGACTCTGTAGGACCACACATCATGTCCTCGATTATGTAACCTTCTGGCCTTGTGCGGCCCTATCCTAACCGTTCATATAGAAGGGCGGCCCGTCAGCAGCCATTCAACCTTGACCTCCCAAGGGCTAAACCCAGCCCAGTTCCTGTTAGTGTGGCCCAGTTTCGAGCGCACAAGCCTTGAGCGGCCCAGTATTGACCGCTGTCTTCCAGAGACTAGTTTTCCTCGTGTTTTATGGTTTTGAATCTAAGAACATGATGGTTCTTGATAATTTGAACTCTTGGACAGAAATTCCGGACAGTAACTCTTCAACTTAGCCTTGGGATATTCCGAGGTAAGTTTATACTTGATTATAATTGGCCATTTAACTTGATTAAAGTCTAGACAACTTGGGATCTTGGATCCAATAAATCAATGCCAACGCACCATAGGGGCCCGGTCTGGTCTTGAGGAGAGCGCCCGAAAAGTACTTGTGCCTATGGGAGTTTGTAATGATAGGGTGAGGCATTGCACCGAGTGCATGACTAGCGTGATGTCTATGACAATGATCTCTTATCTCTTACTTGATCGTGTTTGACTTGGTTATATTCTTGCTTGTTGGCCAATTTCCTGCAATTTCCTATTATATATATTGTTCATAAACTTGCAGTTCTTGTAATCTTATCATTCTTGTCATATTGTTATTCCATTCCATTCTTTAGCACTTTCTATTATTACGTTGTTTCATTCGATCGTTATATCTTTTCTTTCCGTTCATATACATGTAATTAATTGGTTAATCACTTATACTTGCCTGTTGTTACCTACTGAGCGTTCGCTCATATAGTTGTTTTCCCCCCTTTCCAGGCAGCTCAGGTGAAGATTCTCATATGGATGGGAATGGGCGAGAGTGATGACTTGGAGTGTATCAGCTAGTAGTTATGTTAAGTTTGTCTAGCTATGTCTTAGAACTTGTGATTAGTTATTGTAATGGAGTCGAGTAGAGGTTATGTTTGATTATGTTTAAGTCGGTTTGTAAGACGTTGATGGTTATTGTAATAGATTGGAGTTATTTCTATTCATGGTATTATGTTAATTCTTAGCTTAGCATGTTATCTTTACTAGCATTTTCTACTGCCGGTCCCTATATTCTGCGTCAGGGCGTGACACTTGGTGAAGAGAATTTGTGAGTGATGCCATTCACTCTGCAAAAGTCATCAAATTGTGAGTTAACAAACTCACCACCATGATCAGAAAGGATAATCAAGATGCCATGATCATTAGAATGTTTTATTTTGTAAAGAGCTCCTGAAATTCTTCAAAAGCTTCATTTTTGTGAGACAGGTAGAAAACCCATGTAAATCTATAAAAATCATCAACAAGCACAAAACCATATCTTTTACCTGATAAGCTAACAGATCTTGTAGGTCCAAATAGATCCATGTGAATTAGCTCATACGGTTTAGAAGATAGGTTTTCTGTTCTAGATTTGAAGGAATTTCTAGTCTGTTTACATTGAGTGCATACCTCACAAATTTTATTGTCATTTTTGAATGATATTTCAGGAAGCCCTTTTATTAACTTATGCTTATTCAGTTTGTGAAGCACATTGTAGCTAGCGTGACCTAATCTACGATGTCACATGAAGGCTAGGTCATCCTTATTTACACTAAGACAAAGATTAGTGTGTGCTACATCATCCAAATCTACCATATAGATGTTATTAATTCTCTTGCCAATGAATTTCACAGATTCTGAATTTGTTTCAAATATGGTGCATGCAAAAGAATCAAAAACAACTTTATGACCTTTATCACATAATTAATGCTCAAAGATTGTAAGCTAGCCCTTCAACTAATAAAACTTCCTCAATGCAGGATGAAGAACACTTACCAACCATTCCTGAGCCAATTATTTTATCCTTGGTATTACCTCCGAAAGTAACATGACCAACAACTTTCTTTACCAAAGTGCAGAATTTAGCTTTGTCTCCGGTCATGTGCCTGGAATAGCCACTGTCCAGATACCATTTGTTGTGTTTGGCTGCCAGGCATACCTGCAAGGGAATTAAGAAGAGTGATTTGGAACCCATAGTTTCTTGGGTCCCAACAAAGAACTCATCTCATGCAGACAACAAACAAGATGTTTAGGTATCCACATTTATTTTGGTGTCTTTCTGGGCATTGTGGATTTCTTGATTTTAAGATTAGTCTGCATTTTCTTGCCACTTTCATTCTTTTGACCTTGTTTCTGAGGTGTGGCATTTTTTTTTTTTAAATCATTTTTAGAATTTCTTTGCCAGCGTCTGGCCCAATAGATATTGGGAGTAGTAGGTGACCTGTAGACCTTGGACTGACCAGTCATGAAATCAGCATAGCCATAGGAATTTTGACTCCTGAAGTTATAGTTCGTGGTCTGCCTGTAGGAGTTCCTAGGGTTAGACTGCTGCCACTGATTATGATGCATTGGGAAGTACTGCATGGGTCTCATGTAACTCTGAGTTTTCCAATTCATCTGATGATTTGTATTGTGGAATGCAGAGTAAGTGGGTCCAGTCTTGTGGTGCATTAGACCAGTGGTGATTCTACCCAGACCCGTCTGTGGAAGTTTGGTAGATTTGGTCTTGGGTTTCAGTTGAATCTTAGCTTTGGTGGTCTAACCACTACCCTGGCTTTTGGTCTTGGATGTAGAAGCATATGAACATGACTCACCAGCCACCCCTATCTTCCCTTTGCCTTTGTCCTTGGCGCTGGGCTTGATTGTCTTAATATTTTTATTCTTATTCTCATCATGACTTCCACCTAAAGTCATTTTTATCAGGGGATGAAATGTCCCTTTTTCAATCACAAAAGAAGTAGTTCTCACAGAAAACCTCTTTTTATTTGTTGGGTTAAAGCCCAATCCTTCCTTTCTGAAGTTACTTTTCGTCCCCACGATGGCATTCAGATTTTCAGTGCCTTGTGCCATGCCTTCAAGGGTATTTTGTTTATCTTTGTTTTCTTTTTCAAGATTTTCTATTGTTTTCTTCAGCTCACTGTTTACACTACTAACAGCATTGTATTTCTCAGTGGCTATGTTTGTTTCATTTTGAAATTCATGAATCTTTATCTTGAGATCATCAATGGTTTTTTCTAGATTTTCATTTTCAGCTTTCTAATCAATCAAAATAGTTTTATCATTCTCGATTTCACAAATATAGTTTTTCAAATTTAAATTCTCGGCTTCTAGACATGCGAGTTTATCAGACAGGGTAGAATCATTAACTAAAAAAAATACTTTCTTTTTAGGTGTCTGTTTTCCCTACACATGTCTTCATACTTTTCAAGCAGTTCAGCATAAACATTTTCCCATTCAATTTGAGTAAAATTATCAAACGGGGAAGTTAGCTCATCGTCGCCTTTTGCCATTAGGCAAATCTTCTCATCTTTATCATCGTCAGACGAGCTGCTCTGACTTTCCTCTTCCTCATCGCTCCAGGTGCACACCATTGCTCTTCCCTTTTTGTTTTTTCATCTAGTCTGCTTTTCCTTGAGTTCAGACATTCCACCTTGAGGTGTCCTACTTTCCTGCAATTATAACAAACAATAGAGTCAAAAATTTTTGCAGGTTTTGCGCTGTCTCTTTCATGAGAAATACTTTCTTCTCATCCCTTTCCCTTCTTTCCTCAACAATTTCTTAAACTTACTGGTGAGCATAGCAAACTCATCAGCATCCTCCTCAGAACTCGTACTGCTATACTCACTGGATGACCCTTTGCTCGAATTAGCTTTAAGGGCAAGGGGTTTTCTTTTCTTCTCACTTTCATCAGTTTTCTTGAGGTTCAGCTCATACGTCATGAGAGAACCTATAAGTTCATCTACAGTTGTTTTGGTCAGGTCCCTAGACTCTTCAACGACGGTGGCCTTGGTGTGCCAAATGGGAGTCAGGGACCTCAAAATCTTTCCAACCAATTCATAATCACTGTAGACCTTTCCTAGACTTCTTAGACTATTGGTGATAACATTCAGACGAGCATACATATCTGAGACAGTCTCATCATGCTTCATCTTGAAAGCCTCATATTCAGAGACAAGCATATTCACTTTTGTCTCTCTGACCTGAGAAGTCCCTTGTAAATTACTTCTAGCTTATCCCACATCTCCTTAGCAGTCTTGCAGGATGAGACTCTGGAGAACTCAGTGGGATGGAGTGCACATTATATCGCGTTATTTACACCCCAATTCAACGTGGACTTATAGATATGCTCCTTAGTCCAGAACTCCTCATCTGGAGGTAAATCAAAAGGTCCTTTACTCACTACCTTCCAGATCTCGTAGTCCTTAGCACGAAGAAATACATGCATCATGTTCTTCCAATATGCATAATCGCTACCATTGAAGAATGGTGGGTTACTCGTCGAATGCCCCTCAGCAACTATTCCTTTAGAATCCATCTCTTCTCTCCGGGATGCGAAGCCCTACGGGAGAGTCTAGCTCTGATACCACATGTTGGGAATGGATGGACTCTAATATCTAAAGGGGGGGTGAATAGATCTACGCTCTAAAATCTTAAATCCTTTAAAATTTAACTACAGTAACTAAACAGATGTGAATTGAAAGATTTACTACTGCTCAATAAGATCAACTTAATGGAAGAATATGTATGTGAGGGAAAAATGATCAGGTTCAGTATAATCAATAGCACACTATTGGAACCAAAACATAAGCACAATGCATGCAAGCTACTAAGTAGAGATCACACACCAATCACACAGAACTCATGAGATTTTAGGTGGTTCGGCACAAGCCTACATCCACCCCACACTCAAACTGAGTGTGGCTTACTGCTAATTCACAGCTTCTCAATGCTGATCCACAGCTTCGGGGATTATATCCCTGCACCCACTGAGCTTCATCGCTTGCTACTAGAGGAATCCTCCTCTACCGTTGAGGTTTATAGCTTCACCTTTCTGCTGACACATAGCTTGAAGAACAGTGTTTCAAAAACAAAATGAATGAAAGACAGAAAACCAAAAACACAACGAGAATGTAGCTCTAGACAATGAGCAAATTGGCTCTGGTTCTAAACCAAGAGACCGATGACGACAACTCTCAATTGCTTCTTCTCACTAATCTCTCTCTCAGCTCTCTCTCTGAACTTGCAGGCACTAACTCTTCTAGAACGTGTTAGCTCTACTTCTCTCAGCTTCTTTTTCTTTAATCTCTTGATCACTGATTTCTTTACCTCTGTTGTTTTCTTCTGTGCGCACAGTTTCTTATTTATATGTGGAGTAGAAAGAGGGCGTGTGGAAACCACATTTCCCGCCCAGGCTTTTTGTCTAGATCTGAGATCCAAGTCCACGTGGCACGAGCATAGATCAACCTTCAATCTTGGATCACGTGCCTTCCTTAAACTTTACGAACAAGTGTCCTGTCAAAACGTTAGACACTCAGTCAGCATAAAACAGTTAGACAATCATAGGAATTTCATAGACTTAATAGAGCAAGAGAGCAGAAGTGCACAGACTCAAATATGCATGAGTTATAACGTGCACCGACCTTATTAGGCTGTAAGAGAATTATGCACAAACATTATGTGTGCAAGAATCAACGATTGCACCGAGCCACAAAGCCATAAACCTATCGTTCATAGACCTTGCCCTTGCAAGTGAAAAGAATTACACAGACCTCCTGTGCACATACAAGAAATGTGCACCGACTCAGAAGTGCATTCAATAAGTTATGCACGGACTTTACTCAAGCAATATGAAGGTATGCAACGATGTGATTATGCACGAAATAGTATTGCACATGCTTTTTGTGCAACACACAGTGAATTGCACCGACCTTGATAGTGCAGTGCACAGACTTAAGCATGCAACATGAGCATTGCACCGACTTGGATCTCCCAAGGCAATGTGCACGGACATGAATGCAAAGACCTATATGCACGCTAGCTCAGACCTCACTTCATGCTAAAGAAGACCTGACATTTAAAATGCATGTATGTGGCAACACAGACTCACGCAGACTAAATCAGACTAACTTAGACTTAGCTTAGTCTAATGCAGACTTACAGAGTATGAACAAGCCAATAACGTAGACTTTCAGAGTGAAGCCAATGCACTGACTCAGAATTAACAAAACATGAAAGATGCATCGACTTCTATGCACGAACCTGATGTGAACAGTGCAATAGTTGCACCGAATACATATGCTAAGAACGTAACATGCTCAGACTTAATGTGCATAGCTAGACTAAAACTTGCACCGACCTCTCCAGTGATTGCACCAAGTTAGATCGTGTGCGATGCAGAACTTGCACAGAGGTTACATGAGTGAACAAGTAATGCATCGACCTTGTTTGAGGTACAAAAATAAGTTGCATCGACTCAATGAGCCCAAAGCACGATATGCACCGAGTATGAGTGCAGTTCGTCAGGAACTTGCACCGACTCATAGAGAATACAACATGAAAGTGCAGAGGAGTTTTAATGCAAGTGACTGATAATTATCTGACACTTATGAAAGATTCATCAAAATACACAACATCCTCATAGTCAAGGAAAAGTAGTTAAAGTCAACTCTGCTGTTGCCAATTAATCAAAACACATTTAGCACATGCAGTAGCACACACACTACTGAACAATCCCAGAGGAGGCCCAACACTTAATCGCGTCTGGGTGAGCGCGACTTGTTGAGAACCGCGTCTGGTGTAACCGCGACCGCGCCTGCCTTCTGGGTGTTTTCTTCGCCGATCTGGCTTCCAGTTGTTGTGGCTTTGACCCCTTAGTTAGCCCATTCTCCCGTGGATGTCTTGGACGTCCAATGAGGGTGGTGACCGTGTTATAGGGTATCGGGGAGTGCCATTGTACCGAGCGATATTCTATGTTGTTTCGAGGGTCATTACGATTTTTGGTCAACCCGATTGTGACCCAGTGGTTGACATGTGACATCGTAAGTGTCTCGTCAATCCTGTGAGGATCGAGACCTAGTTTTGGATGCTTGGAGATATTATCTTACCTCGGTGTACGTGTCCATGTGATTTGAGGGCTTTGGTAATCCCTCACGTTCCGTGTTTCGTGTTACGCGGGGTTGTGAGTCCGATGAGCGGCCCGGAGGCCATGGACTTTCATTAATATGTGGATGCGACTATTGTATGCCGTCTTCCATTCATTTTACCAAGATTTGGCTTATGGACTAAGCTGATGTGGACACTAAAAAATTCTCACCCCATGTTTACGTGCAGGGGAATAAAGAAGCGGAGAAAAGGGAAGAGAAGATGATAAGAAGAAAAGAAGAAAGGACGCCCTCTCGATGCCCCCAACAGCACACTCCCCGTGCCTCCATCTGGCACACCCTGGGTGCCCCCAGCGGCACGCCCCCCAAGGTGCCTCACCTGACATACCCCTTCAAGGGCCTTCAGCAGCACGCCTCTTCCAGGCCCTCCAACGGCACGCTGACTGAAGCCTCCAACGACACGCTCCCCTCAGCCCCAGAGGCACAGCTTTCCGCCCATTCAGCGGTACACCCTAGCTTGTTCTTTATTCAGTGCAACCGGCAAAAGAGATCTAAAGCCCATCCCCTAAGGCCTTTGGCGCGCAGCGGGGATATCCCAGGGCTAGGTGAGGTGTCACCCACTGGTGAAGGCACGTGGGATACCCTCTGCAGCCGAGGACGGGGGAGAGTCAACTCCCATTTAATGCCCATCGTCATCGGACATTCCCGCCATCAACGTTCCCGCCACCGAGGGCATAACACCCCTCTTCGATGTGAACAACACGGGGGGGGGGGGGGGGTACGTAGAGAAAGAAGAGGCCGTAGAGAAGCAGGGAGAAGAGAGAAGGGAAAGAAGGAGAGCCCGTTCGTCCAAGCTCGGCGAGTCCAGGGAGTTCCAGAGAGTAAGGAAAAGAGAGAGAGAGAGGAGTCAAGAGAGGCATCATGTAGCAGGAGGGAGTAGGAGAAGAGCAGGGAGCCGTCGCCCCTACTCGACCCTAGCTCTCTCCTCATTCCCCCCTTCTTCTTCCTCCATCATCCTGTTCTTCCTCTTCCCCCTTAGTTGTTTACCTCAAATGTACTCTGCGTTGTTTGCCCGTGGCCAATCCCCCGGGCTATTTTGTTTTCCATGAATGAAGATCTTCTTCCTTTTGGCTTTTGTTACCACCATTAGTTCCCATTTTTATGGTGCGTTCGGTCGCTCACTTCCCCTTCTCCTACGATTCGACTGCCTGCTAGGCTACTCGTTTGCCAGGGCATTATGGGGTCTGCTCAATTTCATGGGTAGTGTTCTTGACCCAATGGCATGAGGCAGGCTGATCTCCTATGGCTTCTTTGCAGTAACGCCAACCCCCTGAAGTTTCCCCCATTCCTTGGGCCCAACCTACCTCTTCCCTTGAGTAGTCTAGTCCCATGGTTACTATTCGATATTTTGAACCCCTCTATTATCTAGAGTGTTTCCCGTTCCACCCAAGCTGGCCTTTGATTAGCACACCCCCTGAGCCTTCTTGCCCGACACACTGGCCATCTTCCTCTTACTCAGTGCACTCCCAGCCTGTCTTAACCGTGTTCCCCACTCATTGATTTCCCCAGGTTTTTTGAAGTTTCATCAAAGGTGTCGTTGCCTTGGCACACACCTCAAATTGTTGGATCATGCCACTCCTTGTGGGCGTGTTCCCCTTTTACTCCCTTACCGTCCGGGTCAAGGAGAGATGCTGCCGAATTTTTGTTAGAAATAATGGTAATAATAGTACTGATAACAAGCTCAAAATATATATATATATATAATAAATAAACAAATAATGATAAGAATAAATAAATAATAAGAAGAAGAAACCCACCAAAAAATATATATATAAATAACAAATAATTATGATAAAAATTCAAATAATAATAAAACGATGAGATCTGCTCCGTAGCCCTGTTTCTCCTTAAGACCTGGTGTAAAGGGAATATTAACGTCGCCCCTCCAAGTCGGATTCAGACCGTGGGAACCATCCCGATATGGCCGTAATCCGGTGTTGCTCTGGGCCGATAATTCGTCAAACCGAATGCGTTCCCATTGGGATTCGTTTTCGCTCTTTCACTAAAATCGCCGTAAACTCAGGCATACATTTGTACGGGTCTCCTCAAGACCCGGTGTAAAGGGAATATTAATGTCGCCCCTCCAAGTTGGGTTCGAACATTGGGAACCATCCCGATATGGCCGTAATCCGGCGTTGCTCTGGGCTAATAATTCGTCAAACCGGACTCGTTCCCATTAGGGTTCGTTTCTGCTCTTTCATTAAAATCCCCGTAAACTCAGGCATACATTTGTACGGGTCTCCTCAAGACCCGGTGTAAAAGGAATATTAACGTCGCCCCTCTAAATCGGGTTAAGACCTTGGGAACCATCCCGATATGGCCATAATCCTGCATTACTCTGGGCCGATAATTCGTCAAACCGGACTCATTCTCATTGGGATTCATTTTCACTCTTTCATTAAAATCACCATAAACTCAGGCATACATTTGTACGGGTTTATTTCCGATTACGTCGTGCCTTCAATACGGATCTTTGTCCGAACATAAAGTGGTCCACGAATGACCAACAAAATCTAAATGGAACGAGACGACTCTCGTCTTCCCTAAACCCTACGTGTGGGAATATCAATAAGACCTTCGTGAGTCACGTGTGGACCTCAGGTTCGCCCCAACCATGGTCATTGCCTGACTCACATCCTAGGCCTATAGGCAGCTATCTCTGTACACGTCTTTGTTTTGGAATCTAGTCCCGGGACACTTTCCCGCTGCCCTTCGGCACTAGAAATATTGATGATGCCCACGCAAGCCTCGTTTGGACTGTAGGAGGTGCCCCCGGAATGGTCCTGACTCGATCTCACACCGGGCCAATAAACTCGTTGATTTCTGACCACTCTAACCGGGATTCAACCGAATGTCTCCTATCCCTTTGAACAATAAATTTGTCGTACCCCGACATACATATGCCCCAATTTTCCCCATGACGATCATGATTTCCTAAAGCCGGATGCTGGTCTGAATATCAAAATGGTCTCTTGAGTGACAGACATATTTCGAATGCTTGCTCCCTTAGACATCGGGCTTTCCGACTGATTCATGACCGCTATTGGCTTGTTTCTCTCGATATAGTTTCCTGGCCATGAGGCCCTGATTCCTGGTGATTAATCAAGGGTGTTCCCCTCTCTAAGGGGATGTAAATGACGTTGTGACCATTATGGCGCGGTGGGTTTCGGTCCCGACACGAACTACATGATCGTCTGATTAGTCAGATCGAGCGCACCATGGGCTTCCTTGAAGCCCGAATAAATCGTCACTTTGTGACTGGCACGCCCCCGCACTAAACAAACGAATTAACCCGATCAAATAAACGAAGATCATAATTAGCGAATTTTAGTGCGTCCACAAGTTTGGCTTGCCCGGTGGGACGGATCCCACCCTTCATCTCTTCACCGGGATTTAGGGCCTCATGGCCTCCTAATAAATAATGTTTGCCTATTTTGATGAATTGCAGATGCTGTTTCCATCAGCCCTATGGGGGGAAAGCCGAACTAGGCAAAATTATCTTTATGGCCTCGAAGATTCTACTCCGAGGCACCTGCAGCTTCTAGGAATCTTGAAGGGCACCCAAAAAAAAGATAAAGAAAAGAAGAAAAGAAGAGAAGAAAGAAACACAAAGAAAGAAGAGAAAGAATTGGCGAGAGAGGGTTGTATGGCCATATCCGTCGACACCAGTGCTGAACAAAGATTACCACTGTGGGATTGATGCGATGGAGCGAACCACTCATCCCCTCCTTGAGGGGGTGAGCGCTCTTCTGCGCACCTACCTTGGTCCATTACACAAAAAAAGGAAGAGAAGAAAAGAAAGGACAAAAAGAAAAGTTGGCAAGCGTCTCCGACCAAAAGAACAAGAAGAAGGTTGGCATCCCGCCCTACTCTAGGAGGGTCCAAGTCCGTGGTGTAATGCCTCGGTCCGTTCTGCCTTCCTGCTGCCTCTATCCTACACAAGATGGTCCCTCGAGTGACTGTTCGAAGATCCAAGAAGCCGCAACTGTAACTTGATGAATTTCTACCCACTATGGGGAATGCTTTATGGCGATGAGGCCAAGCACGAACACCACTCCCGAAGAGAGCATGCATACACCCCGCCATGGGGAATAAGAAGAAATATACCCTGCCATGGGGGCATAAGAGGTAATAAAAGATACACCCCGCTCCTGGGGGGTCACATGAAGAGAATACACCCCGACTCGGGGGCACGTGAGAAGAAACATACCCCGCCATGGGGGCATAAGAAGTAGAATACACACCCCGGCTTAGGGGCATATGAAGAGAAACATACCCCGCCATGGGGGCATAAGAAGCAACAGAGTTTCACCCCGATCTAAGGGCATAAAGAGTAAAAGAACACACCCCGGTTTAGGGGCATTTGAAGAGGAAACATACACCCCGCTTGGGGGCAAAGAAGAAAAGTTACATCCCAACCTGGGGGCACATGAAGAAAATGCCCCTTGAATCCCTCACGCGCAAGAGAACAATCTCAATCTCAACACCTGGGGGCAATCACTTATTCAATCTTTCGCTATCTCTCAATCTCAACACCACCTCCTATTCCTTCCTCTCATTGCTTCATTATTGAAAATGAAAAAAATGCCAAAATTCAATCTTCCATATCTTTTGAAGAGACCTCCTATCTTGCTTCGGAGCGCTCCCCGATCCAAGGGCCGCTCTTTCAAGGTTCATTAGTGGACCTTCTTTTCTCCTCCGACGAGGAGGCTCTCCCTGTATCCCCTCCTGTATCCGTTGCAACTTCGTCTTCTTCTCCTCCACCTCATTTAGGTCGGGGTAGTTCATCCAGTTTCCCATCATGTTCCTCTCCCCCTTCTTTTAATAAGACTTTTGTGGTAGCTTCACATAAGAAATCCAAGGGTAGGCAGATTCCCCGTAGATTCTTGCTAGATTTAGCTAGAAGATGCCGGGCATGCTTAGCTCTTTCCGAATTTCTGGAGGATCCGATACTCCTGCCAGATTTAGAATGTGAGGATGTGTGTCCTTTAGATGAAGGGTTTGGTGTGTATGAAATTATGCATGATGAAGACCCTATTGAAGAGGGGGATGAAGATTACGAAGAATATGAGGATGAGGCTGATGCTTTTGCCAGTGGTATCAGAAGGTTCGATGAACCATCAGCCTCAGTAGAAGAGCTTACCAAAGAAATAAATCTGGGTACTGAGGAAGACCCTAGGATCGTCCTCATTAGCAAGAATTTTCCACTCTCTGAAGAAGAGGCGCTTATTTAAGTTCTTCAAAAATACAAGGACACGTTTGCGTGGAGTTATGAAGATATGCCTGGACTAGACCCTGCGCTCGTTGAACATCGACTTACACTTAAGCCAGGGTCCATTCCGGTCAAACAACGATTGAGACAGTTCTACCCTAACATGGCATTAAAAATGAAAGAAGGGGTCGATAAGCTCCATAAAGCTAGATTCGTTAGAGCCGTCCTCTATCCTAACTGGGTGGCTAACATCATCCCAATCATGAAGAAAAATGGAAAGGTTCGGATTTGTATAGACTTCCGGGACCTCAACTACGCGTATCCTAAAGATGACTTCCCCCTCCCTCATATTGATGTTATAATCGACAATATGGCAGGGTATGAGACCCTCTCTTTTATGGATGGCTTTTCTGGATATAATCAGATTCGCTTGGCTGAGGAAGATCAAGAGAAAACCTCATTCACTACACCGTGGGAAACTTATTGTTACGTGGTCATGCCGTTTGGGCTTAAGAATGCTGGAGCCACCTATCAAAGGGCCATGATGGATATTTTTCATGACATGATCCACATTTTTATAGAAGTGTATGTGGACGACCTGGTAGTGAAGTCAAGAACAAGGATTGAGCATCCTGGTATTCTATCCATAGTCTTGCAAAGAGCACGGGAGTACCTGTTGAAGATGAACCCCAAGAAGTGCATTTTTGGTGTTTCATCAGGAAAGCTACTTGGATTCATCTTAAGTAAGAGGGGTATCAAGATCGATCCCAACAAGGCGAAGGCCATAAGAGAAATGCCTCCTCCCAGGAATTTGAAAGAAGTTCAAGGACTGATCGGGAGGTTGTAATTTATTCGCCGGTTTGTCTCCCAGCACTCACAAAGATGTAGGCCGTTCTATGAGCTTACTAAGTCGGGAGTCAAGTTTATTTGGGATGACAAGTGTTAGGCAGCCTTTGACGGATTGAAGGATTATCTCTCAAATCCTCTTGTCCTGAGGCCGCAAGTTCCAGGCAAACCACTTGTTCGTTATATTTCTATTCTGGATGACTCAGTAGGTGCTATTCTTGCGCAAGTGGATGAAGAAGGAAAAGAAAGAGCAGCCTATTACTTGTCCAAGCTTCTCAACCCCTGTGAGCAGAGATACTCAGCCATAGAGAAGACTTGTGCTGCTTTAGTCTGGGAAGTTAAGAAACTTAAGCATTATTTCTTAGCTCACGAGGTTCACCTCATTACTCGTATGAATCCAATCAAGTTCCTTCTTGAAAAATCCGTCCTCACCGACCGATTAGCACGATGGCAAAGCTTCCTTTCTCAATTTGATATCATCTACACTCAGCAAAAAGTGATTAAAGGCTATGCCATAGCAGAACACCTCGCTCACCACCCTCTCCCCAGATTCGACCCTGTTCACTCAGAGTTTCCAGATGAGGAACTAATGTCCGTCAACCAGCCCGATTCGATGTGGATGTTACATTTTGATGGAGCTTTGAATTCAAAAGGGAAAGGGATTGGCATTATTCTTCTATCACCAGAGGGTATCACTATTCCACTCGCCTCTCAGCTTGCATTTCCAATTACAAATAATATAGCTGAGTACGAGGCTCTCCTGGCCGGACTAGAGGCCGCTCACCAATTCGGTGTTACCCAATTACGGATTATAGATGATAGTCAGCTTATTCTTTGCCAAGTGCTCACCAAGTGTCGCACGCTCAATCCTAAACTCAAACCCTATCAAAAACTAACTTCTGCTTATGCCAAGCTTTTCACCAAATTAATCTTTGTCCATGTTCCTCGCGATTAGAATATTCTAGCTGATGCTCTTGCTTCTCTTGCTTCTTCCTTGGTTTTCCTCCCCGAAAGAGATTTCCATTTCGTTATTGTTCATAAGCGTCTCACTCCAGCTGTTAAAGATCCAACGTTTCTTAGTATTAAGGAGGAGGTGCTCAAGAAGGTTAAGCAAGGAGGAATCATTGAGAATAAAGAGATCATGTTGATGGATTTAGAGGAAGAATTGGACGATGAGGAAAAGCCGTTGTATTATGAGATTGCTAAGTATTGCCAGGATCAATCCTATCCTGAGGAGGCCACGACCGAAGAGAAGAAAGCCATTAGAAAAGTTGCTCAGCGATACACTTTAGTTGGAGGTGTGCTCTATAGAAGAGGTCTCACCGGAGTTTTATTAAGGTGCCTGGATGATGATGAATCTTGGAAGGTTGTGGAAGAGGCGCATTCGGGAGTATCTGGTGGTCATGTGAATAGCTAGATGTTAGCTAAGAAAATCCTTAGGCTTGGCTTCTATTGGCCCACTCTAGAAGAGGATTGCTCCATCTATGTTCGAAGGTGTGTTAAGTGTCAACTGCATGCCGATAAAATTCATTCTCCTACTTCTTCACTCTATCCTATGTCCTCCCCATGGCCTTCCTCCATGTGGGCTTTCGATATCATTGGACCTCTTGGTGATGCGAACCTCCTCACGAAACCAAAATCGTTTATACTCACGGCCACAGAGTACTTCACCAAGTGGGCGGAAGCATACGCGGAGATAAAAGCATCAACTGTCTGCAAATTTATAATGAAGAACATCATTGCAAGATTCGGCATCCCGAGTACCATCGTCACCGACAATGGACCGCAATTAATCTCTCAGGAACTTCAAGACCTCTGCAACAGGTACAACATTGCATTGCATCATTCATCTTCTTATTATCCATAGGGCAATGGCCAAGCAGAGGCAACTAATAAAACTCTGATTAAAATTATCAAGAAAACGTGTGAGGCTAATAAATTTACGGATTGGCCAGAAAAATTGGTTGAAGCTCTTTGGGCCTATCGCACTTCCATTCGCACTTCTACTAGGCAAACCCCTTTCGCCTTTACTTATGGAATGGAGGCGGTAGTCCCTTATGAGATTCTTATCCTTTCTCTACGAGTACAATTGGACAATGAGCTCCCTATTGATGAGCGTCATGAATCCCTCCTTGCTCAATTGGAACTCCTAGATGAGAAGCGTTTTGCCACTGCCGAGCATGCGCGTGTTTACCAAAATAGGCTTTCACGTTTTTACCAAAAGAAAGTGATTGAGAGAAAATTCAAAGTTGGTGAGATTGTAATTAAAAGAATCTTTGTCAAACCGGGTGGACCTCGTTCAAAGCTCTAACCTAACTGGGAAGGGCCGTATGTAATAAAAGATGTTTACCCTGGCAATGCTTACATGCTAATTAACGCTGAAGGGGAAGAGCTGGCGCACCCCTGGAATGGACTTTATCTAAAGAAGTATTGCCCTTAAGTCTTCGAAAAGAAAAATTTTAAAAAAAAAAGGTTTGTAAAGAAAAAAAATTTTAAAAGAGAAAAGAAAAAAGAAAAAAATGATGAAAAATTACAGGCTGGCATAGTGCATAGGCCGCAAGCCCGAAAAATCAAGATCCTTAATTCATTCTTCAGTCTTGATGGTTTAACTTGGGGTCAATACCGACACACACTACACGCTTTATTCATAAAATCAAGCAGCCCAAAATTCGAGAAAAGTCAGACTCAAACTAAGAGTGTAAAAACTTAATCAATTTTCTTCTCTTCGGCTCACGAGAGGGAGTACGAGTCAAGGAATGCTAACCAAACTTGCCCGCCACCCTAGTAGGTGGAAGTCAGGGCCCAAAAGGGAACAAAATGGTTAAAGCCGAAGTACAATTAGGTCTTTATTTGTTTGCAAATAAAAAAAAGAAAACCAACAAAAGAAAAACATGTCAAGAGGGCAAAGTCCCCGCAGGGAAAACCCTAGTCGTAAGCATGCATAAATGAGGGAGAAAAGAGCAAAAAAATTCCCTAAGCCGAAGATCGAACTCCAACAGGCATTAGGGCAGGGAAGGAAAAGTTTTTCCATTCTCCGAAACCTCTCGTGAGCTTCCTCGACTTATTCTTCACTTCTCCCTCCATGGTAGGTTATAAGCTCAAAGGATGGCAAAGACATACTAAGAAGTATGGGCCACGAGAGAATATGAGTAAAATCATAAGTCAATAAGCACGTTGACCCTTTGTTAAGTCATTTAAGAAAGATTAATGAATTTAAGATGGTGATTGTGTAAGGCTCGAGACCCTATGTGCTATGCTCAGCCTCATAAAAAAAGAAAAGAAAAAGAAAAAGAAAAAGAAAAAGAAAAGAACGAAAAATATATATGATTTAATTAACGCCTTCATATGTAGGCGTCATTTACATAATTAACGACAGTGTCTACGTCATCATTTTTAAATAAAAAAAATAAATAAAAAAATAGTTTTTCAAGTCACGCCCACTTAGGGGGCGTCACTTAATAAATTCACGGCTTTGTCAATGTCATCATTTAAAAAAAAAATAAACAAAACAAAATGATTTATTTTAATCAACGCCTATGTGCAAGGGCGTCAATTTTCAAAAATAAAAAAAAGAAGAAGAAGCAAAATGAAAAAGAACAAAAATTAAAGCCTGCTGCTTTCCATCTCATATGCTTGATTGCATTTTGTGTGGGCATCTTGTATTTTAAGTTGGCATCTGCTTGCTTGCATGCTACATTTTCTAATATATTTCTGTTATTCGCCTTTGTTAATTAGAGGTTTGGCCCGTTGACCCGTCAACAAGGTCGAAGAGGTGACAACCCCTTGCTTATTGAGCAAGGGGCCAAGCCGAATAGATGGATTAATCTGTTTGTTTAAGTGTGAACTATAGGGCAGGAACGAACGAGAACGAGGAAGGGCAAAAGGAAAGAAAGCGAAAGCAAAAGTAGGTACACAAGTGCTCAAGTCTCAGGTAACTCAACAAAAATCTCATGTATATATATATATATATATATATATATCAATGAATATCTGAGTACAAGTGTGAAGGTGGAGGAGTACAAGTCAGTCTCTCTCTCAACTCTCGCCTCCACCCTCCTCTCTCCTACTCTCTACCTCACCATCGTCGTCCCGATGAGGCACCCGTGGAGGGGGCATGGACCCCCGAGAAGTAGCTGGAGCTCGAGCCTGCTCCTCTACCTCGCTCCTCTGCCGAAGAGTGGAACCCGCCACAAAAGTAGAACTGGTAAACGCATACCCCGCAGCACGCGCCCGCTCCCGGCCTCGCTGGAGGCGCTCCTCTGTCGCCCGTAGACGCTCCTGTGTGACGGCTAGATGTGCTCTCAGCTCCGCGAGCTCCTACTCACGCGCTGCCTGCTCCTCCTTCTGCTCCTATTTCTCTTGAGATCACTCCGCCATGCGCTCCTCTCACTCTCGGGCACGCTCCCTATGCTCCATGTCGAGGGTGACCCTCAGCTCTGCCACATCCGGAGGTAGCTCCTCTCGCCGCCTCAAGGCCCTCTCGAGCTCCGCAACTCGCTGCTCGCTGATGGCCAGCTCCGTCCCGGCTAGTGCAGCCTGGGTAAGCGCCGCCTGTAGCTCTGTGGTCTGCAATCAGTTAAACAAATCATCAGTTCCACATTTAATTCAATAATTCATGAAATAAATAGCTGAAATAAATTGCTATATAACTTACCCGGGTAGCCATCGCGCGCTATCCTGCCTCGATGCAAGTAAGCGAGGCTCGGAGCTCCTCGGTCTGTAAAACACAAATCTTCATGAACACACATAATGAAATGTAATCAAGTGCATTTTGAATTTGAGTTTGAACTTACCTATGTGGCGAGGTCGCGCTCTGCCACCTCGGCCCGTGCCACCGCTCCAGCAAGCTGCTCTGCTAGTGCAGTCGTCTCTGCACTAGGCTCCTCCGGTCTCTCTCACTGCTGCTCCCTGCTGAGCATGCTGCATTCATTGTGATTGTCAGTGGCTAATCATTAGTAATTCCTGAATTCATTTGCATATAGATAATTAAACACTCGCCAGGGTCTGTAGGTTTGCCCGTGTGGCAGCCAACTGGGCCTCTAGGCTGTGGAGGTGAACCTGCATGTCCATCGCCGCTATGTCCTGTGCATCCTACATCCATCACACATATCAGTTGCATAATAAGCATATAACTTTACATAAAGGGAAAAAAGAAAGTGCGCGCATACGTACCCCTAGAACCCTCATCTAGGGTCGACCGACATAAACCTTCCAGTAGCGTCGGAGGTACTCAGAGCTGTCTGCCGCCTGGGAAGTGACTCGGGTCCCGCCGCGCTGCCAGTCAGCGTACTGGTCAGGGTACCGGACTCTCCAGTCGGTCGCCTTCGTGCAACCGCGGGTCTTCTTTCCTATCCCTCGGGGCTCTCCTACCTCGACCCACTCCTAGTGTAGGCCGAGGGTCCTCATCACCAGCCTAAGCCGTAGCGGCTCAATCTCGTTCAGGCAATGAACCCAAAGCTCATGCCCGAAGCGAGGTCGGCCCGCTACGACCCAGGGCTGGCCCTCGTCGGTCATGCCCTCGTAGGGTCTCCACACCACCTGCATTCACAAAAAAATGCATATCATCATATCTCATATCATTGCATACATATTTCATAAAAGAATTGCATCATATTTAGCATGCATACCAGTGAGGCAGGGTAGTCGCGGAACTCTCGTCGTAAAACTCGCAGCTCGTAGGCTAGTGGCGCTCCGGTCACTAGTGGCAGCCAGCGTCACGCCAGTGGGAAGGATCCCTCATCTCCAAGTCGGGGGTCGGCACACCCCATCGGTATGTATAGGTGACTCCACACCTGCATCCATCCATTGCATTAGTAAAGCATCCACATGCATTAAAAGAGAAAAAGAAAAGGAAAAAATGCTTACCTGAAGAAAAGGTGAGAAGCCACTAACAGTCGTCTCTCGACCTGTCCCCGTAGACAGGTCAGCCATCAAGTGCGCTAGCAGAGCGGTTCCCCACGCATATCTGTCGACGCTCTCCAAGTCCTCGAGGATCCCTAGGAATCGACAGTTGATGATGTCGCCCTTCGTCCCGAGCAATAGCCTTACGAGCATCAGGAAAAGGAATCTCCACAAATCTCGATCTGCTCCCTCTCTCTGAGTCGGGTCCTGGCAGTAGGCGGCCCAAGCACTCCCAATCAGCCTCTGCGAGAACTACTCTAGAGACTTCCTCGACCTCTGTCTATAATCACCCAACCCCATAGCAATGGTAAGGTCGGTGCGGAAGATGGTCCTACACTCGCTAGGTGTCCCTGCTATGGTCTCTAATCCTAGCAGCCTCTGTGCTAACTCACTATAGTTGGGTAGGGTGATCCCGCTCACAGCCTCTCCATCCACCCTCAGCCCGGTGATCCTAGCAACATCCTCTAGACTGGGAACCATGTGACCCCACGGCATAAAGAATGCCCAACTAGCCCTATCCCATCTCTCCCTAAGAACCTGGATCAATGGTAGGTCAGGTCTCATGGGCTCTATGCTAAGGAAGGGTCTAAACCCCATGGCATCTACCCTATCCCCCTGGAAATCTGGAAGTCCGTAGTAGGCATCTCGAACCTGGACCCAGGAGATCCGAGTCCTCATCAATCCCTGCCAACAAAAAAAGAATATTGTGATATAAGTTTTAAGTTTCATGGGTGTTCATTTGCTGTTTCAATTTATCCTCGGTCTGAATTGACGACCTATCCTCGGTCGTGACTTATCTAATTGACGCCCCTGTGGGGGGGCGTTATTTCATAAAATGTTGCTGGTGATTTTATGCCCATGTTTGGTTGTTATTTGTTTAAATGACATCCCTATGGGGGGCGCTGTTTTGAAGGGTATTTTCGATCCCAAAAATCATGATTGTGATAATTTTGAATTAACGCCCCGGTGGGGGGCATTGTTTTCTGGGTGTTTTAAAATAACAGTGCATGAAATTAAAAAAAAGAGATATATATCAAAAAAAATGAAAAGAAATGGCATGGAAAAATAATAGCATGATAATTTTAAAAATAACGACATGCTATAGGGCGTGGTTTCATGAATTAATCATTTCCAGAAAATAAAAACATGATGAATTGACGACCCAAGGTGGGTCGTTGTTTGAATTGACGGCATCACTGGGGGCATCATTTCATTGATTTACTGGTTTGGCATTCTCCCTTCACCGAGGGCTATGGAAATTTGATAAAAATGAAAAAAAATAAATTAAAAAAATTGGAGGGCTGTGGTAGGGGGACCTACCTTGCTCCATTCAGGTGCTAGAAATCCCCCACGGAGGGGCTGGCGTGGCTGCCGTGGTGGCCGGGGTGGACGTGGTTGACGGACATGGCGAGGTCGAGGGGCCGCCGCCGCCGCCGGTGCTTCATCCTTTTCTTTTTCTCCTTCCTCTTCTTCCTGCTCGTCGTCATCTTCCCCTTCATCCTCTTCTTCATCTTCTTCTTCTTCTTCACCGTCTCCTTCATCTCCATCTCCTTCTTCTCCGTGGGCTTCTTCTTCTCCACCGTGCTCCGCCGCCGGAGCATCTTTGGCCGCCGCGGGAGGGGCCTCCTCCACGGCGTGTTCATCATCGCCTAGGTCCACGACGTCGAGGGCGGTGACCCTCTGCCGTTTGTGAGCGCCGCCCGCCATGGGTTCGAGAGAGAGAGAAAATGGAAATAAGATGAAAGAAAAATGGGGGCTCGGTTAGGGTTTGGTTGCAGGAGAGGGAAAGTAGAGGAAGGAGAAGAGAAGAGGGAAATAGGGTTTAACGGTCGAAAAGAATTGACATCCTAATTACTGTCGTCACTCGTGTAATTGACGGTTTTGATCAAGGCGTGGTTTCATGATATGACGACATGGTTTCGGTCGTCATTTAACTATGCATGGGAACTCGTAACCGTCGTCAGGTGCATTAATAAGAATTTGATTGATGTGATTGAAAGTCATGATTGCGATTTAGAATTGATGTCACTATAGGAGGCGTTATTTTGTTAAGGAACGACGTTGGTCAAGGCGTTATTTGTAAAAATAATTGAAGGGGATATTTTGAAAAGAATTTAAAATTTTAAGCAATAAATGCCTTAAGTTGGGGCGCGGATTAATTAACGCCAGTTTGCGAGGGCGTTAATTATGGGTTTTATTTATTTTCAGGGAAATTGATTAATAGAGATTGACGACGTGTTGGCGGGTGCTGTTTATGGAAATGACGCCATGCTTGGAGGCGCTTCTCAGAATAGAAAACCCGAAGCGCCCAGTTTTATCAGACAGAATCACACTGAATTGGAAGACAAGATCATATAACATATTGTTTTGGCTCAACTAAGGAAAGATTCTTTTATTTCATCAAAGAAAATCATTGTTACATTCAATGAGCCATCATGGGCCTCAATTTCCTAAGTGCTATTACATAAGATTTGCATTTGTCTTCTTCCTCTTCAACATGTTGCTTGGACCTATGAAGTAGTCCAACCTTCCATTGAGCCATGCTTGTCTTGACTTCTTCTTGATCCCCACTTGAGCCTAGTTCCCTTCTCTTGAGTGGTGGAAGGTGAGAAGCTTCTTCGAAAGTGTGTCTAGGTAGACCAAGTTGTGGGAGACACCGGTGAGCGTTGTAGAGGATGAAGTCAATCCCGTCGATTAGTCGTAGCTCGATGCCGGATGAGAGTCTTGAGTGAAACTCTTGGGTCTTGACGAACCCCGGTGTGCAAGTGACGCCGTTCTTTGGCATGGTCTTGAAGTAGTTCCTCCAATCAACCCTCTTCTTAAGCTTTGGCACCCGATTTGTCACCCTCTCACATAAGCCTAGAGAATCCGTCATATACCGGAGAGGTCTCTTAGAAAAGATTTTTGAGGCCGATTGGGTTTCTTGGCATGGATCAAACTTTAAGTGGAGGTCCACCCAACAAGAGAGAAGTAGCATTGACCCATAGAGAGGCCGTCCCAAGGAGGCCGAGGTGAGTCCATTGTATAGGTTGGCTAGCACCGCCGGACCTATCCTTTTCCCCTCCCAACTGCTAGCTATGGCACTCAAGTGGCATTCCTCTAGGTGGTCTTCCATTGAAGGGAAGAGTATAGCTCCTACCATGCATATTGCAAAGCCTTTCATTACTTCTCCAACAAATCCTCATCCTCTTGGGCTTTATCCATATTCTTGTATACCCATGAGGCTAGCTTTAAAAGGTTGATTCCTTTATGGGCTTTGATTTGGTTCATTAGATTTGGGCTTGGTATGAGGCTAGTAAGCATGTCATGGGCATTTATTGGTTTAATCATACTAGCCATCTTTGACTCTTCTCCTTGCTTCACCTTTCTTAACCCAAAGAGCATCTCTACTTCTTCTAGGAGAATAGTGGCTTCAAAGGTAGGAAAAAGGAAAGTATGAGTGTTTGGATGCCATAGTTCTATAAGTGCTCCTATGGAGGCCTAATCTAGGTGGATATCATCATTATGGGTAGTAGGGATTACAAGGCCAAGTAGGTGCCATCTACTAAGAAAAGACCTCATATCTAAAGAGAGTTTAGAGAGGAGTAAGGGGAGCCACTTGATCTTCAAGAACCTCCTTGGACCCGGTATATTTGGATGGTCCTAAAAAGAAATAAAAAAGAGAAGAAGAGAAGAGAATGCAATCAGAATTTTAAAGAGAAAAGGAAAAATGAAATAAAAAGCTTTAAAATAAAATCGAACTTACTTGGCCCTTGGCTATCCTCACGCTAATGTGGCTAACAACTTCAGAGATACTAAAAAATCCCATCCTAGGCTTCTTAGAAGGTCTCTGCATCATCATCATCTTGTCGATCTCTTCTTTCGATTTGAAGAAATACCTGCGGTTTCCCTGTTTATTGTTCTTCGGTTCTGCTGTTTGTTTGGCCGATGCAATGTTCAGTCAGTCGATAGGTGTAGCAGACGGACGCATCACCTTTTATAAGGATTTGGAGCTTTGGCTAACCGTTAGAACAATCACAGTTTGAGTTTGAGGAGGATCACTCGCTGGAGTTTTGTTTCCGATCAGGGAACGGAATGCCGGTGTTTTTAGTTAATTGACGACCTATACCTTGGCATCATTTCATTAATTAGTGACATTATTCGTGTCGTCATTTATTTAACGCCTCTTGTACGGGCGTCATTTTTCAGTCCGATTCTAAGTCTAATTGTGATTGTAATTAACGCCCTCTTGGCTGTCGTCATTTATCATTCTAACGTCTCTATGCAGAGTCGTCATTTCTTGAGCTTACACTTTTGAATTGCTTTACAGCATTATGATTATTCATGAACTTAAGTGCTATTATATCTTTATGAAGTTGATTGTATTATGATCATATTTTGAGCTTTACTGAGCTTTTGATGAGCTAATAATTTTTGGAGCACAGAGAAGCACATGTTATGCAAGTCTTGAAATGGTTGGGCTCTTTCCGTTGATAACATCATTCCATCCTTTGTATTTTCTCCTGTAAAGCATTTTTACTATATGGTATTCTACTCTATTATACCATATCAAGGACCTTGTGATTCTGATGAACCTGGAATTTGAGTTCCCCTTCATCAAAAATAGTGATAATTCAAGGGGAGTCTTGATCGCACAGATAGGTCGTTGGGTCATTTAAGGTTTGGGACGACGGTTCCACTTTCTGAGTTGATGCGTGGATAAACGGGTTTCGGCTTAGTGTCAGCTTAGAAATCTGGACTCCTGACCAAGTCTAGATGGTTTAACAATGTTATCCTTGATTATTTTCTATTTTAGTTTGTTTTATTTTTTTTTCTTTTAGCCCAGCATGCATCATGTAGGACTTTGAGCTTTCATGATGAAAATCCTCATATTATGCCAATAATGAAGGCTGCTTGCTCGTATTTTGAGTTGACATGAGATATTCCATTCCAAAATCAAGTACTATGTTCTCCTTGAAGCCGCTCAGGCTAGTTCCTTGAAAGCATTCATTCGCTGGGTCTTTTTCATTTTATTTTCCTACAAACCCACCTTGGTTGTAGCACGTCCACATTGGCTGGTAACCGCTCTCCAATGGTATCTTTCCTTCCGTGCCCTCGCGCATAATTTTTTTATTAAGTTTAGTCCTTCATCCAGCTGATCATTGCTTTCTCGTAATCATCTGAAGTTATTTTATTCAGAATCCTGGAAAGATTTCCAACACTTAGTGTCGGAGGCGTGTCCTATCACACCTTGGCATCTGCTTATCAGTTTGTTCCTACTTCACTCCGCTTGTTGCACTTTCGCTTCATTCCATCTCACTCCCTTGTAAAGCAGACGCCAAGACGGGGCAGCTATAGACACGCCAAAATCGATGCTATGTTGAGAAAATCTCATGTCACCATGTGACGCCCCAATGCGGACTTCAATATTGGCTTAATATGAAATTTTTCTAATCATTTGGTAGTTTTTCCATGATAATTCTAATTTTCATAACAATTGTAATTAACGCTTGGAGGAAGGGTGTCATTTAACTGACGACCTGATGGGGGTCGTGATTTCACAAATAAACGACTGTTCAAACATGCATTGTTTCCTAGATTTTACGAATCTAAAAGAAAATAAAACTCAAAGAATTGATGCCCGCCTGGGGGGCGTTTATTATTTAACGCCCATTTAAACAGGCGTCATTTGTCAATTTTAAATTAGGAAAGTCCTTTATTGCCATAAATAAATCCAGGAATTAACGACTGTGTGGATGTCGTCATTTCAATTAATGCCCCTCTTCAGGTCATCATTTTCACTTCCGTCTCCGTTTCGCCTGCTACCTTCCAGTAGTGATCCTTTCCCCATTTTACACCTTGTGTTTGATTAGGAAGAGGGATTCTTGCTGGAGGATTGATTGTCTTGTTTTAATCCTATTGATGCAAGGATTTTTGGGCCTATAAATACCCCTTGAATCCCTCACGCGTGAGGGAACAAGAGGGCTGAACAACAACAGAATGAGAGAACAGGAAGAAGAATAAGAGAGTTTTTGCCTGTGGAATAGAGAGAGAGGAGGGTTTTATTTTTTGCAGGTTCTTCATCAAGTGGTCTTCTTCCACGAACGATCCTTCCTCCCGGTGGTGATCTTCCTCCAAGCGTTCATCCTCCCACGGCGGCGTTTCTTCATCCGCTACAACCGTTGCTTGCTTCCTCCCTCCACTGTTGCACGCACAGCAGCAGGGAGTTTCCCTCTTTAGTCTTTTTTTTAGTTTGTTAGTTATTAGCATATCATCCTACACCTCCTTCTTCTAGCTATCTTGCTAGAGAAAGTCACAATCTTTGCATCACTTGTTTACTTTGCATAGCATTGCATTCACATAATCCCATACCTTGTTACTCCTTCTTAAGGGCTTTAAACCAAAACACAAAAGGTGTGTTCATGCCCAATTTGATTGATTCTATATTTCTAGAGCATTGATACTACACATTTGGCTAATCCACATCTTTGTTTATTTTGTGTGTTTTTTTCTTGCAAGGGTAATCAAGCTATAAACCCCCTTCATCGGCCGGCCGGTAGAAGGAGGAAGGAAGAACTTGCAATCTCACCCGCTTCATACAGGTACATGCGATCATCTTTGTATTTTTGAGGTAACCCCTCTGGCGATCACCCTCCATCGAGCATCTCATGCTCATCTCTTTTCCATCATGTCCCTCATATTTTAGCACATTTCTCCCCATTTCCATTTTAAATCTTTTTTCTCTCTTTAAAATATCTATGTGACACGTTCACACCCCCCGGGGGACATCTGAAGCAGGACAAACAACATTCCCCACCTCGGGGGCACATAAGCAAAGAACAAGAATTACACCCCACCTCGGGGCACATGGAGAGGAATACACCCCACCCTGGGGAACTAGAAGTAGAATACATCCCGACCTGGGGGCATGAAAGCGAAAGCCACACCCTGACCTAGGGGCATAAAGAGCAAGAGAATACATCCTGGCTTAGGGGCTTTTTGAAGAAGAAACACACCCTGCCATGGGCACACAGAAGCAAAGAGGCATACCCTCCCGGCCTAGGGGGAAGATGAAGAAAAGCCATAACCCGCCTAGGGGCACTTTAAGAGAAATACACCCCAGTATGGGGGCATTAATGAGAGAAGAAGAGAAGAAAAGAAGGAAAAGAGACATGAGGCAGGCGTGGTCTTCGAACCCACCTCTTTACATAAAAGAAGAAGAAAAGGAAAAAGGAATAGTCACGAGGCAGGCGCGGTCTTCGAACCCACCTCTTTACATAAAAGAAGAGCGGAAAAGGAATGAACAATCATCAGGCGGACGTGGTCCTTCCACTCGCCCCTCCACATAAAAGAAGAAGAGAAGAAAGGAGAGTGAGCCTCGAGGAAGACATGGTCTTTCACCCTGCGGCCTTTGGCCACCCAACAAAATCAAGAGCCCCTTTCACTTTGGTCCGGATCCTTCCCCGGCTAGAGAATAAAAGAATAAACCTTTCACTTTGGTTCAGATCCTTCCCTGGCCAGAGAATCAAAGAATAAACCTTTAACTTTGGTTCGGATCCTTCCCCAGCCAGAGAATCAAAGAAGAGACCCTTTCACTTTGGTTCAGATCCTTTCCCAGCTAGAGAATTAAGAATAAACCTTCCACTTTGGTTCAGATCCTTTCCCGACCAGAGAATTAAAGAATCAACCCTTCACTTTGGTCCGGATCCTTCCCCGGTCAGAGAATAAAAGAATAAACCTTTCACTTTGGTTTGGATACTTCCCCGGCCAGAGAATCAAAGAATAAACCTTTCACTTTGGTTCAGACCATTCCCCGGCCAGAGAATCAAAGAAGAGACCCTTTCACTTTGGTTCGGATCCTTTCCCGGCCAGATAATTAAGATTAAACCTTCTACTTTGGTTCGGATGCTTCTCTGGCCAGAGAATTAAAAAAGAGACCTTCCACTTTGGTTCAGATCCTTCCCTAGCCAGAGAACAAAAGAATCAACCCTTCCACTTTGGTCTAGATCCTTCCCCAGCCAGAGACTTAAGAATAAACCGTCCACTTTGGTTCGGATCCTTCCCCAGCTAGAGAATTAAGAATAAACCTTTCACTCTGGTTCGGATCCTCTCCCGACCAGAGAATTAAAGAATCAACCCTTCACTTTGGTTCAGATCCTTTCCCGACTAGAGAATTAAAGAATCAACCCTTCACTTTGGTCCGAATCCTTCCCCGACCAAAGAATCAAAGAATAAACCTTTCACTTTGGTTCGGATCCTTCCCTGGATAGAGAATCAATGAATAAACCTTTCACTGTGGTTCGGATACTTCCCCGGCCAGAGAATCAAAGAAGAGACCCTTTCACTTTGGTTTGGATCCTTTCCCTGCCAGAGAATTAAGAATAAACCTTCCACTTTGGTTCAGATCCTTCTCCGGCCAGAGAATTAAAAAAGAGACCTTCCACTTTGGTTCGGATCCTTCCCCGGCCAGAGAACAAAAGAATCAACCCTTCCACTTTGGTCCGGATCCTTCCCTGGCCAGAGAATTAAGAATAAACCTTCCACTTTGGTTCGGATCCTTCCCCGGCCAGAGAACAAAAGAATCAACCCTTCACTTTGGTCCGGATCCTCCCCCGGCCAGAGAATTAAAAAAGAGACCTTCCACTTTGGTTCGGATGCTTCCCCGGCCAGAGAACAAAAGAACAGACCTCTCACTTTGGTTCGGACCCTTCCCCCGACCAGAGCACAAAAATGGAGACCCTTCTTTTCGGCCCTCGTAGCCCGCTTTCCTAACTTCGGCCCTCGTAGCCCGCTTTCCTAACTTCGGCTCTTGTAGCCCGCATTCCTAACTTCAGCTCTTAAGACCCGCTCCCCATAACTTCGGCTATTGTAGCCTGCTCCCCAGAATTTGACTCTCACATCCCGCTACCTGACGCCCTTCGGCTCAGCCATTTCGGCCACGGCCCACTATCAGGATTAATCCATCCATCCCACCGCGCTCTCCAATATCTTTCGACTTTATAGCCCGCTTCCAACATCCCCCGGCTTATTAGCATGCTCCCGATATCTCTTGGCTTTTCAGCTTACTTGTCAATATCCCTTTGGCCTTTGTAGCCTGCTTCCCATTTTCAGCTTTCGCAGCCCGCTTTCCGGATTTCGGTCTTCACGACCCGCTTCCCATAACGCTAGCTCTCGTAGCCTGCTCCCCCAACTTTGGTTCTTGTAGCCTGCTTCCCAACTTTGGTTCTGGTAGTCTGCTTCCCAATACGTTTGGTTCATATAGCATGCTTCCCAGAATTTGGCCTTCACGGCCCGCTTCCCATAACTTTGGCTCTTGCAGTTCGCTTACCCAATTTCGGCTCTTGTAGTCTGCTTCCCGGCTTTGGCTCTTTGCAGCCCGCTTCTCATCTTCGTCTTATAGCCTGCTTCCCTAACATTTTGTCTTCTGTAGCCCACTTCCCTTTGGCCTTCGTGGCCTGCTTCCCAATTTTGGCTTTTGTAGCTAGCTTCCCAATTTTGGCTTTTGTAGCCAGCTTCCCGATTTGGGCTCTTGACAGCCCGCTTCCCAATTTTGGCTCTTAACCTGCCTCCCAACTTTGGCTCTTGCAGCCTGCTTCCCTTTGGCCTTCGTGGCCTGCTTCCCAATTTTGGCTCTCGTAGCCTGCTCCCCCAACCTTTGCCCTTTGCAGCTCGCTTCCAGCATCTCCCGGCTTCTACGACCTGCGCCCCTAATGCCCCTTAGCTTTTCTGGCCTACTTCCCAGCATCTTTTGGTCCTTATGGCCTGCTCCCCTAATGTCCCTTAGCTTCTATAGCCCGCTTCCCTAATATCCTTTCGGCCCTTTGTGGTCTGCTTCCCTAATACCTTTATTATCACTACGCTGATACGTAACAACTATATGTTCTTACGAAAAAAAAGAGAAAAAAGAAGAAGAAAGCAAAACAAAAGAGACAAAAAAATGCTTGGCTGCCCTGCTTGCATGTTTGCTTATAATATAGAATAATACACTTCCCTTGAATTTTCTAGGACCCTGTTTCCTTGCTAAATAATGCTGCCCCGATTCCGGATGCACGCGCGTCACGGCAAATGCTCGAAGGGAACCCAATTATCGCGGGGTGCACATGTCAAGGGGAATAGTCATGGCTAAATTTCTAAGCCCAACTCACAAAATAAACCTGAGGCAACACTCCCCCACTCCGCGCTTAATGTGTCCTATGGTCTTCAACCATGGGAATTGCCTGACTTTCTTCTTAGCACTCTACGGAGACTTGAATTCCCGCACTCGCGTGAAAGGTAATCGTGAGGAAAAAGTTGCCTACCCCCCACTTTAAAAAAAATGATGCAAAAAAAAAGATAGAAACGTGAATCTGAGTAGCCGGGAATCCCCATTGAGACACATGAGGAGACTCGCGTGAAATGGTGAAGCAAATTTCAATAAGGACGAAGCCTAATAGCCGGGAATCCCATTGAGACACACGAGGAAACTCGCGTCAAATGGTGGAATTTGCAATAGACTTATAATAAGGACGAAGCCTAGTAGCTAGGAATCGTCATCGAGACATATGAGGAGACTCACGCCGAACGGTGAAATCCGGTACCAAAATAAACAGCTGGGGGGCTGTGCAAAGCTACCAAAATCGAGAGCCCGAAATCTATGTGTAGATGCTAGAGTAACCCTCGAGTGTTGCTTAGAAAACCTACATATCCCAATGTTTAGGGCCTTTTGTTCACATGATTCACTCCTCCACTCCGTAAAGAGTTGTCTTGGGTGAAATGCGTGAATTTAAGCTATGCATGCAAGACATGTGATATCCTCTTGACGTGTGCACCACCTCTTATATGTGCCTTCTGGCCCGCACCGTGTCTGCGAATTATGGGCGACGCCCCTATCCCATCCCCTATAGAGGAAGCTGCCTTATTTATATTTATGTTATGCCTCCTGACGAATGCATGCATGCTTGAATAAAAAAATAAAAAAAAAATAAACTCAATTTTGGCTATTGCAGCCTGCCTTCCCCAATTTTGGCCCGTGGAGCCCAATCTTGGCCCCCATGGCCTACTTCCCGCCCTCGCGGCTTGTTAATCTCCCAACTTCGGCTCTTGCAGCCCGCTTCCCCAATTCCGACTCTTGTAGCCCACTTCCCAACCTCCGGCTCTCGTAGCCTGCTTTCCCAATTTTGGCTCTTGTAGCTCGCTTCCCAATTCTGACTCTCGTAGCCCGCTTCCCCAATTTTGGCTCTTGTAGCCTGCTTCCCAACTTCGGCTCTTTGCAGCCCGCTTCTCAACTTCGGCTTGTAGCATGCTTCCCTAACATTTTGCTCTTGTAGCCCACTTCCCTTTGGCCTTCGCAGCCTGCTTCCCAATTTTGACTCTTGTAGCATGCTTCTCAACTTCGGCTCGTCATAGCCTGCTCCCAAATTTTGGCTTTTTATAGCCAACTTCCCGATTGCGGCTCTCGTAGTCCGCTTCCTCAATTTGGGCTCCCATGACCTGCTACCCAATTTCGGCTTTTGTAGCCAGCTTCCTGATTGCGGCTCTCGTAGCCCGCTTCCCCGATTTCAACCTTCACGGCCTACTTTCGCAACACCGATTCTGGCCCTTGCGGTCCACTTTCCCAGGTTCAGATTTCACAGCCGGTGCTCCCAGCGCATTAAATAACATCAAATCCTTTCACTCTAGATCGGACCTTAGGTCCGGCTAAAGAACAAAAAGACTCTATACTCTAGATCGGACCTTCCGTCCGGCTAGAGAACAAAAAAACTCTTTCCACTCTAGATCGGACCCTCCGACCGACTAGAGAACAAAAAAATCCTTTCACTCTGGTTCGGACCTGTCGCCCGGCCAGAGAACAAAAAGATTCTTTCCTCTCTAGATCGGACCTTCCGTCTGGCTAGAGAACAAAATGATCCTTTCACTTTGGTTCGGACTTGTCATCCAGCCAGAGAACCGGAAGACCTTTTCACTCTAGATCGGACCCTCCGATCGGCTAGAGAATAAAAAAATTCCTTTCACTTTTGATTTGGACCTTCCGTCCAGATCATGGAATCAACAAACTCTTCTCTCTGTCCCTTCGGGTGACGAATACCCCCTTTTGATTTGAACCTTCCGTCCAGATCATGGAATCAACAAACTCTTCTCTCTATCCCTTCGGGTGACGAATACCCCCTTTTGACTTGGACCTTCCGTCCAGGTCATCGAATCAACAGACTTTTCTCTCCGTCCCTTCGGGCAACGAATATCCTTTTGATTTGGACCTGCCGTCTAAGTCATTGAGTTAACAAACTCTTCTCTCCGTCCCTTCGGGTGATGAATACTCCTTTAACTTGGACCTACCGTCTAGGTCATAGAATCAACAAACTCTTATCTCCGTCCCTTCGGGTAACCAATACCACTTTTTGATTTGGACCTTCTGTCTAGGTCATTGAATGAACAGACTCTTCTCCCCGTCCCTTCGGGTGATGAATATCCCTTTTGAATAAACAAACACTTCTCTCCGTCCCTTTAGGTGACGAATACCCCTTTTGATTTGGACCAGCCGTCCAGACCATTAAAAGAATAAAACCCTTCTCTCCGCCCTCGTGGCTCATCTTCCAATAGCTTCGACTCTCATAGCCCGCTTTTCGATAACTTCGACTTTCATAGCCTGCTTCCCGGGTGCTGGCCCACGTGGCATGGGTTCTTGACCTTAACTCGGTCCACGAACCCGTTCTCCTCATCGTGTTGGTGAATCTCTCAGTCAGTCTGCACCCGCAGGCCCCGCTCTTTCATCCCTCGCTTGCGCCGCCTACAGGTGGGGGGCATTTATGGACACTAAAAATTTCACACCCCATGTTTACGTGCAGGGGGATATAGAAGAGGAGAAAAGGGAAGAGAAGATGATAAGAAGAAAAGAAGAAAAGGACGCCCTCTCGATGCCCCCAATGGCACACTCTCTGTGCCTCCATCCGGCACACCCTAGGTGCCCCCAGCGGCACGCCCCACCAAGGTGCCTCACCCGGCACGCCCCTTCAAGGGCCTTCGACGGCACACCTCTTCCAGGCCCTCCAGCGGCACGTTGACTGAAGCCTTCAACGGCATGCTCCCCTCAGCCCTAGCGGCACAGCTTTCCGCCCATTCAGTGGTACACCCTAGCTTGTTCTTTATCCAGTGCAACCGGCAAAAAAAATCTAAAGCCCATCCCTTATGGCCTTTGGCGTACAACGGGGATATGCCAGGGGCTAGGTGAGGTGTCACCCACTGGTGAAGGCACGTGGGCAACCTTCTGCAGCCGAGGATGGGGGAGAGTCAACTCCCATTTAATGCCCATCGTCATCGAAACGTTCCCGCCATCAACGTTCTCGCCACCAAGGGTATAACACCCCTCTTCGATGCGAACAACACGGGGGGCGGGGGGGGGTACGCAGAGAAAGAAGAGGCCGCAGAGAAGCAGAGAGAAGAGAGAAGGGAAAGAAGGAGAGCCCGTTCGTCCAAGCTCGGCGAGTCCAGGGAGTTCCAGAGAGTAAGGAAAAGAGAGAGAGAGAGGAGTCGGGAGAGGCATCATGTAGCAAGAGGGAGTAGGAGAAGAGCAGGGAGCCGTCGCCCGTGCTCGACCCCAACTCTCTCCTCATTCCCCCCTTCTTCTTCCTCCATCATCCTGTTCTTCCTCTTCCCCCTTAGTTGTTTACCTGAAGTGTACTCTGCGTTGTTTGCCCGTGGCCAATCCCCCGGGCTATTTTGTTTGCCATGAATGAAAGATCTTCTTCCTTCTGGCTTTTGTTACCACCGTTAGTTCCCATTTTTATGGTGCGTTTGGTCGCTCACTTCCCCTTCTACTTCGATTCGGCTACCTGCTAGGCTACTCGTTTGCCAGGGCATTATGGGGTCTGCTCAGTTTCATGGGTAGTGTTCCTGACCCAATGGCGTGAGGCAGGTTGCTCTCCTATGGTTTCTTTGCAGTAACGCCAACCCCCTGAAGTTTCCCCCATTCCTTGGGCCATACCTACCTCTTCTCTTGAGTAGTATACTCCCATGGTTACTATTCGATATCCTGAACCCCTCTATTATCTAGAGTGTTTCCCGTTCCACCCAAGCTGGTCTTTGATCAGCACACCCCCTGAGCCTTCCTGCCCGGCACACTGGCCATCTTCCTCTTACTCAATGCACTCCCAGCCTATCTTAACCGTGTTCCCCACTTGTTGATTTCCCCAGGTTTTTCAAAGTTTCATCAAAGGTGTCGTTTCCTCGGCACACACCTCAAATTGTTGGGTCATGCCACTCCTTGTGGGCGTGTTTCCCTTTTACTCCCTTATCGTCCGGGTCAAGGGGAGATGCTGCCAAATTTTTGTCAGAAATAAAAATATGTTAAAAGACAAAAGGAAGCAACAAACAAATGAAATAAGCAAAAATAAAACATTCTAATAAAGACAAAGGAACCATTCAAGACTCAAAGAACTGAACTATTGAACATGGCCTTGGACCTAATCACATAACAGCAAATTGGAAGCTTGCCGTTTGAGGCCCTTCATCTGAATTTCATGAACAAGAGGACTCCCCCCCCTCACAGATGTTACTCCACTTATGCTTTTACCCCAAGTACATTGACCACTCTACCTTCATCCCGGCCGGCACACTCTCACATTTCCCTAAACGGTACAGCCCTGCCAATTTCCCCCCCGGCACATTCGTGCCTTCCTCTCCTCCTCTCTCTGGCACAGTCTTGGCCACCCCTTTGCCCAGTGCAGCCTTATCCCCTCACCCGGTGCACCCTTATCTTTCTCTCATCCGGCACACTTCAAACCTGCTCAAACTTCACCGTCCTCCAACGGTACACCATCCGCCAGCCCTGCCCAACATACTCTTAGACCTTGCCCGGCACACCCAACCTATCCCAGCCCGGAACACCCTGGCAGTCTCCAACGGCGCACCCCCGCCTGCCTGGCCGGCACACTCCTAGCCTGCCCTACCGGCGCACTCTTGGATTGCCCCTTTGCCCGGTACACCACTCGCCCGCCTTGCCCGGCACGCTTGCCAAGCCGCCCTCACCGGCACGCCCGCCAGCGTCCCTTGTCCGACACACTTCCCAGCCTGCTCCGCCGGCACACCTTCTAACCTTCCTCTCCAGGTATACCCGAAATGCAATAATACAATAAAAAGGGAAACATAATAATAAAAAATGATAATAATAGCAATGAAATGAATAATAATAATAATAACAAGGAATACCACGCATATGCAATAAAACAAGAGTCAATCAACATAAAAAAATGTAAATAAATGAATAAATAATGATAATAATAGTATTGATAACAAGCTCAATATATATATATATAATAAATAAACAAATAATGATAAGAATAAATAAATAATAATAATAACAAACCCACCAAAAAATATATAAATAAAAAATAATTATGATAAAAATTCAAATAATAATAAAACGATGAGATCTGTTCCGCAGCCCCGTTTCTCCTTAAGACCCGGTGTAAAGGGAATATTAACGTCGCCCCTCCAAGTCGGGTTCGAACCTTGGGAACCATCCCGATATGGCCGTAATCCGACATTGCTGTGGGCCGATAATTCGTCAAATCGGACTCGTTCCCATTGAGATTCGTTTCCGCTCTTTCATTAAAATCGCCGTAAACTCAGGCATACATTTGTACGGGTCTCCTCAAGACCCGGTGTAAAGGGAATATTAACGTCGCCCCTTCAAGTCGGGTTTGGACCTTGGGAACCATCCCGATATGGCCGTAATCCGACGTTACTCTGGGCCGATAATTTGTCAAACCGGACTCATTCCCATTGGGATTCATTTTCGCTCTTTCATTAAAATCACCATAAACTCAGGCATACATCTGTACGCGTCTCCTCAAGACCCGGTGTAAAGAGAATATTGACGTCGCCCCTCCAAGTCGGGTTCGGAACTTGGGAACCATCCCGATATGGCCATAATCTGGCGTTGCTCTAGGCCGATAATTCGTTAAACTGGACTCGTTCCCATTGGGATTCGTTTCTACTCTTTCATTAAAATCACCGTAAACTCAGGCATACAATTGTACGGGTTTATTTTCGATTACGTCGTGCTTTCAATACGGATCTTTGTCTGAACATAAAGTGGTCCATGAATGACCAACAAAATCTGAATGGAACGAGACGGCTCTTGTCTTCCTTGAACCCTACGTGTGAGAATATCAATAAGACCTTCGTGAGTCACGTTTGGACCTCGGGTTCGCCTCAACCATGGTCATTGCCTGACCCACATCCTAGGCCTATAGCCAGCTATCTCTGTACACGTCTTTGTTTTGGAATCTAGTCTCGGGACACTGTCCCGCTGCCCTTCGGCACCGAAAATATTAACGATGCCCACGCAAGTCTCGTTTGGACTGCAAGAGGTGCCTCCGGAATGATCCTGACTCGATCTCTCACCGGGCCAATAAAATCGCTAATTTCTGACCACTCTAATCGGGATTCAACCGAATGTCTCCTATCCCTTTGAACAATAAATTTGCCGTACCCCGGCATACATATGCTCCGATTTTCCCCGTGACGATCATGATTTTCTGAAGCCGGACGCTCGTCCGAATATCAAAATGGTCCCCTGAGTGACCGGCATATTTTGAATGCTTGCTTCCCTAGACATCGGGCTTTCCGACTGATTCGAGACCGCTATCAGCTTGTTTCTCTCGATATAGTTTCCTGGCCATGATTCCCGGCGATTAATCAAGGGTGTTCCCCTCTCCGAGGGGATGTAAATGACGCTGTGACCTTTATGGCGCGGCGGGTTTCGGTCCCGACACGAACTACACGATCGTCTTATTAGTCAGATTGAGCGCACCATGGGCTTCCTTGAAGCCCGAATAAATCGTCACTTTGTGACTGGCACGCCCCCGCACTAAACAATTGAATTAACCCGATCAAATAAGCGAAGAACATAATTAGCAAATTTTAGTGCGTCCACAGCTGATTAACAGCGTGTTGCCGTGATATGCGATGATCTTGACCCGAGTCTTATGACTCAAGGATCGTTGCGTCAGCAGGTCTAGTTGGTTGTCCTGAGTCTGGTGGCAGTTCTATGTGTTGTCTTGTACTTCATGGTACATGCGACAGGTGTGTGCTTACCTTGTCTGTACTTCGCTATTTTGAGTCTATGTGTCTACTGAGCCTCTACTGGTCATAGCCTGAAGACACTTTCGTGTGTCGGCCCACCTGGGAGTGGAAGCGAGGCGAGTTCCCGGTTGAGAGAGTTTGTAGGTTGGTTGCCGCGGGCCACTTTGTCTAGCCGTTAGAGTCTGACAGGAGGGGAAAAGTAGCTAGAGGCCTGGCTCAAGACATTGAGCTTGTGTGTGCGCACGTGGTCAGGGGTGTTTGGACCAGCACCAATGGGTGTGACCCTGACTAGTCACTCGTTACTATAGTTACTTGGTTTCTTGTTCAGTGTCTCAGTTACCACGTTTGAGGCGAGTGGGAGACGCTTGAGGCGTCGTATAAGATGTCAGTGGATGCATCTGGGTTTTGTTCTAGCGAGGAGGTGCTTCTGTCACATGACATGGGATTTGGGATTCGGGATTCAGAATTCGGGATTCATGATGATGATGCATGGCTTGCGTGGTTCTCGTGCAACGTGAGCTCTAGACGTGTGGTTCATCTTGAGATACTCGTGGGTTGGGTTACGCCTGGGGTGACATAATTCCTCGAGTAGTTTTGGTGTCTTTTTGACACCAAGGTCTAGGGTGCTGGTAGAGATTTACCGTGGTTCTACCCATGGACGGTGTAGGTGATAGGGTGCTAGGCCCAGATACAGAGGGGGTGAATGTATCCCTCTACCAATAATGCCCAAATTAAAACATGGATGCTAGACACAGTCCCAGAATAAAACTAATTCAATTGAACTCATGAACAAACACATGGAGCGCACCTAAGCAATCATCTAGCGGAAGCAAAGCAAGGCAATCAAACCACTGCACAGATAATTTTTTAGGTGGTTCGGTCCACAGACCTACGTCCACCCCTCACTCCCAACCGGAGTGAGGCTTCCACTAGCTCAAGCTAGAAACTGCAGACTCAGTCTGCAACAGGTGGCGCCAAATAGCTTGACCAGGGGAACAACCTCCCCTCTTCCTCCAGACCGGAGGGACACCCCAAGTGACTCCCAGCCACTTGGAACCAGAGACTAGGTCTCTCTTCCTCCAGACCAGGAGGTAACCCACCGGTGACTCCCCGTCACTTGTAAACCAGAGGTCACAGACCTCTCTTCCTCCAGACCAGGAGGGAACCACTGATGACACACAGTCACCAGCGAACTGGAGATCAGATCTCCCTTCCCCTAAGTCCACAGGAGGAACCCGACCTCACTACTGAGTATCGGAAGAACAAAAGTAATCAGAGTAACAAAAGGAAAAACAAGAAATGAAAATAACACAGCAAACAGAAAGCTGGAAGCTCAAATGCACAATGTGGCTCTCAACGGAGTTGACTGGCCTGGATCTGATCCACGGTCCAGTAAGAACTTCTTCTGCTACTTCTCTTCTTCTTCTTCTCAACTCACGCTCTCTCTTTCTCTTGTCTGCTCTCCTTTTCTCTCTCACTGTCTTTCTCTTTCTCGATCTCTCTTCTGCTCTCACTATTCTTCTGCTCAGGCTCACTCTTCTTCTTTCTTCTTCTTCTTCTTCTACTCTCTGCTGCTCTCTTCTTCTATCACTCTCTACTGCTCTCTTTTTCTTATTGCTGGATCGTGCAGACACTCTTTCTTTTATCAGCACTCGATCAGTCTTCTTCTGATGAAGAAGTCTTCTATATATAGCAGCAGCTCAGGGCGTGTGTCTTCCACATCTCCCGCCCAATTGACTCTGCCACGTGTTAGCATCTCAGCTCCTTGGATCACGTGCTAGGTGCCAACCTCGGATCACGTGCCCAGACACTTGCAGGATTAAAGAAGAGTTCAGTCGATCAACAAAGCACAGGCTGTACAGACTTGGCATGCAGGCTACCAGACGCAATGTTTAGACTTTGCGTATAGCTGCTGGACGCTGTATAGACTTTGCTGTGCAAGCTGCCAAATGCAATGTAGAGACATTGCATGCAGGCTGCCACGATGTGTAGACATTGCAGTGCTGCTGTGGGACGTTGTATAGACTTTGCCTGCAAGATGCTAGACGCTGTATGGACATGCTGTGCAGGCTGTGGGGGGAAAGCGTAGACTCTGTTGTGTTGCTGTGGGGGATGCGTAGACTCTACGTAAAGGTAATGCATGAACAAGTGATGCAGTGTACAGACTTGATGAAAGCAATGCATGCACAATGATGCAATGTTTAGACTTTGCTGAAGGCTGCCAGTCGATGTATGGACTTGGCTGAAGGTAACGCTGAAGCAATGTTCAGACTTTATGTATGCAATGCAGTGGTGTGTACACACTTTGTGAATGCGAAGCTATAGCATGTATAGACTTCACATATGCAATGCAGAGGCATGTACACACTTTGTGAATGCGAAGCTATATCATGTATAGACTTCACATATGCAATGCAGAGGCATGTACAGGCTTTGATTTCATGCATGAGAAAACAATGTTCAGATTTGCTATAATGCATGCATGATAAAGGAGCAAACGGATGTATAGACTTTAAGTAAAGATGCATGAGTAATGTATAGACTATGCATATGCACACTAGCGAGTGTATAGACTTAGCTACGGCATCAAAGTATGCACAACGTAAATGACGCCTTCTTCCTAGGCGTTTGATTCAAAAGTTACGCCACTTTTGGTGGGCGTCAAATTCCAGACACAGTGGAATGTATAGACTTCCTTCGGCACAATGCAACATAACGATGTACAGACTTTGGCTTGAACAATGCACAATGCACATACGGATGTACAGACTTGAACGTAGGTAAAGATACCAATGTTCAGACTTGTGCAATGTATGGACTTAGTGTGTGCGAGCATTACTGCAGGCAGTGTACAGACTTGATGATGTGCAATGCATGAACAGCCGATGCAGTGTGCAGACTTGATCTCTTGCAATGCAGCAATGTATAGACATTACTATGCGTGCATGCTACGATGTGTAGACTTGATGAAATGCAAGGCAACGTAGACACTGGCTGTAGAGACTTGGATATGTATGCAGGGCGAGGCAAGGCATACTATGTACAGACTTGAAACACAAAGAAGCACAGGGAGTGTACATACTTAGTCTTACGGCAACGGGCTGTACAGACTTGGTCGAGGCGATGCATAAGACGCTGCCAGACTTTGTACAGACTTGCTAAGACGATGCATGAGATGCTGCCAGACTATACAGACTTTGAGTGAGACGATGCATGAGACGGTGAACAATGTATAGACATTAACATAGGTAAAGTAGACATTGAATTGACTTTGCGAACACACAGCAGTGTATAGACTTGGACGCTCGCTATGCCTGCGATGTACAGACTTAGTGTTGCGACACTAGGCCAATGTACAGACTTAGACCACCTACAAACTATGCAATGTACACACTTCTAATGCCTGCAGTCTATGCAATGTATAGGCTTGGAGGACTTGCATGCTGTGCAATGTGTAGACTTGAGGTCTTGCATGCAATGCAGTGTGTAGACTTTGAAGTGCTTGCAACTGTGCAATGTGCAGACTTTGAAGTCTCGCATGCAATGCAGTGTGTGGACTTGTCATGCCTACACAAGGCGATGTACATACTTGCTGCGTGATGCTAATGTGCAGACTATGTAAATGCATGTAGTGTATAGACTACACTTATCTGGGGAGTCGACCCATCTAGAAAGGGGGTCAACCCACTTTTGTCCAGACTATGTTGAGTGTGATGATGCATGGATGTTTAGCCTGTACTGACTTCCACAAGCAGAGTAAAGCATCTGATGTATATGTATATGTATATAAATGCTTTATGCAGCAGATAACATGACTGAACATCAAATGCAATGCTTTAGATCTGATAAACTGATTGAACAGCAATGCAATGCTTTATGCTCTGATAAACTGACTGAACATCGGAATGACTAAAATGACTGAATATCACATGGTGACTTACAGTGCTTAACTCACATCAAAACCAATCATCAAAACCACAGGGGCACAACAATCTTCCCCTTTTTGATGATGGCAACACTGTCCACACAGTGAGTCATTCTGATGATGTGAGTCATTCTGATGACTCAAACTATTCTCCCCCTTTGACTTCATCAAAAAGAAAATAGTTTGAGAAGTTAAAGCATATTTATGACTCAGTCAATTTAGGCGGGAATCGAAGAGAGCATTAGCCCTTTCCTCTGTTGCTATAAAAGGAAGCCTTCTTCCACTGAAGAAGACGGATGAAGTGAATGAAAACAGAAGAAGAAACAGATGAACCATGGAGAGGTATGAATGCAGAGATGCAGATGCAACAAGAAATGTAATACCTCCCCCTAAATATATGAATGCAAGGTCACAATTGATATGAACATGATTCAATATGACAAGGAAGCTCCCCCTGAATAGATACCAATTGATATGCATCTGTTGCATTTCTCCCAATTGATTTGGTTGAGAGGGAGACCACAGTGGCATTCAAGGATAAGTTCAAGTCAATGAACCAAGGACAGTGAGCAGAAGAGTTTCAAATAATCAGATTTACAAATAAGCTCCAAACACAAGAAGTTCAGCCAGATTTTCAAGGAGATACCAATCTCATAAATCAATAACAGAATTTTTTAAAGTCTTCCATTATAAGGGCTTATGAATGAACTTTATTGAACAGCATGGTTTAAACATGATGTATGCAAAGTTTGTCAATAAAATTCTGGATTTATATCTAAAATCATAATTTAATAAAAGTAAACCAAGCCCTCATATTTATATCTTGATTAACCTCCCTTTCTCTTACACAATCAAATTTACTGACTTCTTTAGGAATTACATTCACTAGTATTGAGATCAAGCAATTATGAAGTCATGTGAATTTGTCTAGGGTTATAGCAATTTAGATTTTACATCAATATTCAAATATTGCAATTTGTTCAGCAAATTTTCATTCTACATATTTCCAGAGCACTCTAGTTCAGTGCACACCTTGTAACTAGAGGATATACGTTGATCAAACGCCAATATCCCTAAGCACTTAGTGTGACTAACAGTCATGCTTTATCAACAGAGTTAACATTTACACCTCATGACATACCTCATTTCATTTCTTTGATGAGTGAGATGTATTTCTCAGTATGCATGCCATTACTCTGCCAGATTTAACAATCATTTTTAAGCAGAGTTAACTATGGCACCTCATGACACAATCCTTTGGACATGGTTTCTCAGTGACCAAAGTCATTGCTCTGAGAATTATTTACCCTTTAGACATTTCAGAGAGCTCATTTGCTTCAAAACAATACTACTTTCATGTACTTAACTAAATAAAGCCATGTATTCAATAATGCAAATTTCAGAAGATTTTACAAGACACAGCATGAAACAGTTGGTTGAAGTTTATTAAAACACGATTCAGATATTTTTTAAGAGATTTAAAGTCAAACTTCAATGAATACATTAAACTTAAACCAGCTGAGTTATTTCAGACATTCATAAAATCGTATAATAGAAGATTCCTAATTCAAGTGTTTTCAGATTTATGAACGAGAGATGTCTCATTAAAATCTTCATGAATGACTGATAGAAGAGATTTTCAAGAATGAGTGTTTTTGAAGCCCAATGTTTTCTGATATGATCAAGGTTTGTCAATTAAAATCAATGAGGAAAAGGTTATGTACATCAAGCAAGACATCAGGAGGTCAGGCATGCTTCAGGATTTTCAAGATTAACATGCAATGAATTTTGACCTAAGTGTATGCATTTGACAATCTGTATGCTATGCATTGACTCCCCCTGACAATATGCATTCAATCACTCTTTTTGACATTTTTCAATGTAAGGAAATGCAATGCACTATATGTATGCAAGGACATGCAATGTTTGCCATGAAGACTGAACATATGACAATGTGACTCATGCTCATTCAGACTGCCCTACTAAGCAAAATGACCCATGGTACTAGGCGGAGCACTTGGTCTAAAAGACCACCTCACACATAGTAAGAACCTCCAGATAGATTTCCCTGCCTTTTGGTATCTTACTCTTTGATATACCATAGTGGTCATGCATGATAACTCAACATGGGCAGCATGTATGGATCAAATTTCAGCTTTTCAGATTTTTCAGAATGCAATTTGTTTTCAGAGATTATGCATATCAACAATTATCAAATAACTGCAATTGGCATATGTATGCATCAGATGCAGACAACCCTTTTAATCTCATATTTGCACAGAACACTCAGCAAGTGCATGATCAGAAAGTAATGCAAATGGCAGATGATGAATGAATATGCAAAATTAGATTTAACATGCTATGCAGTAAAACTAAAAATAGGAAGTGTAAGAAATTTATCTAAAAAGTTCAGGAAGGGGTTTTCATTCTTGAGTGCCTTGGATTAATCCCCTCTTTATTAATCAGCTTCCAAGGCACACCTGCAAGTTAGCAAAACTATTTTGCACAAATAGGCACCCAAGAAGTCTTGGGTCCTGACATGACAGTATCACTCCTAGCAGGTTTTCTCAGCACATTTTTAACTTGATGATCATCAAATTTCATCAGAGGATAACCATCCATCAAATGTCCAGATTTGCCATAATGATGGCAAGAAGCAGCAGATTTCTGATTTGATTTATGCACATTCTTATTAGCATGAATTCTATGTGCATATGCATGAAAATTTTTGTTAACAGAATTAAAATTTTGTTTACCAAAACTAGTCTTGCTTTGGTATCCTGCCAGCCAACAGGTTGCAGCCCTGTGACCTGGCTTTCCACAGTTATAGCATGAAAGTTTTACAAATTATTTTTCAGGGAATTTGACAGCATGGGAGTTAACAGAATTCTTCTGAATATGCCAACAGTCCTTGACTATATGGCTATTTTTCCCACATTCGAAACATGTAGAAATCTTTCTTCTAAATGCAAATTTATTCCAACCAAATTCATTTCTATTTGCAGAGAATTTAGCATGTTTGAAATTCTCATTCCTACCCTGAATATGCCAACAGTTTTTGACTGTATGGCCATGCTTTCTACAGTGAGAGCATTTGAGATAATTTCTTCTGAAGGAACCTGACCAGCATTCAGAGGCCTTGTGACCAGTTTTGTTGCAGTTAAAGCAAATGATGTGCTGGTTCTTTGAAATAGATTTGTTCTTATTAAAAATATGCTGGCTTGCAGGGAATTTAGCATGATATGAATGTGATATTTTCTTACCACTTGCAAACCAGCAGTGAGCAATTGTGTGTTCTAATTTGTCATAGTGAAAACATTCAATTTTCTTTTTCTGAGATGAAGAATTTTTCTCATGAAATTTTCTAGCATTCATTATGCTGGCACTCATATCATCTTTCTCCATCAACCTGCAGTCATGTATCAGATGACCAGGTTTATGACAATAGTGGCATGACATTTTCTTTTTGTGTGCATGTGTGTGTGTGTTTAAGTTATGTGTCACATGCACAGCATCAACATGAGTGTTTCTTTGCTTGCTCTTCACATGATCATTCCTTTTCACTTTTTCAGCTTGTTTCTGAAAGTCAGTTTCTTTCTGCATTTTCTGAATAGTGGGCTGTTTATCTTTTGAGGTGGTTGCTACATTTGATGAAGTGACAAACGATGTCATTAGCTTGTCTTTAAGAGCCTTTTTATTGACATTGTTGTAACCTAACCCTTCCTTCCTGACATTGATTTTTACACCTAGTAGCTTGTCTAGGTTTTCTTGCCCACTCACAAACTTAGACAAAGAGTTCCTCAAGTCTTGGATTTCATTTTCAAGAGAGGCAATGTGTAACTCATAACTTGCAGTCTCTTGTTCACTGCAATTGATAGCTTCATTCAAAACCTTGTTGGCTATTTTATATTCTTCGATCTCCTTTCTCAGATCTTCTACTTTTTAAGTTTCATTTGTAGAGATCATTTTCCCTTTCTCCAATGTAAGAAGTTATTCAGACATGGCACTGTTTAACAATTTTAAATTTTCAACTTCTTCTTTAATCTTGTTATTTTGAACCAATTCATTTATTAGAAGCTGATCTTCTGAATTAACTTCTTGCTTTCTTCTATTTTCAAATTCCTTCATTTATCTTTACTGTTTTTCATCCTTTTTCTGTAACTCCACGTTTACAGATTTTATGGCTTCAAATTTCTCAATCAATAAATCATTCTCTCGTTTAAGTTTCTCTAATTTTTCTTCATTTTCTTTGGAGAATTTTCTAAGGGAATCTTTTTCAGACTTTAGCTTGTCTAAATCTGAGTTCACACTTTCGAAATTTTTCATCAATTCTTTACTCTGAACAGAATCATGACAAGTTAGGCTAAGCTTCTTCTCAAGTTCAGAGATTTCTTTTACATGATCTTGATTCTCAATTTTCAGAAATAAAATTTGTTTCTTTAACATTTGAATATCAGACATACAAGCATCATGAACATTTTTTAGTTCAGCACAATTTTTACATGGAGAATTCAAACTGTCTGATCTACTATTCTTCTTTAAATGTTTGTATTGTTTTCTTAACTGATCATAAGATTCTTGCAATTCATCATAAGCAGCAATCCAATCATCTAATAAAAAGTTCTCGAAGGGATTTACCTCTTCATCATCTTCTTCTTCATTTTGGCTGCCACTTTGATTGCTTCTGTTAGCCATCATGCAGCTGTCCTCACTTCTCTTCTGAGCTCGCTTCAGCATATCTAGAATGTCTTTAGTAGAGCTGCAATTATGAAAGCAGGAATGTAAAGCCTTATCAGAAGCTACCTTCATTTGATTCATAGCTATCTGATTCTCTTCATACATTGATCTGTGACTGTCAGTCCATTTGGACTTTTTCTTTGGTAATTTATGAGGACCGTGTGAAATTAACTTCCACGGATCAGGATTAACTGATATAGCATAATTTTTCAGACTGACAAACCATACATTAAAATTGGAGCCGTTGAAAACTGGTGGATCACCCATGGAAACAGATCAGATTTAATGCAATAGGAATATTGATGCACCAAAAGCAAAATAGCACCTAAGACTGTAGGATCAGATCTGCAGGTCGCTGGACCTTCTATGCAGACACCTGCTCTGATACCAATTGATAGGGTGCTAGGCCCGGATACAGAGGGGGGTGAATGTATCCCTCTACCAATAATGCCCAAATTAAAACCTGGATGCTAGACACAGTCCCAGAATAAAACTAATTCAATTGAACTCATGAACAAACACATGGAGCGCGCCTAAGCAATCATCTAGCGGAAGCAAAGCAAGGCAATCAAACCACTACATAGATAATTTTTTAGGTGGTTCGGTCCACAGACCTACGTCCACCCCTCACTCTCAACCGGAGTGAGGCTTCCACTAGCTCAAGCTAGAAACCGCAGACTCAGTCTGCAACAGGTGCTGCCAAACAGCTTGACTAGGGGAACAACCTCCCCTCTTCCTCCAGACCGGAGGGACAAGTGACTCCCAGCCACTTGGAACCAGAGACTAGGTCTCTCTTCCTCTAGACCAGGAGGGAACCCACCAGTGACTCCCAGTCACCAGCAAACCATAGGTCACAGACCTCTCTTCCTCCAGACCAGGAGGGAACCACTGATGACACACAGTCACCAGCGAACTGGAGATTAGATCTCCCTTCCCCTGAGTCCACAGGAGGAACTCACTACTGAGTATCGGAAGAACAAAAGTAATCAAAGTAACAAAAGGAAAAACAAGAATGAAAATAACACAGCAAACAGAAAGCTGAAAACTCAAATGCACAATGTGGCTCTCAATGGAGCTGACTGGCCTGGATCTGATCCACGGTCCAGTAGGAACTTCTTCTGCTATTTCTCTTCTTCTTCTTCTCAACTCACGCTCTCTCTTTCTCTTCTCTGCTCTCCTTTTCTCTCTCACTGTCTTTCTCTTTCTCGATCTCTCTTCTGCTCTCTCTATTCTTCTGCTCAGGCTCACTCTTCTTCTTTCTTTTTCTTCTTTTACTCTCTGCTACTCTCTTCTTCTATCACTCTCTGCTGCTCTCTTTTTCTTCTTGCTGGATCGTGCAGACACTCTTTCTTTTATCAGCACTCGATCAGTCTTCTTCTGATGAAGAAGTCTTCTATATATAGCAGCAGCTCAGGGGGTGTGTCTTCTACATCTCCCACCCAATTGACTCTGCCACGTGTCAGCATCTCAGCTCCTTGGATCACGTGCCAGGTGCCAACCTCGGATCACATGCCCAGACACCTGTAGGATTAAAGAAGAGTTCAGTCGATCAACAAAGCACAGGATGTACAGACTTGGCGTGCAGGCTACCAGACACAATGTTTAGACTTTGCGTACAGCTGCTGGACGCTGTATGGACTTTGCTGTGCAAGCTGCCAAATGCAATGTATGGACATTGCATGCAGGCTGCCACGATGTGTAGACATTGCAGTGCTGTTGTGGGATGTTGTATAGACTTTGCTTGCAAGATGCTAGACGCTGTATGGACATGCTGTGCAGGCTGTGGGGGGAAAGCGTAGACTCTGCTGTGCTGCTGTAGGGATGCGTAGACTCTGCGTGAAGGCAATGCATGAACAAGTGATGCAGTGTACAGACTTGATGAAAGCAATGCATGCACAATGATGCAATGTTCAGACTTTGCTGAAGGCTGCCAGTAGATGTATGGACTTGGCTGAAGGCAACGCTGAAGCAATGTTCAGACTTTATGTATGCAATGCAGTGGCATGTACACACTTTGTGAATGCGAAGCTATAGCATGTATAGACTTCACATATGCAATGCAGAGGCATGTACACACTTTATGAATGCGAAGCTATATCATGTATAGACTTCACATATGCAATGCAGAGGCATGTACAGGCTTTGATTTCGTGCATGAGAAAATAATGTTCAGACTTGCTATAATGCATGCATGATAAAGGAGCAAACGGATGTATAGACTTTAAGTAAAGATGCATGAGCGTGTATAGACTATGCATATGCACACTAGCGAGTGTATAGACTTGGCTACGGCATCAAAGTATGCACAACGTAAATGACGCCTTCTTCCTAGGCGTTTAATTCAAAAGTGACGCCACTTTTGGTGGGCGTCAAATTCCAGAATGATTTGTTCTGTAGAGGTCTAATTACTCCAATTTTTTATTCATAGTTGGAAGTAAACTTTTTGAATGAAAGAGGTCATATATAAACACAAAAAAGAAAAGGGAGCATAATCGAATCTTTTTTCCATTTTATGTATGGGTTGCCCGGGACTCGAACCCGGAACTAGTCGGATGGAGTAGAAAATTTTAAAATTATATTTTATAAATTAAAATATAATAAAAATAAAATAAAAATATTTAATTATCATATGTTAAAATTTAATTATAATATATTAAAATAGACTTCCTTCGGCACAATGCAACATAACGATGTACAGACTTTGGCTTGAACAATGCACAATGCACATACGGATGTACAGACTTGAACGTAGGTAAAGATACCAATGTTCAGACTTGTGCAATGTATGGACTTAGTGTGTGCGAGCATTGCTGCAGGCAGTGTACAGACTTGATGATGTGCAATGCATGAACAGCCGATGCAGTGTGCAGACTTGATCTCTTGCAATGCAGCAATGTATAGACATTACTATGCGTGCATGCTACGATATGTAGACTTGATGAAATGCAAGGCAACGCAGACATTGGCTGTAGAGACTTGGATATGTATACAGGGTGAGGCAAGGCAAACTCTGTACAGACTTGAAACACAAAGAAGCATAGGGAGTGTACAGACTTAGTCTTGCGACAACGGGCTGTACAGACTTGGTCGAGACGATGCATAAGATGCTACTAGACTCTGTACAGACTTGCTAAGACGATGCATGAGATGCTGCCAGACTGTACAGACTTCGAGTGAGACGATGCATGAGATGGTGAACAATGTATAGACTTTGCGAACACACAGCAGTGTATAGACTTGGACGCTCGCTATGCCTGCGATGTACAGACTTAGTGTTGCGACACTAGGCCAATGTACAGACTTAGACCACCTGCATGCTATGCAATGTACACACTTCTAATGCCTGCAGTCTATGAAATGTATAGGCTTGGAGGACTTGCATGCTGTGTAATGTGTAGACTTGAGGTCTCGCATGCAATGCTGTGTGTAGACTTTGAAGTGCTTGCAGCTATGCAATGTGCAGACTTTGAAGTCTCGCATGCAATGCAGTGTGTGGACTTGTCATGCCTACACAAGGCGATGTACATACTTGCTACGTGATGCTAATGTGCAGACTATGTAAATGCATGCAGTGTATAGACTACACTTATCTGGGGAGTCGACCCATCTAGAAAGGGGGTCGACCCACTTCAATCCAGACTATGCTGAGTGTGATGATGCATGGATGTTTAGCATGTACTGACTTCCACAAGCAGAGTAAAGCACCTGATGTATATGTATATGAATGCTTTATGCAGCAGATAACATGACTGAACATCAAATGCAATGCTTTAGATCTGATAAACTGACTGAACATCAATGCAATGCTTTATGCTATGATAAACTGACTGAACATCGGAATGACTAAAATGACTGAATATCACATGGTGACTCACAGTGCTTAACTCACATCAAAACCAATCATCAAAACCACAGGGGCACAACAATAGGGTGCACGACAGCGGAGTAGTGACCGTACCTTTAGCCATGCAGGTCTTTTGTAGGGCCTTCGTCGGTTTCTGTAGGCCTTCACGATATGAGTTTCATGATTTTACAGTAGATCGGTAACTCCCGACTTTGTGAGATCGGGGTTCACTTTTCTGTTCCTATTTGGAGTAGTTTAGAGGGTCGAGGTTCTATCGGCTGCCGTGTTTTTGTTCAGTGCGACTTTCCTCTTTACTGTTGTTTCTTCTCCTCCTATTACTGCTTTGCTTTAGTTGTTAGCACTGCTGTTACTACGTTGTTTTGTGGTAGGCTTTTGTGGGACCTCTATTAAGCCAGTGAGACGAGGCTCACCCCTGACTTTTCAAGTGTAGATGTTCTTCCTCGTGGTTGGACGTACTACTATGGTGGTTCTTAGTTGCCAGTATTTCTTAGTGTCGGGCTTCCCCCGACTTGAGAGTACGTTCTCTTTCCTGTTGTACTGTACTTTAGTTAGACTGGACTCTATTATAGCTTGCTAGCTACTGTAGTTTAATTTGTTTAATAGAAAATGTGATTTTATTTATACTATTTTAGCAATCCTGATCATAGTAATTAATTGTTTACTACTTTATCTTGAAGTTCAATGTACTTCACACTCCCCTTTTATCCCTTCAGAGCTTTTCCGCTCTTGGGAGGGAGGCCTCTCAGAATCCAAGTGGTATCCGATTTACCCGGTATTCGGAGTCTGGGTCGTCACAATTGGGATCAGAGCGTGTGTTTGTGAAAGTACATGGGAATTCAAGATACTGCACTGCTCAGAGTCCATAAGGTGTAGTACAGTCGGCAATTGGCATATGTTTTGTGTTCCTTTACCACTTTGCTTCTCGCGTGAGAGCTTGTACACGGTGTGTTGGCACTGTGCGAGGTGGTTTTGCTCTCGTCAGGTTATGATGGAGCATTCCTTTTTCATCATGATGTTTGTCTCAGTTGTGTTATGCTGGGTAGAGGTTGCCAGTCGGCATGAATCTATGGTGCAGTGTTCGAGATTTTTCGTGGCTGGTTCAGGTGGCTATTTGGAACTGTCGTTGGTGTGATGGCCGTGCTCATTCTCTTGTTATTTTGGTCATCCCAGCTTGAGGTTTGGTCAGCCCCTGAGGTTTTAAGGTTGTGCTGAGGTGGTTGTTGGATGCCTTGGTTCAGAGAGTGCTCGGGCAAACCTAGGATTTCCTTCCTAGTGAGCTTCTGTTAGTCGAGCTTGATCTTTCTCATTTTGTCTTGTGGCATCTTTTCGAGATGAGTTTTGGAAGTGCTGTCTTGATAAGGCCTTGTCCTGTGTGTCTGCTTATGTGTGGACTGTGTTAGTTATGAACCTGATCTGCTCTTGTTTCGGCGGTGGGTTAGCTTTGGACCTTGATTAAGGATTTGGGAGCCATTGTGCACCGTGTTTGACGTGCCGTGTTTGGAGGCTGTTATGTTGTGAGGGTTCAATAATTGTTTCTGGACTAGAGGATAAGCTGAGATTAGCATTCTTTGTGGCTTGTGATGTGGCTCTTGGCACGGTGGTTTGCACTATCGTGACTTGTGATCGGCTATTAGTAGGATCGGTACTCGAGGCATGGTATATTACAGTTTCATGAATTGCGATGGCGCCAAGGTGTGCTGGGATGCGGATGCCGAGTTATCTATGATGCATGTGTGCGTGTTGTGTGAGTGCGCATCGGAAGCATGTGGGCTCATAAACCACTGGTCGAGGATCGTTTGGTTAGAAGATTCTGACCGGCCGAGAGGATTGTTTCCTCGGTGTAACGTTGTCTTGGCTATGTGTGCCTTGATGTTATTGGTTGCCGTGCCGTTGCTTGAGGCATTGTGGTTGTTGGCACTGGTAGGTTCGAGAATTGGGGAAATATGTCAGCGTATCTACTGGTCGGGTACCCTTTCTTCTCTATATTTCTTAGGAGTTATGCTCTCGTGACAAATCGTGGTCCTAGAGATGCATTTTTTAAGAGGTTGTTGTGGGTCCTTGTTGGTAAGTTGTGAGGGGCTAGTACATTTTAGCCATGTGTTCAGCTGTAATTTTTCCTTGATGTGACCCAGCTTGCAGTTGTGTCCCGTGGTTCTGTGTTGAGAACGGAGTCGAGGATTCTGCATGTGTTGTTTGAGGTTATGTGTTGGTTGGTGTTTGTGGTCAGCTTGGGAGGAGTTACCTATGAGTCTGAGTTTGGATTTGCGTGGACCGAGGTCTTGTAGGTTGGTTTTGTTGTACTCTTCTACTATGGTAGAGTTAGCATGCAACTCGAATCAGATGTAATGTCTGAGTTAGGGCTGACTTCATTGTGTTTGTGGTCCAGTGTTGTCATTGGCGTTCTACGTGCTAGTTTCGATTGTTCTTCATGGCGTGGAAGTCGATGGGCGGAGCAGTCAACTAAGATATTTATCTTTCTCGTAAGAGCTGATGCTTGTCTTGTCTGTTGAGTATGAGATGTTATCGGTAGCTGTGTCGTGGCATGGGTCGTGTCTCCTTGTTTTGTGAGACGATAGGGATGATGCCCTCTTTCGGAGGTGCCAGATTTGTGTTCCTTGCTATGCCACGGTCGTTCTGTGGATCGATGTGCCTTGAGATCTGGAGTGTGTGCCTATGATTGTGGTCTGGCAGTGTTCCTCTGAATTATGTTTTTCAAGAATTATGTTATCGTGTTTTGTGTGTTTGAGGTTTGGCTAATGCTTGGAGAGTGTAGCCATCTGTTTGGGGTTGTTCTTCGCTTTTCCTTGTTGACTCCTTAAATTTTGAGGATGAAATTTCTTAAGGAGGGGAGGCTATAATTCCCAGGATTCTTCGGATCGGAATCAGAGAGTTTTTGGAGGGCTTTTGTGGGTCCGTGATTTTGTTTTACGATCCACTCGGATATTCCCCTTGTATAACTTGCAGAACCTTGTGAAGAGTGAACGGTTGAGTTTTAAGACTCCGAGACGCTACAAGTGCATTGTTCTCTTTCTGACGATCACGGAGACTATTTTTTCATATTTTTCTAAGTTTATGAAATTTCATGCCAAAAATTAGATTTTAGGAAAATTACTAATTTCTTTTCCTATTTTCCTTTTTCTTCTTCTTAACCCTTGCTCTCTCCTCACCGCCGTTCCCTCACTCTCTCCCTCCGTTCTCTCTCCTCTTACCCCCATTGCTTCGGTTGCAGACGAAGGAGGTCCAGGTCGAGGTGAAGACGTTGTGGAGTTGACCTGGAGCGTGATGGCACGTGTATCGGAGCGTGGTGTAGGCACGATCCCATTCGTGGATTCAAAGCCGGCGTGGGTTGTTCGTGTGATTGTTTTCGACGTGCTATGGCCGTTTCGGCATGTGAGATCTTCGTTGGAGGTAGGGGGATGGATACCCTACTATTTTCCTGCATTTCCTTGTGATTTGGAGCCGAATGGTGTGAGTTTGAATGAGTTTTCCAACTTCAAGAGAGAAATCATGTTCGGGGGGCGTGATGCGAAATCATCGTTCCAGGCGATAGTTTTCACATTAAATGGTAAAATTTAAACCCCTGGCATGTTGGGATTCGTTTCCCGCTAGTTTGACTCCATTTGGTTGTGATTTGGGTTAGGTATAAGGTCGTTTGCCCTCGTGGCTCATTTTGGGTCGATTCGTGGGAATCGCCTGTTTTTAGTCATTTTGTGGTTGGTTTGATCCCTTCTGGCTTGTGGAAGGTTGATATCGACTCTAGGGATATTTTCCCATCGTTTAGGAGTGATTGGGGTGTGGAAAGATTGGGTTTTGTGAGGTTCTGCAGATTTTGGGCTGGAGGCTAAATGCGGTTCGGCAGCAACCGCGTTCGACTCTCGACCTTGGTAGCAGTCAGTCATGAACCGCGACCACTTTTTGGGCTTTGTCGGTTCGACGTGTATGGCTGTCACGCCCCAACGCAGAATATCGGAACATGGCAGTTATAATCATCCATGATAGACAGAGCAATAACGAGATTAAAAGGGCACAACTACAGTAAGGAAAGAATAGCTTCCAAGAAAAGCACCAACTTCTTCACAAGGAGAGAAAATAAGAAGTTCCAACCTCCATATCTTTCTTACATAACGACTCAATTAACAGACGAAGAGAAGATTACAACTCAAATTGAACAACTGGACTAACAACATACAACGACTCTTTAAACAACTTTAAGACCACTCCAACGACTATCTATGACATCAGCAAGGTTCACGCCTATCGGGATCCACTCTAGGTCTTTACTCTTGCCCATCCCCGTCCGTGTGAGTTCCTTCATCAGAGCTACCTGAAAGGGGGAAAAACTAAGTCAGCGAACGCTCGGTAGGCAATAGCAGGCAAGTTTAAGTACTTAACCAATTAATTTGAATGTCATGCGAATAAATAAAAGAAAACTACAATAATCAAGAACATTGAGGACAATGCACTATGGATTGGCCTATCAAACACGTGATGTAACAAGTCATGTCGAGGTAATTCCATGAAGGAATCAATTATCAATTTTCACTAGGAAAAGAATAAGGAATGACATAGATAACAAGCTAGTCATGCACTCGGTGCAATGTCTCACCATGTCATTACAACTCCCCGGGGCACTAATACTTTTCAGGCGCTCCTCCCTGGACCAGACCGGGCACTTATGATGCGTTGGCATTGATTTGGTGGATCCAAGATCCCAAGTAATATCTAGACATTCATTGGAATCGGCCAGAATTCCAAGGTCAAACTATGTAACTTATCTTCTAGGATCTAGTGAACTTCAATAATTAACTGGGAAGCCCTAAGATAGTGGCTTACCAAGGACAAGAATATACTTAGAGTTGAATGCAGCACAAGCCAACTATGGCCTGGCAAAAGAACACCCAAGAAACACGGAAAACAAGCTTCTAGAGGGGTTGCGGTCGCACAAGGGCCGCAACTAGGGTTAAACGGTCTGGAATGGACCACTAAGGTCGATGTTGGGCCAGGAGGACCAAGCCCAGAGTTAAATGATGAAAAACGGTCCAGAATGGGCTGAAAGCAATTAAAGATGGTCCTGAATGGGTTGCTTCAGCAAGGATAACGGTCCACATTAGGCCGTTTCAGAGACGAATGGAGCATGGGCCACCCTGCCAAAGAAACTATCTCTACTGGGCCGCCACAACTCATAAGACGGTCCTCGGAGGTCCGCTTAGAGGGTGAAAAAGGTCCAGTGATGGCGGATAAGTGTCCATTTTTTATAGTAATTCATCGCATGTATACCATTTTATGTGCATATAATTAGGTAATTGTGCATATTTCATAGTTAACCTCAACTCCGCATTTAAATTAGAGCTTTCACGTAAATTAATTAATTTGCTGATATTATTTAATAAATTAAAGTTGAGGGCCATGGACATTAATTCTCCATTACATAACTATGAGCATTTGAGATTTATGTGCACATTATGGTAATTTTTATGAACTAGATTGTAATTATGTGTGTGTAGGACACTGAAGGTAATTGCAACAAACTCCAGGGGAAAAACTTTCATCATCACTTTGACCAAGTCAAACACAGAAGTTTATATTTTGGTTGGAGGGAAAATAAATTTTAAAAGTTTGAAATTGAGAAAAAGAAACACATATTTTGGTTGGAGGGAAAATTGAATTGGGTTAATTACCCCTATACCCTTGAAAAATTATCTAATTACCCCTATACCCCTACCTTTATTATATTTACCGTAATACCCCTGAAATCCTAAAAAAATAGCCATTGTGCCCCTATCCTTAAGAATCCTTAAAATAGAAAATTACCCCTATACCCCTGTGGAAGGGCACAATGGCTATTTTTAAGGATTTCAGGGGTATTACGGTAAATACAATAAAGGTAGGGGTATAGGGGTTATTGGATAATTTTTCAAGGGTATAGGGGTAATTAACCCAATTGAATTCGAAGTTTGAAATAAAAGAGAGATATGATGAGCCTTGGGAAATGGGGTGCCCAAAGTCCAAGAAAGGGGCTGCCCACCTCCTTTTCATTTTTTCCATACATCATCTTCTACCTAAATTCCAGCCATCCATCTCCTTTTGATACAATCTCCACTCTCCATTGACCCAACTTTCCCTATAAATAGCCCATGAGAAGGAGGAGAAGGGGAGTTCTTCTTTTGGTAATTTTCACCCTCTCTCTCTCACATCTTAGGTCACCGATTTCTCCTACGTACGTTCATTTTCTCCTATTGTATTCTTCACAAAAGTTCTTTGTTTTTAAGTCCTCTACAACTTCTTCTTCTGCCTCATCTTCCAATTCCTTTGGGTTTGCAAGCTATTACATGTTTTACACTGTTATGTCCCGTTCATCTGCGAACCAATTTTTCTCTCTGTTCTTCCCCTTGTTTCTCCCCCTTCTAGTCATTTTCTCCTATTACTCTCTTCATAAAAGTTCTTTTTTAAAAGATATTTAACTTATTTGTCTAAACCATCTTCCAATTCTATATCGTTTTTATGTTATAATCTCATTTTCAAGGTGATGTCCTGTATTTTTACTGTTCATCCGGGGCACTACACTCTGTTCTTCCTCCGTTTTGAAGCTCTTCTACTCTTCTTGTCTCTCTGAGTTCTTCATCAAAGTTCTTCCTCTCTTGTAGATCTAGATTTTCTTCTTCTATCACTTCCTCCAATTCTTCTCCGTTTACAAGTTATATTTATTTTCCCACTGTTTTACTCTCTCATCTTCTTCCTTCTTCATCTCCACATAAACCCTTGCACATTCCTCTCTATATTTCTCTCCAAAGTTTGTCCTCCACAACTCTCCTTTGGCGGCGTGCACATCAAGGCGGGTGACGTTCCAAGGCTCATGACGTGGACGATGACGGCTTCTTCATCCACCTCTTTCCACGGCGATCTCCTTCAAGGCGGAGCGATCCTCTCCAAGACTCGGCGAGGAGGAGACGACGGCGTTCATCATCCTCTCATGGCTCTAGTTTCTTCACTTATCTCGTAGTTTATATTGGTTGTAATCTCAATTTTTATAGATTGTAATTTTCATGTCTTTAGCAATAAAATTTATTTTGACAAATTGTGTTCCCTTTTCTCCCTCCCTTTTCTAAATTTCTCTTCTCAATCCCTCTCATATTCTTTAGATAGATTTATTTCCATGCACTATTTTCTTTAAGCAAAGCAAAATCACAAGTATTTTCATAGGACTCCAAGATTTTTTAACTCTAAAAATCTCTTCTTCCCTGAGGATTCGACCCTTCTCGCCACCTTATTACGTCTTACTTTCATCTAGTGCGAGTTGGAATTTTTAAGATTGATACGCGTGATTTAAACGACGAATTTTCACGTTATCAATTTTTGGCGCCGTTGCTAGGGAAGAATAATGATTTTTGACTGAAGAACTTTATTTCTTTGTGTTTATAGTGTACTAATAAAGTTCTCTTTTCTTATTTTTACAGAGAAAAGGGAGAAAAAGCAACTTTAAAATTCAAAAAAATCATAGGTAAGTTTGCATTTCATTCTTTCATCTTTGTGATTTAGTCATTCATTTGAAATAAAAAATAAAAAAAAGAACGAGGGAACGTTTTTCAAGTAAGTATCCAAACTTTTCCTCCTTCATTTTAATTTCATTTCTCTACATTTCATATCTTGTGGTTAGATAGGTTCACTAAATAAAAAATAAAAAAAATCATCACTTGAACTTCAATAAAAATCTTCATTGCAAGAGTAGAACTCACACTTCTATGTTTTAGGTCATGCATCATTTATGATAGAATTTATTTTTATTGTTTAATTATTGTTAACTGCATTATTGAAGATTACGGGAGGCAAGGTGAATACTCTAATTTTTCAAAAGCATGCTCATGCATTTCCATGCTTACATAGAACCCCTTGTTTGAACTTGGTTTGTTACATATCATTTCTAAAATATTCTAAGGGCAACACCCATAAGTAAGATAAGGTGGGGATTTCATCACCCTTCCTTAGCCCACAAATCTCAATTCCCATGCATCTTTGCATCACCTATATCTTAAATAAAATCCAGTAGACTTTGGCCCTAGGTTCACACTGTGGTTCTTGTGTTATTTGAGCTTACCCTCTTATGAAAATCGGTGCCTAAGGTAAAACGGTCGGACAACAAATGCCTTAAGCGGGCTAGTGGTTTGGCATAATTAGGTCCCTATGAAAGTAGGGGGAACCTCCCACTACCCCACCCCTTACCTGGCCGGTGAAAATATTGAGGGTGAACTTAAGTTACACTTTAGCCATTTTGTGAAACCCAATTTGTAGGTCCAGGTCACATCTTGGTCATTAGGTAATTTGTGTACCAACTTGTTTGTGTTTGCATAAAAACAAAAAACAACAACAAAATAAAATAAAAAAATCTCTTCTTCTCTCTCTTCGTCCTAGTTTGAGTCAACAAAAAAAACATAAAAATCATCATAAAATTTTGTCTCATCTCTCATCTTTAACCTTGGTTTATTCAAGGGAGAAGATCTCAACACCGTGACTTAGTTGAGCCCATTAGTGAGATTGAGCGATTCATTTTTAATCAGGCCCAAAATCAAATCCAACCAATGACTGAACAACACCAACTAGGGGTACCCAAACAAATGAAGGAATATTTCATTCCTTTGAATTATCAGCCATCCACTTGTATCCAACTGCCTAATGTCCCTGCTTTGCACGATGAGATCAAATCTAGCACCATTCAGATGCTCCCATCCTTTTATGGGAACACCAATGAAGATCCCTATAAACATTTGGATGAATTTCTAGAAATTTGTTCCACTGTGAAAATTTAAAACTTCACAGATGATGATCTCCGCCTGACTTATTCCCTTTCTCACTTAAGGATAAAGCCAAATACTGGTTAGGGACCTTAGGGAAACCTATTGGCACATGGGTAGATATGCAGCATGAGTTCCTTAAGAAGTTTTACCCCATCGGTAGAACCAACATCATGAGACGTGCAATCACAGGATTCGCGCAACTCCCAAATGAACAAATACATGAATCATGGGAGAGAGAAGGAGATATGCGGTCGAAATTTCATTACCGATCTACGTAAAAAACCCTTCCTCTCCCCTTGGTCTCCGCGCGTCCTCTTCCTCCCTGCTCAGGCTTGGCTTCACCAGCCATGGCTGGCCATGGGGGGGGGGCTTCTGCCTCCCCTATCCAGCTCGCTGGATCCTCCTATTGCTGCTCTACCTGATGGTAGTCTTGGCTTGGCCGCTGTTGCTCTCCTTTCTTCGGTGGAAGATCGCGTCCCTTCATCTTCTTCTGGCGCCCCTTCATCCATCGCTGGTGCTCCAAAGGTCTCTTCTCCTCCAAAGGATGCCGGCGATGGAAGCTTGGTTGGTGGTTGTGGCCTTGCGGTTACCCCTGCTCCTGCCACCGCGGGTGGGATCTCTTCAGGCTTGGCAACTTCTAGACCGGCGGTTGGTGCAACTTCTGGCCCTGCTCTCGGCCACGCTGCACCGCCCCCTGCTGTTCCTTTGTCGGCTGCTGCGTCTGGTCCATGGCAAGCTCTTCCTCCGCCATCTGCTGCAAAGAACACGGGCGGGTCTGCATTCTTGGCTGCACCACCCTCATTCGCCCAGGTTCTTTTGAATTCTGTTCCTCCCCCGTCAGCCCCCTTGTTCGTTCATCCTCCTGCATACACAGACCATGGGGAACCCGCGGCCTTCTTCACTTTGGATGAGATTCATTTATCCTGCCAAGCTTTTGAGTTCGCCGTTGTCGCCAAGACTCCATTGGGCAGGCCAACTTTTCAGGAGATTAGGCAACACTTTCAACAACGGTTTCCCTTCAAGCAAGCATTTTTCCTTAGTGCTATTGATGGCCGTCACTTGCTGCTGCGCTTTCAGAACCATGAGGATTTCCTGCTTGTTCTCCTTAAAGAATCTTTGTACGTTAAGGGTAAACCGTTCTGGTTTTCCAAGTGGACGATGGCTTTCTCGCCGGATGAAGACTCGCCACTTGTTCCGGTATGGATGGAGTTGCCGGGGCTACCTGCTAACTTCTATAATGAGGCCATGATCCGATCCATAGCTGGTAGCGTTGGCCCGGTGTTGCTGGTTGATAGGAATACATTGAGTTTGTCACGCACTCATGCTGCCCGGGTTTGCATCCAGCTTGATGTATCCAAGGAACTTCCTCGTCGGGTGTTTATTGGTTACGGCAATGATGGAAATTGGCAGCCTCTAGTGTTCCCTGCTCCTCCTCTGTTCTGCACTAACTGTAGAAGGCTTGGTCATCTTCCTGCCAAGTGTAAGAAGAAAGGCGTTGCTACTGCTGTTCCGGCCCAGGGTGCTGCCCCTTCTGATGCTCCTCTTCAAGATGGTGACAAAGTCCCAGGCCGGCCTGTCGCTCAGCCAAGGCCCAAGAGGGCTTGGCATCCTGTTGCTGCTCCTTTGGCTGCTAATGCTCCTTTTGTCCCTGCTGCCAACCTTGATGACCTTGTGCAGCCTGCTTTAGCTTCTCATGACTGTGCACAGCCTGCTGATGTTGGCGCTCATCCTGTTACCATATGCCCTGCCCGATAACTTCAAGAGCCTCAAGCTGATAATGAACCACAGGATGTTGGTGTTCAGATTCAATCCTCTGCTAAGGCTCCTGTTGGTATTTCCAATAAGGACCCTCCTGGACTTCTGAATTTGCTTGCTGTTGATCCTGGCTGCTCAGCTCCGCAACCTGCTAGCATTGTCACTGCGCCTGCCCCAGCTACATCTCCCGTTGTCACTCGCCATGGTTCAGCATCTGCAAGTCTTTGTTCTGTTCGTGGTGAGGATGATAATGTAGCTGAGGCATCTGTGCATCCTACTGTGGACTTGAGTGCTAAAGATGTTTCTCTTGGCCCTACGGGTATTGGTTCTCCCAAGGTTGCTATAGCTGACTTTGCGGTCGATGAGGAAGGCAGCGATGGTCAGTCCACATTCTCTGCCTCCTCTGGCCAGGCCATGCCCATGATTTACCAGGTTCTTCCAGTTCCTGGTTGGGTGCCATCTAATCTTGCTATTGATGTTGTTGATGTGCATAACAAATTTGTTGGTAAGGCCCCTCCCTTGGATGCTCGCTTGGATGGTGTCCCTCCTCGCCGTGGTCTCCGTAGATCCACCTCCGTTAGCTCTCAGCAGCCTCTTGCCAAATAAAAGCCCTCATCTGGAATCTTAGGGGCATCCACAATGCCCCATCTTTGAGCTGGTTGAAGCTTCTAATTCAGAAGTATGCTATGTCTTTTGTTGTTGTCATTGAGCCCAAAGTTGCTCCTTCTAAGATTGATTCATATAGGAAAAAGTTACGTATGGATGCTTGTTTGGCTAACTCTCATTCTAAGGCCCGTATTTGGATATTTTGGCGTGCCCCTTTTGAAGTCTCTCTGGTTTCTTGTGCTGACCAACATGTCACTTTAGCTGTTAGCTCTGTTTTTGCCTGCAAGGTCTACATCTCCATTGTTCATGCTAGCTGCTTGCTTGTTGAGCGCAAAACTTTATGGGATTTTCTGGCCGGCTTCTCTGCATCTTGTGATGGTCCCTGGATGGTTGGAGGTGACTTCAATAGTATTCTTGATCCCCTAGAGAAGCGAGGTGGCCGTAGGACCTTCTCGCTATCTATGTCTGATTTTCAAGCATGCGTTTCGGCTTCTGGTCTGCAGGACACGGGTTTCTCTGGCAGCAAATTCACTTGGCACAATGGCCAGTCTGCTAATGGCATTTGGGCTAGACTTGACCGGGTTCTTTTGAATGGTGATTGGCAGATTTCTTGCCCGGTGTTAGCGGTGCAGCACCTTTCACGGGCTTGCAGTGATCATGCTCCCTTGCTTGTGTCGGCTACCTCTGACCTTCCTCGGGGTCCATCCAGATTTTGTTTCCAACATATGTGGACTGCTCATGAGGATTTCTTATGTGCATCTAGAGCTGCTTGGGCTTCTGGTCCTATCTCTTCATTCCCTCTTCTTACTATGGCTATGAAGCTCAAGCATATGAAGGATTTTTATCGTGGCTGGAACAAGGATATTTTTAAGGACATTTCCTCCAATGTTTCATCCGCTGAAGCATCTTTCCTTGCTGCTCAAGAGGCTCATGACCAGGCCCCTTCCTCTGCTGCTCATTCCTCCCTCCTTTCAGCCAAGGAGTCCCTTGATCGGGTTCTTATTCAAGAGGAGATGTTTTGCGACAGCGATCTCGCATTAAGTGGCTGAAAGAAGGAGACCGTAACACCAAGTTTTTTCATGCTTATGCTTCTTCTCAGCTGCGCCGTTCTACCATCTCCAAGCTTCATGCCGAGGACGGGTCTATAGTGGACAGCCATGATGATATGGCTACTCTGTTTGTGTCGCATTTTCAGGCGGCCTTTACTTCTGCTCCTCATAGTACTCACCCGGAGGTTCTTGCCTCGATACCACATGTTCTTCTTGATGATCATAATTCCATGCTATGTGTTGTCCCCTCTGTGGCTGTAATCAAAGAGGTGGTGTTCAGCATGGCCGCGGACAGCGCCCCGGGGCCGGATGGTCTATCGGGTCATTTCTTTCAAGCCTGTTGGGACTTCATTGGTGGAGATGTGTGTGCTGCTGTTCAGGCGTTCTTCTGTGGTCATCCTCTTCCTCAAGGCTTTACTTCATCGCTCATTGCTTTAGTTCCCAAGGTTGATTCTCCGAGGACTTGTGCTGATTTCAGACCTATTAGTCTCTGCAATTTCTTTTACAAGATCATCTCTCGGGTCATCAGTGACAGGCTGGCCATCATTCTTCCTTTACTGATATCAGAGGAGCAAGGGGCTTTTGTGAAAGGCCGATCCATCATTGAAAATGTGTCAGTCGCTCGTGAGTTGTTGTAGCAATTGGGTAAGCCGTGCAGGGGCCGCAATGTGGTGTTCAAGCTTGATATGTCTAAAGCATATGACCGACTTGAGTGGGACTTTCTCTTTGCTGTCCTCCGCAAGTTTGGGTTTTCTTTGGCCTTTATTTCATTGTTCGAACCTCTGCTTTCCAACTGTTGGTTTTCTGTTCTTCTTAATGGCAGCATCTATGGTTATTTCAAGTCTAGTCGGGGGCTCCGCCAAGGCGACCCCATCGCCCCAGCTCTAATTATCCTGGCAGAAGAGGCTCTAAGTAGAGGGCTTTCCTCCCTCTTCTCTCGTAGTCGTGGTGGCTGGTATCAATCCATTTTACGCTGCCCGGCCGTTTCCCATCTTCTCTTTGCCGATGACACTCTCATTTTCTCCAATGGGTCGGTTCGGCATGTTAGAAATATGATGAGGTTTATCCGGAAATATGAGTTTGCCTCTGGGCAGCTTGTCAATCCAGCCAAGAATTCTTATATTGTTTCACATGATGTTCCATTGGCTACATGTCGCTCTATTGGCGAGATCACTGGCTTCACAAAGGGGCAGCTTCCCATCAAGTACTTGGGGATGCCTCTCTTCTTGGGGCGCCAACGCTCTTCTTACTTCGCCCATATTCTGACCAAGACCGCTTTGATGCTTCAGTCATGGAAATCTGCATTCTTAACTACGGGAGGCCGCTTGGTTCTCATTAGACATGTTTTGTCGGCTCTTCCTATTTATACTATGTCAGCCCTCACCATTCCGGTGTCGGTTTTGAAAGCTTTTCACCGGCTGCTCGCCAATTTTTTTTGGGGCTCCTATGAAGGCTCTCCTAAGAAACACTGGATCTCTTGGACTTCTATTTCCAGCCCTACTGATTGTGGTGGTCTTGGTGTTCTTAACCTCCGCCATATGCAGGTGGCCTTGAGGACTAAATTGATGTGGGCTGCTATCACCTCGGATTCCCTTTGGGCTAGATTTTTTACAGCCAAGCACTTGCATAATGTTCATTATTCTAAGGCGGAGTTCCCTCTAATGATTGCGGCTGATCGTAGGCTATGGCAGCAAGCCGACTCCCTGGTTTTCTTGAATCATCGGGTTATTGTTTCGGAGAGCTGCTCTCGCACCAATTTCTGGTTTGATAGATGGGCTGGTTCTGCTCCCCTTCGTGATCTAATTCCTCTCGACACTTGGTCTACCATGGCTGATCCTAGATGCATTGTTCGTGATGCCTTTTCTGATCCGCTGCATGTTCAGGTTGGCGTTGTTCAGTCCTTTGGTCCCGCTGGCTGCCTCGACATGGTTATCTCTACGGCTGATTGCAAAGATCGCTGGATATGGTGCCCCTCGCCTGATGGCAAATTATCTTCTAGATCTGTTCGTTGTATGCTTTTGGGCCAGCCGGCAGCCACTTGGTCCTCTCTTTGGAGCCCTCTTTATCCTCTTAAATGGTATGTTCTTGCTTGGAGGCTGGTTCGGGGTCGCCTTGCTACGGATGTTGCTGTCCAAACTTGTGGTGTTCCCTTGTGTTCGAGGTGTTCTTGCTGCTCTTTGCCCTCTTTTGAATCTGATCTTCACCTCTTCTTCCATGGTCAGCTTGCTAATGATGTTTGGACGGTGTTGCATGCTTTTTTGGAGTTTGATAACCACCTTGTCTTGACTGCTACCTCTGGAGTCTTGGATTTCTTATTGGACAGCCGCCATCATTCCTTGGTTGGTCGCATCTCCAAGTGTATTTTTATGGCTGCCCTTTGGGAGATTTGGTGTTGCCGCAATAGGGCTCGTCATGATGGTTATCTTTGGAATTCGCTGCATGTGGTTCAGCGTGTGTTTCTTGCGGTCTGCCCCCTTGTCCGTGATCTCCACGTCAAGGGTAGGGACATTACTTCCTTGAAGCGGGAGTTCCTCTCTGCTTGGGGCTTGGTTTTTCCATTGGCTTGTCCTGCTCCTCCTAGACTCATCAAGTGGTTTTTTCCTCCATCTGGCCGGCTGAAGCTTAACGTTGATGGCGCCTTCAAGCGCAGCATGGGGTTGGCTGGCGGTGGTGGTATTGTACGAGATCCTTCAGGCGGATTTGTCTTTGCATTTGCCTTGCCGTTGCATGGGGTTCAGTCCAGCCTTGAAGCTGAGGCTCTTGCCCTCCATCATGGATTGGTTCTCTGTCGGGATATAGGTCTTCTACATGTGGATATTGAGTCCGACTCTTTGGTTCTTGTGCAGATCCTCAAGGGCGTCTTCCATTGCCCTTGGCGCCTCTCCATCATCCTTCATGATGTGCCCTCCCTATCTCTTATGGTGCAGGCCTCCTTTGTACATGTCTTTAGAGAGGCGAACCAGGTTGCTGATGGTCTTGCCACCCTTGGTTGTAGTTTACTATCGTCTTCTTCTATTTTTTAGTTTTGGGCTGATCTTCCCACTTTTGTAAAAGGGTCCTATCGTCTTGATAAGATGGGATTCCCTTCAATTCGGCCCTAGTTCCAGTTTTGTTACTGTTGTTGTTCTTACCTTTTCCTTGCTTATTATTAATAAAATTGCCTTTTAGGTGTGTAGTGGTGGAGCGAACCACTCATCCCCTCTTTGAGGGGGTGAGCGCTCTCCTACCTTCGCCCCTTCTAGGTATTGCTTTAGTTAAAAAAAAAAATCATGGGAGAGATTAAAGGAACTCCTCAGAAAATGCCCACATCATGGGCTTTCCAAATGGCAAATAGTGCAAGCTTTCTATGAGGGCCTAGATGATCAAGTTAGGTAGATTTTGGATGCATCATGTGGAGGGGCCTTTATGAGTAAGAGTGAGGATGAGGCATATGCCTTATTTGAAATGTTGAGCGAGAATTCAATCAACCATACTTCCTTATCCTCATATGAGAGAACCATTGGGCCCTCTAAACGGGCCGGGATGTATCGGGTGGAACCTGAAGCTAGATTGGATGTGAATTTCATCCATCAAAAATTGGACAAGATGGACATCATGGCGCAAAAGCTAGAACATGTTGATATGCCGGCCCACAAGTTAGACCAACTCCTATCCCAAAATAAACAAGAAACCACCATCTCACCTATGTCCAACCCATACCCATACCCAACACACCATGAGGTGTGTGCTTTGTGTGCTAACACGGACGATCATGTGTCTGATTGCCCAACAGCAGCCCAGTTACCACCTTTTATACAGGAGCAAGTCCAAGCAGCCCAGGGGTTCTCTAAGCCAATCTATGACCCATTTTCTAACACATATAATCCGGGCTAGGGGAATCACCCCAATTTTAATTGGAGAAATCAACAATCTCCCAATCAGCCCACCATCCCCTCTGTGTCTCAAACTCACAAACCACCTATCTAGCACCAATTCCAAGCACAGCCACCATTTTAAGGAAATGCTTATGGTCGGGGACCGCAAGCCCAACAACCACTTCCCCGATTTAACCAGGGTCAGGCCCCATACCAACCTCCTCAGCCTAATTACGGGCAGTCTTCCAATTCTCAACAAATTTATCAACCTCCTTTACAACACCACTAGGACTCCCAAACTGATGATAGATTCCATCAGTTACAACAACTAATTTTGGCCCTAAATCAATCCTTCCAACAAACCATTCAAGCCCAAAGTCAATCTTTCCAACAAACCATTCAAGCCCACCAGCAAACTATCTCTAAGTTGGAGATCCAATTGGCCCAATTGGCTGAAGCCACCATGAGAAGGGAAGTGGGCCAATTGCCAAGTCAGCCCATTGCCAACCCACAAAATAATCCTCCGGGCTTACCACAACCAAACTTCCCCATCAACCAACCAATTCACCCTCTCCTCCAGCACCCATTAGGCCAAATACCACAAAAAGGCCCACAACTCGAAAATGCAAAAGTAATTTCAACCTTAAGAAGTGGTAAAATCCTAAAAGATCCCCAGGGGTCCACTCCTAGTCCATCAGTCCAAGGCCCTGACATATCTTCTGATAGTGAGGAGGAGCCCAGTCAGGAAGAGGATGTCAAGGGAAAGAGGAAACTAGAGGAAGGGCCTAGCACTTACCAACCTACAGTGCCATTTCCCAATGCCTTAAAGCCAAAAAAGAAACAGCCAGCCCATAATGAGGAGATGATGGAGCTTTTCAAACAAGTACACATCAACATCCCTCTCCTTGATGCGATCAAGCATGTGCCGGCATATGCAAAGTTTCTGAAAGAGCTGTGCACTCCAAAAGGGGAACCCAAGACGATAACTCAAAAGATACGCCTATCTGAAGATGTGAGTGCTATTTTGATGAATCATTTACCTAAAAAAAATTGAAGGACCCCGGAGCCCCATTAATGTCATGTGATATAGGTGGAGTCACTTTTGATCGAGCATTGCTAGACTTAGGTGCTAGCGTGAATCTTTTGCCCACCATCATTTATAAGCAATTTGATCTGGGAGAGTTAAAACCCACTTCAATAGTCCTTCAACAGGCGGATCGGTCGGTTAAAACTCCAAGGGGTTTGTTGGAGGATGTCATTGTTAAGGTGCATGAATTCTATTTTCCCGTAGACTTCTTGATTTTGGATATGGCCTCGTCTCAAGAATTGAAACATACCCCTATTATTTTGGGACATCCTTTTCTAGCAACTGCTAAGGCCAACATCAACTGTGCCATGGGAATGATGGATATTTCTTTTCGAGGTGAGAGAGTTTCTCTAAATGTGTTCAAAGCATATCAATATCCGGATCAGGGAGAGAAATGCAATGTCATTGATATCTTTGAGGATGTGATTCCAGATAACATTGAGGATACCCTAGAAGGGGGTAGCATGCTTCAGGATTCTCCTCTCTCTTCAGCACCTTGGTCTAAAGTAGAGTCAGTTCCTGCACTTCAATCCGAACCAATCCTGCCATCAATGGAACATCTTCCAACTCTGGAACTCAAGCCTCTCCCGGACTCCCTTAAATATGTATACCTAGGACCTAACCACACTCTACCTGTCATCATTGCCTCCAATCTCACTTCTGCTAAGGAATCCCAACTCTTAAATATTCTTAAGGAGCATAGGGGGGCAATAGGCTGGTTTGTTGCAGATTTAAAAGGGATTAGTCCGAATGTTTGTATACTAAGAGGAAAATGCAAAGTCGAGCAGAGAGATGCAGCGTCGGCTGAATCCAAGTATGAAGGAGGGATTAAAGAAAGAAGTTGTCAAATGATTGGATGCCGGGATCATATATCCCATTTCTGATAGCAAGTGGGTCAGCCCAACTCAAGTTGTTCCCAAGAAGTCAGGGCTGACAGTTGTAACAAATGAGAAAGGAGATGAAGTGCCTACACGATTACCAACAGGGTGGAGAATTTGTATTGATTACAGAAAATTAAATTCAGTTACAAAGATAGATCACTTTCCACTACCATTCATAGATCAAATTTTGGAGAGATTGGCAGGGTAGAAGTACTATTGCTTTTTGGATGGCTATTCCGGGTGCAACCAGGTTGCTATTTACCCAGAAGATCAAGAGAAGACAACGTTCACATGCCCCTATGGCACATTTACTTTTAAAAGAATAACATTTGGGCTGTGTAATGCACTCGCCACATTTCAGCGATACATGATGTTGATATTTTTGAAATGGTGGGGGAATGTTTGGAAGTGTTTATGGATGACTTTTCTGTGTTTGGTAATTTGTTCAAAAGTTGCTTGGAGAATTTAACTCAGGTGTTGAAAAGGTGCATTGATTCAAATCTTGTGTTGAGTTGGGAGAAAAGCCATTTTATGGTAAGAGAAGGAATAGTTTTAGGACATGTTCTTTTAGAGAGAGGAATAGAGGTTGACAAGGCCAAGGTGGATGTGATTTCCAATCTTCCTCCTCCTTCTTCTATCAAACAAAGTTGATCTTTTCTTGGCCATGCTGGATTCTATCATAGATTCATCCAAAACTTTTCCACCATCACTCGTCCTCTCACGCAATTGCTCACCAAGGACACTCCCTTTAACTTAGATGATCCTTGTCTTAAGGCGTTTCATTCTTTGAAAGCGGCCCTCACTCAAGCCCCAATTCTTCAATCTCCTGATTGGGCGCTACCTTTTGAGATCATGTGTTGTTGTGACTCCTCTGTGTTGATGATGTTGGCATTTGCTTCATTTCTTGGCAACGCCTTATCTTGATTGATTGTTTGTTTTGATTGATTGGCAACAGTTCCTATTTTGATGAAATTGCTTTTATCAGGTTGTCTGTGTACATAATGCAGTCAGAGTCTATACTGTGTTCTGCATACACTCACAAGTCTTCATAGTGCTTTGCAGCATGAAACTCTATACATTGGCATACATTGCAGCGTCAACACATTGCATCATTTTTACAAGTGTGTACATTGCATCACATTGTTAAAGTCTGCACATCGGCTAAGTGTGTACATTGTTCACCTTAGTTAAAGTCCATTCATTGGACTGTGCATAGTCTATACATTGCCCGTCGTTGCAAGTCCATACATCCACAGTGCATTGCATAGTCTATACACTGCATGTTCAAGTTCAAAGTATATACATTGCAAGACAAGGCTAGAGTGAAGTCTATACATTGAAGCAAAGTCTGTACAGCCATCAGCGATCTTCCAAGTATGTACATCCATTTACTTAATGAATGCAAGTCTATACATTCGTCTAACTTGCATTATTCATCAAGTCTGTACAGCCTTGTCTTGCATTCAACTTCACAAGTGTGTACAACGAAGTCTATACACTCGTGAGTGTTTTATCAAGTCTATACATTGGATGCTATTCTTTAAAGTATGTACATCACATCATATTGTTCATACAGTGTCTTGGTGAAGTCTATACATCGTTTCACTGTACAGGTCCATACATTGCATTGCATTGGCTAAGTGTGTACATCAGTCTGTCTCTGTTGAGTCTAAGGCTTTGGGCAAAGTCTATACATCGGTCTTCATATTCGAAGTCTATACAATGGTATTTAGCTAAAGTCTGTACATCAGACTTTCACTTAAAGTCTGTACTTCGCTGCTTTGTCAAAGTCTGTACATCGCAGCTGTGTTGAAGTCTGTACAGCCATTCTCTTATCAAAGTCCATACATTCTTCTGTTGGAATTCCAAGTCCATACATCGGACTGTTTGAGCAAGTATGTACAACATTTCATTCACACCGGAATTCTATACATTAGACTGTGACAAAGTCTATTCATTCGTTTCCAGAAGTTCAAGTCCATACATTGATCATTTGGGTAACAAAGTCTACACAACGTGAGCTTCGGTACTTAAAGTCTATACATTCTCCCGTTCAAATCCTTCAAAGTCTATACATCAGTTTGATTGAATAAGTCTGTACAGCATGCCTTGTTGTTCACAGCCTTTAAAGTCTGTACATCAGCTTCGCATCTGCAAGTCTGTACATTGGCTTCATATCATAAAGTCTGTACATTGGCTTCAACTCTCCAAGTCTGTACAGTCACATCTCAAAGGCTAAGTCTATACATCACTGTGGCTGCTCGAAGTGAAGCATAGTCTATACACTCCTCACCTTTCCCTATGTTTGGCCAAGTCTATACACTCATACCTTTCCCTACGTTTTCTGGCCAAGTCTACACATCGTTACCTAGCGTTTGCTTCAAAGTCTAAACACTCGTTTCTAAGGCAAAGTCTATACATTCGTTTCTAAGGCAAAGTCTGTACATTGCCTTTGGACCTCAGAGTCTATACAGAGTCTGCATCCTCTAAAGTCTGTACATCCGATTGCCTTTGCTTTGGTCAAGTCTATACAGCCAGGGACACTGTTAAGTCTATACATTCCTTCACTGTAGCTGGCACGAGGTGAAGTCTGTACGATGGTCTTAACTTTCCAAGTCCATACATTGGCCTCCATGCCTCAAGTCTCTACATCGGATTGTTTGGCCAAGTCTATACAGCCAACGCCTTCATTAATTCCAAGTCTGGACACTTGTCTTCAGGCGTTCCAAGTATGCACATTGATTCAGGTTCTCCAAGTCTATACAATGAAGTCTGAACATTGCATTTGCATTTGCATTCATAATGTCTTCACACCTAAAGTCTATACATTATGTCGTTCGCATCTGCAAGTCTAGACATTGGAAAGTCTATACACTGTATTATGCATACTATGATGTCTGTACAGGGTTTATGCTTAAACTGATAATCCGATACTATGTCTGACAGGGATTCTCTACAGGGATTGCTGACATGGCTCATGATCCGAGGAGGACGAGGTGATCAGATGATGACACGTGGATAAAGTTGCCTCAGATCTGGAAAATTCCTTGAGCGGGAAAACGTAGAAACCACTCGCCCTTATCCACCTGCTGCCAGTATATATTTATGCCTTGGTGTTCAGATGGAGGTTGATCGAAATCTGAAGAGAGCAAAGTCTATACAGCAAGTCTAAAAGTAGCAGAGTGCCATCGATCCGCTGTGAGAAGAGAAACAGAGAAGAAGAAAAAGAGAGAAGAGAAGATCAAGAGAGATGAGTTGAGAGAGCTTGATCGAGAGAGTGAGATTGTGAGAGTTTTTGTTTGAGAGGTTGTATCTTAGTCTCCTGGTTCAGAAACCAGAGCTGAGCATTGCTCATTCGAGCTACATTTCCATTTTGGGTTTTCATTTTCGTTTTGCTTCTGTCTTTGATTTCAGAATTCTTGTTTCTTCAAGCCGTGAGTCAGCGGATTTGTAGTGGAAGTCTCCACTGGACGGGTTAAGCTGTATTTCCCCAACAGTTGCAGAGGATCTGTTCCTCTGGTCGGCAAGCTGTAGTGCCCAGCGAAGCTGTGTATCAGCAATTGTTGGCCAAGCTGTAGTGCCCAGCAGACGCAAGCTGTACTGCGTAGCAGTAAGCCATACTCGGTTGAGTGTGGGGTGGACGTAGGTCCTTGACCGAACCACATAAAAATCGTGGGTGTTTTGTGTTTGTGTGATTGTCTATGAATTGTGTGCTACTAGTTGTCTTGTTTACTTTAAGAGCTTGATTCGGTTCTGTTAAAATCTAGTATCAGGGTTAGTGATTTAGCAGATTTGCCTATATTCCGCATTTGAAACTTACATTGGTTTTTAAATAGGCATTAGATCTATTCACCCCCCTCTAGATCCACATTTCGTGGAGATAGACTGCGTCCTTCTAACTCAACACTTGGTATCAGAGGCACACTCTTCTACAGGGACTCATCGCCCGAAGAGGATAGGTAGAGATGGATGCTCGAGGGATTATAGCTGAAGGTCACTCAACAACTAAGCCCCCATTCTTCGATGGATCCAACTACGCATACTGGAAGAATCGTATGCAAGTGTTTCTGAGGGATAAGGATTACGAGATCTGGAAGGTTGTCAGCAAGGGACCTTATGAGCTGTCCCCGAATGAAGATGTCTGGACCAAGGAGGAGATCAGAAGGTCCACGCTGAATTGGAGTGCTGTAAATGCCATCCAGTGCTCTCTGCACCCTACCGAATTCTCCCACGTGTCAGCCTGCAAATCAGCCAAGGAGATGTGGGATGCTTTGGAAGTCATTCATGAGGGCGCATCTCAAGTAAGAGAGCAGAAGGCCAATCTTCTTGTATCCGAATACGAAGCCTTCAAGATGAAGCAGAACGAGACCATCAGCAAAATGTATGCTCGGTTGACTGTCATTACCAATGGTCTTAGAGGTCTAGGGAAACCTCAGACAGAATATGATGTGGTAAGGAAGATTCTGCGGTCCTTGACTCATGCTTGGCACACAAAAGCTACAGTGATGGAGGAGTCAAGGGATTTGCGTAATACAAGAGCTGATGAGCTGATTGGCTCGCTAATGGCATATGAGATTAATATGCCAAGGATAGAAGAAGCTGAGAGGAAGAAGAAGCCGATAGCACTGAAGGCTGGTTCAAGCAATTCCAACAAATCCAGCTCCAGCAATTCTTCATCATCAGAGGAGAGCCCGAATGAAGAAGATATGACTCGTTCTGAGATGGCCATGATGACCAGAGAGTTCAGGCGATTTCTCAGAAAAGGAGCAGGATGATTCGGCCAAAAGAAATACAGTGGCGGCCAAAAGGATAAAAGGTATAAATCTAAACCTGCTAAGAAAACTGAACCTAACTTCTGTTACCAATGCAGGAAACCGGGCCATCTGAAAGCTGACTGTCCAGACAATCAGAAATATAAGGACAAGTCAAAGAAGAAAAATAAGAAAAGGAGAGCTATGATTAGCACCTGGAGTGATGAAGATGAAGGCTCCTTCAGTAGCAGTTCAGTCAGTGAAGCCGAATCTGAGAAGCCCATTTGTCTCATGGCAACAGCAACAAGCTCAGAAAATAGAGAAGAGGAATCAGATGAGGTAATCACTAGATTCGATGATTTTACTGTCAATGATTGGATAGATGCTTATCATGACATAGCTGATAAGGCAGATGATATCAGAAAAGAGAATATGCATCTTAGAAGAAAAATTAACTCCATGCAAAATGATACAACTCTGACTGATAAGATTGCATGCTTAGATTCTGAGAATAAAGAATTGAAACTCGCATGTTCTGAATTAGACAAAATCAAAAATGAGTTAAAAGCTACTAGGGAAGAGAATGTGAGGCTTGAAAAAGAAATTGATGAATGGAAGCTGAAAATTCAGAAATGTGAGAGTGAAGTAAAAATTGTTTTTGAAAAATATGAAGCTGTCCTCAATGTAAATAATGAACTGAAAAAGTCTATTGATGAAATTCAGAAAGGCAATGAGGATAAGCTGAAAACCATTGAGAAAATGACCCAAGGAACAGATAATCTAAATACTTTGTTAGGGTCAAAAGTTAATTTCAGAAAAGAGGGACTAGGATTTAATTCAAGTGCAACTAAAACCTTTGGAATGAAAACTATTTCATTTGTTGCACAAAAAGAAAAAGGACCTCTAATTAGCATGAATTCAAACATTTATGTGAATAAAGCTGCTAATCTAAAAAAGATCAGTGCTGAGGAGAAGGGTAAACAAAAAGTCTGTGAGCCTAGTAGAGCTAGCACATCCAAGCAAAATCCTAGGGCTCAGACTCAGGTTAGGGGTCAACCTACACAGTCTCATAAACCCCAGGTTAATGTCACTAAGTCTCCACCATCATCACCACCTCTGAAGAAGACCCAAAACAAACCTATGAATAGGACAGCAGGGTCCAAGGTGCAGGGGAGATAGAATGCTGCTAGGAGTCAACCCAAACATTTTTACCAACCCAGAGTTCAGACCTATCACAATGCACAATCAACCTACTTCAACAGGTCAGATTGGACTAGAACTCCGGGGAGGCATACAGGTATTGCATATCAGGCTGCACAAAATCAAAGATCTTACACTAGCAATTGGGTGAATGGGTATGGCAACTGGACACCTAGGAACCAACACTTCTTTAGCCAGCCCAGGAACTACTATGGCCAAAACTTTGTAAACACACCCTGGCCAAGGCACTGGCACAGAAGTAACAACACTGTCAATAATCATGCTGCTGCCAATAAGAAGAGGAACAACAACAGAAGAAAATCTGTAGGATCCACTGAACAAAATTCATTTAAACAAATATGGATTCCGAAAAGCCTGCTTTCTTGCTTTGCTTCTAATTCATATGTTATGGAGCCCAATCAGTCTTGGGTTCCAAACCTCTTTACCTAATTGTGTATGCAGGTATGTCTGGCAGCCAAGAACAACTTGTGGTACTTGGATAGCGGCTGCTCCAGGCATATGACAGGAGATAAGGCCAAGTTCTGCATGCTGACTGAGAAACTAGGAGGCCTTGTCACCTTTGGAAGTAACACAAAGGGTAGGATTATTGGATCAGGTAAAATAGGTAAGTGCTCTACCTGTTGCATTGATGATGTTATGCTGGTTGAAGGGTTAGCTTATAATCTACTTAGCATCAGCTAGTTGTGTGATAAATGATACAATGTTTTATTTGATTCTCAATGCTGCAAGGTCTTTGAACCTGATTCTGAAAGTGTCAAATTTTCTGGAAAAAGAATAAATAATACATACATGATAGATTTAGATGACATTCAACATACTAACCTTTGCCTTACTGCCAGTAGAGAAGACTTAGCATTTTTATGGCATCGTAGGTTAGGTCATGCTAGGTACACTGTTTTGCACAAACTAAATAAACATGGCATGGTTAGAGGACTTCCTGAAGTTTCCTTCAAGAAAGAAAATAAAATCTGTGATGCATGCACTCAATCAAAGATAACTAGAAAGTCATTTAAGTCTAGAACATAAAATCTATCTTCCAAACCCTATGAGCTGATACACATGGACCTTTTTGGGCCAACCAGATCTGTCAGCTTATCAGGGAGGAGGTATGGGTTTGTCATGGTAGATGACTTTTCTAGGTATACTTGGGTTTATTTCTTATCTAATAAGAGTGATGCCTTCTCAGAATTTCAGAAGTTCTATGTTAAAATAAATCATAAAATTGAAAACATTCTGACTGATCATGAAGGTGAGTTTGAAAACTCACAGTTTGATGAATTCTGCAGGTCAAATGGAATCAACCATAGGTACTCCTCACCAAGGACACTGAGCAGAATGGAGTTGTGGAGAGAAGGAACAGAACCCTAGTGGAAATGGGTCGTACACTTCTTGTTGAAGGTGGTCTACCAAGGAAATTTTGGGCTGAAGCAGTGAACACTGCCTGTTATGTAATTAACAGAGCCATGGTAAGACCTTCTACCCAGCAAACACCATATGAGATCTTAAAGGGTAAGAAACCTTCTATTGCTCATTTCAAGGTTTTTGGATTTAAATGTTTTATTCATATAAATGATAAAAGAGACCTTGATAAATTTGAACCTAAAGGTGAACCAGGAATCTTTCTTGGTTATTCTGAAAACACCCGAGCATATAGAGTGTACAATCTGAACTCTAAAACTGTTGAAGAATCTCCACACATAGTTTTTGATGAATCCTTGATAAATTCTAATGTTGGTCAATGCAGGAATGAAGACAATGGTGAAATTTTGAAGGAAGGAGATCCTGCAGACAAATCCGAGGATGAAGAAGGACATACAGAGCTTAATGAAGAGGAGCCTACAGTTCAGGGGGAGGTAAATCAAACACATGACAATTCAATTGTTAACATTAGATATCTTAAAGATCATCCTGTAGATAATGTAATTGGAAATCTGTATGACCCCCCTAGGACTAGAGGCCACCTGAGAATTCAACATGAACTGAATGCTTATGCTTTTGTATCAAACACAGAACCCAAGTCCATTGACTGTGCTCTCCAAGATGTGCATTGGATAAATGCCATGCATGAGGAGCTCAATCAATTTGATAGGAATAAGGTGTGGCATTTGGTTCCACCTCCTGATCATGAAACAATCATAGGGACTAAATGGGTGTTTAGAAATAAAACTGATGAATCAGGGAATGTTATTAAAAATAAAGCCAGGCTTGTAGCTCAGAGGTACAATCAGGAATTTGGAATATACTTTGAAGAGTCTTTTGCCCCTTTAGCTAGGTTAGAAGCAATCAGAATCTTATTAGCTTATGCATGTTCCCTAGGAATAAATCTTTAGCAGATGGATGTGAAATCTGCTTTTCTGAATGGGAAAATTAATGAAGATGTCTATATGAGACAGCCTCCTGAGTTTGAATGTTTAGACTTTCCTAATCATGTTTACAAACTCAATAAAGCTCTCTATGGTTTAAAGCAAGCTCCTAGAGCTTGGTATGACAGGTTGAGCAAATTCCTCACCGACAAGAATTTCACAAGAGGTATAGTTGATCAAACATTCTTTACCAAGGTGAGTCATCCAGATATTCTTATTATTCATATTTATGTGGATGACATTGTGTTTGGGTCAACTAACCCCAAATTGTGTGAGGAATTCTCTCAAATTATGACTGATGAGTTTGAAATGAGCTCAATGGGTGAGCTCAAATTATTTCTTGGACTGCAGGTTACACAATCAAAAGATGGCATATTCATTTCTCAGTCCAAGTACATAAAGAATATATTGAAGAAGTATAAAATGGACAACCTCAAGGAAATAGCAGCTCCAATGGGTACCTCAACAAATTTAGATGAAGATTCTAAAGGAGGTATGATTGGGTCCCTTCTTTATCTTACAGCATCTAGGCCTGATATTCAATTTGCAGTGTGTTTTTGTTCTAGATTTTAGGCTAGTCCTAAAGAAACCCATTTTAAAGCTGTGAAAAGGATTTTTAGGTACTTACTAGGCACCCAAGAGCTAGGTCTTTGGTATCCTGCTAAGTGTGAATTAGAGCTTCTAGCCTACACTGATGCAGACTATGCTGGGTGTCGAGTAGATAGGAAAAGCACTAGTGGCTATTGTCAATTCCTTGGTGGCTGTCTAGTGTCTTGGGCATCTAAGAAGCAACACACTATAGCATTATCTACAGCTGAAGCTGAGTATGTTGCAGCATGTAATTGTGCTGCCCAAGTACTTTGGATTAAGCACCAACTAGCTGATTATCAGATAAATGTGGGATGTATTCCACTTTTATGTGATAATACTAGTTGTATATGCCTTGCTAAAAATCCTGTTCATCATTTTAGGACTATGCACATAGACATAAAATATCATTTTCTTAGAGATGCTGTAAATAAAAAGGAGATTGAAATGAATTTCATAGAAACTGAAAACTAAATTACTGATATTTTTACTAAGCCTCTTGGGAATGAAAGATTTAAATTTCTTAGAAGAGAACTTGGCTTATGTAAATTTCAGCATGATGAATGAGATGTTCAGCTGCCTTGAATAAAATTTCTGATTTGGACTTGCATCTGATAGCTTGAATAAACCTGTGGATGTTGAATGTGGCATCACACTCATGATCATCATTGCATATCATTTAGTCCTGATTGTGTCTAAGCTCTCTCTCATTCAATTCTTGCCATTCATTTGTAAAATTACATGCATATAGATAGGGGGAGTTTCTGCTAGAAATTCAGAGTGTCTTCAACTTTCTTGAATTCGTTCATCCTTTAATTCTGAATGTCGATTCTGACATTATGGCAATATGTTAGTCAGTTCTGATTTCTAAGCAATAGAAAATGGACTTCTTCAGTTGTAAGAATTTGAATTGCTTAAGGACTGACCTAATGGTTTAAACTTTATAACTTTTTGAGTTTAAAAAATTGCAATCAGTATAGGAGTAAGCTGAAAATTGATAAAACTCTCAACCCTTATCTTATTTCATGTCAGACAAAGCTAATCATATCTGAAATCATGTTAGAGAAGCTAAGTATGTGTATTGTTCTTAAACAAGTCATTCTGAAACATATAAAGGAGTAAAGGACAGCTAAGAAAGATATTGAAAAATATTGAAAATCATTGCACAATAAAATAGCAGAGCAATGACTGGTAAATCACTGAGAAACTGAGTGATCCATCAAAGAAGTGGACAACACTTATGTCATGAGGTGCATCAGCTATCTCTGTATAAAATGATCAAAACAGTAGGGTGGTTTCATTGAGTACTTGGGGGTAACTGGCGTCTGATAAACGTGTACCCTCACACAAAAAAGTGAAAATCACTTTTATTGAGTTTGATCATGGCAGAATGGTCCATCATGTTGAGTATCTAGGGGTATTGGCGTCTAATAAACGTATACCCCTATGCAAAAAGATAATGGCACCTGAATGCCCTTAATGAACTTGTATTGAAAATGCTGCTCCATCGAAAGAAATTTCATGAATGTCAATTTATTTAGTTTCAATACATGACTTGGTATTTCTCAATCATTTTTGAGACTATGAAAGTAAGATATTTTGAAACTGACTCTCTCATGCAAATGTGATTCTGGTTTATTATTTTATCATGCACAGCGAACTTATCTATTGATTGTAGTGGATGAACTCAAAATTTTGTAGTCTTTAAACTAGCACTCTGTCTGAAAGTAGTTTCTAAATTCATATACCTGAAGACTCTGTGCTTTAGCATACTTATTCATGAACTACTTGTTCAGAATGCCAGTCAGCTAACTTCTTGATTTTTCCCTTGCATTCCCTTTCCCTCCTCTTTGTTGATGGCAAAGGGGGAGAATATTGTCTAGGGGGAGAATATGTTGTCTGAATTCTGAATTCATTTACAGGGGGAGAATATGTTGCTTGCATTGTGTAGCATGCATTCATAGCATCTGCATGTCAATCTGAATAACAAATCATGTTTCTCATCAAAATACATAAACATACATCTGTTTGACATGCTATTCTATTTAATAAGGGGTTGCCATCATCAAAAAGGGGGAGATTGTTGTGACTCCTCTGTGTTGATGATGTTGGCATTTGCTTCATTTCTTTGGCAACGCCTTATCTTGATTGATTGTTTATTTTGATTGATTGGCAACAGTTCCTATTTTGATGAAATTGCTTTTATCAGGTTATCTGTGTACATAATGCAGTCAGAGTCTATACTGTGTTCTGCACACACTCACAAGTCTTCACAGTGCTTTGCAGCATGAAACTCTATACATTGGCATACATTGCAGCGTCAACATATTGCATCATTTTTACAAGTGTGTACATTGCATCACATTGTTAAAGTCTGCACATCGGCTAAGTGTGTACACCGTTCACCTTAGTTAAAGTCCATTCATTGGACTGTGCATAATCTATACATTGCCCATCGTTGCAAGTCCATACATCCACAGTGCATTGCATAGTCTATACACTGCATGTTCAAGTTCAAAGTATATACATTGCAAGACAAGGCTAGAGTGAAGTCTATACATTGAAGCAAAGTCTGTACAGCCATCAGCGATCTTCCAAGTATGTACATCCATTTACTTAATGAATGCAAGTCTATACATTCGTCTAACTTGCATTATTCATCAAGTCTGTACAGCCTTGTCTTGCATTCAACTTCACAAGTGTGTACAACGAAGTCTATACACTCGTGAGTGTTTTATCAAGTCTATACATTGGATGCTGTTCTTCAAAGTATGTACATCGCATCATATTGTTCATGCAGTGTCTTGGTGAAGTCTATACATCGTTTCACTGTACAGGTCCATACATTGCATTGCATTGGCTAAGTGTGTACATCAGTCTGTCTCTGTTGAGTCTAAGGCTTTGGGCAAAGTCTATACATCGGTCTTCATATTCGAAGTCTATACAGTGGTATTCAGCTAAAGTCTGTACATCAGACTTTCACTTAAAGTCTGTACATCGCTGCTTTGTCAAAGTCTGTACATCGCAGCTGTGTTGAAGTCTGTACAGCCATTCTCTTATCAAAGTCCATACATTCTTCTGTTGGAATTCCAAGTCCATACATCGGACTGTTTGAGCAAGTATGTACAGCATTTCATTCACACCGGAAGTCTATTCATTCGTTTCCAGAAGTTCAAGTCCATACATTGATCGTTTGGGTAACAAAGTCTGTACAACGTGAGCTTCAGTACTTAAAGTCTATACATTCTCCCGTTGAAATCCTTCAAAGTCTATACACCAGTTTGATTGAGTAAGTCTGTACATCGTGCCTTGTTGTTCACAGCCTTTAAAGTCTATACATCGGCTTCACATCTGCAAGTCTGTACATTGGCTTCATATCATAAAGTCTGTACATTGGCTTCAACTCTCCAAGTCTGTACAGCCACATCTCAAAGGCTAAGTCTATACATCACTGTGGCTGCTCGAAGTGAAGCATAGTCTATACACTTCTCACCTTTCCCTACGTTTGGCAAGTCTATACACTCATACCTTTCCCTACGTTTTCTGGCCCAGTCTACACATCGTTACCTGGCATTTGCTTCAATGTCTAAACACTCGTTTCTAAGGCAAAGTCTATACATTTGTTTCTAAGGCAAAGTCTGTACATTGCCTTTGGACCTCAGAGTCTATACAGAGTCTGCATCCTCTAAAGTCTGTACATCCGATTGCCTTTGCTTTGGTCAAGTCTGTACAGCCAGGGAGACTGTTAAGTCTATACATTCTTCACTGTTGCTGGCACGAGGTGAAGTCTGTACAATGGTCTTAACTTTCCAAGTCTGTACATTGGCCTCCATGCCTCAAGTCTCTACATCGGATTGTTTGGCCAAGTCTGTACAGCCAACGCCTTCATTGATTCCAAGTCTGGACACTTGTCTTCAGGCATTCCAAGTATGCACATTGATTCAGGTTCTCCAAGTCTATAAAATGAAGTCTGAACATTGCATTTGCATTCACAATGTCTTCACACCTAAAGTCTATACATTGTGTCGTTCACATCTGCAAGTCTAGACATTGGAAAGTCTATACACTGCATTGTGCATACTATGATGTCTGTACAGGGTTTATGCTTAAACTGATAATCCGATACTATGTCTGACAGGGATTCTCTACAGGGATTGCTGACATGGCTCGTGATCCCAGGAGGACGAGGTGATCAGATGATGACACGTGGATAAAGTTGCCTCGGATCTGGCAAATTCTTGGGTGGGAAAACGTGGAAACCACGCGCCCTTATCCACATGCTGCCAGTATATATTTAAGCCTTGGTGTTCAGATGGAGGTTGATCGAAATCTGAAGATAGCAAAGTCTATACAGCAAGTCTGAAAGCAGCAGAGTGCCATCAATCCACTGTGAGAAGAGAAGATCAAGAGAGATGAGTTGAGAGAGCTTGATCGAGAGAGTGAGATTGTGAGAGTTTTTGTTTGAGAGGTTGTATCTCAGTCTCCTGGTTCAGAAACCAGAGCTGAGCATTGCTCATTCGAGCTACATTTCCATTTTGGGTTTTCATTTTCATTTTGCTTCTGTCTTTCATTTCCGAATTCTTGTTTCTTCAAGCTGTGAGTCAGCGGATTTGCAGTGGAAGTCTCCACTGGACGGGTTAAGCTGTATTTCCCCAGCAGTTGCAGAGGATCTGTTCCTCTGGTCGGCAAGCTGTAGTGCCCAGCGAAGCTGTGTATCAGCAGTTGTTGGCCAAGCTGTAGTGCCCAGCAGACGCAAGCTGTACTGCGCAGCAGTAAGCCATACTCGGTTGAGTGTGGGGTGGACGTAGGTCCTTGACCGAACCACCTAAAAATCGTGGGTGTTTTGTGTTTGTGTGATTGTCTATGAATTGTGTGCTACTGGTTGTCTTGTTTACTTTAAGAGCTTGATTCGGTTCTGTTGAAATCTAGTATCAGGGTTAGTGATTTAGCAGATTTGCCTATATTCCGCATTTGAACCTTACATTGGTTTTTAAATAGGCATTAGATCTATTCACCCCCCTCTAGATCCACATTTCATGGAGATAGACTGCGTCCATCTAACTCAACATGTGTGATGCTTCAGACTATGCTGTTAGAGCTGTCCTGGGTCAGAGAGTCGATAAGATGCCCGTGGTGATCTACTATGCGAGCCGCACCCTTGCCGATGCACAGTTGAACTACACCACCACGGAGAAAGATTTGCTTGCGATAGTTTTCGCCCTTGAGAAATTTTGATCTTATCTGTTAGGGGAAAAAATCATTATTTATTCCGATCACTCGGCTTTAAAATTTTTGCTATCCAAGAAGGAAGCTAAGGCCTGTCTCATTCGGTGGATTCTCTTGTTACAAGAGTTTGATTTGGAAATCAGAGACAAGAAAGGGCTAGAGAATGTTATTGCTGATCACTTATCTAGGATTGTGATTCCTGAAAATGCTCCTATGTCTGATTCCTTCCCCGATGAGCAAATTCTTTCCATCTCTCACTCCTCAACCCCCTGGTACGCTTATATAGTCAATTACCTAGCGGTAGGATAGATTTCGGGAGGGTGGTCTAAGCAGGAGAAGGATCATTTCTTTGCCAAGGTTAAGCATTATTTCTGAGAGGACCCGGAGCTGTTTTACACGGGCCCTGATCACATAATTCGAAGGTGCGTCCCCTAATAGGAACAACATTCTGTGCTGAATTTCTGTCACCATCTTGCTTGTGGGGGACATTTCTCAGGTAGGAAAACTGCTGCTAAGGTCTTTCAAAGTGGGTTCTTCTGGCCCACACTTTTCAAGGATGCCTATGAATTTAGCAAGACCTGTCTAAGGTGTCAAGCTGTGGGGAACATTTATAGGACAGACATGATGCCACTCAGTCCCATCTTGATTGTTGAAATTTTTAATGTTTAGGGGATTAATTTCATGGGACCATTTCCACCATCATTTGGAAATGAATACATTCTTGTGGCCGTAGATTATGTGTCTAAATGGATAGAAGCAATAGCCACTCGGACCAATGATCACAAAGTCGTGGCAAAATTTGTTCGTAAGAACATCTTCTCTAGATTTGGGTGTCCCAGGGCTATCATCAGTGACGGGGGTTCACATTTCACTCACTCCCAATTCTGAGCTTTGAAGTCCCGCGATCAATGACACCCAAGAGGGGGGTGAATTGGGTGTTTACAAATTTTAAGGAAACTTTTGGCCTTTTAAAAATATGTGATAGAATGCTAGTTAAGAGATTCAAAACTATTTGAACACAAATTGGATTTATCAAACTTTGTATGATGAGATATAGAATATGCAAGATATAAGTAGATAAATCCGTAACAACAATTAACACATACACTCACTTAGAATGGAGGTAGAAGAAAAGGACCAAACCACACAAATCAAACCATAGTGCACAGCGATTTTTAAGGTGGTTCGGATGCAACGACGGCAATCCTACGTCCACCCCTCACCAAACCCGGTGAGGCTTCACTCGGGGATAAATCCCCAAACAGAGACGACGCTCCAACCACACACACGGGACGACACCTGCCCACACACATGGGGACGCGCCCCAACACACACACACACATGGAGACGAGGTCTCCAACACGATCCAACAAGCGGATCACCAACACAAACACCCGCTGCCACAAGTGCAGCAATCCATACACACGAGACAGAACGGATCTAAAAGACCCACACATACACAAACACAGATCTAGGAAGATCCACGCATACACACAAATCAAATACGACACACACACACACGACCACGGATCCAACAACGATCCACACACACACACAAGTTCTTGCAGTTTATGATAAACACAATTACAACATCCAAAACATAAAGATGATGAGGCTTAGTTTAGAAAACTCCTGATTTGGGTTCCCTTTGAATGCATGTTGCGGGGTTGAGAATGGATGAAGAACACTTGCAGCACGGAGTACTGTTCACGGCTACAGTACCCTTCTTCTTCACTTGGACAATCTTCCTTTGATCTCTTCTTGAAAATCTTACTTGCTTCTTGATAGCTTCCCCCTTGATCTCTCTTTGTTGGTTGCTTGCTTCTTCACTTCATAGATGCTTGTTGGCTTCAGAAGTACCTTGAATGGGTTGGAGATAGATGAAGAACTTACTGCACGAGGTACTGTTCACGGAGCTACAATACCCTCTTCTTCCTCCTTGGACAACCTCCCTTTTGGATCTCTTAGATGATTAGGGTTATAACTCTAATAGGATGTTGTATAACCCTTGGAAGGTCTATGGACAAGCCCTAGACCAGATCCATAAATTCTGGAGGGTTTGGTGGCTTTGGGATTAAAAAATAGCAAGAGGAGATGCTTCTTTCGAGATGGACAAAAGTCAATATTTTTGGCTTATCGGGGCTGGCGGTGGACCTGCAGAGGCTAACGGTCGACCGCTACTGAGAGAATTGCTGGCCGTTGGTTTCTGGGAATTCTGATCGACCGCTACTGGGCTGGCGGTCGACCGCCACTGTGAATCCCTGTAGGCGGTGAGCTACGGGCAGGGGCGGTCGACCTCCCCTGAGCTGGCAATCGACCGCCAGCTGGGTAGACCCCGGGTTTTCCCGGGTCGGTCCGTTAACCTCTTCAGCTCCGTCGCTTAAGTTCTTTAGCAGCCCGTTCATCTCTGTGGCATCACCCTTGATAGTTTAGAAGGTGTCAACTGAGTCTTTGACCTTATGGATTTTTACTGAGTGTTTTGACCTGCAAAAGCATACATAATTGATTAGAACTATAGCTCAATCATCCATATGATAAATGCATGAAGTTCATGCAAACCGCGTAGATCGATCCGCGGGCGAGGGCGCACGATGGCCAGAAGGGTTTCATATTTTAATGTGCATGAATGAGGTGTATGAAGGAGAGGTATATGAGATACACATGGTGTGATCGATGCTAAGACAAGGTAAGAGTCTCACCAATGGTTCTTGACAGTAAATGACATATACCACCTGTTTTGGATTGTAGAGGAGTAGGGTGCTTATCCACACGTTTGGTTCACCAGGTGACTGCCATGTGTTTGATCTTGTTTTGAATTGTAGAGGAGCAGGGTGCTTATCCACACGTTTGGTTCACTAGGTGACTGCCATGTGTTTGATCCTGCAAGTAAGATAGTCAAGGTTAATACCATGCTTGTTCCCGTTGAAGAGGTTATGAAACCTCTTGCCTCTTGTAAAACCAACATATGCAAACAAAGGATCAAGACCATGTAACCGTTCCCATTTTCCATCTCAACCATACATAGATAACAAGAGCATGAGCAATCAACCACAAGTTTAGTTAGCATCACTTAATCACACATTAAGTTTAGTTATCATCAAAACCATAACTTAACAATCACAACAATCATCAAAACCATAACTCAACAAGCTTTACTTAAGAAATATGGCATCACTCATAAAATCGCCACCCTCTACCACCCCCAAACAAGTGGCCAAGTGGAAATATCCAATCGGGAAATCAAAAATATCCTGCAAAAATCTGTTTAGCCCGATAGGAAGGATTGGTCTGAAAGATTGGATGATGCTCTTTGGGCCTATCGAACTTCCTACAAAACTTCCATAGGTATGTCCCTCTATAGGCTGATTTTTGGAAAAGCCTGTCACCTACCAGTTGAGCTAGAACATAGGGCATACCGGGCCATAAAACAAGTGAATCTGGACTTGGCCCAAGCTGGTTCCCATAGAGCTCTTCAACTCAATGAGCTAGAGGAGCTACGCAATGAAGCCTATGAAAATTCCAAGATCTACAAAGCCAAGATCAAAGCCTTTCATGACAAGCACATTTTGAGAGAATCTGTTCAACCTGATCAACAAGTCTGGCCTTTTAATTCAAGGCTGCGTTTGTTTCCTGAAAAATTGAAGTCTAGGTGAGATAGTCCATTCATTGTAATGAAAGCTTTTGACCATGGTGCTGTCAAAATTTTAAACCCTCAAACTGGTCATAGTTTTACTGTCAATGGTCAACATCTCAAGCCCTATTTAGCAAATGCTCAACTCATGCTGAAAGACTCAATTACGTTGACTGACCCACAATAGACCATGTGAGCCTATTTGCGTCTGGCTAAAGACGTTAAACTTAGCGCTTCTTGAGAGGCAACCCAATTATCCTGTCTCTTTTCAAAAAAAAAATTTGTGATAGATTTTCTTCTTTTGTCTATGGAGCATATATGGAGCATGGAGTAATATTTCTTTGATTACAACATCTCTCTCTCAGGTCGTATCTATCCTTCCCTCTACTTTTTATGGCTTTATTTCATTTCTATATATTGTTCATGCCATTGGGGACAATGTCACTTAAGTTGGGGGGTAGCTTGAGCTCTAATTTTCTCAAAATAATTGCAACCTTTCATCACACCTCTAACAAGTGCTTCATGTTCATATTTCATGATGAGAAACTTTTCTTAGAATGATAGGACTTAGAGTCTTACTCGTGAAAGTTACAAGTTAAAGGGATGAATTAATTGGTTATGCCTTTAGCCTTTTCCTTAGAATACACCTGAAAATTCAATTGAATTTCCACACAATTACACAATAACAAGATTGGTGGATGACAAATATTAGGATGATGGGAATTTTACTTGACACTTAGGTGATGATGGATATTATGCCCATTCATTGAAAGTAATCGTGAGGAAAAAGTTACATGAAAAAAAAACACATGAAAAATGCACCTGAACTTAGTAATCGGGCCTGCTTCTCCTAAGGCAATTTGCGTCAAACGGCGAAGGGATGTGCAGCACCGTGTGTCAAAAAAAGAGAAAAAAAAGACTAAACAGGTAGAGTGAAGCTACCTGTAATTCGAGAAACTTAATTCAAGATGTGGGCAGAATTGAAAATCATCTTTAAGTGAAAGTTAGAAGACTCATTCATCTAGATTGTTTGGTAGCTAGTCAAGTTATATCACTCATACACAAATAGAAATTTAATTTTGAGTGTATCCTGAGGAAAGGTCTAAACACATGGACTGATGAAATTGATACCAAATACATTCTACTTGAACTTGTAATACTCCAAAGTCTAAATCATTATGCATAATGCTCTTGCCATGATCAGTGACACATGAGTGTTTGCTAGTCCTAATTTTATAATTATTTACATTGCTAAGGGACTAGCAATGTTCAAGCTGGGGGGTGTGATAAGTGTCCATTTTCTATAGTTATTCATCGCATGTACACCATTTTATGTGCATATACTTAGGCAATTATGCATATTTCATAGTTAACCTCAACTCTGCATTTAAATTAGAGCTTTCACGTAAATTGATTAATTTGTTGATATTATTTAATAAATTAAAGTTGAGGGCCATGGGCATTAATTCTCCATTACATAACTATGAGCATTTGAGATTTATGTGCATATTATGATAATTTTTATGGACTAGATTGAAATTATGTGTGTGCAAGACACTGAAGGTAATTGCAAGAAACTCCGGGGGTAAAATTGCCATCATCACTTTGACCAAGTCAAACACAGAAGTTTATATTTTGGTTGGAGGAAAAATAAATTTCAAAAGTTTGAAATTGAGAAAAAGAAACACATATTTTGGTTGGAGGGAAAATTGAATTCAAAGTTTGAAATAAAGGAGAGACATGATGAGCCTTGGGAAATGGGGTGCCCAAAGTCCAAGAAAGGGGCTGCCCACCTCCTTTTACTTTTCCCCATACATCATCTTCTACCTAAATTCTAACCATCCATCTTCTTTTGATACAATCTCTACCCTCCATTGACCCAACTTTTCCTATAAATAGCCCATGACAAGGAGGAGAATGAGAGTTCTTCTTTTGGTAATTTTTACCCTCTCTCTCTCACATCTTAGGTCACCGATTTCTCTCATGTAAGTTCATTTTCTCCTCTTATGTTCTTCATGAAAGTTCTTTGTTGTTAAGTCCTCTACAACTTCTTCTTCTGCCTAATCTTCCAATTCCTTCTGGTGTTTAAGATATTTTATGTTTTTCACTGTGCTATCTTGTTCATCTGTGAATCAATATTTCTCTCTGTTCTTTCCCTTGTTTCCCACCCTTCTAGTCATTGTCTCCTCTTACTGTCTTCATACAAGTTCTTTTTTTTTTAATAGATCTTCAACTTCTTCTTCTGAACCATCTTCCAATTCTATATCATTTTTATGTTATAACCTCTTTTTTAAGGTGCTATCCTATATTTTTACTGTTCATCCGAGGCACTACACTCTGTTCTTCCTCCGTTATGAAGCTCTTCTACTCTTATTATCTCTCTGAGTTCTTCATCAAAGTTCTTTCTCTCTTGTAGATCTAGATTTTCTTCTATCACTTCCTCTAATTCTTCTCAGTTTACGAGTTATATTTATTTCCCCACTATTTTACTCTCTCATCTTCTTCCTTCTTCATCTCCACACAAACCCTTCCACATTCCTCTCTATATTTCTCTCCAAAGTTTGTCCTCCACAACTCTCATTTCATGGCGGCGTGCACATCAAGGCGGGCGACGTTCCAAGGCTCATGACGTGGATGACGACGGCTTCTTCATCCACCTCTTTCTATAGCGATCTCCTTCAAGGCGGAGCGATCCTCTCCAAGACTCGCCGAGGAGGAGATGATGGCGTTCATCATCCTCTCATGGCTCTAGTTTCTTCACTTATCTCGTAGTTTATATTGATTGTAATATCAATTTTTATAGATTGTAATTTTTATGTCTTTAGCAATAAAATTTATTTTGGCAAATTGTGTTCCCTTTTCTCCCTCCCTTTTCTAAATTTCTCTTCTCAATCCCTCACATATTCTTTAGATAGATTTATTTCCATGCACTATTTTCTTTAAGCAAAGCAAAATCACAAGTGTTTTCCATAGGACTCCAAAGTTTTTTAACTCTAAAAATCTCTTCTTCCCTGATGATTCGACCCTTCTCGCCACCTTATTACGTCTTACTTTCATCTAGTGCGAGTTGGAATTTTTAAGATTGATACGTGTGATTTAAACTACGAATTTTAGCGTTATCAATGGCCGCAACTTGTTGGGCCCAGCTAAAATTTTAAGCAGTTTACTTATCAAGTTCCCAGCCCACCAGAGAAGTGGTGAAACTGAACCAGGGTCCAGCCCACCACCAAGGTCAAACCAGGGGTGATTTGGTCAACTGAGACAGGGCTAGGTCGATGGGAAAACAAGGAAATCGACTAGCAGAACCTGGCTCATGGGCCAGCAAGAAAACTGATGGGGACATCAGAGCAAGACCACCCACATTTTGTTTACATTTGTGTCCTTTTAGTTTTCATTTATATCCTTGGTAAAGTAGGTTTGCAATTGTAAGGCTTTATAAGCCAATTTGTTATTCCTTAAGGATCTTTGAGTCTTTGTGTAAAAGTCCATGTAGGCCATGCAGGACCCTTCACCCCTTCCTCATTGGTCCAAGTGGCATCTTGGGGTCCATGTGGGGCTGGTCAAATATCATAGGTGGCTTCTAGAAGGGCTTGACCATTCAAGGGGATAATTGGATTGAAAAGTCCAATATTCCATCCCTTAAAGTCCAAGGGGCGCCCCCTTCCACTTCAACATATTATAATTTTATTTTTTTGACCACATGGGATTAAATGTCATGTCCCTTGTATACCCCTCCCCTAATCTAGATCTGAGGATAGTTAGGGTCATTTTGCATTTCTTATAAATACCTTGTATTTCACATTTTACTAGAATTAATGAGAAGAATTTTTAGAAAATGCTTGAAGCATGAAGGGTGCACCCTCTTCCTCTCTCCTCTCTCCCCCTTGTAGATGAATTTCTTCCTTCTTCTGAGGTGTGAAGCCTCCCTTCCAACCCCCTTTCTGAGTGTGAAGCTCAGCGCCGCCGCCGCCGCCACCTTCGAGCCGCCATCGCGCCGCCACCGCCATCGCCGGAGTTCTATCTAAATCAGGACAGAACCCCCTTGTCCGAATTTTAGCTCCAAATCCACGGATCTTCTAGAGCCCAAATTTTGAGGGTAGGTTTCCCACGCAAATACACTCTCCTAAAAAAATTCTCATATTTTTCAGCCTATGTTTTCTATTTTTCCCATTTCGTGCTCCCCAGCCTTCCAGATCTGCCTATGTTCTGTTTTATGTCACAGCAACTCTGTGATTCCATAGTTCGACCCCCTTTCTCTTGTTTGTTTGAGTTGCCAATTTAATTGGGAGTTCTTTCCACCTAAACCTTCTTCCTCGAATTTTTTTGAGAATTTTGGATCTTGTTTACCTTTTCTAAAAATCATTGTCAAATCACAAATCAGTTCTATCCCTGTTGTCCAGATCCGACCACCCAGTGTTAGAAATTCTGTTTCCCCTATCAAACAACCTCTAGAAAATCCGCAAAAAATATCCCATTCTTCCTCTCTTTCCCCTCTCCAACTTTCATGAAGAACCCAACACCTAGATCCGAAGTCTGAGTCACGGTCAATGCCAACTCTTAGGCAGATCCAATTCTGCCCGGCCAGATCTGAGACTGAGAGCAGTCCTGTTCAAAATTTCACCATCAGAATTACGGCCCCAACAAAATTCTTAGAACCATAGAGGGTCGAAGGATTTCAAGTCAGCTTTCCAACAACACTAGTTTTGCACCGATTCGACATCCGTGCTGGTCACAGAAACTTCTCTCGTCAGAGCGCGTGGGTCTGAAACAGAAGTTTAGATCCGTGGATAGCAACTTCATCAATTGAAGATCGGAGCAGCCTCTCCTTCCACGAGGCGAACCAGGGCATCCCTCTCCTAGGGATCACCCCTCCAGCATTCCTCTTCGAGCGGGACCCACCCTGCCCAGTTCAGAGGTCTGAGCAGTACGTGGGCCCCATAGTTTCCGGCGCACGCCACCATCGGAGCGGTCCAAATTGCTGTCCGCCAACCCGAGCTTGCTACTCTTGGGTCCCATGTGTAGTCCTTTACCTCCCTACATGGAGTGGACAGAAATATTCACTTCTGTAATTTTTGATAATTGTTGTATTGGGAGTACGATTTCGGCCGGGGTCGTCTTCCCCATGCCCGAAGCGTGGAGGTATTATGTCCGTTCCTTCACTCGGCATTTGCTTTACTCGTATTCACTTCTATATGCTGCTGCTAGAGAGCATGATAGGGTAAATAGCTCGCTAAATATTGTTATTCACCGTTGCGAGCGAGAGAGTGACACCCGTCCCGGGACCTGATCTGGGCACGAGAGAGAGCCGACCACCCTAGCTCATTGTCGGTTTCTTAACCGCGCACGTCCGTACGCTTCTCTCGCTAAGGGACGATCGCGAGCTTGTCTAGAGTCCAAGGTTGGCATTTCAAATTGGAGTCAAGTCGCGTGTCCGTCCCGCATCATATTGGTATCAGAGCCGGAAGGTTGAGTCTAGGGTAGTCTTGTTAAAAAAAAATAGTCATCTAAGTCGAGTCTAAGTTTAAGTCGGTCCGAGGTTGCATCACATACCTTTATTCAGGATATAAAAAGGTGTTGTCCGAATGGTAGGTTACGCCTATCAGGAAGGCCGCACACTCGCGTCGAGAGGATCTTCGGATCCTGTGACTCCGCCACGTACTGTCTATTGGTTGAGTCTAGGTGTTTTAGTTTGCATAGACTTTTGCATATAACAACACAAATAAAAAAATGCCATTGCATTCCCATTCCTAGGAGATCCAACTCCATCTTTGCCACTATGGCCAACCCATGCACCCCGAGTAGGACCGACCAAGGCAATCGGTCCGTGTTCGAGTACATTAGGGACTTCAAAGTGTACCGGTCAAGATATGGATTTGGAGAGAAGAGCACCATGATTGCCTTTCAGTTCCGGAGAGGTTTGGGGCTTCACTTGCAGTATGAATGTCTTATCCACGACGTGTTCTCTCTGGCACAGTCTTATCAGGTCGCTCTAGAGGTCGAGCCATTTAAGTCACGGTTTAATGCTACCCTACGGCGAGCAGATGCTGCCCTATGGCGTGCATTTGCCTCCCAGTCGAATCCTGAGCCGGTCAGACAACCTACCCCATGGCCTCCCTCATCCCAGTCAGGAAACCTCTCCCCTAGAGCTCCATTGCCATCTACGTCCGATCTTTATTCGGAATCACCTTAATTGGAGCCACCTTAGCCAGAGCCACCCGTGTCTCTAACGGGAATGCTATTCATTGCCGAGCCCCTACTTAGCTGGCTCAAGAATAGCTTGGTCCCACCTTGCTATCCACCCATGGACCCCACCCTACCTTTAGTGCCGGTCAACTCATTCCATACCACATTCCTGTCTAGTCACCATGTTGATACACTGGAAGACCTTATTATAGGATTAGACTCGCAAATGAAGTTGACTTATATGTTGGCCCGAGGCTTCGACCAGCCCATAAGTCGTAGCTTCACCCACCCCGCCTTAGGGTTCATTACCTCCGTGTGCACCGTGGGTTATGGCACCACGGAGATTCTCCTATTCCTTCCCTTGCCTGTCGAGCCTAACTTCATTCCATTTACCCAGAGGGAGGAACCCTACCTCCTATATGAGATCATCGTCTCCTATACCCTAGTGCACGAAGGTGACCACCTACACCTTCAAGATTTCCAAATGTGGGACCGTGACTAATGGGAGCCCAGTTCGAGGGGTCATACTTTCTTTGATCCCTTCGACCCATTTCTTAGTGAACCCCTTGACCCACCATATTTACTCCACCTTTTCGAGAGAGTCCACTATCACACCTCTCCCACTCGGGCCAGGCAACCTCCACATAGCAATGGGTCCAAACCATCATATAAGGGTAACAAAGAAGGAGCATTCGGCTCTCCTATCCCTCCCAATTCTCCCAAACCCAAAGGGCAACCGCATGCTAGGGACATACTAGGATGTCTAAGAGTCCCCCATTCCGCCAACCCCGTGTTGCATCTTGTGTATGCATGGCACACGTTCGGATGTCCTAGACCACCTTGCATATGTTTGGGTGGGACTAACCGTAGGTTTGTTTAGGGTCATGTGTGAGTCCGTGTTTTTTTTCTTTCTTGATTGAGTGCATAGTGAGTCTGCATGCATCGAGTTGAGTCAGTCTTTGTACACTCGCGTTGTCAGTCCCTTTCGAGTGCGAGGCAAGTCGGATCTATTGTGTACGTTGTAGACTTGTCGACATTTGGGATCGGCTCGACCATTCTCTATCTCAGATCTAGTCACATATAGGGACCCAGCGATGATTCCTAGTGAGTCTTTGAGCTGCCTCCCTCCATTGAGAGTGACCCTACCCCGGAGTGTCCACCTCTAGCCTCATTCCCCAACAGTGAGTGCATATCGAATCTATACGGGACGAGCATGTGTCGATTATTTGGAGTGGAGCGTACTCCGCGCTTCCAGGTTCGGTGACAGATCTGTAGGAGCTACTTGCGCAGCCGCACCCCTTACTCGACGGGGTCGAGTTCTTCCCACCCGGAGAGAATTGATGGGGACATCAGAGCAAGACCACCCACATTTTATTTGCATTTGTGTCCTTTTAGTTTTCATTTATATCCTTGGGAAAGTAGGTTTGCAGTTGTAAGGCTTTATAAGCCAATTTGTTATTCCTTAAGGATCTTCGAGTCTTTGTGTAAAAGTCCATGTAGGCCCTTTAAGACCCTGCACCCCTTCCTCATTGGTCCAAGTGGCATCTTGGGGTCCATGTGGGGCTGGTCAAATATCCTAGGTGGCTTCTAGAAGGGCTTGACCATTCAAGAAATGCAAAATGACCCTAACTATCCTCAGATCTAGATTAGGGGAGGGGTATACAAGGGACATGACATTTAATCCCATGTGGTAAAAAAAATAAAATTACAATATGTTGAAGCATGAAGGGTGCACCCTCTTCCTCTCTCTTCCCTTCCCCTTGCAGATGAATTTCTACCTTCTTCTGAGGTGTAAAGCCTCCCTTCCAACCCCCATCCTGAGTGTGAAGCTCAGCGCCGCCGCCATCGCCACCTTTGAGCCGCCATCGCGGCGCCATCACCATCGCCGGAGTTCTGTCTAGATCTGGACAAAACCCCCTTGTCCGAATTTTAGCTCAGAATCCACAGATCTGCTGGATCCCAAATTTTGAGGGTAGGTTCCCCACGCAAATACCCTCTCTTAAAAAAATTATCCTATTTTTCAGCCTTCGTTTTCTATTTTTCCCATTTCGTGTTCCCCAGCCTTCAAGATCTGCATGTGTTATGTTTTGTGTCACAGCAACTCTATGTTTCCATAGTTCGACCACCTTTCCCTTGTTTGTTTGAGTCGCCAATTTAATTGGGAGTTCTATCCACCTAAACCTTCTTCCTCAAATTTTTTTGAGAATTTTGGATCTCTTTTACTATTTCTAAAAATCATTGTCATATCCCAAATCAGTTCTGTCCCTGCTGTCTAGATCCGACCACCCAGTGTTAGAAATTATGTTTCCCCCATCAAACCACCTTTAGAAAATTCACAAAAAATATTCCCGTCTTCCTCTTTTTCCCCTCTCCAACTTTCATGAAGAACCCAACACCCAGATCTGAAGTCTGAGTCGCGGTCAACACCAACTCTCAGACAGATCCAATTCTGCCCGGCCAGATCTGAGACTAAGAGCAGTCCTGTTCAAAATTCCACCATCAGCATTACGGCCCCAAAAAAATTCCTAAAACTAGAGAGGGTCAAAGTATTTCAAGTCAGCATTCCAATGGCACCGGTTTCACACCGATCCAACCTCAGTGCTGGTCGCAACAGCTTCTGTCGCCGGAGCGCGCGGGTCTGAAATAGAAGTTCAGATCCGCGGAAAGCAACTTCAAAAATTGAAGATCGGAGCCGCCTTGCCTTCCATGAGGCGAACCAGGGCATCCCTCTCCTAGGGATCGCCCCTCCAGCAGTCATCTTCGCCGCGGGACCCACCCCGCCCAGTTCGGAGGTCCGAGCAGTACATGGGCCCCACAGTTGCCGGCGCACGCCACCATTGGAGCGGTCCAAATTGATGCCCGCCAACCCGAGCCCACTACTCTCAGGTCCCACGTGTAGCCCTTTACCTCCATGCGTGGAGTGGGTACAAATATTCACTTCTGTAATTCTTGATAATTGTTGTACCGGGAGTATGAGTTCGGCCGGGGTCGTCTTCCCCACGCCCGAAGCGTGGAGGTATCATGTCTGCTCCTTCACTCGGCATTTGCTTTACTTGTATTCACTTCTATATGCCGCTGCTAGAGAGCATGATAGAATAAATAGCTCGCTAAATATTGTTATTCACCGCTGCGAGCGAGAGAGTGAGACCCATCCCGTGACCCGATCCAGGCACGAGAGAGAGCCGACCACCCTAGCTCACTACCGGTTTCTCAACTGCGCACGTTCGTACGCTTCCCTCGCTAAGGGATGATCGCGATCTTGTCTAGAGTCCAAGGTTGGCATTTCAAATTGGACCTCGCGTGTCCATCCCGCATCAAAAACGGTCACAATAGGGCCGCTTCAAGGGAGCAAGCGGTCATCCCTGGGCCGCAACCGGTTGGCAGCGGTCCCAGATGAGCAGCAATTAATAATACAGCCCCAATTCAGGCCTTAAAATCACACGATTCGATCAAGTAATTTGGGTGCAGGTTTTGGGGGTACAACGCGCCCGACGTCCTAGTTGGAATCCCAAGCTCGCAGGGTCTTATGGAGGTCTCATAATGGAGGTCCTAGTCCGACGGAAGGAATATCCGGCGGAGAGTCCCAACCATTACAAGATTGAAGGGTTAATAAAGCATCGAAAAATAGTATATAATCAGTCAGGCAGTACCACCGGAGTGGAGTGACTGTCAGAACAACCCTAGATAATTTTTCCAAATTTATTTCACCATAACCATTGTGACATGCTAATAAATTTCAAATTTTATAACCAAGATCATGTTGGAGAACGTAATGTGATAGAATGGAAAAGTGGGTTTAATCATGAACATAGTGAGATCAGTTCCTTGAATCATATTCCATAAATTTACCAATTTCCTTTTGTTGGTTTCTATCCTACACATGCTGTCTAGCCGAGGTAATCAAAACATACCCAAAAAGAATTCGTGATACAAGACGGTCTATATAGGACCGCTAATAGAGGCTAGCAGTCTATCGAATGATCGCTTTGGGTGACGATCAATAAAACTGGCAGATAGATTAAAATGGTCTATCGAGCGACCGCTGGTTACAATGAAATGGTCTATCGGCCGACCACTAGGCTCCCGGGGCGGTTCCTATTATGACTGTAAACAAGTCGACACGCCCGGTCTCCGACGATCTTTGATAGACTCTAATTCCATCAGTAAATTCGAACGGTCTATAGCATATAAATTGAGCAAAATAAATCTAACGAAAAGAGGACATAAAAATGCATAACATGTCAGGATTAATTTTGATTTAAGCCTACCTCCACCGAGCATTGACTCGATCAAAAGATGCTAACATGGACGGTGCCCTAACTGGACATGCTGTGACTAAAAAAGGCTAATACGCATGCTACAGGATACAATAATTATGGCTTTTCATGCCAGTAAAAAGAGGAATTCAAGATGCTTCTAAGGGTATATTTTATGATGGATTTGGGCTACGATTGCCTACCTTAATCGAAGGAAGAACACGAACGCAAGTAACCCGAGCCGTACGAAGAACACCTCGCTCTCGTCACCGAATACTCCGACGCCCTCGCTCCTCATCGGCAGGCACAGCAAACGTCGATACTAGGTCAGGCTAGGGTTAGTTTTATAGGGTCAATTGATTCTGGAAGGGTCGATTGAATAGGATAGAGTCCCACGCACGTGTGTTTTCCGTTCATAGGCCAGAAGCTGTTTGTCTTGAACTGCGACTGTGTAAACACGGCTAGTCCTTAACCGCGTCTGGGTGAGCACGGCTTGTTGAGAATCGCGTCTGGTGTAACAACGGCTATCTCGCGACTACGACTGCCTTCTAGGTGTTTTCTTCGCTGGTCTGGCTTTCGGTTGTTGTGGCTTTGACCCCTTGGTTAGCCCATTGTCCCGTGGATGTCTTGGACATCCTATGAGGGCTGTGACCGTGTTATAGGGTGTTTGGGAGTGCCATTGTACCGAGCAGTATTCCGTGTTATTTCGAGGGTCATTATGATTTCTGGCCAACCCGGTTGTGACCCAGTGTTTGACACGTGACCTCGTGAGTGTCTCGTCTATCTTGTGAGGATCGAGACCTAGTTTTGGATGCTTGGAGATATCATCTTACCTCGGTATGCATGTTCATGTGGTTTGAGGGTTTTGATAATCCCTCATGTTCCGTGTTTCGTGTTACGCGAAGTTGTGAGTCCGATGAGCGGCCCGGAGGCCGTGGACTTTCATTAATGTGTGGATGCTTCTATTGTATGTTGTCTTCCATGTGTTTTACCATGATTTGGCTTAGGGACTAGGCTGATTAACGGTGTGTTGCCGTGATGTACGATGATCTTGACCCGAGTCTTGTGACTCAAGGATCGTTGTGTTAGTAGGTCTAGTTGTCTGTCCTGAGTCTAGCAGTAGTTCTATGTGCTACCTTGTGCTTCGTGGTACGTGCGACAGGTGCATGCTTACCCTATTCATACTTCGCTATTTTGAGTCTCTATGTGTAGTGAGCCTCTACTAGTCGTAGCCTGATGACACTTTCATGTGTCGGCCCACCTGGGAGTGGTGGCGGGGTGAGTTCTCGGTAGAGATGGTTTGTAGGCTAGTTGTCATGGGCCTCTTTGTCTAGCCGTTAGAGTCCGACATGAGGGGAAAACCAGCTAGAGGCATGGCTCAAGACATTGAGCTTGTGTGTGCACACGTGGTCAGGGGCGTTTGGGAAGCACCGACGGGCGTGACCCTGACTAGTCACTCGTTATAGTAGTTCCTTGGTTTCTCGTTAAGTGTCTCAGTTACCGGGTTCGAGGCGAGTGGGAGATGCTTGAGGCACAGTGTAAGACGTCAGTGGACGCATCTGGCTTTTCTTCTAGTGAGGAGGTGCTTCTGTCACATGACATTGGATTCGAGATTTGGAATTCGTGATTCGTGATGATGATTCGTGGCTGTTGACACCCGTTTTATGCCGATAAGTTGAGTCAATTCTCTTACTCCCATTTTTTGATGCCTAGAGTTGCCCATCATTCGTTGGGACTATTTTCGGGCATGTTTTGGGCCAGTTTTATGGGTCGCCACCATCCTTGGTTAGGTCCAAGTAGATTCAGGGCTTAACGGGCCTTGGTTCTGGTTGATTGGGCTTTTCTATAAGTTTCAAGCACCCAAGTGCATGCACGGTTCATCCCTGGCTGCTCAATCCATGGGTGGTTGCTTGTGGACCGTTCATATATTTATGGGATATTTAGCTAATTTTGTGAATTATCACGGACAGGCATATGTACGGCCTAGACGTAGCCGCATAAGATTATTGTGCGGTATTTGCTGAGCCATCTATCCCACCAGAGTCCTAACGTCGTTGGTTTTCGGATAATTATCTAATTATCTTATCTATTTTGATTTTCCACCGACAGGACTAGAACGGTTTGTCTTTGGCCGCTCTTCATTTGAACGGTCTCATCTGAGCCGTTCATCCCTGAGAGTCCAACGGCGAAGGTTTCGGTCAGTTCAATGGATAATTTGGGTTATTAATAATTTATTTTGAATTTCCACCAACGGGGTTGCACGGCCAGAATATGGCCTCCCATCCAATTGAGAGGTCTATCGTAAGACCATTCATCACGTCGATTGTTGAATTTTAACAGATTTTATCCCTTTTATCCGTGGTTAAACCCTCAACTTTGTCCTCGATTTTCTCCGTGGATTCTCAACCAAATCGGATGAGATTTGATCCTAGCGAAAGCTGAGGATATTATCTTCGCTTTACCTTTTGATATCTCGGATTAATATCCACTGGAAACCTTAACTTCGGGCTGGGCTTTCTAGGCTCTATAAATAGACCCTAAAGGCCGGGCTTGAAAAGGGGGGAGATTTTGGTTGACGGTGAAGCCCTGCCGCATTCTTGAGCGAACTAGCACCAAGGATGGAGGCTTTCTACGTCCATACAAGCCTCCGGTTCAGGGAGTAGTTTGGTTTTGAGTCCTTTCGTGTTTGATTGTTTTCATCCTCCTTGTTATTGCATGCATTGCTTTTCACACTTTCTCCCACGCCCTCCTTCATCTTCATTACCATGCACACACCTACCTACATTTTTTTACACCCTAGGGGTTTAAAATCCCCCAGGTATCCCCCTTTCCATTTAGTCACGTTCATTCCTCATTATTTCGACATTTACTACACCATTCAGTTCTAATCTAGGTTTTTTCTTTGTTTCTTTACGTTGTTTTGCAGGTCAACAATTCCTAGCACGAGGCCCATCCCCTCTGGCCGGCTGGAGAGGGTGGAGGGTGGACCCCTTTGCGACTTCTGGCTTGGTGGTCTCGAGCGGTTCTTTTCTGTCCGTTCAAGGAGATGTGCGGTTCATCTTCGGCCGTTCTTCCTCGTCTGGCGGTCGTTATAGAGCCGTTCAACATCGAGGAGTGCTTCATCTCGCACCTTCTGCAGCACCCTTAGGCGGTCTATCGTAAGACCGTGCGTCCTATAGGCGGTTCTCCTTCAACCGCTCATCTTCCCAGTGCTGCAGCCAGGCGAGTGTCTCCCCTTCCTTTCCAAAGCACGGCGTGTTTATCACGTTTGGCGCTTTGGTGGCGATCACGGTCATTTTTGTTTTCTGTTCTCCTCTTACTATTTTTCACTTATTCATTGCATATCGATTTATTCATAACACATCTTCCTTTAAGTAAGAGGAGAAAATATATCTACACCCTTCTTTTGTGGCGATCACGGTGGGACACCTAGTGCCCATCATGTTAGTATCTTGCTGACCCCCCTTTTCTTTGTTAGTTCTGTGTTTTGGGAGTGATTTTAGGTTTTTTGTTGGTATCTGTTCCTGGATGTTGAGCGGTTAGTACAGAGCCGTGCAAGACCTTGGGCGGCTATCAGGGCACCGCTCTTCTCTCCGACAGGGTCTTGACTCCTACGACTCTGCTGCAGTAGGTGATCTGTCTCAGACCGTTCAAGTTTTGTGCGGTCATCCCTTGGCCGTCTATCCTCTTGGCGCAGGTGCGTTTCTGTCTCCTTCCTGTCTATTCTGGCTACTATTATACGGTTTATACATGTCCGTTCGATACGTTGTGCGGCCCACTGTCGACCGTACATCTAAGTTTCATTCCAGCAGTTTATGATCGTCTATTTCCTTTTGATACTGCACCGTGGCTTGAACGGTCCATCCCAGACCGTCTATCTTGTGGTGCGGTCTCCCATAGACCGTCCTTCGGATGCCACAGTGCACCCGAGGTTGCTTTGCTTGCCATACTTATATTGTTTTTGTTCTCCTTAGTGCTGCTTATTGATCTCCCCCTCGTTATATGTTGTTGTGCATACTTGTTCTCATCTTTGCATGTTTATTTGGATCATTGGTTGCTAGTTTATTAGGCTAGATTTGCATGCACTCTGGTGCACATAGGAGCATACATCTCTTTCATAGTAGTTGCATTCCTACCGAGGTAGGGTTTTCTCTCGTCTTTATACTCCTTGGAGCCGACTAGGTGACCTTGCCGAGGACCTCCGTAAGCCCCCGTGAGTCGTGGATTCCCACACGGACGCCGGACAGGTTGTACCGTACCACCCCCCAGTCTAGGGTTTGCATTCACGAGAGAGAGAGTCCTTTAGAGTCCATTCCTATCCTGTTAAGGTACCTTGTGGTTGAGTGAATTCACATTTTAATTAATCCACTAACGTCCTAAAAAAGAACTTATCAAAATCCTCGTGCATCATTTGAAATTGGTTTGGATAATTGGTTGATTCTTTTCTCATCTCTCTCCTCCATTGTATGTGGCACGGTGTCCTCATTTGCATCTTCTTGACGAATTAGGCTTGTTAAGTCTAGTTCATCTGTGCGAGTCTCCATTTAGCTGCATTTGTCTTAGGTTCATTCCCCTCCTTGTATTCATTTGAAATTCACTGTATAAAGTCTCCATTCTTCCCATGGAGCACTTCTCCCCTGTACATTATTCCTATACCTCTCCATCTTCTTACTCCCGTGTGGATTCCTCTTCCCATGCGGGCCCGTCTCCTTATTCCTCTATTGGACTGTATTCTATTAACGGGCCTTCTTATCCCGCCCATGCTGCTGCTAGTCCAATCAATCCTCATTCCCACATACATAATTCTTCCTGGCCCATGCATTCCCTCATTCCCAGAATGGGCTTTCTTTCTTCTCAGGCCGGATCCCCTTATCCGGCCCATCAACATTATCATGGTCTAAATTCATCATCTCTTGCTCAGGCTGGCTCATGTCCTTCTCGGACTCTTCCTACCGAGGAGATGATCGCTCAGGCCCAATGCCAGCTTGATGAATTGCAACGACAAATCAGTCCTCAAACTTCTTTGGATATCCCATTTGTATTCCATGATCTTTAGCTTCCGCCACGTTCACAGATACTGGCCTATCATCACTATGGTGGAGCCGGTGACCCCTATGTCCATTTGAAGAAGTTCTTCTATGAGTCGGCCAAGTTCCAGCATGATCAACGCCTGATGGCCTATTTGTTTGGCCTATCTTTAGAGGGCTTGGCCAATGATTGGTTTTTCACATTACCTCAAGGGCAGATGATGAACTTTCAAGCCGTCCAAGCAAGATTTTGCCAGCAATACCAAGACCAGGTTAGGCTCAGATTTTCTATGGTTGATCTGGCCCATGAGAAGATGAAGCCCGGCGAGGAATTCTTCACGTTTGTCGACCGTTGGCGTCGCCTAGCCGCGCAAGTCCCGGGGAATATTTCGGAGGGTGAGCAGATCAAGATGATTATTTCTAGCGCCACGCCTGAGCTCAGATGTATCATGGCCCTGAACGACATCATTTCATGGCAACAACTCTACAGTCGAGCCCGCTTCATTACCCAACAACTCCTAGTTTCCTTTGACCATGAGTCTCCTCCACCTTCGCCTTCCACATACACTTTCCCTCCGCCCTCCACCACGAGTCCACCCTCCATTACATATCCCTCCACGAGTCGGCCCTCTGCTCCCACACAACCATATGCCTCCACCTCACATTCCTCCACGTGTCAGCCCTCCGCTATTTCATTTCCCCACACCTCTACACTTTCGGTCAAGAAAACACTACACCCAGAGCGGGTAGATGCCGTCCATTACATTCCCACTCCCTCCGCGCCGCCACATCATTCTAGCCCTCCGCCTTCACCTACGCAACCCCCCTTACCTACGCAACTTCCGCTATCATCCCCATTACCTTTTCATACCCCTCGGCATCCACCTTACCCGAAGCGGGCTTCTCACTCTTTGTTGCCGGAATCTCTTACAGATATTTTTAGGGTTCTGATGGCCACCCATGCGTTGCAGCTCCCTCCGATTATGCCTTGCCGACCCGCGGTATGGAATTTGCTCCATTTCTGTGAATTCCATCGTCAACATGGGCATTTGATTGAGAATTGTCTCGAGTTCCGGGAACTTATTTACAGCTTGGAAGACAAGAAGATGATTGATTGGGCTATCATGCGCCAAGTTATTTCAGATCTCAACAGCAAACAGCCGCAGTAGCAAGCCGTGCCGCCTAGGAAACCGTCTCCACTTCAAGACCAGGGGTACCCTGGTGTTTCTTCAGTTGATAAGGTACCTACTCCGTTACCCACTTCTTCCTCTATCCCATCTCATCCACCACCTTTACCTACCCTAGCCTCCGCTCGGGCAACTTCTCCTTCACCCTCCATTTCCAACGCCTCTCGACGTGTTGTAAAGATACGCCGAAGAGCGCCACCACCTGCCACTTCCTCCACTACGCCATCACCTTCTCCACCCCCGTCTTTGCCACCTCCATTGGCCACATCTCCATCATCACCCTCTCCATTATCCCCATTACCCTTGCCACCGTCTTCCTCACCTCCTCCCACAGTGATCCCTGTTCCATCACCTTCACAACCATCCCCGCGACCGATGCCACTTCTTTTACCATCATCCTCTGAGCCCGAGCATGTTGAACCTAAACCCATACCTCCACTTTTGCCTTTACCTCCACCCATGCCCATCATCATCAGTATCCCCCCGTCAATTGCACCAACGCCACCCACAACCTTCAAACCTCCTCCTTCTAACCTCCCTCTACCACTTCCCACTTCACGGAGCAGGTACACGCTACCTTTGGTGCCCCCCGGGTCTAGCCTCCAGGGAAATAAAGAGCCAAGCCGGGTTTCGATTGTGCATTTCAAGATCCAGGATGTTATTTCCTACATGCCGGTCCGAGTCCTAGTCCTTGGCTATTTTATGGATAACGAGCCTGCATGCTCAGAAAGGGTTACAAATAAGAGTTCCCTTGTGTTGGTGCCAATTTCTTCAAAGGCGAGGCCGGCAGCAATCTCTCTGCTTGCCGGGAAGTTCACCATTAATGCTGTTATTACCTCGCGCTCGATTGCTGTTCAGTTCACTGGCCGAGAGGGGTTCTCTACTCGGATCATGCTAACACATCCGGCCGCCCGGAGCCTGATGGATTCCCTATTCAAGGGGCAATGGGACGTATCTTTGGCACCTTCCAAGGACATTCTGCACTTGCTGTGCAATTTCCCTCAATTTATTAGCATCCCGACAACGTCAACGGCGTGCATTGATCTCCCTCAGCTTTGTCCTGCTCTTCTAGTACGTGAGTTATACTTCAAGTCTGATTGTCGAGTGGAGCTACCGAACCTCTATGTTCTAGTGCCAAGAGACAAAACTCCGTGGCTTCATGATATTCATTCAGTTGAGAAGCTGTTTGCTCATGAATGTCCGCAGCATGTTAGCACCACGGGTCTATGGGCAACCGCCTCGATAAAGCCACATATTCATGACCGGGCCAGGCCGTCTGCCAGGTGGACCCGTTATCTGAGAAAGTATTGCATATTAAGAAGCCCGAAGGTCCGAGTCCGCGCCAGGCGGCATTGTTTCAAGAAGATTTCGGCCAAGAAGAGGCGACGGCATAAGTTCAAGGGCCATCAGTTGTGCACTTGGGGGTCCACTTCCTCCTCTCCTTCTTCCATCCATTCATCTTTTCTATTGCTCAGTTCTTATCCGTGGGTGGTGATCCTTCCACCACCTGACCATATTTCCACCATCTTCTCCTATTCTCACCATTCTAGGCATCGGCCTATACCCTTCTCTTCCCCTGATCCAGGAGCATCTTATAATGTTCCTCCCCGGATACACCTAGATTCCGCTTCTCATCTCTTTCCCCCGACCCTGTTGGGGATTCCTTATGCTCGTACCCCGACTTTGTCAGGTGATTTCCATTTCTTTTTCCCGACCTTGTCGGGTGTTCATGCATCTCCTTCCCCGCCTCTGGCGGATGATCGTTATTCCTTTTCTCTGACCACGTCGGATGATAGTTCTCCTTCTCCCTTATCTTCGCAGTTATCCTTTTGTCGTCTTTCTGTGCCTTCTTCCTCACCCTTTCAGGGTTCTTACCTTTTTTCTTGCTATTTTCAAGGTTTTAGCCCGCCTTGATCTCAGTTAATCCTTGTTCATTCTGTACTTGGTTCCTCGTCATCAGGGCCTTAGTGCCTTAACGAGGGAGTTCTAGCCCTCGTCTCTCTTCCTTTTTATCCCTTCTCCGTCCAGTATGATGTCTGCCACTCCTCTATGTCGAGGAATCCAATCCTTTGCTCTCCTTTCATCCTTTATCTTGACAAGCAAGGAAAATAAAGTTCGTGCTCCTCAAAGCTCGATGATCGAGATCGCTTCAGGAGGCCGGTTTCCACGCCATCGATTTGCAAAGGTATCTTTGATTTTGTGCCGGAACATGTTATCATTGCTATTACTCTGTGAAGATGCGAAATCTCACGTTGGTTCCTGAGCAGGCTGGTAATCACCAAGTTAACGAACTGCAAGACAGGGAAACGGGTCAGAGGACCCAGGGGGATTCCCTGGGGCAAAACCCTCCGATGCTTGATTAACATATTTGATGTTCAGTCATGCTACATGTTAAACTGATGCATAAAGCATTCATTGCTGTGGTTTTGATGAATGGTGTTTGATGTTAATCACTGTGAGTCATTTTGTTGTGTAAGTCATTGCATTTTAAGTTCACACTGTTTATCTGCTGCATAAAGCTTTCATATGCATTTACAGAGTCTATACATTGATTGGCAGTAAGTCTGTACATTGAGCATCTCATGAAAGTCTATACAGTGCAGCTCATATAACTAGCAAGTCTACACATTGTCTCAGCGTCATGCATCAGTCTTCAAAGTCCATACAATGCACTGTAGCATGTACGAAGCTAAGTCCATACATTGATTCACTGTTCATGCCTTCACTCAAAGTCTGTACAACGGGCAGCGTGTCTATCTCAAGTCATTTCTTCAAGTCTATACATTGGACTGTTATTCAAAGTCTGTACATCAGACTGTACATCGTCTTCGTGCTGTTTCTGTATTTGAGTCTTCGTGTTGATTCCCCTCACTAACACGAAAAGATCTCGTGTCGTCTGAGCTTACAACACTTCGTGTTAATTTTTCATGGCTACCAGGTAAACTGCTATGAGGTTGTACGTCGTGTGTCCGTGTTGTTTCCTTCATATTTTGTGTCGTTTGTCCCTACAATACTTCGTGTTGTTCCATCCTTGTCTTCCAGTCTCCGAGTCTTATCTTCGGCTGTTTAAACTTCGTGTAGCTTCACTTTCTGTCCTCGTAATGTTTACTGAACCAGCACGAACTGTTCTAACGAACTTCGAGTCGTTTCCCTGTGAACCTCGTGTCGTTTCCTTAGTTTTTAAGTTGCTCATCCCGTGTCATCTTCGTCTTCGTGTTGTTTTTATCTTTGTGTCTTCGTGTTGGTTTTTCTATTTTAGACCTCGTGTCCTTCTCGCCTTGACCACACTCCGTGTCAATTCTTGTCTTTCATCTTCGTGTTGTTTTCAACTCGTGTCGATTTCTATTTTTGTCCTCGTGTTGTCTTTGTATTCGTGTCTTCGTGTTGTTATTGTATTCGTCTTCGTGTTGTTTTTGCATTCGTGTCTCCGTGTTGTTACAGTGACACTTCGTGTCATTCTCGTTTTACTTCGTGCTGTTCTCATCTGACCTCGTGTCGTTCATTTCGTAGTGTTTGGTTTGTTACAGTGACTTCGTGTCGTTCTCCTTGTTGTGTCTTCGTGTCATTTTTGTTCCACTGCGTGCAGAACATTGCAGCACCTCGTATTGCTTTCTGTACCACCTCGTGTCGTTTCTGTGTGAACCTCGTGTCGCTTCTCTCTGTCCTCTAGTTGCATCTCGTGTCATCTTTTATGTCTTGCTTGTTGTTACAACCACTTCGTGTCGTTCTTCTTTTTACCTCGTGTTGTTTTATAACCTCACTTCATGTCGTTCTCTTCGTTGTGTCTGTTCTGTCACAGTGTATCTCGTGTCATTTTTTCCTTACTTCATGCTATAGTCACCCTGTGTATCTCGTGTCATTCTCAGTGCATCTAGTATTACTATTACATACCTCATGCAGCTTTAGTTCCTGTGGCCCTCAGTGTTAATGGTTTTAATCTCATTACAGGTCCGAGGAAGAACATTCCACACTCCTGGGCTGCACGTGATCCGAGACAAGAGGAACCAATCTGATAAGGACACGTGGCAGGAAGATTCTGGATCGAGCGTGGGAGGCACACGCGTTTTGTGCCCTATCCACCTGCTGTTGCTGCTATAAATAGAACCCTTCGTCCTCAGATGAAGGTGATCGAGTTGGCAAGAAGAAAAGCTCATACAGAGAGCCCCGATCCAGGAAAAGGAAGAGAAGAAGAAAAGAAGAGAGCAGAGAAGAGTAGAGAGTGAGAGATTAGGAGAGCAGAAGAAAGAAAAAGAGAGATCGTGAGTTGAGAAGAAGAAGAAGAGAAGTAGCAGAAGAAGCTCCTAGGAGAGTAGAAGAGAAGGAAAAGAGAGATAGAAAGTGAGCGAGAGAGCTCGTGGAGAACAAGTAAGAAGTTGCTTGAAGATCTGTCTTTACTGGACCGTGGATCAAATCCAGGCCAGTCAGCTCCATGCGAGCCACATTTGTGTTATCTATCTTTACAGCTTTCTGATAGCTGTGTTGTTTTCATTTATTGTTTTCCTTAGTTTTTCTGGTTTGCTGTATTTCTGATACTCTGTAGAGAGGTCGGGGTTCCTCCTGTTAGTTCAGGAGAAGGGAGATTGCTATCTCCGGTTGCAAGTAGCTGGGTGCTACTTGTGGGTTCCCTCGAGTTTGGAGGAAGGGAGATCTGATCTCCAGTTTGCAAGCAGCAGGTGGGCTGATTGTGGGTTCCCTTCGGGTTTGGAGGAAGAGGGGTCTTCGACCTCTGGTTCACTAGTAGTGGGGTTGCTACTAGTGGGGTTCCCTCTTGGTAAAGAGGAAGAGAGACGTGAGTCTCTGGGTTCTAGTAACTGTGGGTTGCTAGAGGTTCCCTCCGGGTAGGAGGAAGAGGAGAGGTTATTCTCCTGGGAAGCTGTGTATCAGCTTTTGTTTGGCAAGCTGTGTTGCCCAGCCGTTAGTGAAGCCACACTCTGTTTGAGTGTGGGGTGGATATAGGTCTGCTGGACCGAACCACCTAAAAACCCTTGTGCATTGTGGTTTGATTTGTTCATTTGTGCTTCCGCTAGATGAATGCATAGGGGCGCTCCATGTGTCTGCTAACTGGTCGAACAGAATAGATTAGTTTCAGATTTGGTAAATCTGTCTAGTTAGCATCATAGTTCCTTTTTGAGCGAAATTTTATATTGGGTGAAAGTTTTTATAGGCCATATTCATTCACCCCCCCCCTCTGAATACTAGCACCGAACCCAACAGTTGGTATCAGAGCGGTTTCTGCATACAAGTTCCAGCAACCTGCAGATCCGATCTTGCAGTCGTAGGTGCTAATTTGCTCTTAGTGCATCAATATTCTTGTTGCGTTAATCTGTGTGTTCTCATGGCTCATCCACCGATTTTCAGTGGTACGCATTTTAATGCATGGTTCGCTAGTTTGAAGAGTTATGTTAAATCAGTGAATCCAGACCTGTGGAAAGTAATTTCACATGGTCCTCATAAACTACCAAAGAAAAAGTCCAAATGGACTGACAGTCACGAATCTATGCATGAAGAAAATCAGATAGCAATAAGTCTAATGAAGGCAGCTACTGATAGAGCTTTTCATTCATGTTTCTTTGACTGCAGTTCTGCTAAAGATATATTGGATACACTGAAGCGAACTCAGGAGATAGATGTGGACAGCTGCGTGATGGCCAACAGAAGAAATCAAAGTGCCAGCGATCAAGGCAGAAATCAAACTGAAGAAGATGATGATGATGAGGTAAATCTCTTCGAGAATTTCTCTCTAGAAGATTGGGAGAATGCATATGCTGAATTATTTGAATCTCATGAACTGTTAAAAAAACAGTATAAAAAGTTGAAGAAGAGTACTCGGGTAGATAGTTCTAGCTCTCCATGTAAAAATTGTTCAAGTACGAAGCAATCTCATGATGCATGTCTGTCTGATAATCAAATGTATAAAAACCAGAATGCAGAACTGAAGAAGGAACTTGAATGTGTTTACTCTGAACTGAACAATCTAAAATCTGAAGATGACTCTCTCAGAAAGTTCTCTAAAGAAAATGAAGAACAATCAGAGAAACTTAAACGAGAGAATGATTTGCTGATTGAAAAACTTAATGCCATAAAATCTGTAAACATAGATTTATAGAAAGATTTTGAAAAACAACAAAAGGAATTGAGGGAGTTTGAAGTTAGGAGAGAAAGCATGGTTAACTCAGAAGATCAACTTCTAATAAATGAGTTAATTCAAAATGATAAGCTTAAAGAAGAAGTTGAAAAATTAAAACTGTTAAACAGTGCCATGTCTGAAAGACTTCTCACTTTGGAAAAAGGAAAAGCTATCTGTACAAATGAGACTGAAGAGGTAGATGAGCTGAGAAAGGAAATTGAAGAATACAAAACAGCTAACAAGGTTTTGAATGAAGCTGTCAATTGTAGTGAACAAGATGATGTGACACCAAAATGCAGCAATATAATATGAACCCCTCGGACTTAAATGTGCAAGCAATACAACAAGTTGGCAGCGTCACACTAGCGGACTCACTCGCGTTGGCACACTCGGGTCCGTAGGTGGACCGGCGATGGTGGTGAGGGTCCGAAGTTGGACCTCGAGGCTCCAAGGATTTGACCAGCTAGGGATAGACCCCAATGGGCCAGGGATGCCCAATGTCAAGGGCGGCTGGCACGCCGAGGGCGTGGGATGTAATGTCACACTCACAACTCACCCGCGGTGGCACTTGACTAAACGGAATGTTGGAACGAGCTCTCTCTCACCGCCGACGGCACATCAAGGGATAATACTAAACTAAGCAATGATAATAAACCAGCAGAGGAGAGTGGACCGAAGCTCACCTGATCGGTGTGAAGACACCGATCCCGGCCGGAGACGAGGGCGAGCGGGGAAGTGTGGGTTCCCCGCACACTGCGCCGATGAAGCTTGAATCCTGCTTAATTAGTTACATTCACTACACCTCTCACAGGAGGGTGAACTTGGGGTGGGGATTTCACTGTTACAATCAAACACTACCTCCGCACAGGGAGGGGCGCTAAGCCGGCCAGGCGAGGAGGGGAGATAAGCTCGATCGCGCCGACGGAGCACCCGGCCGAATCTGCCCGGGTCTGGGACAGCAAGAGAGGGGGTCGATGTAGTCGCCGCTGTGAGCTCTCCCGGACTCAGAACTTGATGAGACTTGCGCCAAAATGTTGCTGACGTACCCAGGTATGACTGTGATTTTTGGTGGACGGTTCCAGCGTCGCCACTGGTCGGAGTGGACCCCGGAGCAGGCACTCAGCGTTCTGGTACAGACTGGTCCAGGATGTTGCAGCTGCTTGTCGAAGGTGCCACGATCACTCCCGAAGTCCGAATGAGGCGAGACCAAGTCGAGGACGTCCGTGGATGAGTCTTATTCGAGCAGCAACCAAGAACAGCACCAGAGGATGTCGGGACGGTGAGGAGGAGTCCGTTGAGTGAGGCACTTCCTGGGCAGGACATAAACAGACTGTCTGCGCGCCCGGGGGAGAAAAAAATGGAAAAGGCACTTCCTGATGCCGAACGGGACGCCGCTTGTTGGTGCTGGTGGAAGACTCGTGGTAGCAGCTCTCGGTCAAGTGGCGCCTCCAGAAGTTGAAGGATGTGTCCGTGAGGGCTTCTGCACTGTGGCTCTGGTCCGGATTCTGATCCTGGTTGCGCAGTCGGACGAGAACGGGTGCCACGCACTGTGCCGAAGTCGGAACGCAGCAAGACCACCTCGGTTGCGAAGAAGACTCGCAGACCTTTCCGGAGATGTATGGTGCACCTCCAGACGATGTCGGATCACTCCGGAGCAGGCTCTGCAAGTCGGGCTTCTCCTGCTGGCAGCGAACCAAGGGGGCAGAACACTCTTTGGTGATTGTGGAGGGGCCTTGGGTGGAAGGTTAATGGAGGTGTTGAATGGAGGCCTAGGGAATGGGAAGGGTTGTGTTGGGGAGAGGAAGGGGTGCTTGGGAGAAGGGATTCTCCCTTGGGAAAATGAAAGGTTGTATGGGGAAGGGGAAAGGTTGCTTGGGAAGAGGGAGAGGTGCCTAGGAGAAAGGGGTTCCACCTAGGGGTTGGAGGGGGAGTAAATGGGAGGTATGGGGAAGGGGGAGGGGTCTTAAATAGAGGTGAATAGGGAGGAGAGAGAGTGAATTTCGAAATTTAGAGAGAGAGAGAGAGAATGAGAGAGCTAGAGAGAGAGAGAGGGGTGCACTTATGCTCAAATATTCAATACTTCATTAGCTCCAAATGGGGGGGATTGGGGTCCTATTTATAGGAAACCCACAATTTAACAAAAGACCCTGAGTTTTTGACTAATGACAATAAAGCAAGGGGGAAGGGGGGTGCCCATGGGCCTAGCCCACTTAATTGGGCCCAACTGACTCATTAACCACTCTAATGACAATTAACCTAGGTATATGACTCTTTAACCTAGGTACTTGACTCAATAAAAGGGAAATTACATAATCTATGACTCAAGAAAATATAAAAATTACAAGTCATGATTAAGAAAATGCCGCGAACATGATGACGCATAGCTGGCAAGCAACGGGACCCTCGAAAGAATGAGGAGTGGTAGGAGATGTCCTCATCATACCCCCGGGGTGCGGAGAACTCGACTCCGTCGAGTATGGGTCCACCGGGGTAGCGGTCCTCCAAAGTAGCTCCGGGCGAACCACGACCTCCAGACTCAACCCTGTGTCTGCGACCAGGGGACGGCTCTTCATCCTCTCAAGGTGGCTCAGGCGCACCCTCTTGCTGGCGATGGAACCCTGCTTGCCTAGTATTGCCTCCGTGTGCACACGTCGGGCTCTCAAGGCTATTTTGTGGGAGCTCTCCGGGGTGTCCCTCTCAAAGGAAGGTATAGGCTCAAAGCACTCACTAGGATCCACCGCGGTGCCCATATAGGGTGCCAGGTCAGCCACGTGAGAAGTGGGGAATATCCCATACCCCATTGGTAAATTCAATCCATAAGCTGTGTTGCCAAAGTCACTAGGAACAGGAAAAGGTCCAAGTCCTCGTGCCCTCGAATGGGAGGTGACCCTAAGGTAGGGCCACTCCGATGCCATCATCACCAAATTGCCTACTTGGAATTCCAAGTGGCGCTCGCGAGCTCTTATCCGCTCTTTGTGAACCTCACCGCTCATTGCGAATTGCTTGCGTGTATGCGTATGCCATGTACTATGATGCGGTGTGGGTGTGAAAAGCTTGGTGTGTAAAGGTGGACCGGGGCAACCGTAAATTGACCTATCATGTTGTGATGCCATGTGGACCTTGATGAACTTGGGTGGGCCGGGGCAGCCACAAGTGGCCCTATCATGCATGGGCTTTATAACAATGGTTGGAGGGCCATGGTATCTATAGGGGAACCTATCACACAAAGTGGTGATGAATGTCGGGGGGCCCGGACATCCGTAGATGCTCCTACCATGCATATGATCAATGATGAATGAGGTAGGGCCGTTATACCCGAATATAGACCAATCATGCATCCTACTTGGCATGTGGGTGATATGAACGAGTGGACCCGACTTAAGAATCATGCCAAGTAGTGATGTACGCCAAGACTTATGCACTTTTGTACAAAAGATGTCTCCTATGTGTGGGCTTTTAGACTTCCATTGGAATGGGTCAAAGGGGTCTAGGAAGGTGGATATCCTGAAGTGGGGCACTTCCTCACTCCCTAAGTGTATATTACCCAATGTCATGGCGATCATGGTGTAATCTGAGTCTTGGGAGAGGTGGGCTTGGTCCAACATAGTGGGTGATGGTAGGAAAAGGTGGGTGGTGGGTGAGGTGGTTAGGCCACATGGGTATCCGTACTCCCATTGGAAGCGGTCAAAGGGATCATTGTATGGGTTGCCTAGAGAGAGGAACTCCATGTCCTCAAGGTTCCCAAATAGTGAGTCATCCTCCTCCAAGGTAATTGGGCCAAGGTCTCTAGTGGGTTGGCAAATCAAATCAATTGGAACCTCAATGGGTGGGGAGTGGGCCACGATGGGTTTCTCATCCTTGGGGAGAAAGAGGAGGATTTCACTCGTATAATGGCCACAAGTGTAGATGGAGGTGATGGAACTGGTGGTGGGGTATGCTAGGAAGATGGTGCTAGACTCCAATGGTCCTATGGCTAGCATATTGGTCAGGTGGACTTGCCATTGTAAGCAGTCCACTAAGTCCCCTAAGTCTTCCACAAGATAGGAGGTTTGAAGTGTGACATGGGAAGACTGGGTGGGCACAATGTGGGCTTGATATCCCAAGGGTGAATGGTAGGGTGGTGAGCTAGGAATGGTGGGGCCCCGCTTGAGCCATTGGAGTATGGACTCATTCATGGTGACAATGTGCGGCTCATGAGGACCCGGACTAGGAGGAGTGGGTAAGTTTTGTGGCTCCTCCTCCTCAAAGGTGTAGGCTTGGGTTGGGCTTGATCGGGGAAGTTCTTGGGTTGGAATTGGGGTCGGGGGTGGAAGATAAGTTGGCTGAAGAGGTTTGGATTGGGGTGCATAGGTCTTTCTAAGATTGGCCCTCATTTCATCCCAAGATTCAATGGGTGCTTCCCCTTTGGCTTCTCTCAAACCTACAATGTCCTCCCATTCTTTCCTAGCTTGGCGCCAGAGCAAACTCTTGGCATAGTTGACTTGTATAGGCCCTGATAGAGTGAACCTCCCAAAGTGTCGATCTATGGAGTCCTCCCACTCTAGATATATACTAGGGCGGGTTCCATCAAACACAAAGGCTTCTAATGGGCCTAAGAGTGGCGAATATGCCAAGTATGAGGTAGTCATGATGGAGGACAAGGGTGATGCATGCAATGGCCCTAGGACAAGACTTAGTAGAGACAAGTCTAGAACTTGCTCTGATACCAATTTGATGTGACACCAAAATGCAGCAATATAATATGAACCCCTCGGACTTAAATGTGCAAGCAATACAACAAGTTGGCAGCGTCACACTAGCGGACTCACTCGCGTTGGCACACTCGGGTCCGTAGGTGGACCGGCGATGGTGGTGAGGGTCCGAAGTTGGACCTCGAGGCTCCAAGGATTTGACCAGCTAGGGATAGACCCCAATGGGCCAGGGATGCCCAATGTCAAGGGCGGCTGGCACGCCGAGGGCGTGGGATGTAATGTCACACTCACAACTCACCCGCGGTGGCACTTGACTAAACGGAATGTTGGAACGAGCTCTCTCTCACCGCCGACGGCACATCAAGGGATAATACTAAACTAAGCAATGATAATAAACCAGCAGAGGAGAGTGGACCGAAGCTCACCTGATCGGTGTGAAGACACCGATCCCGGCCGGAGACGAGGGCGAGCGGGGAAGTGTGGGTTCCCCGCACACTGCGCCGATGAAGCTTGAATCCTGCTTAATTAGTTACATTCACTACACCTCTCACAGGAGGGTGAACTTGGGGTGGGGATTTCACTGTTACAATCAAACACTACCTCCGCACAGGGAGGGGCGCTAAGCCGGCCAGGCGAGGAGGGGAGATAAGCTCGATCGCGCCGACGGAGCACCCGGCCGAATCTGCCCGGGTCTGGGACAGCAAGAGAGGGGGTCGATGTAGTCGCCGCTGTGAGCTCTCCCGGACTCAGAACTTGATGAGACTTGCGCCAAAATGTTGCTGACGTACCCAGGTATGACTGTGATTTTTGGTGGACGGTTCCAGCGTCGCCACTGGTCGGAGTGGACCCCGGAGCAGGCACTCAGCGTTCTGGTACAGACTGGTCCAGGATGTTGCAGCTGCTTGTCGAAGGTGCCACGATCACTCCCGAAGTCCGAATGAGGCGAGACCAAGTCGAGGACGTCCGTGGATGAGTCTTATTCGAGCAGCAACCAAGAACAGCACCAGAGGATGTCGGGACGGTGAGGAGGAGTCCGTTGAGTGAGGCACTTCCTGGGCAGGACATAAACAGACTGTCTGCGCGCCCGGGGGAGAAAAAAATGGAAAAGGCACTTCCTGATGCCGAACGGGACGCCGCTTGTTGGTGCTGGTGGAAGACTCGTGGTAGCAGCTCTCGGTCAAGTGGCGCCTCCAGAAGTTGAAGGATGTGTCCGTGAGGGCTTCTGCACTGTGGCTCTGGTCCGGATTCTGATCCTGGTTGCGCAGTCGGACGAGAACGGGTGCCACGCACTGTGCCGAAGTCGGAACGCAGCAAGACCACCTCGGTTACGAAGAAGACTCGCAAACCTTTCCGGCGATGTATGGTGCACCTCCAGACGATGTCGGATCACTCCGGAGCAGGCTCTGCAAGTCGGGCTTCTCCTGCTGGCAGCGAACCAAGGGGGCAGAACACTCTTTGGTGATTGTGGAGGGGCCTTGGGTGGAAGGTTAATGGAGGTGTTGAATGGAGGCCTAGGGAATGGGAAGGGTTGTGTTGGGGAGAGGAAGGGGTGCTTGGGAGAAGGGATTCTCCCTTGGGAAAATGAAAGGTTGTATGGGGAAGGGGAAAGGTTGCTTGGGAAGAGGGAGAGGTGCCTAGGAGAAAGGGGTTCCACCTAGGGGTTGGAGGGGGAGTAAATGGGAGGTATGGGGAAGGGGGAGGGGTCTTAAATAGAGGTGAATAGGGAGGAGAGAGAGTGAATTTCGAAATTTAGAGAGAGAGAGAGAGAATGAGAGAGCTAGAGAGAGAGAGAGGGGTGCACTTATGCTCAAATATTCAATACTTCATTAGCTCCAAATGGGGGGGATTGGGGTCCTATTTATAGGAAACCCACAATTTAACAAAAGACCCTGAGTTTTTGACTAATGACAATAAAGCAAGGGGGAAGGGGGGTGCCCATGGGCCTAGCCCACTTAATTGGGCCCAACTGACTCATTAACCACTCTAGTGACAATTAACCTAGGTATATGACTCTTTAACCTAGGTACTTGACTCAATAAAAGGGAAATTACATAATCTATGACTCAAGAAAATATAAAAATTACAAGTCATGATTAAGAAAATGCCGCGAACATGATGACGCATAGCTGGCAAGCAACGGGACCCTCGAAAGAATGAGGAGTGGTAGGAGATGTCCTCATCACAAGAGATCGCTAGTTATGAAATACACATTGCATCTCTTGAAAATGAAATTCAGGATTTGAAAGTTTCCTTGTCTAAATTTGTTGATGGGCAGAAAAACCTAGACAAGCTGTTATGTGTAAAAGTCAATGTCAAAAAGGAAGGTTTGGGCTACAATAATCTAAATAAGAAGGCTTTGCAGAACAAAGTAATGACATCCTTTGTAAATACTTCAAATGTAGCCACTACATCAAAAGACAAACAGCCCATTGTTCAGAAAATACTGGGAACAAAGATTAACTTTAACAAGGAAGGACTGGGTTACAGTCTAGTCATGAGGAAGGTTGATGGAGCCAACCTGAAAACTGTCTTTGTCAAATCTTCTGAACAGGAAAAGCCTTCTATCTCATTTCCACCTCAGTACAAGGCTAAGAAAACAGAAAAACAAAATAAAAATCATAAAACATCAAAAATTCAAAGGAACAATCTGCATGCTAAAAACTCATCAGATAAATGCCATGTTTTAAAGAAATCAATTGGCTCATGTCATTATTGTGGTAAGTATGGACATCTTATGAGTAACTATTTTGTGATGGAAAAAGATGACAACAAGCATGCTAGAAAATCTGTGTCTGGTCAGAAAAAGAATGTCACATGTTCTAATTATGATAAAGTAGGACACACTACTGCTCATTGTTGGTTTGCAAGTAGTAAGCAAAAATCATGTTCATATCATACAAAACACCTTGCAAATCAGCATGTCTTTAACAAGAACCAGCACATTATATGTTTTAATTGCAACAAAATTGGTCACAAGGCCTCTGAATGTTGGTCAGGTTCTTTTAAAAGAAATTCTATTTCATGCTTTGAATGTGGAAAGCATGGCCACAGGGCCATTGATTGTTGGCATGCTCAGGGTAGAAAATTCAATTCTAAAATTGTTAAATTCCCTGCCATTAATAGAAAGTCTTCTGCATGCTATCACTGTGGGAAGTATGGCCACACAGTCAAGGACTGTTGGCATGCCCAAGGGGGATATGGCAATAATGAACTCAATTTTAAAAAGAATGCCTTTTATTGCTCTCACTGTAGAAAGCATGGCCATACAGTCAAGGACTGTTGGCATATTCAGGGTAGAAGTGTGAATCTCAAACATGCTAAATTTCCTATAAGACAATTTGCAAAACCTTCATGTTATAACTGTGGAAAGCCAGGCCACAGAGCTGGAAATTGTTGGCATGTTCAAAATAACCCTGCTAAACTCCATGTTGCGAAATTTACATGTCATCATTGTGGGAAGCCAGGTCACAGGGCTGAAACATGTTTGCTGGCAGGATATCAAAACCAAACTGGTTTTGGTAAATAGAATTTTTATTCTGTTAACAGAAAATCTCATGTGTATGCACATAGAATTCATGCTAACAAGAATGTGCATAAATCAGATTTGAAAACTGCTGTCTCTTGCCATCATTATGGCAAATCTGGACATTTGATGGATAGTCATCCTCTGATGAAATTTAATGGCTATCAAGTTAAAAATGTGCTGAGAAAACCTGCTAGGAGTGATAATGTCATGTCAGGACCCAAGACTTCTTGGGTACCTGTTTGTGCAAAATAAACTTTGTTTTGCAGGTGTGCCTTGGGACTGGAATAAAAGGGGTAATGATCCAAGGCACTCAAGAATGAAAACCCCATTCTCACACTATTCAGGTAATCTCTCTGCATTTCCCATTTTGAAACTTATTACATATCTGGTTTGATGTATTCTTGCATATTCATTCATCATCTGCCAGTTGCATTATTTTCTGATCATGCACTCTGAAATTTCTGAAAATCTGAACTGAATATGAATGCTGTTTGAAAACTGTCTGTTGCATAATTCATTGAAAACCTGAATTGCATATAGGACTGTTGAGTTTACCTTGTTATTCATGACCTCGATGGTATATCAAATGGTAAGCTACCAAAAGGCAGGGAAATCTGTCCGGAGGTCCTTACTATGTGAGAGCTGGTCTTTTAGACCAAGTGCTCCGCCTAGTACCATGGGTCATGTTGCTTGATAGGGCAGTCTGAATGTGCATGTATCATTTGGAATCATATGTTCAGTTTTCAGTGCAAGCATTGCATGTTTTCAGGGGGAGTCACTTGCATATCCTTGCATAACAATTCAATGTTGAGTCTTTGCATGTCCCTGCATGCATATAGTGCATTGCATCTCCCTGTATTGAAAATGCCAAAAAGAGAGTTTGAATGCATATTGTGAGGGGGAGTCATTGCAATTGCATAAAGGTTGTCAAATGCATACATGGGTCAGAACTCATTGCATATCCTCTCTTACTGATTTTGTTGACAAGCCTTGATCATAATTTGAAAACACTAAGCTTCAAAATCTCTCCTATCAATTGGTAACAATTGGTATCGCTTGGCTTCAGAATTCTATCAGTCTTTCATGAAGATTTCAATGGGCTATCTCGATCATAAATCTGAAAATTTTGAACTAGAAATCTTCTATTATACATTTTTATGAATGACTAAAATAACTCATGTGGTTTAAGTTCAATGTATTCAATGAGTTTGACTTTAAAATCTCTTAAAAAATATCTGAAGCATGTTTAATAAACCTTAACCATCTGTTTCATGCTGTATCTTGAAAACTTCTGAAATCTGCATTATTGAATTCATGGCTTCAATTGGTTAAGTACATGAAATTATTATTGACTTGAAGCAAAGGAATTTGTCTGTTTTGTCTAAAGGGTAATTGTTGTCAGAGCAATGACTTTGATCACTGAGAAACCATGTCCAAAGGACTATGTCATGAGGTGTCTTAGTCAACTCTGCAGAATAAATTTTATTAAAAATTCAGGCAGAGCAATGGCATGCACACTGAGAAATACAACTCACTCATCAAGAAATGATTTGGAGTGCATCATGATGTGTAAATGCTATCTCTGTTCATATATAGCATGACAGTTAGTCACACTAAGTGCTTAGGGATATTGGCCTCTAATCAAGGTATATCCTCTAGCTACAAGGTGTGAACTGAACTAGAGTGCTCGTAAAATTGTAGCAAGAAAATTATTCAAAAGATTGAAATATCTGAATATTGATGCTAAAATCAAATTGCTACAATCCTAGACAAAATAATATGACTTCATAATTGCTTGATTTCAATACTAGTGCATGTAATTCTGAAAGAAGTCAATAGATTTGATTGTGTAAGACAAAGGGAGGATAATCAAGATAAATATGAGGGCTTGGTTCAATTTTATTAAAACGTGGCTTTAGATATCAATACAGAATTTTATTGATAAACTCTGCATACATCATGTTTAAACCATGCTGTTCAAATAAATGTCATTCATAAGCCCTTATGATAGAAGACTTTGAAAACTTATGCTTTAGATTTATGAGATTGATATCTCTTTGAAAAAACTGACTAAATTTCTTGTGTTTGGAGCATCCTTGAAAAATCTGTCTGGCTGAATTTCTTCTGCTCATGTTATTGGTTCACTGAACTGAACTTCTCCTTGTTTGCCCCTGTGGTCTCCTTCTCATTCATCTCATAAGATTCCACTTATTGAGGGGGAGATTCCATGTCTTGCATCAATTTCATATCAATTGGCATCTATTCAGGGGGAGCATTCCTTGTCACACTGAATCATGTTCATATCATTTGTGACCTTGCATTCATATACTCAGGGGAAAGTATTGCATTTCTTGCTGCATCTGCATCTACCATGGTTTATCTTGATTATACCAAAGGGGGAGATTGTTGGCCAAAAAGGCAGAATCATGTTCTTGCAAGGGGGAGAAATTGACTGCACTTTTACACCTACTTTAATTTCTCAAATTATTTTCTTTTTGATGAAGTCAAAGGGGGAGAATAATTTGAGTCTTCAGATTGCCTCACATCATCAGAATGACTCATTGTAGTGAAAGTGTTGCCATCATCAAAAAGGGGGAGATTATTGTACCCCTGTGGTTTTGATGATGGTTTTGATGATTGGTTGCTGATGTGAGTTAATCAAATGTTCAGTCATCTTGCTGCTCAGTTTAGATTAACATATTTGATGTTCAGTCATGCTACATGTTAAACTGATACATAAAGCATTCATTGCTGTGGTTTTGATGATTGGTGTTTGATGTTAATCACTGTGAGTCATTTTGTTGTGTAAGTCATTGCATTTTAAGTTCAGACTGTTTATCTGCTGCATAAAGCTTTCATTTGCATTTACAGAGTCTATACATTGATTGGCAGTAAGTCTGTACATTGAGTGTCTCATGAAAGTCTATACAGTGCAGCTCATATAACTAGCAAGTCTACACATTGTCTCAGCGTCATGCATCAGTCTTCAAAGTCCATACAATGCACTGTAGCATGTACGAAGCTAAGTCCATACATTGATTCACTGTTCACGCCTTCACTCAAAGTCTGTACAGCAGGCAGCGTGTCTGTCTCAAGTTATTTCTTCAAGTCTATACATTGGACTGTTATTCAAAGTCTGTACATCAGACTGTACATCGTCTTCGTGCTGTTTCTGTATTTGAGTCTTCGTGTTGATTCCCCTCACTAACACGAAAAGATCTCGTGTCGTCTGAGCTTACAACACTTCATGTTAATTTTTCATGGCTACCAGGTAAACTGCTATGAGGTTGTACGTCGTGTGTCCGTGTTGTTTCCGTCATATTTCATGTCGTTTGTCCCTACAATACTTCGTGTTGTTCCATCCTTGTCTTCCAGTCTCCGAGTCTTATCTTCGGCTGTTTAAACTTCGCGTAGCTTCACTTTCTATCCTCGTAATGTTTACTGAACCACCTCGAAGTATTCTAACGAACTTCGAGTCGTTTCCCTGTGAACCTCGTGTCGTTTCCTTAGTTTTTAAGTTGCTCATCCCGTGTCATCTTCATCTTCGTGTTGTTTTTGTCTTTGTGTCTTCATGTTGGTTTTTCTATTTTAGACCTCGTGTCCTTCTCGCCTTGACCACACTCCGTGTCAATTCTTGTGTTTCGTCTTCGTGTTGTTTTCAACTCGTGTCGGTTTCTATTTTTGTCCTCGTGTTATCTTTGTATTCGTGTCTTCGTGTTGTTTTTGTATTCGTCTTCGTGTTATTTTTGCATTCGTGTCTCCGTGTTGTTACAGTGACACTTCGTGTCGTTCTCGTTTTACTTCGTGCTATTCTCATCTGACCTCGTGTCGTTCATTTCGTAGTGTTTGGTTTGTTACAGTGACTTCGTGTCATTCTCCTTGTTGTAACTTCGTGTCGTTCTCCTTGTTGTGTCTTCGTGTCGTTTTTGTTCCACTGCGTGCAAAACATTGCAGCACCTCGTGTTGCTTTCTGTACCACCTCGTGTCGTTTCTGTGTGAACCTCGTGTCGCTTCTCTCTGTCCTCTAGTTGCATCTCGTGTCATCTTTTATGTCTTGCTTGTTGTTGCAACCACTTCGTGTCGTTCTTATTTTTACCTCGTGTTGTTTTATAACCTCACTTCGTGTCGTTCTCTTCGTTGTGTCTGTTCTGTCACAGTGTATCTCGTGTCATTTTTTCCTTACTTTGTGCTGTAGTCACCCTGTGTATCTCGTGTCGTTCTCAGTGCATCTAGTATTACTATTACATACCTCATGCAGCTTTAGTTCCTGTGGCGCTCAGTGTTAATGGTTTTAATCTCATTACAGGTCCAAGGAAGAACATTCCACACTCCTGGGTTGCACGTGATCCGAGAAAAGAGGAACCAATCTGATAAGGACACGTGGCAGGAAGATTCTGGATCGAGCGTGGCAGGCACACGCGCTTTGTGCCCTATCCACCTGCTGTTGCTGCTATAAATAGAACCCTTCGTCCTCAGATGAAGGTGATCGAGTTGGCAAGAAGAAAAGCTCATACAGAGAGCCCCGATCCAGGAAAAGGAAGAGAAGAAAGAAAAGAAGAGAGCAGAGAAGAGTAGAGAGTGAGAGATTAGGAGAGCAGAAGAAAGAAAAAGAGAGATCGTGAGTTGAGAAGAAGAAGAAGAGAAGTAGCAGAAGAAGCTCCTAGGAGAGTAGAAGAGAAAGAAAAGAGAGATAGAAAGTGAGCGAGAGAGCTCGTGGAGAACAAGGAAGAAGTTGCTTGAAGATCTGTCTTTACTGGACCGTGGATCAAATCCAGGCCAGTAAGCTCCATGCGAGCCACATTTGTGTTATTTGTCTTTACAGCTTTCTGATCGCTGTGTTGTTTTCGTTTATTGTTTTCCTTAGTTTTTCTGGTTTGCTGTATTTTCGATACTCTGTAGAGAGGTCGGGGTTCCTCCTGTTAGTTCAGGAGAAGGGAGATTGCTATCTTCGGTTGCAAGTAGCTGGGTGCTACTTGTGGGTTCCCTCTAGTTTGGAGGAAGGGAGATCTGATCTCCGGTTTGCAAGCAGCAGGTGGGCTGCTTGTGGGTTCCCTCCGGGTTTGGAGGAAGAGGGGTCTTCGACCTCTGGTTCACTAGTAGTGGGGTTGCTACTAGTGGGGTTCCCTCTTGGTAAAGAGGAAGAGAGACGTGAGTCTCTGGGTTCTAGTAACTGTGGGTTGCTAGAGGTTCCCTCCGGGTAGGAGGAAGAGGAGAGGTTGTTCTCCTGGGAAGCTGTGTATCAGCTTTTGTTTGGCAAGCTGTGTTGCCCAGCCGTTAGTGAAGACACACTCTGTTTGAGTGTGGGGTTGATGTAGGTCTGCTGGACCGAACCACCTAAAAACCCTTGTGCATTGTGGTTTGATTTGTTCATTTGTGCTTCCGCTAGATGACTGCATAGGGGCGCTCCATGTGTCTGCTAACTGGTTGAACAGAATAGTTGATTAGTTTCAGATTTGGTAAATCTGTCTAGTTAGCATCATAGTTCCTTTTTGAGCGAAATTTTATATTGGGTGAAAGTTTTTATAGGCCATATTCATTCACCCCCCCCTCTGAATACTAGCACCGAACCCAACAGTTGGTATCAGAGCGGTTTCTGCATACAAGGTCCAGCGACCTGCAGATCCGATCTTGCAGTCGTAGGTGCTAATTTGCTCTTAGTGCATCAATATTCTTGTTGCGTTAATCTGTGTGTTCTCATGGCTCATCCACCGATTTTCAGTGGTACGCATTTTAATGCATGGGCTGGTACGCATTTCCTATGACCTGACCGAGGCTCGGGCTCTCCGAGCCTTGGGGCCACCTAGGAGAGTTGTTTCCTCGAGCATTGTTTTATTGGGCTTTTCCGAGTGGGCCCCGTGGGCTGTCACTTGGACGAGCTTACCTCGTTGGGCCTAGTTGGGTCTGCTCTTTGAGTGGGCTGCAAGAATCCCCCTCTCCACTTGTCCCCCTCCTACTCCCGAGCCAAGGAGGCTCGGGTGAGTAGATTTTCGAGGCTTTGGACCGGCGTGGCTCGGGTGGGTGGAATCCTGTTGGCGTGATGAAGCCACGTGTAGTGGTCGCCTGGGCCTGTAGTAATAATGATCCTGAAGGATTTGAAATGAAGGGGCCCCCTTTTTCTCGGAGGTTGAAACGGCACGCCGCCTCCCGCGAGGGTTTATAGGCGTAGGGCGCTGCTCGTTACTCCCAGTCTTTTTAGGGTTTTTGGCCTTTCCTCTATTTCTTTGCTTTTGGGGCTCCTTGATGCGCCGTGAAGATACACCGGGGGAGCAAGCTCTTGCGGCGGCATTTGAGGAGCTGGCGCGTGTAACCGCGGAGGCGATCCGGCAGCTTCCTTCTCCCCCGGAGTCTTCGGGCTCTAGTGAAGGTTCTTCTTCCAGCTTGATGGCGGATCTATGCTCGAAAATCGAGCAGGTGAGGCGGGAGCCCGTCCCCAATCGCAGCGAGTTAGGGGAGGCTGATGTGAAGAAACTGGAGCATCGGTTTCGCCTGCCTCTCCGATATAGCTTTGTAGCTGCTGCCCCATACGAGACGAGCTTGAACAGCCGCACGAGCCATATTTGTACTTTTCTCCTGGCGTGGAAGAGCGAATTCTGCCTTCCCTTCGAGCCTTTCATCTTGAAGCTTCTCAATTTTTTTGTGTTGGCGCCTGTTCAGCTGGTGGCCAACTCGTATCTCCTGCTTTCTACCTTTCGGATCCTCTGCCGCCTGCAGGGGGTTCCCCCGTCGCTAGATCTTTTTCATTATTTCTTCGAACTGAAGGCACATCCGTCGGCGGGTAAAGGCTTCTATTTTATCCAGGCGCGCAGGAATCGGAGTTGTATTCCGCTGGCAGCGAAGGATTCTTCGCACAAAGGGTGGAAGAGGCAGTTTTTCTGGGTGAAGGCTGAAGCAGTGGATGCGTCCTGGAGGTGCCAGGTTATGCCCAACTTCCATCCGAATCTTCCCCCGTGCCAGGAGGAGTTCCCCGCCAACGTGGAAGAGTACGCCGCTCGCTTGTTGACAAATCGTCGGTCGACTGAGGAGCTGGTGACGCTGGAGAACGTGGAGCGGTATCTGCTTACACAACTCAAGCCATCAGGTACCATTCTTCGGATTCTTCTGCGGGGTCAGAGGGTAACCTTTTCGCTTCCTAATCGAACCTTCTTCTTCATTGCAGACATCCGGCGGGAGCCCTTGGAAGAGGTCACCGAGGTCGTCGATCTTGAGGATGACTCGGCGGCCAATGAGCCTGTTGCTCCCGCGGGTCGTTCCCAAGCCCGGGATAAGGGCAAGGGGGCGGCCTCCGGGGGATCTTCGCGACCAAGCGGGGCGAAGCGCAAGGATCCTCTGGAGGGAAAATTGCGGGAAGCCGTGAAGGCCAAGAAACGGGCCAAGAAGGCCGGCCATCCTACCGCTGCCGGGGGCAATTCTGGCTCGGCGGCGCTCCCCTCTCGGGGGCAAGGTGGGGCCGACCCTTCTGGGCCAGCTTCCCCACCTACCAGGCGAGAGGGGGCCGAAGAGACCAGGGGCCCCACAGAGGGCGGAGATGGGTCGGTTCCCCCCTCCCCGGGGATGGAGGGGGCCGGTGCTGTAGCATCCGGCGTCGAGACCGGGAGACCGGTCGAGGTCGGCGCTGTCTCGGGCGGCGAGGCACGGGCCGAGACAGATAGGGATGGGGGTTCGCCTGCGAGGGCGTCGCAGCACCAAGTGCCCGAAGTTCCTGGTGCGGTCGATCCTGTGGCGTCGGTCGAGGTTGGGGGTTCGCCCGGGGACGCGTCGCAACCCCAACCGACCGTGGCACGCTGGGCGGTCGGCCCTGTCGCTCGGTCCGAACCTTCTGGCGGGGCGTCCGGTGGGGAGCGTATCTCCATGCCGGAGGCTGTGGAAAGGCTCGACGTTACGGGCGACCTGTACCGGATCTGCCGAGAGGTTGCCGCAAAGACGAGGGGGGGAGACAAGCGCCACTCCCCCTTCGGCGTCCTCGACATCCTCATGGAGGGCGGCCTAGTCATGGCTCGGTCGGCAGCCTTGATGGCGAAGACGTACGCTCAGACGGAGGCGGAGCGATCGAATCTCTCCTGGGCCCTCGGGGGGTGCGAGAGGAAACTGGCCCGCCTCAGCGAGGAGCATGAGGGGCTCCGACGGGAGTTCTCCGTGATCAAGGACTTGGCACGGGCGAGCCGGCTAGAAACCGAGGCGCTGACTGAGCAGTTGGCTAAGGCCCGGGAGTCGCTCGAGAGGAAGGGCAAACTCTTGGAAGAGGGGCGTCTACGTCACCTCGAGCTGGACGGTCGCTGGGAGCTCGAACGTGCCGAGCTACTGGACCGAGCGGAGGTAGCGGAGCGCCTTCGTTCCGTGGCTGAGGCGGACCGAGTCCGGGCGGAGAGGCGATCGAGCGAGGCCGAGCGAGGGATGGTCGCGGCAGAGGAACGCCTCGCGGGAGCAGAGGAGAGTGCAGCCGAGGCGGAGCGGGCTCGGGTCGAGCTCGTTGGAAGGACGGAGCAGATCGAGGCGGAGGTGATCGAGTGATATAGAAGCTCGGACGCTTACTCAATCGACCTGGAGAGAGCCACCCTACCATATTACGAGGTAGCGCTTCGCCGTGGCGCCCGAAAGGGGTTTAAGCAGGGTTATCGTCGGGCGGTGGACTACGCCTTCGATCGAGACTCCGGGATCGAGTTCCCTTTGGGCCAGGTCTATGACTCGGATGAGTCGGTTTCTAGCTCCTCTGCATCGAGCGGGGAAGATCCAGAGGGGTCTCCTACGGCGGGGTCACCAACTCCGGACGCCTCGGGAGGGCTCGCGACCGAGACAGTTCTCGCACAAGCGAGGTCAGTGCCCCGGTCAGCCGTCACCGAGGGTGCTGGGGGTGACGCGCCTACTTCCGTCGCTCCCGAGCTTCAAAGTGGGCCCGAGGCCTGATGTATTTTGCCTTATTTTGCCCCTTTCTCTTGTTTGTCTCTCTTTCCTCCTTTAGAGAGTTTCCTCTTTATGAGATAATAAATGACTTACTTGTTTGATCGCCATCCTTGTCGTGATTTGGCTGGCGTATCTGACGTAGTTGAAAAGTGCCGATATGTCCTGCGTGGTTTTCACATGCTGATTCGGTAGGCTTCTGACGGGACGCCTTTCTGTTCCTTCACGCTTTGAATGCCAGGCCGCTTCGTGAATCCCGCTAGGGCGGGAAACGAGGAGTTGGGGGTGACTGTTCAGGGGAGAAATTCTTTGGCGTGTTTTAGAGGGGGGAGTCATTTAAGGCGCGTAGCCTCCTTTGGCCTATAAGAAGGACCAAAAGGCGCCCTTTCCTCTTTACCGCTTGGGATTTTCTCTAACAGTCTTCCCTCACTCCTTCTTCTTCACTCTGCGTTGTACCGTTGCATTCGGAGCATGGAGGATCCTTTGGAGGGTGACGCCGCCGACGACGGGGAGCAGAGAGCTTTTGCCGTCCCGGCTTGTTTTACGGGTCCCACGGTCGCCGCGCAGATCAGGGGAGGGCTTCGACGTGCGAGGGCATGGCTCTTGCCCTTTCTTAGTTCTGGCGTGGCTTCCAGGCGGGCACCGAGGCGGAGGACGGATGGGGGTATCAGGGATGCCTGCCGCCACTCCCCCTCTGAATGGGGGGGGAGGCGCATCAAGTTCCCTCCTCACCGAAGCCTTCCTCCGTCTACAGCCTCTTTCTTCCTCTTCTGCTCTTCATTTCTTTCACTCTTCGGAGGCTGCTTGCTCTTTGTTCCCTTCCAAGGAGTTGACAGGTTGGGAAAGAAGGGGTCTTCTCGGCGCTCCTTCTCCCTGGCCTCCATCAACTTGGAAGGTAGCCTTCTCCGACTTTAGAAGGTGGCTACGTTCTCTGTAGTCCCTCTGTCATCTTTGTCGGGGGTCATCTGAGCCAACTGGATCGGCCCCCTCTTGTCCGAGCCAGTTTCTACGCGAGGCAGAGTCAGTGGCTGGGCGCGAGGAGATCGAGATTGAGTCAACCGAGCGATGACCCCTTGCAGCGCTGTTAGATGGATTTTCTTGCTTTTTGTCATGCAATGTACTGGCTTTTGCCTTTATGATGTATCAATAGTTTTGAATGGAAAGGAATTTATTTCGTCCTTCTTATTGTACAATTTCAAAAATAGAATTTGTGTAGTGCGGCTATGTTCCATGTCCGAAGAATGGGATCCTCTTCCATTGTTGCTAACCTGTACGCACCTTTCCCGAGCGTCTCGACCACTCGGTAGGGGCCTTCCCAGTTAGGGGACAGCTTGCCCGCCGCCTCTAGTGGTCGAGAGGCTTCAACTTTTCTGAGGACGAAGTCTCCCGGTTGGAAGTGTCTGCTTCGGACTCTGGCATTGTAGTATTGAGTGAGGCGTCGCTGGTATTCCGTCGCTCGGATGCTGGCAATATCCCGGAGTTCATCGGCTAGGTCGAGGTTCTCGAGTAACTTTTGGTTGTTTTCCTCGAGCGAGTAGCGGATGACTCAGAGAGACGGGTTGGCGATCTCTAATGGAATGACGGCCTCAGTGCCGTACACCAACTGAAAAGGACTTTCACCGGTTGCTGTCCTGGGAGTCGTTCGGTGCGACCATAGTACGCTAGGCAATTCCTCGAGCCAACTACCCTTGGCTTTGCCGAGTCTGGTCTTTATGCCTTTCAAGATAGTCTTCTTGGCATTTTTGACCAGCCCGTTGGCCTGAGGGTGGGCGACCGAAGTGAAGTGGTTGCGGATGTTTAGGTCGGCGCATCTGTCTCGAAAATATCAAGAATCGAATTGCCGACCGTTATCGCTCACTATCACTCGGGGGATGCCGAAGCGACAAATGATCGATTTCCAGATGAAACTCCAGACGACTGTCTCGGTGATCCTTGCAGTGGCTTCGGCCTCGATCCATTTAGCGAAGGAGTCGATGGCGACGACGATGAACTTTTTCTGGGACTGAGCCGTGGGGAATGGTCTGAGAATGTCGATTCCCCACCGAGCGAAGGGATAAGGCTCGGCGAGGGTGACGAGTTCTGTAGCCGACTGATGGACCAAGTGATCGAACCGCTGGCATCGGTCGCACTGTTGAGCATAGGCCGAGCAGTCGCACTGCAGGGTGGGCCACCAGTACCCCTGTCGTAACAGGATTCTGGCCAGTGACCTTGCCCCTGAGTGCGCTCCGCACAGGCCTTCATGAACCTCTCGGATGGCTCGGCTGGCTTCGTCGGGGCCGAGGCACTTCAGGAGAGGGCCGGCGAAAGACCTTCGGTAGAGTGTGTCGTCCAGGACGACGAAGCGCCGGGCTTGGTACTTCATTCGACGTGCTTCCCGAGGGTCGGAGGGCTCTTGGGAGTCTCGAAGCCAAGACAGGTAGGGGGTGCGCCAGTCGCTCGGGACGGCCGAGTCAACAGCGAGGAGCTCCGAGTCAATGCTCGGGCGTTCTAGCTCTTCGAGGAGGACCGATCGGGTACCTTCTGGGTCTAGGGAGGAGGCCAATCGAGAGAGGGCATCCGCTCGGGAGTTTTCTTCCCGGGCTATTCGGACTACCTCGAATCCCTCGAATTGTTGGGCCAGGCTCCTGACCAGCTGGAGGTATTTGATCATGGGTGCCTCTCGAGCTTCGTACTCGCCGTTGACCTGGCTTGCGACCAGTTGAGAGTTGGTGTGGATCCTGACTCGCTCAGCCCCCAACCGTCGGGCCATGCGTGCTCCCGATATAAGGGCCTCGTACTCGGAAGCGTTGTTGGATGCCTGAAAGTTGAATTTCAAGGCGTACTGTAGCTCCACTCCTTCGGGGGATCTTAGGAGGATCCCAGCACCACTACCGACTGAGTTGGAAGATCCGTCGACGTACAGTTCCCAGGTTGGCCCGGGCATGGTCAGTAGTCTTTCTTCGGTCGGGATGGTGCTTTCGGCGATGAAGTCGGCGAGCGCTTGACCTTTTATAGCTGAGCGCGGGCGATACGAGATGTCGTAGGCCCCAAGCATAATGGCCCATTTGACGAGTCACCCCGAGGCCTCGGGGTGGGCCAAAATCTTCTTCAACGGCTCACCGGTTAGCACGGTGATGGGGTGCCCCTGGAAGTAGGGTCGGAGGCGTTTCGCGGAGGTAACCAGCGCTAGCACGAGCTTCTCGATTGCGGGGTACCTCCTCTCAGCCTCGTTAAGCACCTTGCTGGTGTAGTAGACTGGTCTTTCGATTCTTGTGTCATTTCTGACTAGGACCGAGCTGACCGTTGATGACGTCGCCGAGAGATAGAGTAGCAAGGCTTTGCCCGGCACAGGCTTGGAGAGCACCGGTGGCGAAGCCAGGAACTCCTTGAGCTCAGCGAACGCTTTCTGGCATTCCTCATCCCATGCGAACGTAGCAGATGCCAACTTGGGCCCCTTCAACAGTTTAAAAAAGGGCAAGCATCGTTCGGCCGCACGGGACAAGAAACGGCTGAGAGCGGCGACACGCCCTGTCAGACGTTGGACGTCCTTGATGCAGGCGGGCGGGCGCATGTCCAGGATGGCCTGGACCTTGTCGGGGTTAGCTTCGATCCCACGCTGAGTGACCAGGAAACCCAGGAACTTCCCGGATCTTACTCCGAAGGCGCACTTGGCAGGATTGAGCTTCATGTTGTACTTCAGGAGGATGCCGAAGGTTTCGGCGAGGTCGGTGAAGTGGTCCTGGGCCTTGGGGGTCTTGACGAGCATGTCGTCAATGTAGGCCTCGACGTTCCGACCTAGCTGCTCCTCGAACATGTGGTTGACCAGTCTTTGGTATGTGGCTCCGGCGTTCTTCAACCCGAAAGGCATCCGGGTATAGCAGTACACGCCGTAGTCGGTGATGAAGGCGGTCTTCTCGACGTCTTCAGAATTCATTATGATCTGATGGTAACCCGAATAGGCGTCCAGGAAGCTGAGCATCTCGTTGCCCGATGTCGAGTCGACCAGTTGGTCGATGCTGGGCAAGGGATAGCAGTCCTTAGGGGTCGCCTTATTCAAGTCGGTGAAGTCCACGCACATCCGCCACTCGTCGGAAGCCTTTGGTACCAGGACGACATTGGCTAGCCACGTCGGGTACAGGACCGGTCTAAAAAGACCAGTCTCTTGCCCCTTGGTGACCTGCGCCTTGATAATCGTCTGTTTCTCTGGTGCGTGCTTCCTCCGGCACTGCTGCACGGGCTTCATGGTGGGGTTGAGGTTGAGTCGGTGCAGCACGGTCTCCTCTGGTATCCCAGGGAGCTGATCGTCGGACCAAGCGAAGACTCGGATGTACTCAGAAAGAAATTTTTTATATTGCTGCTGTTCCTCGAGTGGTAGGTCGGCTCCGATCCTTACTCCTAGGGTCGGGTCGTCGTTTAGGAAAATTGTCAGCAACTCGCCACCTGGCTTAGTAGCTTCGGATTTTTCCTCGACTTCCCGGGGCCCTTATCATTCCCGTCCGGCCTCGTGGCCTCCACCGAGATGTTGTAGCACCTTCGGGCCGTGGCCTGGTTACCTCGGATTTCCCCTACCCCGTTCTTGGTGGGGAACTTCATTTTTTGGTGATAGGTAGATGGTACTGCCTTGATCCGGCTGAGGATTCCCCGGCCGAAGATGGCGTTGTACGCTATCATCCCTTTGATCACCATGAAGTCTACCATGTCCGTAACGGTTTTGGGTGGGGTGCCGAGGGTAACCGGCAGGCTTAGGGCTCCTTCGGGGAGAGTGGCCAGGCCATTGAACCCACAAAGGGGCGTTCGGATCGGGCGGAGCTTGGATGGACCCTCTCCCATTTTGAGGAAACAGTCGTAAGACAACACATCAGGGGCACTTCCATTGTCCACAAGAATCTGATCTACGTTACAATGGTTTATAGTGGCCGAGATTACGAGGGCGTCATCGTGCGGGGTGCTCAGCCCCTCCAGGTCTTGATCGGAGAAGACTATGACCTGGGGCGGGGCCTTGGGTGGCTCTGGGGCTCGGCTTGCCCGCTCGGCATGACGCTTCCTTCCACGGCTGCTGTCGCCTCCTGATACTATTCCTCCAGAGATGACGTTGATGTGGACCCCTCGGGGGGCGTTGTCGATCTCCTCTGTGGCGCCTTGATCTTCTCTGCGCTAGGCAGTGAACCGAGCCAGGTGCCCCAGGCGGATGAGGCACTCGATTTCATCTTGGAGCTGGTGGCAATCACCGGTGTGATGCCCATGATCGCCGTGGAATAGACAATGTCTGTCTCGCTTGCGGTTCTTCGACCTCATCGGCTCGGGCCGACGGAGAAGTCCCGAGTCTTTGACGTCTTCATAGATTTCATAGACCGGGGCGATTAATGGGGTGTACCGCTCGTACTTCTGCTTACGCTCTCCATCTCGGTCTAGCTTCTTTCCCGAGCTAGGATTTGGCTCGGGGCCCCGCTTCTTGTCCCCCTCCCGACCCGAGCCGGTTGTGTCTCGACAAGCGCTGAGCACTTCTTCGCACTCGGCGTGGCGCAGAGGCAGAGTCACTAGCTCGGCAAGGGTCGAGGGAGGGTGGAGGACGAGTTCGCGGCGGAGGTTCTCATCCCGGGTACCCCCGGTCAGTGCGGTTGTGGCCGAGGCCACATCCAGGCGGGGGATTCGGAGGGCTTCCGATTTAAATCGGTGGACGTAAGCCCGGAGCCTTTCCCCTTGCGCCTGTTTGAGGGCCAAGAGCCCCGCTACCGACCTTGGGGGGGCACTTCTGGCGAAGCTCTCCTTGAAGACTCGCCCGAACTGCTTGAAGTCTCGGATGGATCCAGGGGCGAGAGCCCAGAACCATGCTTGAGCGCCCTAGACCAGAGTGGTCACGAAGGCTCGGCACTTGATGGGGTCCGACGCTCCGTGTAGAGTCATCAGGGCGTCGAAGCTATCATAATGGTCGGCCAGGTCGCCCTGGCCGTCGTAAAGCTTGAAGGTTGGCATGGGGGCTCTGGGAGATACCTCTGCCTTCAAGATATACTCGGAGAACAGGGATTTCTCCTCATCTTCCGGGGAAGAGGCCTTCTGCAGGGTGCGAAGGGCGCGCTCCTACTCAGCGAAGCGCCTTTCGAAATCTCGCAGCCAGAGGGATAACTCCGGGTGCTGTCGTGCCGCGAGGCTAGGGGGGCGCCTTGGCGGTCTCCGGGAACGTCGGCTTCCAGATCTGGCCGTTGCGTCCCCCGCCTTCCTTTCCTCGGTGTGGAGGAGGCCTCTTGCTCCGGAGGTGGAGCTTGCGAGGGTCCTCTGACCCTATTACGGATGAGCTGCTGGCCGCGGAGGGTGAAGCGGCTCCCAGCGGTGTGCTGGGACGTACTCCTGCGGGGGGGGCTCCCTGACGGGGCGCGGGACCTTGCATCCCTGGCTGCCTGGGTCTTCATGAGTTCCACAAGGACATCCAGTTTGGCGTTGAGGGCCTGGAAAGCTTCGGCGCCACCGTAGGGGCGTAGCCCCGCCGCCGTGGGGGGGGGTGGTCCGTCGGCGGGGATGCTGGCGTTGGAGGGAGGGTTCTGTGAGGCCCTAGAAGGGCCACCCCCTGTTGCTGCCATGGCCTTACCCTTTTCGCCGGCGGACCTCCTCCCTGAGCTCCTTCTCACCATGTTGGCTCTTCGTGCGTTTCCCACAGACGGTGCCAGATGAAGATGCGAAATCTCACGCTGGTTCCTGAGCGGGCTGGTAATCACCAAGTTAACGAACTGCAAGATAGGGAAACGGGTCAGAGGGCCCAGGGGGATTCCCTGGGGCAAAACCCTCCGACGCTCAAGTCAGTAGAGCAACGGTGGGAGCAGCGATAGGGAGGAGAAGGTGAAGGCGCGAGATCCCTCTCCACCAATGGGGTGAAGTGATCCTTGCTCAGGAATTGGGGGTGGATCAATGCCCTTTTGGACTTACCTTTCACCGGAGGGTATCCCAGGTTTAAATAGTACGCCGCCCTCTGGAGTCCTGCAAGCTGAGAGGTCTCCGGTGGAGGTTACGTCCTCGTCGTGGGCTTTTATGGCCGCATCGTGGGGGCGTTATGCTCGCGGGGAAGTCGGAGCTCCTGGACTTCTTAGCATCCGGCCCACCGTGGACTCTAACGGCTGCAGTGATGAACATTTTATCGGTCGTACCGAGCTTAGGGGGGCCGGCCCTATTGGGCGATAGGCCTAGCTCGGTGAGGAGATGGGTCGGACAGACCGGCTAGCGCTTCCCCCCTTCGTGCGGAGGGATAGCTCGTGCGCGGGTCTTCTTGTGACCTGACTGAGGCTCGGGCTCTCCGAGCCTTGGGACCGCCTAGGAGAGTTGTTTCCTCGAGCCTTGTTTTATTGGGCTTTTCCGAGTGGGCCCTGTGGGCTGTCACTTGGACGAGCTTGCCTCGTTGGGCCTTGTTGGGCCTAGTTAGGTCTGCTCTTTGAGTGGGCTACAGGAATCCCCCTCTCCACTCTGTTATTTCTGCACGTGCTTATAATGTTGGTTCCTTAAAATATGGTTGAGTGGCCTTAGGCTTTAGTTAGTTTGATTAGTCAAATGAGTCGCTTCTGCAGCATCTTAGGCTCGTGATAGCTCCGCGCCGGGAGTCTAGTTCTTTTCCCGATTGTTGAGGGTGACCTATGAGTATGGATTTTTCACACACTACATGGCAAGCCATAGCCGATCTCTCTGAGGCACACCGTTGCTGCTTTGGCCATACTTTGGGTATGCACAAAGATCTTTTCTCTTCTCTGCTCGGCCAAGTGCAGGGGTAAGAGATGGATGGATAAGATGACTAACCTAGGCGCTCCCTAATACGAGAGAGGTCTCAAATAGGGCAGTCTTGACCCTCAAAAGTGAACTGTCGTGTAATATCTGGCCAATAAGGGCTATCAAAATGAGAAGATGAATCAATATGTAAAATTATAAATCAAAGGCATGGCAAGAGTGGCAGTATAGTTCCTCACGGGACGTCATGAGCTCGGTTGCATGCGTGCCTGATAAATATGGGTCTAAAAATCAAAGACACAAAGCCCCAGCGCAACAGACCTACTCTTTAAGGGGTGGTGCCCTGGAAGGAATTCGAGCCTTGATATCTCCCATCTTGCACGAAGCTTGTCTCCAACTTTTCTTCTGCTTCTCCCTCTTAGGCTGGGTTGTATCCTGGGTATGGCCTTAGTAGGGGCACCGTTCTTCGGAAGCGGTTGGTTGTGGTAAGCCCCCCTCACATGCACGTCCTGCTTAAGGGAAGCCTGTAATGAAAGGGGTAGGAACAACAATCCCTGGCAGGTAGTTCGAGCCTATCTTTCGGGTGCTGCGGATTGCTATTTTCGGAAATCTAAAAAAAATGAGATATTGTCAAAAATCTAAAAAAATGAGATATTGTCAAAAATCCGTAAAAATGAAATACTATTCAAAATTCAAAAAAAAATCATAAAATTACAAAAAAGCCAAAAAAAAATGTCTCTTTTTGTTTTCTTTTTCCGGATTTATTTTGAGAATAGATACGTAATCTGTTTGCTAAGTGTGCAGGTTGCAAGTACTCAAGCTTTCTGGCTCTATCTTTTGCTCTGTCTCCTGTTCATATCTTTTCATGTTCTCTCTTTCTTCAATCATATCTCTCGATCTGTTCTGAAGCTCATGTCCTTCTCAACTCTTGTTTGCATGATCATATCTTTATGTGAGAGGGTTTTGCCTCACGATTACGAACCTAGCGATTCTGCTTCATTCTGATCTAGGGTTTTGATTGAAGAGTGTATTTATTTATGTCTTTTGTCCCGCCGTGTCCTTGTATCGTGCCCATGTCCCACCATGTTGTCCCACGCTTATTGTCTTTTCTCACCATGTGTTGTTGGTTGTTTTGCGCATGTTGTTAGTCATCTTGCATATGTTACTAGTCATCCAGCCATGTTCCATGTGTTGTCCCAGCCATGTGATCCATCATGTTCTTATCACCATGTGTTGTCCCGCCAATTGTTGTCTTGTCACTCCATGTTCATGCATACATATTATTTGTTTATGCCTTGCATATGTGCTTGTTATGTTATTTTCCATTCGTCATGTTATGTCATGTTGTTTGTCATTATGTTAATCGATATGCTTATCTTGTTTGTCTTATTCATAAAAATTCATAAAAATCCTAAAAAGAAAATCCAAAAACTTACCGTTTCGCCTGCACAGGTAAGTCAGGTATGGCCTTCTATCCTTGTCACCCTTATTGCATTATTATATGGTACTATAATATATTATCTCGAGAACCAGTTGGTTATCTTCGTGGTCCAGGATCTGATGTTCCCCTCTAACAAAAACGATGATGATCCAGGTTCACGTGTTTAATCTTCGGATAAGCTGTTAGGTCGGGAAAACCCGGGGAGGATGGTTCTATCCTGCACGCCGTGGTTGCGGATAGTATCTTGACTCTGATTTTCCCAGCTTAGCAATATTATTCTTGAGTATTTTATATTTTCATCTTTCTTTGCATTTATTTTTACGATTTCTTTTATTTTAGCCCAGCATGCATCATACGCATCTTTTGAGCTTTCATGACCCATGGTTTGCTTGAAGAATGTCCCATCAGTGTTGGTTAGCTGTGCGTTCAATGTTTGAGTAAGAGGAACTAATTCCACTATGAGTTGGAAGGTTCTCTTTGGTCGATTCACTTAGTTTGGTTGATTGAGAGGTCCCCGTCTGGAGCTTTAGCATGTTTCCTTTACTTTTGCTGCCTGCTTTTGACCTCCTCATTGGACCACGGGATTGTGTCCCCCATGAGGTTGATCTTGTCGATTTATTTCATTTAGTTTAATTCCTCCAGGCTGGTGTCGCTTTTGGTTTTATCATTCCTTGCGTTTGGTTCAGAGTTTTCCGAAAAATTCCTGTCACTTGTTGGTAAAAACGGGTGTCATTTTACCTTAACGCCCGCTTTTCTGATCCACTCCGCTACATCTCCGCTTCATCTCCATGTTCCATGTCACTTCCGCTTCACCTCCGCTCGCTCCCCTGCAAAGAGGATGTTAAGGAGGGGCATCTGTTGACACCCGTTTTATGCCGATAAGTTGAGTCAATTCTCTTACTCCCATTTGTTGATGCCTAGAGTTGCCCATCATTCGTTGGGAATGTTGTCGGGCATGTTTTGGGCCAGTTTTATGGGTCGCCTCCCTCCTTGGTTAGGTCCAAGTAGATTCAGGGCTTAACGGACCTTGGTTCTGGTTGATTGGGCTTTTCTATAAGTTTCAAGCGCCGAAGTGCATGCACGGTTCATCCCTGGCTGCTCAATCCATGGGCGGTTGTTTGTGGACTGTTCATATATTTATGGGATATTTAGCTAATTTTCTGAATTATCACCGACAGGCATATATACGGCCTAGACGTAGCCGAATAAGATTATTGTGCGGTATTTACTGAGCCGTCTATCCCACCAGAGTCCTAGCGTCGCTGGTTTTTAGATAATTTTCTAATTATCTTATCTATTTTCATTTTCCACCGACAGGACTAGAACGGTTTGTCTTTGGCCGCTCTTCATTTGAACGGTCTCATCTGAGCCGTTCATCCCTGAGAGTCCAACGGCGAAGGTTTCGGTTAGTTCAACGGATAATTTGGGTTATTAATAATTTATTTTGAATTTCCACCGACGGGGTTGGACGGCTAGAATATGGCCGCCCATCTAGTTGAGCGGTCTATCGTAAGACCGTTCATCACGTCGATTGTTGAATTTTAACAGATTTTATCCCTTTTATCCGTGGTTAAACCCTCAACTTTGTCCTCGATTTTCTCCGTGGATTCTCAACCAAATCGGATGAGATTTGATCCTAGCGAAAGCTAAGGATATTATCTTCGCTTTATCTTTTGATATCTCGGATTAATATCCACTGGAAACCCTAACTTCGGGGTGGGCTTTCTAGGCTCTATAAATAGACCCTAAAGGCCGGGCTTAAAAAGGGGGGAGATTTTGGTCGACGGCGAAGCCCTGCCGCATTCTTGAGTGACCTAGCACCAAGGAGGGAGGCTTTCTACGTCCATACAAGCCTCCGGTTCAGGGAGTAGTTTGGTTTTGAGTCCCTTCGTGTTTGATTGTTTTCGTCCTCCTTGTTATTGCATGCATTGCTTTTCACACTTTCTCCCACGTCCTCCTTCATCTTCATTACCATGCACACACCTACCTACGTTTTTTGACACCCTAGGGGTTTAAAATTCCCCAGGTATCCCCCTTTCCATTTAGTCACGTTCATTCCTCATTATTTCAACATTTACTACACCATTCAGTTCTAATCTAGGTTGTTTCTTTGTTTCTTTACGTTGTTTTGCAGGTCAGCAATTCCTAGCACGAGGCCCATCCCCTCTGGCCGGCTGGAGAGGGTGAAGGGTGGACCCCTTTGCGACTTCTGGCTTGGTGGTCTCGAGTGGTTCTTTTCTATCCGTTCAAGGAGACGTGCGGTTCATCTTCGGCCGTTCTTCTTCGTCTGGCGGTCGTTATAGAGCCGTTCAACATTCAGGAGTGCTTCATCCCGCACCTTCTGCAGCACCCTTAGGCGGTCTATCGTAAGACCGTGCGTCCTATAGGCGATTCTCCTTCAACCGCTCATCTTCCCAGTGCTGCAGCCAGGCGAGTGTCTCCCCTTCCTTTCCAAAGCACGGCGTGTTCATCACGTTCGGCACTTTGGTAGCGATCACGGTCATTTTTGTTTTCTATTCTCCTCTTACTATTTTTCACTTATTCATTGCATATCAATTTATTCATAACACATCTACCTTTAAGTAAGAGGAGAAAATATATCTACAGTGGCTTGCGTAGTTCTCGTGCAGCGTGAGCTCTAGACGTGTGGTTTCATCTTGAGATACTCGTGGGTTGGTGATGCAAAACAAAAAATCTCCAAGCTTGTGATTTTCATTTTTTTTGAATTTTTCTCCTTTTTTTGAATCTTTTTTTATCTTCTTTCTTTATCACGATTTTTTCACAAAATAAGTTCTCCTCTTTTTTTTTTAAAGCAAACTAGGATTCATTTCCAACAAACACAAACTGACAAAAGAACATACCGATTGTCCTTTGATACTAATCACTGCATAGTCCAGATGAAGTCGACACAATGTAGTACATAGCAACCACCACCAATTCATTCTCCTCCATCTAGGCTCCACCTCATCCACACACCTTATGCCACCTCACCCACCTTTTCACTTCCCTAGGTGCATTCATTACCCCTCCCCCACCAATTCCCACCAAATCTTCTCCCTCCCTAGGAATGTCTTGGCATTCCCTATACACCTCTCCATTTTCCCATGCCACTCTCTCCTCTCCCAAGGGAGAATCCCATCTCCCCAAGCACCCTTCCACTTCCCCACACACCCCTTCCCATCCCCAAGACCAAAACATAATCCCACACCATTAAGCCAAATTCAAATCTATCTCCCTCTCCCCCCCAACCCCAAATTCATAGCTCCCCCTCCCACCATCTGCAAGACCCCCTTCCAGACCCCATTCTCCCTCTCCCTCACCTTGGTTTGCCCCCTCCCAGACCCCCTAATAGCCTGGAGTCACCCCCACACCCATCCACCCCATTTCCTCTCTCATGTACCCCATTTCCCACCTATCATCTTCAACATGCAGTTCTCAGTTCGCAAGTAGCAGAGGAGCGCACAGTTGCAGAGCCTACCATGACTCCATCGCGCATCCCCTTGTGGCGTATCTAATATTGCTGGAAAGCTCTTCGAAGCAGCTTTCCAAGAGTGGGGGTTTTGCCATCGTCCGACTTCGGGGCTGCCTAGGAGACTCGTCCTCGCCAGACTGCGTAGTTACTCTCAAGCAGTCACCCAGAAGCCAGTTGTAGAGGCCCCCACGGTCATCCTCTTGAAGCTCTTGAAGCGGGGCTTGGCTGAGAGCGTCTACTACAAGTCTCCTTCCAGTACCATGAAGCGGTTCTCTGTTTGGACACCGAAACAGTGAGTTCCTAATTTTCTCCCTCGGGTGCGCTGATCTGTCCCCTCGGGGACTGACCTGCTACTGTTCCACTGTTCGGGCCCTCGCCGTCTACTCCGACCTCCGCCAACCTCGCCATGGGTCTCCGTTTGAAGAGAAGACGACCATAATTCCAACGGCTTTGACCTTGCCTGATTCAGAGCTCGGGAGCGACCGTGGTGGCCTCGCCTTCCTATTGCAGCAACTCAGGAGTTACCAGAACCAGAGTTCAGCCGCCCTGTTCACCACTCTGCCGCGACCAGCGCCGTCAACCAGAAATCCCCCTAAAATTTGGACGTTCTCCTGGGCCAACCCAGGAGGTTTTGCCATTGGTTTCGTCAACAAAGGAGTTCGGGAGAGCCCGTGGCAGCGCCGACAGTGACTGCCTATCAAGCTGTCCTGAGAGCTGGCAGAACCGACGAGCTCCCTCCATTCGGCTTCTAGCTTAGTTTTCCCCCACCCCTCCTGGCCGGCTTACAGCCCCTCCCTGCGCGGAGGTACTTTTGGTTGTAATAGTTAATTTCCCCACCCCTTGATCAACCCCTCTGCGAGGGTGTAGTGATTATACTAGCAGGTCGCCATCTGAGGCTACATCGGCACGGTGTGTGGGTGCATACCCACGCCTCCCCACTCATCATCGTCTCTGGCCAGGATCGGCGTCTTCACGCTGATCAGGTGAGCTTCTGCCCCCCCTCTCATTGCTGGTTATCTTGCTTAATTAGTATTGCCTCTTAGCTCCGTCGGACGGTGAGAGAGTGCCCGGTCCCGAATTCTTATCGAATTGAGTGCTACCGCAGAGCGAGTTGTGAGAGAGACCCTACATCCCACACCCTCGGCATGCTGATCGCCCATGAATTTGGGCAACCCCAGACCCTTAGGGGTCCTCCCCAAGCCAGCCATACCCTTGGAAACATTCGGGTCCAACCTCGGACCCTCACCCCATCGTCGGTCCACCTACGGACCCGAGTGTGCCAAATGCGAGTGAGTCCGCTTGTGTGACATTGCCGTGTCTATTGCGTTGCTTGCAATCTAGGTATTAGGTTGTGTCACATCAATTGATATCAGAGCAAGTTCTAGACTTGTCTCTTCTAAGTCTTGGCCTAGGGCCATTGCATTCATCACCCGTTCATCATGACCACTTCCTACTTAGCCTATTCGCCATCCTTAGACCAATTAGCGGCTTTTGTGTTTGATGGATCCCACCCTAGTATATATATAGAATTGGAGAGCTCCATAGATCGACATTTTGCGTGGTTCACTCTGTCAGGGCCGATGCAAGTCAACTATGCCAAGAGTTTGCTTTGGCGCCAAGCTAGGAAAGAATGGGAGAACATTGTAGATTTGAGAGAAGCAAAAGGGGAAGCACCCATCGAATCTTGGGTCGAAATGAGGGCCAATCTTAGAAAGATCTACGCACCCCAATCCAAATCTTTTCAACCAACCGATCTTCCACCCTCGACCCCAACTCCAACCCAAGAACTTCCCCTACCAAGGGCAACCCAAGTCCGTCCTTATTCACCACCCCGGGTGCACCATACACCGACCATTACCACCCCACCCACCATAGGCCTTCCTACTCCATTATCCTTGGAAGTTGTGGCCTACACACACACCCAAGTGGAGATGGATGCCAATCCGGATCCACCTCCCACCATAAAGAAAATCCTAGACCTCCCACTTCCACCCACCTCTCCTAGTCCAGGTCCTCATGAGCCGCACACCCTCACCATGAATGAGTCCATACTCTAATGGCTCAAGCGAGGCCCTACCATTCCTAGCACACCACCCTACCTCTCACCCTTCGGATATCAAGCCCAAATTGTGCCCACCCGGTCTCCCCATGTCACTTATCAAAACTTCTACTTTGTGGAAGACTTGGGAGACCTTGTGGATTGCCTACATTGGCAAGCCCACTTAACCGGCCTACTAGCCATGGGACCATTGGAGCCTAGCACCGTCAACTTTGTCCACCCATCCATCGGTTCCATAACCTCTCTTTGCACTAGTGAGATCCTCCTATTTCTCCCCTTGGAGGAAGAACCCATCCCTTGTCCCTCCACATTTTCAAGGCTCAGATTGTTCGTCGGCATGCGTCATTGTGTTTGTCATGTTTTTCTGAGTCTAGTCATGTAAATTTTATCTCTTATTTGAGTCATAAACTATGTAATTTCCCTTTTACTTGAGTCCAGTACCGAGGTTAGGTAGTCATTTACCTAAGTCTGAGTGTCATTAGGTTGTTTAGTTGGTTAATGGGCTCATTTCAGTGGGCTTGCCCTAGGGGCGCCCCTTTCCCCTTGGTTATTTGTCATTGGTGCAAAATGGAGGGACTTATTGTAAAATGTGGGTTGCCTATAAATAGGATCCCATTTTCCTCATTTCAAACTAATGAAGAATGAGTATTTTGAGTTCAGAAATTATTACTTTTATTGGAGAGAATCCAACTACAGTGCAGTGAGAAGCTCCCCTCCTATCCCTCTCTCTCTCTCTCTCTCTCAAAAGGGGGCCGCCCCCCTCTCTCTCTCTTCTCCCCTCCCCAAATTTCAAATTTCTCTCTTTCTCCTCTCTCCTCCACCTAGGCTCCACCTCATCCACACACCTTATGCCACCTCACCCACCTTTTCACTTCCCTAGGTTCATTCATTACCCCCCACCAATTCCCACCAAATCTTCTCCCTCCCTAGGAATGTCTTGGCATTCCCCATACACCTCTCCATTCTCCCAAGCCACTCTCTCCTATCCCAAGGGAGAATCCCATCTCCCCAAGCACCCTTCCACTTCCCCACACACCCCTTCCCATCCCCAAGACCAGAAATTAATCCCCCACCATTAAGCCAAATTCAAATCCATCCCCCTCTCCCTCCCAACCCCAAATTCGTAGCTCCCCCTCCCACCATCTGCAAGACCCCATTCCAGACCCCATTCTCCCTCTCCCTCACCTTGGTTTGCCCCCTCCCAGACCCCCTTACAGCCTGGGGTCACCCCCACACCCATCCACCCCATTTCCCACCTATCATCTTCAACCTACAGTTCTCAGTTCGCAAGCAGCAGAGGAGCACAAAGTTGCAGAGCCCGCCACGACTCCATCACGCATCCCCTGGTAGCGTATCTCACATTGCTGGAAAGCTATTCGAAGCAGCTTTCCATGAGGGGTGGTCTCACCGTCGTCCGACTTCGGGGATGCCCAAGAGGCTCGTCCTCGCCAGACTGCATAGTTACTCTCAGGCAATCACCTAGAAGCCAGTTGCAGAGGCCCCCATGGTCATCCTCCTGAAGCTCTTGAAGCAGGGCTTGGCTGAGAGCGTCTACTACAAGTCTCCTTCCAGTACCATGAAGCGGATCTCCGTTTGGACCCCGGAACAGTGAGTTCCAAATTTTCTCCCTCGGGTGCATTGATCTGTCCCCTCGGGGACTGTCCTGATACCCTTCCACTGTTTGGGCCCTCTTTATCTACTCTTATCTCTGCCAGCCTCGCTGTGGGTCTCCGTTCGAAGAGGGGACGACCATGATTCCAACGGCCCTGACCTCGCTTGATTCAGAGCTTGGGAGCGACCGTGGTGGCCTCGCCTTCCTACTGAAGCAACTCAGGAGCTACCAGAACCAGAGTTTAGCCGCCCTGTTCACCACTCTGCTCCGAGCATCGCCGTCAACCAGAAATCCCCCTAAAATTTGGACGTCCTCCTAGGCCAACCCAGGAGGTTTTTCCGTTGGTTTCGTCAACAACGGAGTTCGGGAGAGCCCGTGGCGGTGCCGACAGTGACTGCCTATCAAGCTGTCTTGAGAGCTGGCAGAACCGACAAGCTCCCTCCATTCGGCTTCTAGCTTAGTTTTCCCCCACCCCGCCTGGCCGGCTTACAGCTTCTCCGTGCGCGGAGGTAGTTTTGGTTGTAATAGTTAATTTCCCCACCCCTTGATCAACCCCTCTGCGAGGGTGTAGTGATTGTACTAGTAGGTCGCCATCCGAGGCTACACTGGCGCGGCGTGTGGGTGCAAACCCACGCCTCCCCGCTCGTCATCGTCTCCGACCGGGATCGGCATCTTCACACTGATCAGGTGAGGTTCTGCCCCCCTCTCTTTGCTGGTTATCTTGCTTAATTAGTATTGCCTCTTAGCTCTGTGAGACAGTGGGAGAGTGCCCGGTCCCGAATTCTTGTCGAATTGAGTGCTACTGCGGAGCGAGTTGTGAGAGAGACACTACATCCCATGCCCTCGGCGTGCTGACCGCCTGTGAATTTGGGCAACCCCAGACCCGTAGGAGTCCTCCCCAAGCCAGCCATACCCTTGGAAACATCCGGGTCCAACCTCAGACCCTCACCCCATCGCCGGTCCACCTACGGACCCGGGTGTGCCAAATGCGAGTGAGTCCGCTTGTGTGACATTGTCGTATCCGTTACGTTGCTTGCAATCTAGGTCTTAGGTTGTGTCACATTAGTTGGGTTACGTCTACGGTGACGTAACTCATCGAGTAGTTTTGGTGTCTTTGTGACGCTAAGGTCTAGGGTGCCGGTAGAGATTTACCGTGGTTCTACCCGTGGACAGTGTAGGGTGCACAACAGCGGAGTCGTGACCGTACCTTCGGCCGTGTAAGTCTTTTGTAGGGCCTTCGTCGGTTTCTGTAGGTCTTCGCGATATGAGTTTCGTGATTTGACAATGGATCGGTAACTCCCGACTTTGTGAGATCGGGGTTCACTTTTCTATTGTTGTTTGGAGTAGTTTAGAGGGCCGAGGTTCTATCGGCTGCCATGTTTCTGTTCAGTGTGGCTTTCCTCTTTACTGTTGTTTCTGCTCCACTTGTTACTGCTTTACTTTAGTTGTTAGCACTGCTATTACTGTGTTGTTTTGTGGTAGGGATCTGTGGGACCCCTACTGAGCTAGTGAGACGAGGCTCACCCGTGACTTTTCAAGTGTAGCTGTTCTTCCTCGTGGTTGGAGGTACTGTTGCGGTGGTTCTTAGTTGCCAGCATTGTCCAATGTCGGGCTTCCCCCGACTTGAGAGTACGTTATCTTTCCTATTGTACTGTACTTTAGTTGGACTGGACTCTATTGTAGCTTGCTAGCTACTGTAGTTTAATTTCTTTAATAGAAAATGTGATTTTATTTATACTATTTTAGCAATCCTGATCAAAGTAATTAACTGTTTACTACTTTATCTGGAAGTTCAATGTACTTCACACACCCCTTTTATCCCTTCGAAGCTTTTCCGCTCTTGGGAGGCCTCTCATAATCCAAATGGTATCGGGTTTACCCGGTATCCGGAGTCTGGGTTGTCAGAAATGATCTTCTAAAGATGTTTTAGAGCACAAGTCTAAAAAAATGACATATTTCAGTAAGGACATCGGATACTTCCCTTTGTGAAATACCTCGAAGTGCTATTGGAAGTAATTATTGTAGAAGCACGTGGTAGTCATGACTTTTCAAGCCCCAAATCTTATTATCCGGAGTGCCAAAACGCCTTGCTATGTTGGAAGAGTAACCATCAAGAACTTTCACTTTCTTTAAAAGATTGCAAATCATATCTTTCTCCATTTTGCTCAATGTAAATTTTGCAAGTAGTAAAATTGTCTTCTTTATACTAACTTGTTGTGGATGAAGAGATGGCATTATACCCAAGGTTTGTAAATCTTGGCGAGCCTTCAAGCCATCTTTGTTTTTTCCATCAATTGTTAAGAGTGTTCCAATAGTACTTTCACAAACATTCTTCTCAATATGCATCACATCAAGATTATGGCACATCAATAAGGACTTCCAATATGGCAATTCAAAAAAATGTTGTGCTTCTTCCAATTCAAATACTCTTCCTTTTTCCTTCTGCTTGAATACAACATTTACCTACCTTAAAAGACAAGCCTCGAAGTTGCTCCAAGACTTCAAACCCAGACAATGGTATGGGTCTATCTCCTAACTCTTCCTTTACATCAAATCGATGGGACATGAATCAAAATTTATGATCTTTCCTCAACCATCTCCTATGACCAGTGTAACAATGCTTCCCACTAGCATCCAACCACATGGAACAAGTATCTTTATTGCAAATTGGGCAAGCTAGTCACCCTTTAGTGCTCCAACTTGACATGTATGCATATGCAGGGAAGTCATTAATAGTCCATAACAATGCAGCTCGCATGCTGGACATTTCACCCTTTGAAGCATCAAATGTATCCACCCCACGCCACAAAATCTGTAATTTTTCAATGAGTGGATGTAGATAAACATCAATATAATTGCTAGGCCACTTTGGACAAGAAATTAGTAAGGATAAGTGATGAGAACATCACCTCCTATTTCATCCGGCATGGTCTAGCCATTTAATTTTGAGTCCAATGTAATTTTTATTTGAGTCATTGATGTAATTTTAATTTTATTAGAGTCATGTCCCTAGGTCTAGCATTTATTTTCCTATGTTTGAGTGTCATTAGAATGTGTAATGTGCTAATTGGGCCCATTTCTTCGGGCTTAGCCCAATGAGCTCCCCTACCCCTTCGGTTATTTGTCAATGAGTCTTTTGTCAGGGTCTTTTGTAGAAATGTGGGTTTCCTATATATAGGACCCCATTTCCTCCATTTGAACTTAATGAATGAATGAATACAAAGCCTTCTATTTGAGTGTTCAAATCTAGTTTAAAGGAGTTATTCCTATAGTTGGGTGAGAGGCCCTAGGGGAGTGATTCCCCACCCTATTCTCTCTCTATCCCTCTTCCTCTCTCTCTCATTAGGAAAGGGGCGCATATTTCCTCTCTCCTCCCCCTCATCCCTTCCACATCCAACTCCCACCTACCACCATTAAAGCCCCCACTTCCCCACACTCCATTTACTACACCCCTAGTCCCAAGGTAGAAGTCTCCCTCTTCCAACACCATACTCCCCATTCCAACCAAATGTCCTCCATTCCAACACCATCAATCCTCTTCCCCACACATTCACCCAACTTCCAAAGCCCATTTCAAATTTGAAATCCACTTTCCCTCCATGTTTTGGCCGCCCCCCTCTCCTCCCTTCTAGCCTTGGTCGCCCCTCTCATCTCCCTCCATTCACCTCCATTGACTCCACCTTCCCCTACCTTCAGCTGAGGACCTGCCCCACTGCCCCTCCCATCCTCTTCCTATCTCCATTAGCATTCCCCATCCCTCCATACACACTACTTCTTCCACCCCCATCACCCCTCTCATACATACACCTCCCCCATCTCCTTCTTTAGAAGCCAACACAAGAGCTGCAGGTTGCTGTCCACAGGTTACAGACAAATCAGTCTGTTGCAGCGACCACCACGACGCCATCCGGACGAGTTTGAAGACACAAGAGCCATCGTTGGAAGTGTCTCCGGGTCTTCTTCGCAACAGAAGTGGTTTCATCTTCATCGGAGCTCGAGGCTGTTCAGCAACTCCGTTCTCCCCCGACTACGCGGAACAGATTCTGCTGAGCACCAGAACCGGATTGAGAGCCCTGCCACGTCAAACCTCGGAGGAATCAATCTACCATTTCTTCTACAAAGTTCTACTTCTCCATGTCTATTTTCAGAATCAGGAAGCGGAGTTCCATTTGGCCTCCGGTGGCTGAAGTTACCATTTTTCTCCCTCTGCTGCGTCACTCTGCTACAACACAGTCTGCTTCGACCTGTCAGCAGTGTTCGGCATCCTCAGACCTCCCCCGACATCAGAAGGCTTCCCCGTCAGTTTTTCTGTGAAGAGAACTTGACTACGATTCCAACGACTCTGACAGCGCCTGATTTCGACAACGGGAGCGGCCGAAGTACCCTCTGCATCCTACTGTTGGAAGTCAGTCCCTGCTAGTCCGAGAAACAGCGGTCCTGTTCCATCTTCTACCTAGACCTGTAGCTTCTCCAGAAGAAATCACAAAAATTCTGAAACATTCCCCTTCCTGTTACGAAGCTTTTGCCGCTGACCTCGCCATCAGCAAAATTCGTGAGTGGAATCTATAGCTACAACACCAACCCACTGTCTCTGTTCGCAGACAGTTGGCAGACTCGGCATCCACTATTAGTCGTTGTTCTTGCCTCGCCTTCCCCATCCCGCTTGGCCGGCTGAAGGCCCCTCCCTGCGTGGAGGTAGTATTATTTGTAATTGCTTTAATCCCCACCCCAAGATCCCCCTCCTGTGAGAGGTGTAGTGGTGTACTTTGTTTGGACAGATCAAGCTTCCCCGGCGCGGCGTGTGGGGAACCCACGCTTCCCCGCTCGCCCACGTCTCCGACTCGGGGCCGGTGTCCTCACACCGGTCAGGTATAAGCTGAACCCTCCCTGAATATTTGTGTTTTATTAGTATCATCTCTTAGTTCAGCCGGCAAGGAAGAGAGTGCCCGGTCCCGTGATTCCCGATCACGAGTGGCCACCGCGGATTGAGTGAGGAGAGACCCCCGTACCCTCAAGGCACGGCGTCCGCCCCACTGATGTGGGTGCTCCGATCCAAGGGAGGGGAACTCATTGGCCAAGTCAATCACCCTAAGTAGCATGGTTTAGACTCTCAAATCCACCCTACCATCATTTAGTCACCACGGGAAAAGGGTTGTGTTGCGATATTGGTCTGCCAACATCGAGTCCGCCAATTTGTAAGTGGGCTTGCAAGTCTAGGTCCAAGGTTCATTTGGTTGTTACTAGTACACCCTTAGGTCATGTCACATCAATAAGATTACATTTGGACCTTTCATGCATTGCCAAGGTGTAAGATTATAAGGCACTAGAAGAACTGGACAAGTACTATGACTAACACTCATGGTACTAAAAGGCTTTAACCCATCACTTGCTAACCCAAGACGTACATTCCGACTCTCCTTTCCAAAGTCAGCAATAACATCTAGACATTTCCAACATGGTGAATCTGTCGGATGTCTTAAAATGCCATCTTCCTTATGATTTTCTTCGTGCCATCTCATATTTACTTCAACACGGGAGCACATGTACAACCTTTGTAGCCTTGGTATCAATGGGAAGGGATGAAGGACTTTCTTAGCCACCTTCTTAGTCTCTCCAGTCCACCGAGATTCCCTACATTTAGGACATGTGTCCAAATGCTTTTTCTCTTTCCAAAATAAGACACAATCATTTGGGCATGCATCAACTTTATGATAGCCATATCCCAATTCTCTAATATTCCTCTTTGTTTCATAAAATGAGTTGGGCAAATTCTTCCCTTTAGGAAGGACCTCCTTAAGTAACTTAAGCAACATATCAAAACTCTTTCGTGTCCAACCACCTAGACATTTAATATTGAACAATCTGATTATGAAAGAAAGTTTGTTAAATTTCTTGCATCCAGGATATAATGGTTGTTCAGCATCTTGAAGCAGCTCATAAAAGTGGTAGGACTTGTCATCAGCTTGACTTATGGGATCATTTGAAGCACCATCTTCTTGTAGTGGAGTATTAGGCAATCCAAATGCATCAAGTAGCATTTCATGGATAGATTCATCATGATTGACAAATGCATGTGCATCAAGAGTATATAATGACTTACGAGAAGTTTCTCCTTCCCCATGGAATTGAAAAAAATGCTTATATTTTATAACTCCACAGAAATATAAGTGCTCTCTTACAATCTGTTTAGTACATTTGTGAATACAGGTGCATTGGGTACAAGGACATTTAATGACTCCATCAACTGGGAAAATTTCTAAAAGAAAACTCAACAAATTCATCTAACCCATCATAGTACTCTCTTGCATTCCTACAATATAGTAAACATATATGAAAATATAATTATTAGAGCTTCTAAGTATGAAGTGCACGATGAATGGAAAACTCAAATATTTACCTTGGCTTGTCCATCCAACTCCAATCCATATTTACCCACCTTGAACTTAATTAAATCTGAATACTAACAAAGATAAAAATTAAAGTCACAACTCAAACATTGAAGTAAGAAATTATGAAATAATTAAACAAATATGGAAGGTATTTGAGGTGGGAATCAAATGTTAGGATTGTACATGACAGAAACAATTGTATATGTTAATTCTTTTCCTTTTTCTTAACTTTTAGTTGCAAGTTGGCCATGTGAACCAACAATTAGTGTTCTCTGCGCCCAAGGAAAGTTTGTCGGCTCTGTCCAACTGGAAGGAGTTTGTATGAGGCATGATAGTTTAACTTCATTTTTCAATAACCTAACGTGTCACACTTCTAACTGTAATATGTTGATTATGTCTAGGTAGTAGTTTATGAACATAGAAGCACCCTCTTGTCTCTGGTGGTTAGGGTGTGAGAGACTTGTAGAATTTTTGTTATTAGCAGTTCGATTCTTACCACATAATTTGTTAATCTTTTATCTTTGAAAGTTGAAAGATCACAAAATTTTATAAGATCAAATGCTCTTCTCTCTAAGTACTTGAATTATGAAACAAAAATTTGAAAAGTACTAAATCTAGTGACATAATGTCAAATATATCACCAGTTCTTACAAATTAATTCGGCTTTAAGTGATAAGCTCAGTGGGTTGGGTATTGAACAACTGTTACCCGTGTAGTGCTACATAAAGAATGTGCATTAATACAAGCTCTAAGATTTCAAGTTGTATCCTATTTCTTGACTCTCAAATTGTTCCTGCAGCCATCCACGGGTTGTCCTATTCTTCTTGAAGCAAAGATACAAAGTCTAATCTGTGCAATGAAGAAGATGTTTGACTACTTTATTGAGATTTTTGGTGGGTTACCGCTTGGGGACATTCTATTATTAAGTTTTAGAGTCAAATATGAATATTGATTGGTGGATCAACATGAGATGCAAGTAAATCTGTGTTGCCTCTACTATCAATTGAATTATAACATGGACTGATAATTTAACCGTCATCTATTTATTTCTATTAATTTTTAAAGATAAGGATAAAGTTGCCATGTACAAAGATAAGGTAAAAATAGTCCTATTTTGTGGAAAAGGATTAGGACATAGCCACGTTTGGTGTCGTGCAATAGAAATCCCCCTGACTAACCATTGACATCCCCAGATCTTAGTCCTTAAATTAAAGAGGATTTATCAGATGAAGTGTCAATTGGGTGAATGATCTTTCAGAGCTTGGAGTCCATTAACGGCTTTGTAGTCATCCAGCCCCTATATTGAAATTAGATGGAGCCAAATGTGGTATTCTCCACAGTTGGATATGCTACATGGGACCTATCATCTTGATTTTGATATCAATGGGCTCATGTTTGACTTGCTACATTGATTCTCTGCCATTGTACTAAACCAAAATCAGTGGTGCAAATTCCATCATCGATGGCAACCTTTTCTCATGATGTCCTTCAGACAAACAACATACTTAAACATTCAATTTCAAAAAATGAAGTAATCACAAGGCAAAGTATAAAGTCGAATAATCAAACATAATACAATTTCTATCTTATTGTTTTCGAAAACAAGAGAATTTTTTTTCAAAGTCTTGAAGCAAGTGCTAGGATGCCAATGTAGAGAGAGGGTCGACCAGCATTAAAATCATGAGACAAATGTTCTTGAAGTTAAAGTTGACTAATCTATTTTGAACTTTTTTGTTCTCTTTCAAGGCTATCAAGAGAAGTTCTTCAAGGGAGAACATTTTTGCTCCCCCACTACTCTGCTCTTCCTCCTCAAACTCTCTTCTCTTATAAAATTGGTAGGAAAATAAATCTTCCACTATGGAAGAAACAACCCAGACAGTAAGCTCCTATTACTCTACTCACACAAACTCTCTTCTCTTATAAAACTAGTAGGAACATAAATTTTCACCAAAAGAAGAAACAACCACACACACACACGATTGGCTGGCATCCCACCTAACTCTACCTCCCCTCTGATGAGGACATCACCAGCAATTTCATTTGATCAAGGATCCCGATGCTCGCCACCCATGCTACATCTTGTTCACCACTATATTTCGAGTCATATGATGTAATTTTCATTTTCTTATCATGTACTTTTCCTTTTATTTGAGTCCAATACCTAGGTTAGGTAGCTATTTACCTAAGTCTTAAGTCTTTATGTGTGTTATTGGGCCCAATTATATGGGCTAGGCCCAGGGGCGCCCCCTTCCACTTGGTTAGTGTTAGTAGTCCAAGAGTCAGGGACTTATATGTAAATGTGGGATTCCTATAAATAGGACCCCAATCCCTCATTTGGAAGCTAATGAAGTATTGATAAAAATTTGCCAAAAGCATTTGTACATCTCTCTCTCTCTCCCTCTCTAGCTCTCTCTCTCTCTCTCTTCTTCTCTCTCTCACTAAAAGGGGCGAACCCCTCTCTCTCTCCTCCCCCTCTGTCTCCCAATTTCACCCCCTCTCTCTCCTCCCTCACATGCCACATCATCCCCCCCATTGAATACAACCCTTCACCTCCCAAGACTCATAAACCCCCTTTAGTCCCACCACTCCCCAAGCAACCCTTCCCCTTGCCCATACAACCCTTCACATTCCCAAGGGAGAATCCCTTCTCCTAGACACCCTTTCCCCTCCCCAAAGCAACCCTTCCCATCCCCTAGGCCCCCATTAATCCTTCCATTAATCCACCACCCACACCCAAGAGACACCCCCATTCCCTAGGCCATTTGCGCCCCCACCATCCACCACCTCCCAGCCCATTCCCCACACCAGGTCCGCCCCCTGCCAACCTCCCCCTCTCCCCTCTCACACCGCCAAACCTCCCTCCCACATTCACAACCAGCAACCTTCCATCCCTCTTTGCTACCCCTCCATCCCTTACCTTCCCATCTCCACCAACAACCCCCCCTTCTTTTAACACTGCCCAGTTCGCAGGTAGCAGATTGGGAGCCGACTTGCAGAACCTGCCCCAGAGTCATACGAAATCCCCTAAAGGCGTACCATACATCTCCGGAAAGATCGTCCAGATAGCTTCGCAGCCGAGGTGGTCTCGCTGGCATCCGACATCCCTACTGTCCGTGGTGCCCATTCTCGTGCGGCTGCGCCAGATTTGAGCCAGAACCTGAGGTCTGTTTGGCAGAGGTTGCACCGACGTCAACAGCACGATTCATCCTGAACTCTCTTCTGAGCGTTGTTTCCTCTCCAAGTCCTCTTCACGTGCGAGGTGGAATCGTCTCGTTCCGACTTCACTACAGATCGTGGTGCCCGTTCTCGTCCAACTGCGCAGCCAGGACCAGAACCTGAACCAGAGCTGCAGTTCAGAAGCCGCCACGCCTCACCTCTGATCTCCTGAGCGCACCACTTGGCCGAGGCCAAGATCCCCCTGTCCTCCATCCAGCACAGAAAGCGGGGCCTCGTTCGGAGTTGGGAGCTCCCCGTTCCGATTTATTTCCCCCAGGTGCGCAGATCTGTCCTGCCAGGGACTGATCAGACCCCCTCTCTTTGTTCGGGCTCCTCCTCCCTGCTCCAACGTCGCCTAGAGCCCATCTCGGTTGCTGATCGAAGAGGACTCGACCACGCTCGCAACCGTTCTGATCCCTTCTCAATTGGATCACGGGAGCGATCGGAGTGAAGTCACTAACCTGCTGCTACAACCTGCACCCCATCCGAGGCACAGCGGAACAGCACCAGTCCACCATCTGCCCTGGCCAGTGTCGGCAACTTCTGGTGACAAAAAAATTCAGGGTCCATCCTGGTCCAGTCACCGACGTTTCAACGCTGATCCCGTCTCATTTCGAGTCCGGGAGCTAGCGCAGCGGAGTCGACATCCAGTACCTAGCAGCGGGCAGAACCGGCAAGCAGCACTCCGGAAGGGCAAACCGGTCCCGTTCATAGTTCCTTGGCTCTCCCCGCCTGGCCGGGTTACCGCCCCTCCCTGCGCGGAGGTAGTGTTTGATTGTAACTATAATCTCCCCACCCCAAGTTCCCCCTCCTGTGCGAGGCGTAGTGGATGTAATTAATTTTAACAGGTTGAAGCTTCATCGACGCAGCGTGCGGGTGGCCCACGCTTCCCCGCTCGCCCTCGTCTCCAGCCGGGATCGGTGTATTCACACCGATCAGGTGAGCTTCGGGTTGCCCTACTCTACTGGAATTGCTTTGCTTGTTTAGTAATGCTTCCTAGTGCCGTCGGTCGGTGAGTGAGTGCCCGATCTCAAAATATCATCAATTTGAGTGCCACCGCGGAGCGAGTTGTGAGAGAGCCACAACATCCCACGCCCTTGGCGTGCTGGCCGCCCACGGAATTGGGGCATCCCAGGCCCTTAGGGGTTCAGCCCAAGCTAGTCAAATCCCCGGAAAGGCGAGGTCCATCCTCGAACCCTCACCACTATCGCCAGTCCACCTACGGACCCGGGTGTGCGCGATGCGGGTGAATCCGCTTGAGTGGGTCCGCCGTTCGGATCGATTGCTTGCAAATTTAAGTCCGAGGGGTTGTGTCACATCAACTTGGTATCAGAGAAAGTTTTAGACTTGTCTCTACGAGTCTAGTCCTAGGGCATTGTCATTTGAGTCTCCCTTGCATCATGTTTTTCATCACTCCCTTGCATGACCACCCTAGGGAGACACCCCAACTATCTATGGACCAATTTGACGCTTTCATCAACAAATGTCATAACTGTATAGATACCCTCACCTCCCGGCTTGATCGTCTTGAAGCAAAAGGGAACCACGGCCCTAGGGCTTGGTCACCTCGGGATGGATTTAGAGCCAATGAACCCCCACTTAGGAGCAATGGCCTTAGAGTCTTGCCTCCCCGAGATGAATTTGAATGGGAAACCGAAGGACCCAGATACCCATGGGAAGAGATGAGGAATGAGATTAAGAAGATCTTCACTCCCCCTTTCCCTCCCAGTCAACCCAAGATCTCCCTTAGGGCCCAAACTCCACCACCCCAAATAATTCCAACCCCGGTCACCACCACCATTCAAACCAAATTGGCCACCACCCAACCCACAAATCCTCCTCCCACCCCTTCCCAAAAGGAACTTAAGGAGGTGACCGAAGTCTATGAGGCTCCCCTAGATTGGGAAGAAGAATATGAAGCCCAATTGGGTCAAGAGAACTCGTTCCTTCCCAAAGAGAACCCATTGAGCCAAATTAGGTGCACCTTCCCCCATGAGTTACAAGATCCCCAACCTAGGCCTCCACTACTACCCCTCCCCATTCTATCCCAAGTCCCCCATTACCCACCACCCAAAGAGCACCACAGGCCAGTCATCATCACCCCACCCACAAAGGACCTACTCACCTCCTTGGTAGAGGAAACCATGATACCCACACCCGACCCCCTAGTAGGGAACATCCCAGAACCACTCCCCATCTTGGAGGAAAGTCATGGCCAAAACGAGGAAGATGTTTCACCTTTCATGCCACCCCCAATTTGGAGTGAACTTATCATAAGTGGGGCCTTGGTTAGATGGCTTGTGGAAAACCGGGCTCACCCTATCCTGCCCTATGCTTACCCTTCCCTGGAACAACACCTCCCCATAGTACCCTTATCCACCTATCACACCTATCACACCACAATCCAATCATCCTATCAAGTGGAAACATTAGGGGATCTTCTTAAGGGTATAGTTTGGCAAATGGAGCTAACTGGCATGTTGACTACAGTAGCCGACCGACCTAGGAGCCTTGACCTCCTACACCTATGTGTCGGATCCATCTCCTCCATTTACACTGTGGGTTGCTACACTAGCGACCTTCTTTTACTCCTCCCTACACCCGACGAGCCCGATGCTATCCACAAACTAGAGTTGCTTGTCTCGAGTAGAACATCCAGCCCTCCATTCATGGCCGACCATCCCACCAAAAACTTTGGCCCAATCATTTTACTAGAGGAGGAGGATCCACCACCATGTTGTGAGGACCAAAAGGACCTATAGTTCCTCTCCTTAGATGACCCTTACCATGACCCCTTGGATCCCTTCCTATACCCACCCACCTTACTCACCACCAACCTTTTCCTACCCCAACCAACCTTATTGGACCAAGCCCACTCCATTTTCCTAGACCCCTTTGACCCCTATGAGTAGAAAATCTCACACCAAGTCATACACATAGAAGGAGCCATTTGGATGGGAATGCATGTGCCACTACATTTAGCATCATTTGGTAGAGCTAGTAAGCCCAGTCATCTCATACATGTCACACACACTGCGGGCCCAATGCATGACTGGCTCACATTTGGATGTGCTGGTCCTCCCACATTCGTCATAGCTCTTAAGCATGAAAGGAGCATACATGGATGTCCGGGTCCCCCGGTAATTATCACAACCATGCACGATAGATCCACCTATGGTTTCTCCGGCCCCCTGAGTCCATAAAAGTCTTCATCACATCTATGCATGATAGGTCTATGTACGGTTGTCCCGATCCACCTTTGCATGCTATCCACTTTCACACCCACTCACCGCATTATGATGCATGGCATGAGCATACACGCAAGCAATTCTTGACGAGCGGTGAGGTTCACAAAGAGCGGACAAGAGCTCGTGAGCGCCACTTGGAATTCCAAGTAGGCAATCTGGTGATAATGACATTGGAGTGGCTCTACCCTAGGGTCACCTCCAATTCGAGGGCACGAGGACTTGGACCTTCCCAAGTTCCGAGTGACTTTGGCAACCCGGCTATCGGGTTGGACTTACTAATGGGTTTTGGGATTCACCCCATTTTTCACGTGGCGGATCCGGCACCCTATATGAGCACCGCGGTGGATCCTAGTGAGTGCCTCGAGCCTTTATCTTCCTTTGAGAGGGACACCCTCGGAGAGCCACCAAAAGTCAGCCTGAGAGTCCGACGTGTGCACACGGAGGCAATACTAGGCAAGCAGGGTTCCATCGCCAGCAAGAGGGTGCGCCTGAGCCGCCTCGAGAGGATGAAGGACCGTCCCCTGGTTGCGGACGCAGGGTTGAGTTTGGAGGTTGAGGCTCACTCTGAGCTGCTTGAGAGGACCACTTCCCCGGTGGGCCCATACTCGACGGAGTCGAGTTTTCCGCGCCCCGGGGGTATGATGAGGACATCACCAGCAATTTCATTTGATCAAGGATCCCGATGCTCGCCACCCATGCTACATCTTGTTCACCACTTTATTTCGAGTCATATGATGTAATTTTCATTTTCTTATCATGTACTTTTCCTTTTATTTGAGTCCAATACCTAGGTTAGGTAGCTATTTACCTAAGTCTTAAGTCTTTATGTGTGTTATTGGGCCCAATTATATGGGCTAGGCCCAGGGGCGCCCCCATCCCCTTGGTTTAGTGTTAGTAGTCCAAGAGTCAGGGACTTATATGTAAATGTGGGATTCCTATAAATAGGACCCCAATCCCTCATTTGGAAGCTAATGAAGTATTGATAAAAATTTGCCAAAAGCATTTGTACATCTCTCTCCCTCTCCCTCTCTAGCTCTCTCTCTCACTAAAAGGGGCGAACCCCTCTCTCTCTCCTCCCCCTCTCTCTCCCAATTTCGCCCCCTCTCTCTCCTCCCTCACTTGCCACATCATCCCCCCCCATTGAATACAACCCTTCACCTCCCAATACTCATAAACCCCCTTTACTCCCACCACTCCCAAGCAACCCTTCCCCTTCCCCATACAACCCTTCACATTCCCAAGGGAGAATCCCTTCTCCTAGACACCCTTTCCCCTCCCCAAAGCAACCCTTCCCATCCCCTAGGTCCCCCATTAATCCTTCCATTAATCCACCACCCACACCCAAGAGACACCCCCATTCCCCTAGGCCATTTGCGCCCCCACCATCCACCACCTCCCAGCCCATTCCCCACACCAGGTCCGCCCCCTGCCAACCTCCCCCTCTCCCCTCTCACACCCCCAAACCTCCCTCCCACATTCACAACCAGCAACCTTCCATCCCTCTTTGCTACCCCTCCATCCCTTACCTTCCCATCTCCACCAACAACCCCCCCTTCTTTTAACACTGCCCAGTTCGCAGGTAGCAGATTGGGAGCCGACTTTCAGAACCTGCCCCTGAGTCATACGGAATTCCTGAAGGCGTACCATACATCGCCGGAAAGATCGTCCAGATAGCTTCGCAGCCGAGGTAGTCTCGCCGGCATCCGACATCCCTACTGTCCGTGGTGCCCATTCTCGTGCGGCAGCGCCAGATTTGAGCCAGAACCTAAGATCTGTTTGGTAGAGGTTTCACCGACGTCAACAGCGTGATTCAACCTGAACTCTCTTCTGAGAGTTGTTTCCTCTCCAAGTCCTCTTCACGTGCGAGGTAGAATCGTCCCGTTCCGACTTCACTACAGATCGTGGTGCCCATTCTCGTGTGGCTGTGCCAGATTTGAGCCAGAACCTGAGGTCCGTTTGGCAGAGGCTGCACCTGACGTCAACAGCATGAATCAGCCTAAACGCTTTTCTGAGAGTTGTTTGTTCTCCAAGTCCTCTTCACATGCGATGTGGAATCGTCTCGTTCCTACTTCACTACAGATCGTGGTGCCCGTTCTCGTCCAACTGCGCAGCCAGGACCAGAACCTGAACCAGAGCTGCAGTTCAGAAGCCGCACGCCCTTACCTCTGATTTCCTGAGCGCGCCACTTGGCCGAGACGAAGATCCCCCTGTCCTCCATCCAGCACAGCAAGCGGGGCCTCGTTCGGAGTTGCGAGCTCCCGTTCCGATTTATTTCCCCCAGGTGCGCAGATCTGTCCTGCCAGGGACTGATCAGACCCCCTCTCCTTGTTCAGGCTCCTCCTCCCTGCTCCGACGTCGCCTAGAGCCCATCTCAGTTGCTGATCGAAGAGGACTCGACCACGCTCGCAACCGTCTTGATCCCGGCTCAATTGGATCATGGGAGCGATCGGAGTGAAGTCACTAACCTGCTGCTACAACCTGCACCCCATCCGAGGCACAGCGGAACAGCACCAGTCCACCATCTGCCCCGGCCAGCGTCGGCAACTTCTGGTGACAAAAAAATTCAGGGTCCATCCTGGTCCAGTCACCGACGTTTCAACGCTGATCCCGTCTCATTTAGAGTCCGGGAGCGAGCGCAGCGGAGTCGACATCCAGTACCTAGCAGCGTGCAGAACCGGCAAGCAGCACTCTGGAAGGGCGAACCGGTCCCGTTCATAGTTCCTTGGCTCTCCCCGCCTGGCCGGCTTACCGCCCCTCCCTGCGCGGAGGTAGTGTTTGATTGTAACTATAATCTCCCCACCCCAAGTCCCCCCTCCTGTGCGAGCCGTAGTGGATGTAATTAATTTCAACAGGTTGAAGCTTCATCGACGCAGCGTGCGGGTGGCCCACGCTTCCCCGCTCGCCCTCGTCTCCGGCCGGGATCGGTGTATTCACACCGATCAGGTGAGCTTCGGGTTGCCCTACTCTACTGGAATTGCTTTGCTTGTTTAGTAATGCTTCTTAGTGCCGTCGGTCGGTGAGTGAGTGCCCGATCTCAAAATATCATCAATTTGAGTGCCACCGCGGAGCGAGTTGTGAGAGAGCCACTACATCCCACGCCCTTGGCGTGCTAGCCGCCCACGGAATTGGGGCATCCCAGGCCCTTAGGGGTTCACCCAAGCTAGTCAAATCCCCGGAAAGGCGAGGTCCATCCTCGGACCCTCACCACTATCGCCAGTCCACCTACGGACCCGGGTGTGCGCGATGCGGGTGAATCCGCTTGAGTGGGTCCGCCGTTCGGATCAATTGCTTGCAAATTTAAGTCCGAGGGGTTGTGTCACATCACCCTCTCTCTCCCTAATCTCTCAAATAGAGCACCCACACACCTCCCTACCTCCATCAAACCCCATGCTCCCTCACCGGTCCCCCTACCCTTCCCCACTAGACCCCCTCTCACTCCTTCCTGGCCATGCAACCCACACAAAAAAACAGAACCCTTTCCTTCTTCCTCTTCACCCTTTGCTCTGCCACCAGACTCCCTCCCCGGTAAAAGGGGAAAAGGATTTCTTATGCTAACCATCGCCCTTGTACAGCCCTAACCCTCATTAAATCCCCATAGACACGACCGAGCAACCAAGGGGAATAGCAAACCCGGTAGAAGGGATAGATTATTGAGACGCCGATTTTGACGGAACACCTGGCCGACGTTGACGATGATGGCTTCGATGCCCTCATCGGCAGACGACCGTGTCTGAAGTAGTGGCTGCACACCTTGTTTGACGGCCTACCCTAAGCGTGCAGCCCCTGCACAACCTAACCATCTTTAAATCCCTATAGAAACGGTGGAGCAAGCAAAAGGGATAGTAAACATAGTAGAAGGGATAGCTTCGGCACCCACTCGTCTGAGTATTGCGACGACGATGTACCACGGGATGAGGACTTGCGATGGTGAGGAAGATGAGATGAAGAAAGAGAGTAGGGGAGGGGGTATCGTGGATGGCATGGCTGGGGAGTGAAGAAGATAGGGGGGGGAAATGTTCTGAAGGCGTAGCTGGGGAGTGGGAAAGAGAGGGAGGGGAAATGTTCCGAAGGCGCGGCTCGGGGGAGTGAAGAAGAGAGGGAGGGTGCCTGGAGGGTGGCGGGCTGGAGGTTCCGATGGTGGGCTGGGGAGTGAGGAAGAGAGGGACTTAGGAGTGAGGAAGAGAGGGAGGGTGGTGAGCTGGGGGTTCAGAAGGCGGGTTGGGGGTTCCAAAGGCGCAGCTGAGGAGTGAGAAAGAGAGGGATGGTGGGGGTTGGGGGTTCCGAAGGTGGGCTGGGGAGTGAGGAAGAGAGGGATTGGGGAGTAAGGAAAGAGGGAGGGTGGCGGGCTCCGAAGGTGGGCTGGGGAGTGAGGAAGAGAGGGATTGGGGAGTGAGGAAAGAGGAGGGTGGCGGGCTGGGGGTTCCAAAGGCGGGCTGGGGAGTGAGGAAGAGAGGGACTGGGCAGTGAGGAAAGAGGGAAGGTGGCATGCTCCGAAGGCGGGCTGGGGAGTGAGGAAGAGACGGACTGGGGAGTGAGGAAAGAGGAGTGTGACGGGCTGGGGGCAGGCTGGGGAGTGACGAAGAGAGGGAGGGTGGCTAGTGGGATGGGTTAATTTCTGAAGGTGCGGGAGTTCTTAGCGCCAAAATATGTATAAAGGTAATAATTATAGTATCTTACATGTATGGGATATATATTCCTGCTATAATAAAAATGAATAGATATTTTTCAATGATAATATTCATGTGTAATATAAAAAAATAAAAAAGATGTATACCTAAACGAATAATCAATAGGTAATGAATAATAAATAAAAGATATGAGAATATATGAGTGATCTATTCCTACGATTTACGAAGAGTAGGTAAATACCTACGATACGGTACATAGGCATTGTCGGTAGGTTGTTCAATACATCTATCTATTCCTATGGCTCAATTGAAATCGTAGGTAAAACATACCATTTACCTATGTCATTGTCAGTAGGTAGTTCAATATGGCTATCTATTCCTACGGTGCTATCGAACCATAGGTATGACGTACCAACTACCTACAACATTATCAGTAGGTAATTCAATATGGCTATCTATTCCTACAGTACTACCGAACCGTAGGTATGACATACCAATTACCTATGACATTATCAATAGGTGGTTCAATATGGCTATCTATTCCTACGGTGATATCGAACCGTAGGTATAACATACCAATTACCTACGACTTTATCAGTAGGTAGTTCAATATGGCTATCTATTCCTACGGTGCTACCGAACCGTAGGTATAACATACCAATTACCTATGACTTTATCAATACGTAGTTCAATATGGCTATCTATTCCTACGGTACTATCGAACCGTAGGTATGACATACCAATTACCTACGATATTTGTAACACCCCAGATTTTTTTAATTTTTTCGGATCAAGATCCGTGACTTCGGAACGTCGTTGCGAGTCCTGGAATGTGCTTAAGGCTTTATGCTTGTTTTTGCCTATCGGACCTTCGGAACTCCGTGTAGAGTGAACTGATGCGTTCTCTGACTCTAGAACGTTACCACTGCATTGTGCGTTTTTTGAAGATCGCGGGGAGTATTTTTCCCCATTTTTGTATTTTCCAGATTTTGGAAAACCCACGCACGTTTTCTATTTAAACCACCCCCTCTCTCTTCTCTCATTCTCTCTCTCTCTTCTTTTTCTCTCCCTCTCCTCTCCGAGTGGCCGACGGGGCGGGGCAAGGGCGAGGCGGAGATGCTGCGAGGGCGTGGAGCGAGGATGGGTCGAATATCGAGGGCAGCTGGTGTGGTGGAGGCGGTTCGTAGTTTCACGTTCTCGGCGGCATTCTACTAGTGTTTCGCCACAGAACGACAGCCACGGCGCGTTGAATCTTCGGTGGAGGTGGGGGGATGGATACTTAACCCTTGTACTTCCTTTCCCACGATTTTGGTAGGTTGTGGTGAGCCAAGTGGGGTATTCTTCACGCCGGGGGTTATAATCATGTTGTTAGGGCATGTGACAGTTTCGACAGATCGAACGCCCTTTTACTTTCTTCTTTATTCCCCTTTTTGGGTTTTGGGGTAAGGGGAATAGTCCCCCATGTTTTCCCCTTCGATCGGGATCGAATGGGGCATGGATCGGACCCTATGCAAAGGGGTCGGATGGAGTTTCCGCCGTGTATGGTCGACCGACCGGTCGGAAGCGGTCGACCGATCGGCAAGCGCAACGGGGCTGGGGAGCTACCCAGTTCGGTTGACCGAACTAGGCAGTCCGGTCAATAGAACCAGCCAGCAATGCTGCTGGCTAGTGGTCAGGTCGATCTACCCATTGAATAGGTCGACATGTCCTCTGTTGGTCGACTAACCCAATGGGTCTGATCGACCGAAACACCCCTGCTTGGCCTTTTTTTGGCCCTGGTCGGTCCGGTTGAGACACAATGACCGACCCTTGGCCCTGTGAGGGTTTCGGACACCCCGTGGATATCGTGGCCCTATTTTTGGGTGTCCGATGGTACTATTTTACCTCGATTAGCGTGCCCATGGGTTTTAAGGGTTCGGGTGACCCTTTGTGTTCCAGGCTTCTATTCTTTCTCCAGATCGAGTCGCCACGGGTTAGCGTGAGTGCGGAGGGTTATTCCTGCACGTCGTTAACCTCTTTGGAATGTGGTTTCCGTGTAGGCCGTGTGTATGGCCTGTGGACTGTGAGTCCAATTGCCCAGCCTGGGGCTGAATGGTTTTCTTCGCTTCCCTTTGGAAGGGATTGAACTCGGTGATCACGAGCCGCCTTGAGCATTATATGATCGTGGTTTCTGACCTAGGGATAAGCCAAATTGACGGCCTAGGGCCGTCATGTACAATGGTCTTAACCCTGAGTCCTGTGACTAAAGGACCGTTGGTTTAAAACGTGTAGTGGACTGCCTGGAGTCCGGTGGCACGGTGCCACCTATTTTTTGAGCTGGCATGAAAGGGCCGGTGTGTGGCATGTCGATGTTCCGGTAGTTTCCACTGAGAGTCACTTCTGTGATGACCCCCGCTGGTAGTAGCTTCCTGGGCACGCTTGTGCCAACCCACCTGAGCTTAGGTGGTGGGATACAGTAGCTTGCTTGGGCACGCGTGTGCTAACCCACCTACGGGGTAGGTGGGAAGCAACACCCGTTAGAGACGGTTTTTAGGCTGGTTACCGTAGGGCCTCCCCTGTAGTGACTGGAGTCTGAGTCGGGAGGAAAACCAACTAGAGGGCCTGGCGTTATACAGTCTGTCAGTGTGTATACACTTGGTCGGGGGCTTCAGATGCGTGCTGATGAGCACGACCCCGACTAGACCCTTGTTTTACTGTTGCTTGTGTTGTGTCTTAGTTTCCACTTGGGGCGAGAGAGACACCTAAGGCATGGAATAAGTCATCGGTGGACGCTTCCAGCCGTGCTTTTAGTGGGCAGGTGCCCCCATCACGGGACGTGAGTTTTCTTGACCCGAGAGTCTATTTTCTGACCAGGAGGCGTGGTCTCCAGGACCGTTTCTATGTGTTTTCCAAGGTTGAGGCCAGGATGCTCGTTAGGATTACCAGGGCTTCATTCGTTGGCTAGGTCGGGTTCATGACAGTGAGGTCGTGATGGTACCCGTGGACTGGGTTGTGCAGGTTAGGCCCCGTCTTTGTGACAGGCCTCCATAGTAGAGTTGCGGTGGATTTTCCCATGGTAGCTGTGCTGATTAGATAGTCCGGTCCCCGATTATGGAATCAGGAGTTCTTTTCCTGTTACCGGTAGGAGTAGCAATAAAGTCGAGGTTTTTCCGGCCACCATGTTTGCCGCTCACGCCGTTGTTGCTGCTTTTCGCTGCTGCCGTTGTTTACGGTTGGGGATCCACGGGAACCCTACTGAGCCAGTGATAGGAGGCTCAACCTTGCTTTTCAAGTGAGGCGGTTCTTCCTTGAGGTTCGAGGGTGCTACGCGGAGGTTCCTAGGTGCTAGCTCAGGTGGCCGAGTGTTCACTCGGCATTGGGTACATTTTAATTTCTATAGACTGTACTTTATTTTGGCCTAGACTCTGTAGTAGTTTATTATTGTTATTCTTGCTTTATTTCTTATTTCTATGTAGACTGCGACTCACACACTCCTTTTATCCCTTCCGAGCCCTCCAGCTCATGGGCGGCGGACCAGGATTAGAGTGGTATCAGGTTCTTCTCGATATCCGGATCTTGAGTCATTATAGATGGTATCAGAGCAGTGTGTTTATGGTGTGTGCATAGAAATTTGAGATAATTGCAGTGATCAAAGTCTATAAGGTCCAGTACAATTGGCAATTGGCATTAGGTTTTGTGCTTATTTTTCATTTTGCTTCTCGCGTGAGAGCTTGAGTGTGATGAATTGGCGCTGTGAAGGCGGTTGCTGTTTTGTTGGAGTGCCGGTGTAGGGGCCGAGAAATGAGATAGAGAGATTTCTTCCTGATGGGTGGTGCCCCCAATTGTGCTGCGTCGGGCAGAGGTTCCCGACAGGTGTGTTGTTACGGTGCTGCGCTCGAGGAATCGACAACGAGGTCTGGTGGCTGGCGAGGATTTTCCGTGGTTAAGTGGCCATGAGTGTCCTCTAAGGGAGCTGTTATCGATTTTGGTCACCCTGATTTGAGGTTTATCCAGCCCCTAAGGCGTTGAGATTGTGGTTTGAGGTGGCACAGCGGGTGCTCTGGTCGAGAAATGTGCTCGGATGGGCGGAAGATTTTCCGGATGAGCTGCTGATTTTCGAGCCTAAGGTTCTTATTGTGCTCTGTGGCATCAGAAATGATTTGTCGGTCTCGATTTTTTTGTGGATTTCGAGGCAAGATTAGGCAGAGATGTCCCAGTGAGTTCTAAGTCCTGCATTTCAGCGCGTGAATGGACTGTCTTAGTCCTGGATTTGTCCGAGATTGTGTGGCGGTGGCTTGGTTTTGGCCCATATTACGGAATTTGGGGCCATTTTGCCCTGCCTTGGATGTGTTGTGTGAGATTGTAGGTGAGATGTGAAGGTTCAACAGCTAATTTTGGGCCGGAGTATGAGCATTGGCAGGTGTCGATCGTGGTTCGTGTCGTGGCTCTTGGCGTGGTGGTCTGCGTAGTGGTAGCTTAGAAAATGGATATTGTAAGGATCTGAGTGCCGAGAATAGATTGGTGCTAGCAGGGAGAGATTCGAGGTAATAATGTCCGGTAGCTAGAGCTATTGTAGCCTTCGAGCCTGGTGTCTTTTATAGCTTCTTCGCTCCTCGGTAAGCATTTTGGTGTGGTAATGGGTTTGAGATCTGAGGTAGGCATAGGTAAGGAGCGTCTGGCAGTGGCTAGCTCAACCGATGTGGCGAAGAGTGTGGCTAGCGATCAGCAGAGTCAATGCTCTACGCCTGACAAGTTGTAGTTTGTGAAATTGCACCGGTAGTGCATCGAGAGATGCTGTGATCATGGTCTGACGAGACACTTGGCAAGTGTTGTGGGAGGAGCTGACCTGACGGTGGTGATGGTTCTCTAGCGCTGGAAGGTGCTATTCCCAGGGGGTGCGAGGTTCGAGGTCAGGTTGAGCATGGAGACCTTCCGTTTAGTCGGAGGTATGCTGGTTTCTCCTTGGTTGGAGAGATCATGTTTTGCCAAGTTCATCGTCTTGCATTATGTGTTCGGATTGGTTGGCCTTCGTGTGCCATAGAGTCCGTGCGAGACGCGTCCTGTGTTTTGGCAATGTGCTTGCTTGTGAGAAGCATTGCCCATTCCCTTGATGCTTAAGGGTGTTGGCGCTATTCCGAAAGGATGTGTGCCATTTGGGCTGTGTTGTGAGAACTCGTGGCTGGTGTAATGATTCCTGATGCATCGTGAATTGGAGCCTACATAGTTGCAGAGGGTTGCTAGACTAGCGAGAGAGTCTATGCTCTGGGTTCGAGGTATCCGTGTTTCCCTCACCCTATTGTTCGGATTTAGCCAACCGAGTTGAGGATTATCGGGATGGCGGATCCCGAGTCATTGCTATGATTGTGCACGTGGATCAGAGTGCACAGCGGAAGCCTGGTGGACTCATAACCCATAGGTCCGAGATCGTAGCATTGGCTGCTATGGGTAGTTTCCTGAGGATGTGTAGAGCATTGGAGGATTGGTTCCTCGATACGAGATTGTCTCCGGCGGTATGAGATGTGTTGTTGCCATACTGATGCTTGAGGCATAGTTGTTGTGGCACTGGCAGGTGGAGAGCTGGGGAAATATGTTGGCAAGTGTGCCGCATAAGTACCCTGTTCATTGATTGGAAGCCTTGTCAGGCGTTTGCTTCTAAAACTGGATGAGGTTGCTGAGGTATCGCCTGAGAGTGGTCGAGGATACGAGTCTAGAGTCAGTGGCTTGGTGCCCGACTTGTGTTGAAAGTTGTGTCCTCGGTTGAGAAGTTATCTCTAAGAGGTTATGGGTCCCAGTTGATAGCTGTAAGCGGCTGGTAATTGTAGCCATATGATCAGTTATGGCAAGGCTTGTATTATCAGAGGCCCAGTTGAGTCTGAAAGTTTCAGAATGATGTGGAAGAGGTATCAACGGTGGTGAGAATCTGTGAGGGTTGCGGGCCCGTGTGCATTGGTCGCGGCGTCGTCGACTAGGATGCTGTGGTGGCAGGCGGCACTTGTCTGTTCGGGAGACATGTGTCGAGGATTGTTCAAGTGTTGTCCTGTGGCTCTGTGATGAGAGTAGAGCCGAGGATTGGTAGGCATCCAATTGGACTAATTGAGATGAGGTAGGATTTGACGAGTCATGGCGATGGACAGTGCCTACATGCGAGATCCCTTGAGGACGTTATCGTTGGATGGTGGTCCTCGGTCTTGTGACTAGCATGGGAGGATTTCCCTGTAAGTCTGAGTCAAGTGAGGTGAGGACCAAAGATCCCAAAATCTTATCCTTGGTGTCACCGTGCTCCCCTGAGAGTGTAGAGTTGGCGTAGGGATCGGTCTAGATGCGGTGTCAAAGTGAGGATCGGCTCGAGTTGTAGAGTTGATCTGTGCGAGAGTCAGCGGATGGCCTCGAGAGTTGTAATGTTCTCTTTAGATCCAGTGGAAGACCAGGAAAGAAGGAAGGACTTGACCAAGCAGAGGTTTCCCGTTGACAAGTGTCTGGTGACCGGTGGATGGTCTTTCATAGACAGAAGATGCTGGTGGTTGCACATCGAGAACGGTGAGAACTGTGTGCAAGTGAGGCCTTTGGTGGCCATTTCTGTGATGTGCCTTTTCTGGATGGGACCGGGCTTTGTCGAAGATTGAGTTCTAACAGAGCTGGTCCAGTGCGGTTATTCACCCTTCAACTTGCCAGGTATGAGATGGTCCATGGCGTGGAGTCGACGGATTTGTTGCAGTCAGCTGATAGCGGGGCTGACGTTTGATTGGTCAACCGAGCGAGGGATTTTATTGGTGGCTATCTCTCGTAACGAGGATTGCGTTTCCTCGGTGAGCGAGATCGTGGCAGCGATGCCACAGTTGGATTTTTGTGGTGGCTGAGGCAATGCCAGACTGATGCCTTTTGTGTGTTATGCCTACTCTGAAGATCGATGTGCATTGTGAGTAGAGAGAGGCGTTTGTTCGTGATCAAGGTCTGGCTGCATCCCTCAGGATTTGTGCCTTCGCGAGTGTCGAGGTTTGGTTGGAGCTTTGGGAGCATTGCCAGCTGGGTGTGTCGTTCTTCCCTTTGAGATTATAGTTGCCTCAAATTTTGAGGTTGAAATTTCTATAAGGAGGGGAGGATTGTAACACCACAGATTTTTTTCATTTATCCAGATCAGGATTTGTGAGTTCGAAGCGTCATTGCGAGTCCTGGGGTGTGTTTTGGGCTTTACACGTGTTTTTACCTGTCGGACCTTCGAAACTCCATGTATAGTGAACCGATGCGTTCTTTGACTCTGGGACGTTACCAGCACGTTGTGCATTTTTTGAGGATCATGGGGAGTATTTTTCCCCATTTTTATATTTTCTGGAGTTTGGAAAACCTGCGTGGGTTTTCTATTTAAACCACCCCCTCTCTTTTCTCTCATTCTCTCTTTCACTCTCTCTCTCTTCTCTTTCTCTCCCTCTCCTCTCCGGGCGGCCGATGGGTCGGGGAAAGGGTGAGGCGGAGGTGTTGCGAGGGCGTGGAGAGAGGACAGGTCGAGGATCGAGGGCCGGTGGTGCGGTGGAGATGATTCGTTGTTTCACGTTCTAGACGGCGTTCTAACGATGTTTCGCGACGGAACGGCATCCACGGTGCGTCAAATCTTCGGTGGAGGTAGGGGGATGGATCCTTAACCCCTGTACTTCCTTTCCCACGATTTTGGTAGGCCGTGGTGAGCAGAGTGGGGTTTTCTTCACGTCGGGTGTTAAAATCATGCTTTTAGGGCATGTGACGGTTTCGGCGGATCGAACACCATTTTACCACTTTCTTCTTCCCCTTTTTGGGTTTTGGGGTAAGGGGAATAGTCCCCCATGTTTTCCCCTTCGATCGGGATCGAATAGGAGCGTGCATCGGACCCCATGCAAATGGGTCAGATGGGGTTTTTGTCGTGTTTGGTCGACCGACAAGTCGGAACTGGTCGACCGAACCAGCCAGCGCGTCGAGGTAGGGGAGTTGCCCAGTTCGGTCGATCGAACTGGACAATATGGTCAACCGAACTAGCCTGCAATGCTGCTGGCTGGTGGTCAGGTCGACCTGCCCATTGGACAGGTCGACCTCTCCTCTGTTGGTCGATCGACCCAATGGGTCTGGTCGACCGAAACCCCCATGCTTGGCCTGTTTTTGGCCCCGATCGGTCCGTTTGAGACCCAATGACCGACCTTTGGCCCCATGATTGTCCCAGACACTCCGTGGATACCGTGGCTATGATTTTGGGTGTCCAGAGGTACCATTTTACCTCGATTAGCATGCCGATGGGTTTTAAGGGTCCGGACGACCCTTTGTGTTCCGACCTTCTGTTCTTTCGCTAGATCGAGTCACCACGGGTTGGCATGAGTGCGAAGGGTTATTCTCGCACATCATTAACCTCTTTGGAAGGTGGTTTTCATTTAGGCCGTGTGTACGGCCTATGGACTGTGAGTCCAATTGTCCAGCCTGGGGCTGGAGGGTTTTTTTCGCTTCCCTTTGGAAGGGATTGAGCTCGGCAGTCATGAGCCACCTTGAGCATTATATTATCGTGGTTTCTGACCTAGGGATAGGCCAGATTGATGGCCTAGGGCTATCTTGTACAACGATCTTGACCCTAAGTCCTGTGACTCAAGGACCATTGGTTTAAATGGTTTAGTGGACTGCCTGGAGTCCGGTGGCACGATGCCACCTATTACTCGAGCTGGACATGACAGGGCATGTGCGTGGCCTGTCCGTGTTCCGGTGGTTTACACCGAGAGTCAAATCTGTGGTGACCCCCGTTGGTAGTAGCTTCCTATGCACGCTTGTGCCAACCCACCTGAGCGTAGGTGGATAGCTACAGTAGCTTGCTTGCGGATGGACCCTTAACACATGTACTTCCTTTCCCACGATTTTGGTAGGCCGTGGTGAGTCTAGTGGGGTTTTCTTCACGTCGGGTGTTAAAATCATGTTTTTAGGCCGTGTGACGGTTTCGGTAGATCGAACGCCGTTTTACCGCTTTCTTCCTTTCCTTTTTGGGTTTTGGGGTAAGGGGAACAGTCCCCCATGTTTTTCCCTTCGATCGGGATCGAATGGGGCGTGGATCGGACCCTATGCAAAGGGGTCGGATGGGGTTTCCGCCGTGTTCGGTCGACCGACCGGTCGGAAGCGGTCGACCGAACCGGCAAGCACATCGGGGCCGGGGAGCTGCACGGTTCGGTTGACTGGCGGTTGACCGAACTGGGCAGTCCGGTCAACCGGACTAGCTAGCAATGCTGCTAGCTAGTGGTCAGGTCGACCTGCCCATTGAACTGGTCGACCTATCCTCTGTTGGTCGACTGAGCCAATGGGTCTGATCGATAGAAATACCCCTGCTTGGCCTATTTTTGGCCCCGGTCGGTCCGATTGAGACCCAATCACTGACCCTTGGCCCCGTGAGTGTCCCGGACACCCCATGGATACCATGGCTGTGTTTTTGGGTGTCCGGTGGTACTATTTTACCTCGATTAGCATACCCATGGGTTTTAAGCGTCCGGGTGACCCATTGTGTTCCAGGCTTCAATTCTTTCGCTAGATCGAGTCGCCACGAGTTGGCATGAGTGCAGAGGGTTATTCCTACACGTCGTTAACCTCTTTGGAATGTGGTTTCCATGTAGGCCGCGTGTATGGCCTGTGGACTGTGAGTCTAATTGCCCAGCCTCGGGATGGATGGTTTTCTTCGCTTCCCTTTGGAAGGGATTGAGCTCGGCGATCACTAGCCGCCTTGAGCATTATGTTATTGTGGTTTCTGACCTAGGGATAGGCCAGATTGATGGCCTAGGGCTATCCTGTACAACAGTCTTCACCCTGAGTCCTGTGACTAAAGGACCGTTGGTTTAAAAGGTTTACTGGACTGCCTAGAGTCTGATGGCACGGTGCCACCAGTTTTCGAGCTGGCATGATAGGGTCGGTGTGTGGCCTATCGGTGTTCCGGTGGTTTCCACTAAAAGTCACTTCTGTGGTGACCCCCGTTGGTAGTAGCTTCCTGTGCACGCATGTGCCAACCCACCTGAGCTTAGATGGAGAGCTACAGTAGCTTGCCTAGGCACGCGTGTACTAACCCAGGTAGTGGGTAGGTGGAGAGCTACACCTGTTAGAGACGGTTTTTAGGCTGGTTACCGTAGGGCCTCCCCTGTAGTGACTTGATTCCGAGCCGAGAAGAAAACCAGCTAGAGGGCATGACGTTATACAGTCTCTCAGTGTGTGCACACATGGTCAGTGGCTTCGCACGCGTGCTGACGAGCACGACCCCGACTAGACCCTTATTTTACTATTGCTTGTGTTGTGTCTTGATTTCCGCCTGGGGCGATAGAGACACCTGAGTCATGGAATAAGTCATCGGAGGACGCTTCTAGCCATGCTTTTAGTGGGCAGGTGCCCCCGTCACTGGACGTGAGTATCTATGACCCGAGAGTCCATTTTCTGACTGCGGGGCGTGGTCTCCCAGACAGTTTCTACCTATTTTTCGAGGTTGAGGCCAGGGACGCTCGGTAGGATTACCGGGGCTTCATCCCTTGGCTAGGTCGGGTTCACGACAGCAAGGTCGTGACGGTACCTGTGGATAGGGTGGTCTAGGTTAGGCCCTGTCTTTGTGACAGGCCACCACGACAGAGTTGCTGTGGATTTTCCCACAGTAGCTATGGTGGTTAGGTAGTCCGATCCTCGATCGTGGAATCGGGAGTTCTTTTCCCATTCCCGGTAGGAGTAGCAATAGAGCCGAGGTTTTGCCGGCCACCATGTTTACCGCTCCTACCGTTGTTGCTGCTTTCTGCTACCGCCATCTTTTACGGTTGGGGTTCCGCGGGACCCCTACTAAGCCAGTGATAGGAGGCTCACCTCTACTTTTCAGGTGAGACGGTTCTTCGTCGAGGTTGGAGGGTGCTGCGCGGAGGTTTCTAGGGGCCAGCTCGCCGAGCCGAGTGTTCACTCGGCATTGGGTACGTTTTATTTTCTATAGACTGTACTTTATTTTGGCCTAAACTCTACAGTAGTTTATTGTTGTTATTCCTGCTTTATTTCTTATTTCTGTGTATACTGCCACTCACACACTCCTTTTAGCCCTTTCGAGCCCTCCGGCTCGTGGGCGGCGGACCCGGATTTGAATGGTATCGGGTTCTTTCAGGTATCCGGATCTTGGGTCGTTACAACATTATCAGTAGGTAGTTCAATATGGCTACCTATTCCTACGGTGCTCCTGAACCGCAGGTAGTGTATGACATATAGCTACGACAGTGACAGTAGGTAATAGAATATCCTAAGAAATCGTAGGTATAGGCCCATAAATACCAACGACTTACCAAAGCGTAGTAAACGATCGTATGTAAAAATCAGTTTTCCCGTAGTGGACAGGGTGAGCCAAGCAGTATGGTCGCAGCTTGCGGGCGACCGTGACTAGGGCCAAAGCAAACTTCTCAGTCTGCGAGTTCCGGAACCCTGGCCCCTGTAATGCCAGGCTTACATAGTAGACGGGCTTCATGATGTTACCTTTTACCTGGGCAAGCACTGCGCTCATCGTGCTCGGAGTCACCAACAAATACATGAGTAGTTGTTCTCCCTTTTGTGGTTTAGCGAGCACGAGAGGGCTCGCTAGGTAAAACTTCAGTTTTTCGAATGCCTGCTCGCATTCCTCATCCCACTCGATCTTTCCCTTCTTCTCCAGTGCTTTATTAGCTTGTTTGATGAGTCGGAAGAAGGGAAGGCATCTTTCAGCTGCTCGAGACAAGAATCGGGTTAAGGTAGCGACGCAGTCGGTAAGGCACTGTACGTCCCTTACCCGTGCCGGCCGCTTCATCTCCAGTACTGCTCGGATTTGATCAGGGTTTGCCTCTATTCCTATATGGGTGACAAAGAATCCGAGAAACTTTCCTGACTTCACACCGAACGCACACTTACTTGGATTGAGCTTCATGTTGTACTTTCTGAGCATCGCGAACATCTCCGCCAAGTCCCCCAAGTGCTCGACTGCCCGGAGGCTCCTGACGAGCATGTTGTTGATGTAGACCTCCATGTTGCGACAGATCTGTGCATCAAACATGTGGTTGACCAGGCGTTGGTAGGTTGCTCCCGCGTTCTTCAGTCCGAACGGCATGTGAGCGTAGCAGTATAAGCCATGATCGGTGACGAACGCTATCTTATCTTTGTCGGGCGGGTGCATGCTAATCTGATGGTACTCGGAGTAGGCATCTAGAAAGCTTAGCATCTAGTGCTTGGCCATGGCGTCGACCAGTTGGTCGATCTGTGGCATGGGGAAGCTATCGTTCGGTGTAGCTTTGTTGAGGTCGGTGCAGTCTACGCACATCCGCCACTTCCCATTGCTCTTAGGCACGAGGACTACATTCGCCACCTAGTCAGGGTACCGGGTGGGTCTAAGTAGCCCCGAGCACAATTTCTCGCTTACTTGATACTTGATAATGGTTTGTCGCTCGGGGTTGTAGTGCCTTCGGTGCTGCTAAATCGGGCGGCAGCTCGGATCCAACTTTAGTTGGTGTGTAATGATCTCTGGTGGGATTCCGGGGAGCTCATCCTCAGACCACGCGAACACGTCCTGGTTCGCTACCAGGAAACTAGTATAGGCCTCCTTTTCTTGCTCGGATAGGGTAGCTCTGATCCCCGGCATCCTATTTGGATCTTCTCCCACCTTGATGAGGTATAGATCCTCTGCTGAAGTGCTCGTACTCGGACCGGGGTCTTCTGTCCTTGCTCTCTTCTCGAGCAGCACTTCATCGGATTGTCTGTTGCGTGTTGAAATGAGGTAACACCTCCTTGACTCCCTTTGATCTCCATGAACTTCCTCTACCCCACGAGACGTGGGGAACTTGAGCTTCTGGTGATATGAGGTGGGGACACCACGAAGGGTGCTGAGCATTCCTTGCCCGATGTGGGCATTGTATCCAGTCATCGCGCGGACCACTGTGAAATCTGCTAGGAACGTTATGTCCTGAGGCGCGGCCCCGAATGTAAGGTCAATGTTAACAGCACACACGGTCGATGCAGGTTATGTCTCGCACGCACCAAGTTTGTGCATACTTTGTCTGTGCACACATAAGGTCAATGCTAGCTCGATGATGTCGATGCAAGTTTGCACCTAGCTTGTAGAGGTCGATGCAATGTTTGTACTCTTCATGTTAGAGTCTGTGCAACTTCCGTAGAACTGCATGCATAGTTGGTGCATGTTTTTGTTGATGGAGATAAGGTCAGTGTATAACATTGTAGCAAGTCCGTGCAAACTTGATCTGTGGTAACTAAAGTCTGTGCACATCTCTACTCCAGGTCGGTGCAATCTTTGCATCGGGCTGGCATAATGTCGGTGCAATTGTTGTTGGTGAACGAAGGAAAGGTTTGTGCATTGTTATAAGGTCTATGCATGACATTTAGAGCCAGTGCATGCCTCTTCATTTGCTATCAGGGTCCGTGCACATTTTGCTTGTGTGAGTGCACATATTTTCTTCTGCATTCACATGGTCTGTGCATATCTTGCTATACAGTCTGTGCTAATACTCCTATTTTCTTGCCAGGTCAGTCATCTGTTCGAGCATATGATCGGCGAATCTACAACCTGTGAGCATATTCCACGTGGAAGTCAAAGTACCAGGTTTAAGGGCTCGTGATCCGAGGCAAGGAACGGAATGGAAGATTCTGAGACGTGGACACAAATTGAGCGCATCTTCTCAAATCCGTTGGGCGGGAAATGTTGTTTCCACATGCCCATCTCTCTGGAGCATATATATATATATATATATATATATATATATATATATAAAAGAGGGTGATTCGATAAGAATAAGCGAAGTGGAAAAATACAGAGAAGCTGCAAGAAAGAAAAATAAGGGAGAGAGAGCAGAGCTGAATGGAAGAAAAGAGAGATAGATAGAGAATTACAGTAGCCTGAAAGAAGAGTGGAATCCAGAGTGTTATTGTGCTCCTCGGAGCTACATTTTTTTCCCTTTGCGTTTTTCATTTGTTTGATCATTCTATTCATTTGTTCAGTTTGTTTTCCGATCCTCTGGATTGAGGTCCGGGTTCCTCCTGAAAAAAGGAGAAGGGAGCCTGTGTCTCCAGGTGCAAGTGAAGGGAATTTGCTCATAGTTTCCCTCCGGTTTGGAGGAAGGGAGGACTAGTCCTCTGGTTCTAATCTTGCTGGGACAAGGTTAGGGTTCAGATCCTGTGGGTTACAGGATTGGAGTTGAGGGATTTGTTTCCCTTGTGGCAAGCTGTAAGGTAGCGATTGTTAGCAGACTGAGTCTGCGGTTCTTGAATTGCTTAGTGCAAGGAAACCTTACTCTAGTGGTGTAAGGGGTGGACGTAGATTGCAGATCGTAATCGAACCACCTTAAAAAACTCTCTGTCTCATCTGTGTGGTTTGCTTGGCTGATCTTATTTGTGTGGTGTGCCTGGCTGATCTTATTTGTGTGGTGTGCCTGGCTGATCTTTCATTGGGATACAAGCACATCAGCTATTCGATTACAGCTTTATATCAACTCCTTCACGTTAAGCTTCTACTCATTGGCCTTCTCCGTGGCCTGATTAGGAAGATTTTCTTACTGCGATTGGGATTTCATCACGTATAATTCAGATTGCTTTAAATTGGATGTGATCTATTAATCCCCCCCCTTCTAGCTCACGTTCTACGTTCTATCAATATCTAGTAGCGATATATGCCCTTTCAGGCAGACAGTGGTGCCGGAAAAACCATACAACGGTGTGTGTAGTGGTGTGATCTGTGTCAAATCCACACCCATAAGTACTAAATAGTCATACGAAATGACATCCGGACCGCTTCCATTATCAACCAGAATATGTCGTACGGTGCATTGATTAATGGTTGCTAAGACCACCAAAGCATTAGAGTGGGGAGTAGTTACATCGTCTAAGTCATCGTTTGAGAAGACGATGGGCTCTTTTAGGTGCTCTCGGGCTGCAGCTTCTCGACGGCTGCTATCGCCCTACTCCATGGCATTGATAGCCGATGCATACCGTCAATGCTTGTTGGTGTTGTCTCCGCCTGAGTCTGTCTCTCTAGAGATCATCATGATCTCCTTTCCGTTGGGTCGGTTGTCGAGTGGCGGAGGGGTCCATTCGCGTTGTCGCTTCTCCGCGGCCTTGGCGATGAACTTGTCGAGGAGTCCTCGCCTGATGAGGTCCTCGATGACGTCCTTCATATTGATGCAATCGGTCGTGTCGTGGCCATGGTCACGTTGGAAGCGACAGTACTTCCTCTTGCTCCTCATGATCGGATCCGACTTCATCTTTGGAGGCCATTTGAGGAAAGGTTCCTCACGGATCTCCATTAAGATTTGGACGGGAGGAGCTGTCAGGGGCGTGTAGTTGCGATATTGGCCCCTTTCTTATTTTTCTGGGCGGTCGCGGCGATCTCGATCTCGTCGCTCCCACTTGTTTTGCCCCTCTTGAGGTGAGTCGGCAGATCTCTTCTGATCGGACGAATCGGTTTCGGCCATGAGGCCCATAGCCGCAGTGTTCTCCTCGCACCGCGCATGCTTCTGCGCAAGGGCGTGGAGGTCGGTGAGGGTCATCGGTGCTTCGACTTCGAGCGAGCATCGAAGGATGGAGTCCTACATCCCCTGAGTGAGTGTAGTGGTGGCGATGCTGATGTCGAGGTGCGGAATTTGGAGCACCTCAACTCAGAAATCAGAGACGTAATCTCAAAGCGTCTCCTCCCGTCCCTGTCTGAGGGCGAGTAGGATCACCGTGGATTTGACTTCCTTTCGACAGCCAATAAAGTTCTCCATAAACAACTTCTTTAGCTCTTGGAAGGCGGAGATAGTCCCGGCCGGTAGGGACTCAAACCAAGCCCGGGCGTTCTCCTGGAGGGTCGTGACGAACGCCAGGCACTTCACAGCGACTGAGGCCCGGTGGAAGACCAGGTTGGACTCAAAGTTGTGCATGTGGTTGGCCGGATTGGTGGTGCCGTCGTATGGGGTGAAGGATGGCAAGTGTAGCTTCGGTGGGATGGGGGTTTCCATGATCTCCTTAGAGAAGGGAGCGTGGAAGTCCTGGTCATCGTCGTTGAGGCCACGAGTTCGGGCAGTCAGGAGGACGTCGTCCAGATAGCGGACCTTGTCTTCGATCTCATCGATGCACTGGAGCCGCCGGTCCATCTCCAGGTTGGAGTGTAGGGGGCTGCGCACCCTCGATATGGGCGAGCTACGCGGTCGTCAGGTCCATGCAGCGGAGGCGTGGGAGGCTTCCCGCACTCGGCGGGAGTTCGCCATAGTTTGAGCCCCCTCATTCTGGGGCCGTTCCGATGAGATGTGCTGGGGGTCCGCTGGTCTGTTCAAGAGATCCTGACATAGCCCCGCTAGGGCCTGGATCTGCTAACGTATCTTAACGAGGTCATCCGCAATTACTTCAGGGCGTGGACAGGTGGCAGAGGATGATGAAAAATGGATGAGCTGCTGATCTAGAGGGGGGGTGAATAGATCAACCCGAAATTTTAAACTCACACAACAGTTAATGAAAAGTGGAATACAATGAAATTGCTGTGAACGGAACTACTAATTCAATCAAAATTAAAAGCTAGAAGATCTAGTAAAGATTGACCATCATCCTTACTGAATTTCAATAGAAGTTATCAGCCAACAAAGTATGGTACTAGGCAGAGGTTTGCTTCAATAATCTCCTCACGCAAGGGTTAGTTTCCAGATAGGCGTAACCCATCCTTCCAACTAAGCCTTTTGATATACCACTATGTTATCGATCAGTAAGTAAATGTAAGATAGAGGAACTATAGAGAAGATCAACACAATATAGATTTAAGTCAGATTCACACAGTAGTAGGAATCAACCAACCAAGTTCAGTACTAGACGGAGGTTCGATCTAAGAACAATTGAGCACATCAAAAGCATCAGATGATTGCAGTGAACATTCCTTGGCATTCATCTTAGTTGCAGAAATAAAGAGTTGAGTAATCACATACAAGATAAAGCAATTTTAAGGTGGTTCGATCTTGAGCTTGAGATCTACTTCCACCCCTTACTCAAATGAGTAAGGCTTCCGTTGACAAATAGCTTGCAAATCCGCTGATCCATAACTTTGGGGATGAAATCTCTACAAACCGCTGAGCTTCATAGCTTACTGAACCCGCTAAGCTTCACAGCTTACTGTCCGAGGATTAGATCCTCGCCGCTGCCTTACATATTGAATCGCCGATTACACAGCTTACAGTAATTCACAAAGTTATAAAAGAAACAAAGAAAAACGATGATAGAAATAAAAGATGTAGCTCTTTCTCTAGAGCAATTCGACTCTGGATCTGATCTAGAAGTCGAGACAAGCACAGCTTCTCTCTCCCTCTCTTTTCTCTCAGCTTTCTTCACGTTCTTCCGATACTCTGTTTTCTCTCACTCTCTTTCTTTTTTGCAACCAGCTCTCTTTTTCAGACTTTTCTTAGAGTAGGGACTCTCACTCTCAAGCTTTCACTTCTCTCAAGCTCTTCTGCTCTGGTTCTCTTCATTCTAAAAGTTGATTCTCTTGACGCTCGAGCTCTGGCCTCTATTTATCTGCACGAATAGGAGTTCTTGTGGTCCCCCACGAGATTTTCAGATTGGGCCCGTGGAAGGAACGCTCTTGCCCAAGGTTTCTTCTGAAAAATGCACATCGAGAGTCCACATGTCAGGTGCAGAGCTGAAGGTCTTTAAGTTTCAGCCACGTGGAGGATATTTCGTTAGAGATCTCCAAGGTATTGGGAAGTAGCCTCGGATCACGTGTCCCAATCAGTTTCACTTTCAACTCACGTGACAATCAGAAATGTTGCCTCCAGTTAATCAATTAAGTTGCCTTCTATGCATCTAAGGTGTTTGAGCATGAATCTGAGTTATTCTTTGATGACCTTGTTTTTCTTGTCAAAATAAAGGTAGCGATTCATTAATCTCATCATCATGTGACTCATAAAGCAGGTAATAGGTATCTAAAGAATGCAGCCTCAGATGTTTTCATAAGACAGGCAAATCATGTAAATGTGTGTGTAAAAATAATATGCATGCATCGATGCACAGTCTCAGTGCACCGACCTGCCTTACCGACGAGGAGAGAAAAAAGCAACAATAAGTAAAACGAGCATCGACCTGTATTTGGCACATGTAGACCTCAATCAGTCAAAAATGCTTTATCTGCAATGATGGTGCATCGACCTGTCAATGCATAAGGCAGTACTACATGTACCATATCATAGACGTGCCATTGAGGAGTGTCGGCCTTGATGTGTGGTGATAGGCAGATCTAGAGGGGAGGGGTGAATAGATCAGCCCCTTTTTGCCCTTGTTTGTGGAAATAAAAACTAGATAAAAGACTATGACTAGTAAGGCAAGAGATAGTTGATACCTAATAGGCTAGATGCACGGATGATGATCAGAAACGTTCCTACCAAGCATCTAGCGTCCATAACCAATGGAAGACAAACCACAAGACACAAGTTTTAAGGTGGTTTGGTCTCTATCCAGAGACCTACGCCCACCCTTCACACAACTCGGTGAGGCTTCACTAGTGCCAATGCACTACCGCTGATTCACAGCTTCCAACAGAGCGATACATTCTCTCAATTCTGCTGCCAAACAGCTTGAGGCTACGCAACCCTGAAACCCACAGACCGGTGAACACACTGTCTATCTTCCTACACACGGGTAGGGAACAAAGTACGAGTATTTGTTTTCAAATTAAAACAAAGCTGTAAAAAGAACAACCAGATAGAGTATGACAAAAAAACTCTGGTAGAAGAGAACTCCTGTCTGGAGAGAAATGGACGAAGCTTGGCTTCTCTTCATCTTTCTCCTAGGTCTTCACCGCAACCGCAAGAGGAACGGTGGATAAGCTCATCACCTGTCAGTCCCACTGGATGAAGTTGTAGATAGATGCTGTCTCCCTTGCTTTGAGAGCTCCTCAGGTGGAAGAAGAAGATTTGCTTCGTTGCCCTTGCTTCAGCAGCACCAGGAAGAAGAGATCTCTCTTGGCTTCACTTCTGCTTATTCTTCACCTTCTGCTTTTTCTCTGTGTTCAGCTCACCCTCCGACTGGAACTCCATCTCCTGCTATATCAGTGGCTCACGATATCTCTTACGTTGTCCACTGCAGAAGCCACACCCAGAACGTCACATCCCTATTATTTGATTTGCTTCCTCAGCATAGTTGACCTTTCCCTATCGGCATGCTGGTACGTGGGTAGGTAGGGAACCAAAACTATAAAGCTACCATCATATCAGAGGATGTCTCTGCCAGATAATAAACTCTCCTGACAAGTGAGCTTCCTGACGGCTTTTCAAGTGCGAGCGGATCCTCCAAGACCAGTTGCGGATATTGGAAAGCAGACGCTTCCGATTTCAGAAGCGTTCTGGGCAATCATGAATGTGTCGACACTTTACACACAGGGTGTCGACACATCCCATTACGATCTTAAAGAACTGTGGCTTCCAAGCAGAACAGGTCGACACTTCAACAAACAAGTGTCGACACGCCCGCCATACTCGCGTGCGGATCATGCCACCGTGCCGAGTCTTCATTAGGCAGTGTCGGGACATATGCACTAATCAGAGATGAAGCCCGTTGCGCTAGAGCCAAGGTGTTGACACTTTGTGTAAAACAGAAGCTAACCAGAGACTGTTGAACCACACTTTTCTTCAACGCGTGTCGACACATTATTGGAAGTGTCAACACCTTGCTCACTCCAGAGCTCAACCAGAGCTGGTTCTATCTTGATTTCTTCATGAAGTGTCGACACGTCCAGATGACAGGTCAACACTTGAGTGTCCTTCACTTGAGCTATCCAAAACATTACTTAAGCAAAAACATTAATCAAACCACAACATTCAATAATGAACTGTGGTGTGTTATCATCAAAATCAGGGGACACAACATTCTCCCCCTTTTTGATGATGACAACCATGGTTCATTATTTACAAGCATTCATAAGCATTTCCAAAGCAAACTTTTCATTCCCCCCCCAAAAAAAGTTTCCTAGAAGGTCATGAATTAGGCAAAATGTTTTCCATTGCTATACAAAAAGTATTTCATATACATCCATCAAAGACTATGCATGACATAACTAGATGCCTGAATCTAGATGCTTGTAACAGACTGGACTTGTCTCCCCATTTGGCATCAACAAAGGAGGGGGTGAAGGAAGTGGTTGCTGTGGTGGAGGCAATGTGTTGGAGCTGGTGCTGCCTGGATATTGAAGTTTCTGGGCTTCAGAGAACTGATGTTGCAGTTGCATAACTGTGGCAGTGAGAGAGTCAACTTTCTGAGTGAGTTGCTCATATCGTTGTTTAACAAACCGGTGTAGAGTCTTGATGTTGTCATTTATATCCCTTAGCCAGGTGTTTAGAATTTCACAAATGTACTCCGTATGTGCCCTCTATTGGGTTCCTTGTGGTGGGAGACGAGAGGATGTTGCTTCTGTCTGAGGAGGAGGACACCATTCATCACCTGTGTCGGCCAAGGTTGGTTGGAGTTGGGCTTTATGCAGACGAATCCGTTCCAGAATTTCAGTACCAACCATATCAAGTTTGTTGTACACAACATTCATTTTGGCTTCAGCTTTGGTGGTGCTATTCACTATGAGTGATGTATCAGTATGGACTTTTTCTGCAAGCTTGGAGGAGGCATCAAGGAGCTTGTTGTAGTCAGCACACACCTTCCCTTTCATCCTGTTGGAGGCATCAAGTTGCCGTGTAGTAGTGCCATTAACTATTTTTCCAAATTAGATGTGGCATTGATAGTTCTAGTGGTCTCAGCGGCCACTTGTTCTCTGATTGATAAGGTCCCTTCTGCCATTTATTCTGCGAGGTGAGTTGAGGTGTCCATCAGCCTTGCATACTTAATGTTTAGATTTCTTTGATCTTCATGGATGTCATAAGGATGCATGACCATTTCACTTGTTTTTTATTGGGTGTCAGCATGAATTTCTTGGAGTCTTTTCATGAATCTCCCTGCTCTTTCACACACATTTATCAAGGAGTGCATAAATGAAGACAGTTTACCATCAGACTTGTATTTATTTGTGACAAATTTCTCCCATCTGCTGGTCTGGACTTGCTCATAGTGAATCTATCTTGCTTCCATCCTTTCCACTTGCAGACTGAGCTGTAAAAAGGATGATCTCATGATACCAAATTGTGCTGTTAAGAATTTGATGAGAGCGGGGTGAATGTCCATCAGACCTCCAGTTGCACCAAAGGCTGTGCCTCTTGATGATGAGGCTTCAGTGTGGAATTGAGGAGGAGCAACTTCTTCATTATGAACTTTAGGGTCAGATGGAGGTGTCCGAGGGGGAAGAGTCACAAAAGGTATGATTGGACTAACATAGGTGTCCTGAGTTACATCCTGCTGATGTTGTTCCTGATCAAAGTGAGCATCCACATGGAACTGTTCTTCATGCTATTCTAGATGCTCATCTAAAGCTGGCTGGTCTGGCTGATCTTATGCAGGTTGTTCCTGTTGAACTGGCTGTACTTGTTGTTCAGGTAAATGCCCGGGCAGATTCTTGATAATTCTGTCACCTTCTTTCTTAAAGTGCATGTAATTCTCAATGAATCTCATGCAATAGATATTGCTCCTGGGGATTTCTTTTGACTTTTCATTGTCCAGAGGAATTCCAACCCTCTGAAATATTACTGTTAGCTATGCGACATAGGGCAGACTTCTCTTGTTCCGTATACAACTGTCCATAATCTGTAAAATAATCTTTGGAAGACAGATCTGATGATTATTGAACAGACAGAAGAAAATGAATCGCTGGGTTTCTGTTAACCGACTCCTTGCACCCCCTTGTGGGGTAATCATGGTTGTGCACATGTGGTATAGGAGACGCTGTAAGGGAGGAAACCTGTTGGTGTCAAAGTATTTGACAAGAGTTTGGGTTTCGTCCTGAGGGTTCCTGGGCTTGCCTATCAGGATGGTGTAGGCGGCAGACAAATTAATGTCAAATTTAGATTCTATAAGCCCATCTCAAGGAATATGTAAAGCTCTGTGAAGAAGCTTTGTTGAAAGTTTGATTTTGACCCCTTTCACCTCAGACCGAAGGGCTTTGCCGTTTGGGTCATAAACTAGGTTCTTGTAGATCTGCTGCACCAGGAATGGGTAGTACACCCTATGTTCGGACAAAAGCCCCTTCCATCCTTGGAATTCGAGAAGGGGCAGTAGTTCAGGAAAATTATCAAGCATGTGACGGTCACTGAAATCCACATACGTAGGAAACATTATTCTTATGGGGTCACTCTCCTCTTCCTTGACATTGGAAGCGGCACTGGGTTGCTGAGATGCTGGCTGTACCTTTCCCTTCCCTTTTTCTATTGCAGACAGGCATTTTCACTTGGCCGAAGGTTCTAGCGGCGTGCCCTTATCACTGTTCGAACCTTGGGCTTCTGCGGCTCTCCTTTTGGCTGGTTCAGCAACTGGTCTGTCCTCAATGCTCTTCGAGCGCCCTTCCTTGTGTGCTTTCTTTGTTGTAGGAGCTTGAGCAGCGGCCTTTTTGGATGTGGCCGCATCCTTCCTCTTGCCGTGGGTGACTGGAGGAGCCATGGAGAGGGTGGAGAGAAGGAGGAGAGAGTAGCTAGGGTGGCTGGAGCGTCGCAGCAGAGGAGTGGAGCTAGCAGAAGTGCTAGGTTCCACTACAGAGGGAGACGGAGGAAGGTGTTGACGTCTGCGTTGAGAAGTGTAGACGCGCCGGAGAGAGGGCTCGCGAGAGAAATAGGGTTTGAAATGAAAAAGGTAAAAACACGGTTTTCACCGTTGAGTTAAAAAGGCAGAGTTGAGATGTTTCTTTCTGAAAATAATAACCCTTAGATAAGAAATGGCTGAAATACCCCTATTTTATGTTGAAGGTTTAAGGCCTATAAGCTCATTTTTGAATAATAAAGGTTTGAGAGCAACCATTTTTGCAACAAATAATAAGTATAAAAAATTTAAGGAAGTCAAACGATTTTGCCAGCCTATTAATCTTACTCATTGAGTTCATTAGGCATGATTAGAAAATGAAAAAATAAGCAAGTATTGAAAATAAACAAAATACCTTATTACTTTGAAGTAAAGTCTAGAATCAGTCCCAAACCAATTTTTTTTAATTAATTAAACAGTCTGATATAGCATCCACTTTTGACACAAGGAAACATGTTGTTCAGACGCCAGAGTCCCTGGTTACTCAATGTAGCTTACCTTTCAAGTTTCTTTTGAACATAGTTGGCAGTCTTCATCATGACTAGATTTACCTTCACTTCATTGATGCAGGATCTAATTTCTCTAAAGATGGTGCCATTGCTCTGAAATTATTGCAATATAGTTTTAGGAGGTGTATTCTCTAATTGGCTTCAAGTTAGGTAACTTGTTTAAGGACAATACATGCCAACATTTCTTAAACTAAGAAGCCCTTTTACAATAAACTTTCAGATGCTTAGGCTATGGTTTTTTTCAAAGACTTGATGAATGTTTTAACCCTATTATGAGTGCAAGGTTGGTACATGATGTGAAACAACCAAGGGGTATGCAGCAAACAAACGGGAGACCTAGGACCTATTCCGCAATCACAATCACATAGCAATCAAGTCCTAGATTGGGGCCAATTCGCCGCCGCACACACACGAGCCCGGGGTGACCAAATGATGCTGAGGGGAGGTGATGGATCAAGACCCTTGCTGGTAGAGTGCCAGCAAGGCTAGGGTTGCCCTCCCAAGAATACGTAGCCCACACTTAAGGGGCTGGCCGGTGCCAATTGGGGCACTAGGTCCCACTCTCTCACTGCCCACGGTGACCGCTCGTAAGTGGAGCACGTGGGGTCGGGCGCTCTCTCTCTTACTCAACGGAGGGATTTCTACGGAGATTAAATGAACAAGCACCAGAAAAGAATGGAGCAAAGGTCAGAGCTCACCTGGTTGGTTTGAAGAAACCAACCCCGTTCGGAGACGAGGGCGAGCGGGGAAGTGTGGATTCCCCCGCACACTGCGCCGATGAAGCTTGACCCGTTTTAAACGGTTACAATCACTACGCCTCACACAGGACGGTGGACTTGGGGTGGGGATTTTGCTGCTACAATCAAACACTACCTCCACACAGGGAGGGGCGTTAAGCCAGCCAGGCGGGGAGGGAAGATTTGCTGAGAAACCCGAGAGAAGGAGCCGCTGCCGAATAGCCTTGCTTGCTGTGAGAGGTGACAGTCAGTTGGTGTAGCGGCCGTAGATCCCGATCAGGAATTTTTCCGATGACGAAACCAGGGGGAATCTCTTCATACAATGAACCTGAACGCCCCAGAATTATGTTGATTTCTTCTGATTTCGTCGCTGGCCGTGGCGGAGGTTCGAACAGGACGACAGGATCTGGGACTGGCAGATACTAATATGATGCAGCAGGTTGCAGAGAGTGCTCCGGCCGCTTCTGGACTCCAAATCATGAACCGCCAGAACTTATGGAACCGTGGATGAGCCATCTTTGCATAAAAACTGGCGGGGAAGCCGTCTGATGTCGGAGAAGACCAGGAGGTTCAGAAGAGTGGAGGCAGGTCCCTGTGGACTGTGGGAGGCAGACTCGCGCAGCAGAGGGAGAAAAAATGGTAACTTTGGCCTCCGGACGCCGAACACGGTTCTGCTTCTTGATTCTAACAGAGGACTGGAGGACGAAGATCTTTGTAGAAGGGCTCTTGGCCTGAATCTTCCACCGTTGGCCGTGGTGCAGCTTCTAACCGGGTTCAGGCACTCTGCAGAGGGAACCCAGCGCAGTCGGGGGAGAATGGTTCTCCCGGACAGCCCTGAACTCAGAATGGGACGGAATCACCTCGCCTGCAAAGCTAACTGGACGACCTTTCCAGAATGATATGATACTCCTTCAGATGACGCCGTATGAATCCGTGGATGCTCCTGCAAGTCGACCCTTTCTCTGCCACCTGCAGACTTGGGCAAAGTGAAAGAGGTGGTGGTGGAACTAGGCTAATGGAAGTGGTAGTTAGCAATAGTAGGAGTGGTGGGGTGATGGTTGATGGGGGAGGGATGTTTAGGAATGGTGAGAGGGGTGGAGCAGGGAATGAGGAGGTCCAAGAGGGTGGAGGGGGTTGGCCTAGGCAAGGGGGATGGGTAGATGGGGAGGGGTGGTGCGCAACTTGTGGTGGGAGTGGGGTTTGATTCCCCTAGGGATATGAATGGGGGTGTGGGGGAGTGGAATGGTTGCTTGGGGAAGAGGAAAGGGTGCCTTGGAGGTGGGGAAGGTGTATGGGGAATGGGAAGGGTTGCTTGGGGAAGTGGAGGTATTGATGGGAGTTATTGCTCTTGGGGAGGTGAAAGGGTGGAAGGGTGAGTTGGCTGATGATGTGGCAAGGGGGGGGGGAAGGGGAAGGGGTAGGTTCGCCCAAGGGAGAGAGAGAGAAGGGGGAAGAGAGAGAGAGGGGTTCACCCCCTTAAGTGAGAGAGAGAAGAAGAGAGAGAGAAAGCTAGAGAGAGAGGGAGAGGTGCACTAATGCTCAAATTCTTCAAACTTTCATTAACCATCTCAAGTGGAGTTGGGGTCCTATTTATAGGGATCCCAACAATTACATAGAAGTCCCTGAGATAAGTGCTAAAAGCAAATAAGCAAGGGGGTGGGGAAAGGAGAGAGCGCCACTGGGCCAGGCCCTTCTAATGGGCCCATATGACACTCTAGCTAATCATGAAGATAAAAAACATAGCTAAATAACATGATGACCTAGGAACATGACACAAAATAAAGGAAAATACATCAAAATGACTCAAGAAAAATACATCAATATGATCCAAGTAGTAAGCCCAGGTGTCGTCGTGGACCCAACAAGACGTGAAGCCGCATCCTACCCGTCTTCGGGAGGGAGAGAGGTGTCGAGCCAGAGGGAACCCTCGGTGATGTCCCCATCAACTCCCCCGGGCTGTGAAGAGCTCGACTCTGTCGAGAAAGGGTCCACTCGACTGTGATAATGCTCCAGGAGGTCGGGGTCTAGCTGCTGAAGATCCTCCCTGCTCACCCACGAATCATCTGAAGGGGGCCGGCCCTTCCACCTGAACAAGTATCGTTCGTATGCTTTGCTCCGGGTAACAGTGACCTGTTCATCCAATATCCGCTCTATTTGCTCCCGTTGGCCCCTCTGGACTGGTGGAACTCTCTCATGGGTGGTGGCTCTCTCAAGAGGTGGAGCAGGCTCAACTTCCTCACTAGGTGTCACCGTGGGACCCCTGTATGGCACCAAGTCAGCCACATTGAATGTGGGACTTACTCCGTACTCCTCGGGGAGGTCCAACACGTAAGCATTTGTGCCGATCCTCCTCAGAACCTGGAAGGGGCCTGATCCACGCGACCTCAGTTTGGAGACATTCCCAGGGAAAAGTCTCTCAGTTCTTACCATCACAAAGTCACCCACGCGAAACTCCTGGTGGCATCGGTGGGAATCGGCCGATTTCTTATACACATCATTGCTTTTGTTAATGTGTTTGCGGATTTCCTCACGCAATTCTTTCATGTGTTGGGAAAAAGACTCAGCACTAATAGACACTCTAGCATGTGGAGGCAAAGGAATGAGATCTGTAGGCTTTCTAGGCTTGTACCCATGCACAGCTTCAAATGGGCTCATCCCTATTGACCTATTCACTGAGTTGTTGTATGCAAACTCTGCCTGAGGTAGAATGAGATCCCAATTCCCTGGGCGATCCTCAACAAGACACCGAAGCAGATTCCCAAGACTCCTATTAACGACTTCGGTCTGGCCATCGGTTTGAGGGTGATAGGCCGTGGAAAATTTGAGAAGGGTCCCTATTAGGTGCCAGAGGGTTTTCCAGAAATAGCTGGTGAATTTGACATCCCTATCAGAAATGATGGTCTTGGGTAGGCCATGGAGGCAAACTACCTCATCGAAGAATAGGCGGGCCACATGGGAGGCATCGGAGGTTTTAGAACAGGGGATGAAATGGGCCATCTTTGAGAACCTATCCACTACGACAAAGATTGAATCATGCTTCTTCTGAGTTCTAGGTAGGCCTAAGACAAAGTCCATGCTTAGGTCCTGCCATGGACGATCAAGGACAGGGAGTGGGGTGTATAGGCCAGTGTTCTATCTCGTCTGTTTGGCTGAGGCACAAATGCGACACTGTCCCACAATTTTGGCTACATCCTTTTTGAGACTTGGCCAGTAGAATTGACCCTCAACCATAGCAATGGTCTTGTGTACCCCAAAATATCCAGCTAGGCCTCCTGCATGCAACTCCCAAACTAGGAAATCCCGTAGGGAGGTTCTAGGTATGCAAAGTCTATGGCCTTTGAAGATGAACCCGTCCTCTAAGATGAAACCTTGGTGTTCCCTAGGTGAGTGGGTGGATAGGGTGGTATGGATAGGCCCAAAGTCCGGACAATCAGAGTACTCTTCCTTGAGTCTTTCAAACCCTATGACTTCTATCTGAATGGTGGTCAACAAAGAGACCCTCCTGATGAGTGCATCTGCGGCACGATTCTCACTCCCAGCCTTATGTTTGATTACAAAAGTGTAGGACTGGATGTATTCGACCCAGCGGGCATGTCGGGCATTTAGCTTCTGTTGGGAGTTGAGATATTTCAGGGCCTCGTGGTCAGAAAAGATGACAAACTCTTTGGGCAAGAGATAATGTCTCCCATGCCGGAGGGACTGAACCACGGCATAAAATTCTTTGTCATAGGTGGAGTATTTCATCCTGCCATCACATAATTTCTCACTAAAGTAGGCCACTGGGTGTCCCTCTTGGCTGAGGATCCCGCCAATCCCTACCCTGGAGGCATCACAAGTCACCTCAAAGACTTTGGAGAAGTCGGGGAGGCATAACACCGGGGCTTGGGTCATCCTTTCCTTGAGCTCTTGGAAGGCCCTAGAGGCAGACTTGGTCCACAAAAATGTCCCCTTTTTAAGGCAATCTGTGATGGGGGCAGTGACCATGCTGAACCCACGGATAAATCTCCGATAGAAAGTGGCCAACCCATGGAAACTCTGGACCTCATGGAGAGTGCGGGGCTCTGGCCAGTCAAGGATAGCCTGGACCTTTTCAGGGTCCATGGACACTCCCTTGGTGGAGACCACATACCCAAGGAAAGTGATGGATTCAGTCATGAAATGACATTTTCCCAAGTTGGCAAAGAGGCTCTCTCTCCTAAGGGTAGTGCAGATTTGCCTAAGATGGTTGAGATGGCCTTCCTTGGACTGGCTGTAGATAAGGATATCGTCAAAATAGACCACTAGGAAGACTCCAATGTAGGGCCTAAGGACCTCTGTCATGAGGCGCATAAAGGTGCTTGGGGCATTTGATAGCCCAAAAGGCATCACTAGCCATTCATAGAGTCCACCTTTAGTTTTAAAGGCCGTTTTCCATTCATCTCCTGGCCTTATCCTAACCTGATGGTAGCCACTCTTAAGATCTATTTTGGAAAAGATGGTGGCTCCAGTAAGCATGTCAAGCATATCGTCAAGCCTAGGTATGGGGAACCTGTATTTGACGGTAATTTTTTTGATGGCCCTGCTATCGATACACATTCGCCATGTCCCATCCTTCTTGGGTGTGAGAAGGGCCGGGACAGCACACGGGCTTTTGCTAAGGCGGTGAAAGTATTTCCTGATGAGTTCCTCCACCTGCCTCCTTAATTCAGCATGCTCTGTGGGGTTGAGGCGATAGTGGGGAAGGTTTGGGAGGGTGACTCCTGGGACGAGGTCAATAGCATGTTGAACATCCCTCATAGGTGGTAGTTGATCAGGGAGCTCATCGGGGAACACATCCTTAAATTCTTCCAAGAGAGGGTGTACTTCCACGGGGTGGGGGTTGGAGGGGGTTGGCTCTCCAAGGCATAAGACTACCGCACACAGGGGTGTCCCTTGAGCTACCTCTTTTTCCAGCTCTTTCCTTGTGATGATATGCAAGCTTATGGCTTTTCCAGCTGGCTCTTTATGGGTAGGTTCTTGGAGTGATGGTTGGGTTGGTGGGGCTGGGACCCCTGGGTTTTGAGGTGGTTTAGGTTGCAGTGAAGGGAGAATCCCTTTGGAGGGGGTTTCCTTCCGTGGTGGTGATGGGTGGAGGCGGATGGTTTTCCCCTCATGTTCAAAGGTGCATGTGTTCGTCTTCCCAAAGATGGTTGCATTGACATCATAAATCCAAGGCCTCCCTAGCAGGATGCTCCCTACCTCCATGGGGATAATGTCACACCAAACTTGGCCTTGATAGGATGAGAAGGTGATGGGTACAAGGCAACAAGTGTTGACCGGGATGGAGTGATTGTTAATTCAAGAGACCCGATATGGTTTGGGGTGGGGTGTGGTAGTGAGCCCAAGAAGCTTGACAGTGTCAGGAGACACGGCGTTGACGTAACTCCCATTGTCTAGGATTACTTTCCTAACATGGCTCCCCATCTTGAGGTAGGTGTGAAAAATGGAGGTCCTTCGCCAGTCTTCTTCTTGTGGTTTTGTGAGGGTGCACCTAATTACACCTAGGTGGGAGTTGGTGGGAGGAAGGTCATGGTCCAAGCTTGTTTCATAGAGGTGTTCCTCATACTCCTCTTCCCATCCTAGGGCAGCCTCATACTCTTCTACCGTACTCTCATGCTCTTCTTGGGTAGGCCCTCCTTCAATGATGAGACTGGATAGTCCTTTGGATGGACATTGGGAAGCGATGTGGCCATAACCATGACACTGAAAGCATTTCACTGTGCTACTCCTTGGGGTTGTTCTTTTGGGGGTTTCCTCTCTTCGGGGAGGAGGGTTGGGTGGAGTAGCCCTTGGAGGAGTGGGGTTGGCGGGTTGTTGATAAGGCCGAGAAGGAGTTCCCCCACTGGGGATAGGGGTCTTCAGTAGGGGAGGAAGGTTGGGCCGGGGACCCATATTTTTGGACTCAGCTGGGCGGGGGGAGGCAAATCTCAGATTCCTAGAAAATCTCTCCGTATCACGGGCTATTTGATAAGCCATCTCAAGGGAATCCACTTCCCTCATAATTAGTTCTCTCTTGATGTGTGGGTGGAGACCATTCCTAAAACTTGATAGAGTGACAGCCAAGTCTTCATGTACTCCACACTTTAAAAGGTAGGAGTCAAACAACTAAATGTATTCTACCACGGTCTTTCCCTCTTGGGTGAGGCATTGCCATTCATCTAAGAGAGTTTGGGTGTAGGAGTTGGGGAGGTATTTGAACCTAAGTTGGGTCTTCATGTCTTCCCAAGTATGGATTGGTTCTTCCCTCCTAATCCTCTTCCTAGTTTTTACACTCATCCAATAGGTCTTGGCAAGTTTGGTAAGGTGCATTTTCGCAAGCCTAACTCTCCTATCTTCCGTCATAGGGTACCAATCAAAGTATTGGTCCATAGCACTCTCCCATTCTAGGTAGACATGTGGGTTATGTGACCCATCAAAGTTAGAAGCCTCAACCTTAATCATCCTCAAGAGGTAGTCATCCGGGTCCTCCCGTGGTCGCCTTTCAAAATGTCTAGGTTGGCAGGGCCTCTCATACTCACGGTGGAAGTCATCCTCAAGGTCCTCCCTATCAAGTTCAACACGTGGAGGGGGTGCCCTTTGGGCATGGTTCCTAGGTGGGGCTCTAGCTTCCTCGAGCCTCTCTAGGCGGGTGGAAATACCATTCATTTGCTCCGAGAGGGCTTGAATGGCAGCCTCAAGTCGATCCATTGGAGCTTGGGGAGCCTCCCTAGGGATGTTTGGGTCACCTTGGGGAATGGGATTCATGGGGGGAACCGAGGTAGAGGGGTCGGCTCGATACAAGGTACCACTACGGGTGGACATGCACACGGATGATGGAAATGCAAAGACCCTATGACGTGACCCAACCTCGGACTTAGGCAAGCAATCACAAATAGCATTCAAATGGGCCTTAATGGGCCACCGCTCTCCCGTCACACTCTATACCCGGAGTGACTTGGCGATGCCAAGTGTGAAGTATGGGAATGGGCCCTTGCTGGTAGAGGGCCAGCAAGGCCAAGGTTTGACTCCCAAGGGTTGGATGCCCAATTCAATTGGGGCCGACAAAGTGCGCAAAGGCACCGGTTCACACTACCCCACGGCGACCACTCTAAGTCATGGACTTGACGATCGGGCGCTCCCTCACAAATTCAGCGACGCATGAAGTAAATATTGAAAGAGTAACACTAATGAGCTAGGATGAGACACTTACTTGACCGGTTTGAGGAAACCGGTCCCGGTCGGAGACGAGGGCGAGCGGGGAGGCGGTGGCTCCCCACACGCCGCGGCGGTGTCGCTTGACCTGCCTAAAGAAGTACAAGACTACACCTCACGCAGGAGGGGGATCTTGGGGTGGGGGTTAAAGTGTTACAACCAAAACTACCACCACGCAGGGTGGGGCCTTCAGCCGGCCAAGTGGGGAGGGGAGAAAAGCTCTCAATCACTAAGTGGCGTCCGGCGCGATATGAGCCTTGTTCTGGCCTGCAGGACAGGGTGAAGATGTTGTGGTCGCCACGGACTCGTCCGGACTCCAAATTGAGCGAGACCACCTCCTAAAGCTTCCTGACTTGAAGAGGTTGACTCCAGAATTTTTGGGGATGCTCAGTGGGTCGGAGGTAGCAGCACCAGCAGCTGGGAGGAGACCTCTCTGTCTGGCCGCAGGCTCTGCCTGGACTAGAACAGCAGGTAGCAGAGATCACCGTTCGCACTCCCGAGCTCCGAACAGCATGAAACTGGTGGCGACATCTTCGTGATCGAAGTAGCTTTCAGCAGGAGGTGACGGGGCTGCAATCAGAGGTCAAGAGCGGTCGGTGTACCCTGAAGAGTGGGCACTGGTCGGAGCAGACTGCAGAAGACAGGACTGGAGAGCTCGGGGGAGAAAATTTGTAACTCCTTCCTCCGGCGGCCGAACGAGGTTCTGTTTCTTGATATTGGAAGAGGACTGGCAGGGGGAGAACTTTGATGAAGGGGCTTCAGCCTGAATCCACTGGGGTATGTCGTGGCACAATGATCTTTCCGGTTCTGGTCCAGGATGAAGAGCTCTCTGCGCAATCGTGGGAGAACGGCTCCTACGGCTGGCCCCGACCTCAGAACGAGTTGGTTCCACCTCGCCTGCGAAGAAGACAGAGGGGCCTTTCCAGTGATGTAGTCCACGCCCCCATAAGCTCCAAGATGAAGACGTGGATGATTCTGCAACTCGGTGCTGATCTGCAGGCCTGCACTGCAACAACCTGAAATTGAAAGGAGAGGGAGAGGGGCTTCTTTTGGTGGAGGGTTGATGTAGGGTGGCCTAATGGTGAAGGGGGGTTCTTGTGGGGTGATGGAGGGGGCTAATGGTGATGGGGAGTGAGGAGGAAGAGGGCTGGGGTCGCAGGTTGCAGTTAGGGCAGGGTGAGGAGATGGTGTGAGAGGTGGAGTGGAGAATAGAGGAGGGGGGCGGACCTAGCTATGGGGGAGAGAGCGGGGGGGTGGCCAAAAGAAGTGGAGGGAGATGGATTTCAAATTTGAAATGGTCGTGGGAGTGGGGGATTGTGTGGGAACTAGGGGAGATTGTGTGGGAATGGGTGGGATTGTGTTGGAAAGTGGGAGATGCCTCCTTGGGACAATGAGAGTGGAGTAATGGCAACTTGGGGAAGTGGAGGGGTATTGAATGAGGTGGGTAGCTAGTGGAGGTGGTTGGGGAGGGGAGGAGAGAGAAGAAAATTCGAAATTGGGGTTGGAGGAGAGAGAAAGAGGGGTGAAATAGAGAGATTAAGAGGGGAATAGGTGGGGAATCTCTCCCCAAGGGTCTCTCACCCAAAAACTAGAGGAATCACTCCAATTTGAACTCAAATGGCAATTTTAACTCATTCATTCATTAACTTCAAATGAGGGGGAGTGGGGTCCTATTTATAGGCAACCCACTCTTTACAATAAGTCCCTAACAAAATAAGCAACTACAAATAACCAAGGGGTGGGGGGTGGGGGCACCAATCGGCCTAGCCCAACGAATTGGGCCCAATAGTCTCATTAGACAGCATGATGATACAAAAACATAGGAAAGTAAGTGCTAGACCTAGAGAAATGACTCCAATAAAATGAAAATACATCAAAATGACACAAAGGAAAACTACAAAATGGATAAGGGGCCTTAATAGAGTGAGGCCCAAACTCAACCAGCTCCTGAATGTGAAGAAGTGGACCCGAGCCAAAGGGAATCGTGGGTGATGCCTCCATCACCCTAGGACCTAGGCTTGTAGAGACAAGTCTAAAACTTGCTCTGATACCAACTGATGTGAAACAACCAAGGGGTATGCAGCAAACAAACGGGAGACCTAGGACCTATTCTGCAATCACAATCACATAGCAATCAAGTCCTAGATTGGGGCCAATTCGCCGCCGCACACACACGAGCCCGGGGTGACCAAATGATGCTAAGGGGAGGTGATGGATCAAGACCCTTGTTGGTAGAGTGCCAGCAAGGCTAGGGTTGCCCTCCCAAGGGTACGTAGCCCACACTTAAGGGGCTGGCCGGTGCCAATTAGGGCACTAGGTCCCACTCTCTCACTGCCCACGGTGACCGCTCGTAAGTGGAGCACGTGGGGTCGGGCGCTCTCTCTCTTACTCAACGGAGCGATTTCTACGGATATTAAATGAACAAGCACCAGAAAGCAATGGAGCAAAGGTCAGAGCTCGCCTGGTTGGTTTGAAGAAACTAACCCCGTTCGGAGACGAGGGCGAGCGGGGAAGTGTGGATTCCCCCGCACACTGCGCCGATGAAGCTTGACCTGTTTTAAACGGTTACAATCACTACGCCTCACATAGGAGGGTGGACTTGGGGTGGGGATTTTGCTGCTACAATCAAACACTACCTCCACACAGGGAGGGGCGTTAAGTCAGCCAGGTGGGGAGGGAAGATTTGCTGAGAAACCCGAGAGAAGGAGCCGCTGCCGAATAGCCTTGCTTGCTGTGAGAGGTGATAGTCAGTTGGTGTAGCGGTCGTAGATCCCGATCAGGAATTTTTCCGATGACGAAACCAGGGGGAATCTCTTCATACAATGAACCTGAACGTCCCAGAATTATGTTGATTTCTTTTGATGTCGTCGCTGGCCGTGGCGGAGGTTCGAACAGGACGACAGGATCTGGGACTGGCAGATACTAATCTGATGCAACAGGTTGCAGAGAGTGCTCCAGCCGCTTCTGGACTCCGAATCACGAACCGCTAGAACTTCTGGAACCGTGGACGAGACCTCTTTGCACCAAACTAGCGGGGAAGCCATCTGATGTCTGAGAAGAGCAGGGGGTTCAGAAGAGTGGAGGCAGGTCGCTGTGGACTGTGGGAGGCAGACTCGCACAGCCGAGGGAGAAAAAATGGTAACTTTGGTCTCCAGATGCCGAACACGGTTCTGCTTCTTGCTTGTAACAGAGGACTGGAGGAGGAAGATCTTTGTAGAAGGGCTCTTGGCCTGAATCTTCCGCCGTTGGTAGTGGTGCAGCTGCTAACCGGGTTCATGCACTCTGCAGAGGGAACCCAGCGCAGTCGGGGGAGAATGGTTCTCCCGGACATCCCCAACTCAGAATGGGACGGAATCACCTCGCCTGCAAAGCTAACTGGACGATCTTTCCAGAATGGTATGATACGCCTTCAGACGACGCCGTATGAATCCGTGGATGCTCCTGCAAGTTGACCCTTTCTCTGCCACCTGCAGACTTGGGCAAAGTGAAAGAGGTGGTGGTGGAACTAGGCTAATGGAAGTGGTAGTTCGCAATAGTAGGAGTGGTGGGGTGATGGTTGATGGGGGAGGGATGTTTAGGAATGGTGAGAGGGGTGGAGCAGGGAATGAGGAGGTCCAAGAGGGTGGAGGGGTGAGAGGGCCGCAGCTAGGAGCGGGGTGATGGAGGGGGTCGGCCTAGGCAAGGGGGATGGGTAGATGGGGAGGGGTGGTGTGCAACTTGTGGTGGGAGTGGGGTTTGATTCCCCTAGGGATATGAATGGGGGTGTGGGGGAGTGGAATGGTTGCTTGGGGAAGAGGGAAGGGTGCCTTGGAGGTGGGGAAGGTGTATGGGGAATGGGAAGGGTTGCTTGGGGAAGTGGAGGTATTGATGGGAGTTATTGCTCTTGGGGAGGTGAAAGGGTGGAAGGGTGAGTTGGCTGATGATGTGGCAAGGGGGGGGGGAAGGGGAAGGGGCAGGTTCGCCCAAGGGAGAGAGAGAGTAGGGGGAAGAGAGAGAGAGGGGTTCGCCCCCTTAAGTGAGAGAGAGAAGAAGAGAGAGAGAAAGCTAGAGAGAGAGGGAGAGGTGCATTAATGCTCAAATTCTTCAAACTTTCATTAACCATCTCAAGTGGAGTTGGGGTCCTATTTATAGGGATCCCAACAATTACATAGAAGTCCCTGAGATAAGTGCTAAAAGTAAATAAGCAAGGGGGTGGGGAAGGGAGAGGGCACCACTGGGCCAGGCCCTTCTAATGGGCCCATATGACACTCTAGCTAATCATGAAGATAAAAAACATAGGTAAATAACATGATGACCTAGGGACATGACTCAAAATAAAGGCAAATACATCAAAATGACTCAAGAAAAATACATCAATATGATCCAAGTAGTAAGCCCAGGTGTCGTCGTGGACCCAACAGGACGTGAAGCCGCATCCTACCCGTCTCCAGGAGGGAGAGAGGTGTCGAGCCAGAGGGAACCCTGGGTGATGTCCCCATCAGTACAACTCAACACAATTATCAACGAAAATGAGGGTTATAAACATCAAACCATTTTCTCTAACAGAGGTAGAACAGAATAACTTTGCCAAGGTTGTATGAAAGAATTAAAACATTCTCAACTACCTCTAAATTAATGCCCGGTGACTGAGCAAAGGTTCAGAGGCAAAAGATTTGATGTGGACATGAAGAAGGCAGTGATAGGAAGGGTGAGTGAACAGAATGACTCTCCATTGGGTCTCATACCCATGAGTGGCTGAATAACAGTGTCGACACTTTCTGTGAGGGTGTCAACCTGCCTAGAGTGAGATTTAGTGTTGCACCGGCCTTGTCGCATATGCACGGACCTGATTTTGTGAGAGGGTAACCCTACATAGACTTACATTGAGGATTGGCCTGCAAGTGTCAGCACTTCCTGTGAGTGTGTCGACCTGCATGTGCCGACACAGACCTTGACAAACCTGCACAGACCTTCTTTAAGGTATCAGCATGCACGTGTCGACACATTGCTACAGTGTGTCGACCTGTTCAAGTGTTTTTGCACAGCCAGAGTCTTTGATTTTGTCTGTCTTTGATTGCTCCATTTCTGAGAAGCTTCTGCCAATTTTTGACACTAGTGCCTCTGACTTTGTGATTTCTGTAAGTCCACCAAAATAACTATCTTTTTTGCTGCCAATGAGAAGTGTTTTGTTTGATGCTAAAGTTTTAAACATGCTCATGCACTTAAGATTAACTACATAGATCTTAATATGCATTTCTGACTCACGGTACTTGGCGGAGGTCTGTCCTCACGCATGATGAGAGTTTCTTGACATGCGTAACTTGACTTTCCACAACTCAACATTTTAGATACCATGTAGTCAAAAGTATGATATGCAATGCATAGCAACTAAGATGAACTCAAGCTCCCCTTGAATGTGATTACCATTCATGAAACAGTTTATTCAAACAATAGACCGGTTCTAGATAAATCAGATATGCTTGCAACCATTGTAACAAGGACAAGTAACTTGTGCATTAAAAAAGAGTAAATAGCTCAAACCTGAGTTGATTGAGGTCTGCATAGACCTAGCTCTCTCCTTAAGGTTGAAAACCTGTCATTGCTTAAGAGTTTTGTGAAAATATCTGCAATCTAATTTTCTGAGTCAACAAAATGGAGCTGAAAATGGTTTTTAAGCACTTCATCCCTAATGAATTGATGCCTAATGATGGAGGCATCATCCACAATTCCCTTTGGCTAGGGTCTTCTTCACACTCCGGCATCGTTTGAGTTCGGGCCTCTCTCTATAAAGGCCCACTTATCCTTTTTTATGCTATTTACTTGAGTCATTTGATGTAATTTTCAGTTTATTTGAGTCATGTCCCTAGGTCTTGCATTTATTTTCCTAAGTATTGAGTGTCATTAGATTGTGTAATGTGCTATTGGGCCCAATTCTTCGGGCTTGGCCCATGAGCCCCCCTACCCCTTCGGTTATTTGTTATTGAGTCTTTTGTTAGGGACTTATTGTAAAATGTGGGTTTCCTATATATAGGGCCCCATTTCCTTCATTTGGAGGTAATGAATGATTCAATACAAAAGATTTTTCATTTGAGTATTCAAATCTAGTTCTAGTGGAGTGAATCCTATAGTTGGGTGAGAAGCCCTAGGGGAGTGATTCCCCACCCCACCTCTCTCTCTATCCCTCTCTCTCTCCTCCACTATGGGGTTCGCCCCTTTCTCTCTCTCCTCCTCCTCCCTCTCAACTTCCAACCCCCACCTACCCCATTAAAGGCCCTCCACTTCCCATAGCTGTCATTACTCCACCCCCATAGTCCCAAGGTAGAATCTCTCCCATTCCAACATAATCTTCCCCATTCCAACACAATCACCCCCTTCCCCACACAATCCCTCAACTTCCAAGGCCATTTCAAATTTGAAATCTCCTTCCCTCCATGTCTTGGCCGCCCCTCTCTCCTCCCCCATAGGGCTAGTTCGCCCCTTGCCCTCCACTCCCCTTCACCCATTTGCATCCCCACCATCACTCATCCTTGCTGAAACCTGCGCCCTAGCCTCCCTTCCACCATCTTCCTCATACCATTAGCACCCTTCCAACCCTCCCACATACTCCCTCCACCATCCCCTACCTCCCCTCCACCCTATAGTTCTTGCTTCCCCTTCTTCTTGGAGGTCTTTGGAAGCTCTATTCAAGTTGCAGTTCGCTGTCCAGAAGTTGCAGGTGAACCAGAAACTTGCAACGGCCACCACGACTTCCTCCGAACGAGTTTGAAGGCACAAGAGGCATCCACACAAGCGTCTCCCTGTCTTCTTCACAATAGAAGTGGTTTCATCTTCATCCGAGCTCTGTTCTGCCCAGGAGCTTCGTTCTTCCACAACGGCGCAGAGTTGTCCCTGCTGAGTACCAGAATCGGATTAGAAGCACTGCCACAACGAACCTTGGAGGAATCAGCCCACAAACCCTTCTACAAAGTTCTTCTTCTTCCTGTCTACGTTCATAATCAAGAAGCAGAATTCCGTTCGGCATCCTGTGGCAGGAGTTATCATTTTTCTCCCTCAGCTCCGGCATCCTGCTACCCACAGTCTGCATCGACCAATCGCCATTGTTCTGCATCCCTTAGTCTTCTCCAACATCGATTGGCTTCCCCGTCAGTTTTTCTACGAAGAAGGCGATTCCAACAACTCTGACGGCGCTTAATTCCAAGGTCGGGAGCTGCCGTGGCGTTATCTGCAATCTGCTGTTAGAAGTCTGTAACTGCAGGTCCGAGAATCTGAAGCTCTGTTCAAACCTCCATCCCGGTCAGCAGCGGCCCCAGAAGAAATTAAAGAAATTCTGAAGCATTCCCTTCCCAGCTACGAAGATTTCCCCACTGGTCTCGTCATCAGCGAAATTCCTGATCGAGTTCTGTGGCTTCAACACCATCTGTCAGTCCCCTATTGCAGAGGGCAGACAGATTTGGCATCACCACTTCTATATCGTTTTAGCCCTAGTTTTCCCCACCCCGCTTGGCCGGCTGAAGGCCCCTCCCTGTGCGGAGGTAGTTTTGATTGTAATCCATTAACCCCCACCCCAAGATCCCCCTCCTGCGAGAGGTGTAGTATTGTACTCATTTGGGCAGGTCAAGCTACCCCGGCGCGGCGTGTGGGGACCCACCCGCCTCCCCGCTCGCCCTCGTCTCCGACCGGGACCGGTTTCTTCAAACCGGTCGAGTAAGTGCTCTAAACCCTTGCTCATTGTGCTTGTCTTTCAATATTAGTTCTTAATTCCGCTGGTTATGCGAGTGAGAGCCCGATCCTCAAGCCCCGTTGTCTTGAGTGATCACCGTGGGAGAAGTGCAACCGGTGCCTTTGGCACTTTGTCGGCCCCCTTGAATTGGGCCTCCACACCCATTGGGAATCCCATCTTGGCCTTGCTGGCCCTCTACCAGCAAGGGCCAAACCCCTCAACCTCACCTTGGCATTGCCAAGTTACCCCGGGCTTGGGTGAGTGTCGATAGAGCGGTGGCCCAATTCGGCCCATTTGAATGCGATTGTGCTTGCTTGCATTAGGTCCGAGGTCGTGTCACATCAATTGGTATCAGAGCAAGTCATTGACTTGTCTCTATCAAGTCTAAGTCCTAGGACCATTGCATTGTGTGTCCAACATCTTTGGCCCCTTGTCTTGCATGTCCACCCGTAGTGGTGCTAGTTACCGATCCGATCCTTCATCTTCAAATCCACCCATGGATCCCCATCCTCAACTCAATCAAGATGCTCCTAGGGAGGAACCTCAAGGTCAAATGAGTAGGGTAGATGCTGCCCTTACCAACATTCTTGCCCAACTTGAGTCCCTTACCACTCGAATTGCTCGGCTTGAAGAGCATGAGTTCCACCCAAGGGACAATGAGCCTAGAGTCCACCCTCCACATGTTGAGCCTCCTAGGGAAGACCCTCATCCAAGGAATAATGAGCCAAGAGTTCATCCACCACATGGTGAGTTGCATAGGAATGAGTTCCACCCAAGGAACAATGACCCAAGAGTCCACCCTCCACATATTGAGCCTCATAGGGATGAGTTCCATCCTAGGAACCATGGACCAAGAGCCTATCATCCACATGCTGAAATTTATAGGGAGGACTTGGATCATGACCCTTACCATGACCATGAGAGACCCCGACACCATCCAATTCATGAAAGGCGTCCACGGGACGACCCGGATGACCCTCTCTTAAGGATGATTAAAGTAGAGGCCCCAAACTTTGATGGTTCCCATGAACCAAGTGTCTACTTAGAGTGGGAAACCGCCATGGACCAATACTTTGAATGGTACCCTATGTCCGACCAAAGGAGGGTAAGGTTGGCCAAAATGCATCTCATCAAATTAGCCAAAACTTATTGGTTAAACCAAGAGGGTCTAAGAAGGATTAGGCGGGGAGAGCCTATTGATACTTGGGAGGGTATGAAGAATCAACTTAGGAACAAATACCTTCCCCAATCCTACCATCAAATGCTCTTAGATGAATGGCAAAGCCTCACCCAAGAAGGGAAGACCGTGGTTGAATACATTGAGAAGTTTGACTCCTATCTTTTGAAGTGTGGAGTTCATGAAGACCCGACCGTTACCTTGTCTCGCTTTAGGAATGGACTTCAAAGTCACATCAAGAGAGAGCTTTTTATGAGAGATGTTGATAACCTTGAGATAGCTTATCAAATAGCTAGGGATGTAGAAAGATTCTCTAGGATCCCTCGATTTGCTACTCCCCGACCGGTCGACCACAAAAACATGGGACCACGGCCCATTCCGGCCACTCCCATGAAAGCCCATAATCCAAGTGGGAACACCCCATTAAGGCCTTACAACCCTCCTCCCACCATCACTCCAAACAAACCCACCCCTAGTCACCCCCTCCCACGGAGGGAAGACATTCCCAAAGGCCCAAATGTAGGAACTACTTCGGGTAGCGGGCGTCAACAATGCTTTAGATGTCAAGGGTTTGGCCACTTTGCGGGGCAATGTCCATCCAAGGATTATCTAGCTTGCTTATTGAGGAAGAAGCTCCACCCCAAAAGGAACTTGAGAGTGTCGTTGAGGACCATGAAGCCTCACTAGATTGGGAAGAGAGTATGAAGCCCAATACCTAGAATCGGGTCTAGATCACTCCACTCCATCTACCAACTCTCATCTAGGAGTGATTAGATGCACCCTCACAAACCCCAAGAAGAGGATTGGCGTCGAACTTCAATCTTTCACACCTTTGTCAAAATAGGGAGCCATGTAAGGAAAGTGATCTTGGATAGTGGGAGTTGTGTCAATGCCGTATCACCCGATACCGTCAAGCTTCTTGGGCTAGCTATCACCCCTCACCCAAGTCCATACCGGGTCTCATGGATCAACAACAACTCCATCCCGGTCAACACTCAATGTCTTGTGCCCCTCACCTTCTCTTCATACCATGGTCAAATATGGTGTGACATCATACCCATGGAAGTAGGTAGCATCCTACTAGGAAGACCTTGGCTTTATGATGTAGATGCCACCATCTTGGGTAGGAGCAACAAATGCACCTTTGAACATGAGGGTAAGACTATCCGTCTTAACCCCTCCCCACCTCGTCCCATGACCAAGAGGGACACTCCCCTCAAGGACAACACCCCACCACCATACAAGTCTCGGGGAACTCCACCCCTCCAACCCCATCCCTCACCCAAACTCCCAAACAAAGTGGGACCTCGGGGTTGGCCAAGGGTCTTCATCTCATCACTAGGAAAGAACTTGAAGAGGAGATAGTTCAAGGAGTACCACTATGTGCGGTGGTCATTTGCCTAGGAGAACCCACTTCCACCAATCCACATCCCATAGAAATCCAACAACTCCTAGAAGAATTCCATGATGTGTTCCCAACGGAGCTCCCGGACCAACTCCCTCCCATGCGGGACGTGCAACATGCCATTGATCTAGTCCCGGGGGCCACTCTCCCAAACCTTCCTCATTATCGCCTCAATCCCACGGAACATGCCGAACTTCGGAGGCAAATAGAGGAACTCATTAGGAAGGGCTTCATTCGCATTAGCAAAAGCCCATGTGCCGTCCCGGCCCTTCTAACTCCCAAGAAGGATGGGTCATGGCGAATGTGTGTGGATAGTAGGGCCATTAACAAAATCACCGTCAAGTATAGGTTTCCCATCCCTAGGCTTGATGACATGCTTGATATGTTAGCCGGAGCCACAATTTTCTCCAAAATTGACCTTAAGAGTGGCTATCACCAAGTTAGGATAAGGCCCGGGGATGAGTGGAAAACGGCTTTCAAAACCAAAGATGGTCTCTTTGAATGGTTAGTCATGCCTTTTGGGCTTTCAAATGCCCCAAGTACTTTCATGCGTCTTATGACGGAGGTCCTTAGGCCATTCATTGGGATCTTTCTAGTGGTCTACTTTGATGACATACTCATCTATAGTCAATCCCAAGAGGCCCACCTTGACCACCTTAGGCAAGTTTGTACCATCCTTCGACAAGAGAGCCTATTTGCCAACTTAGGAAAGTGCCACTTCATGACCACCTCCCTCACCTTCCTAGGATTTGTGGTGTCCACCAAAGGCGTCTCCATGGACCCGACAAGGTCCAAGCTATCATTGATTGGCCGGAACCCCACACCCTTCATGAGGTCCGAAGTTTCCATGGATTGGCAACATTCTATAGGAGGTTTATTCGTGGATTTAGCACTATCACTGGCCCAATCACCGATTGTCTCAAGAAGGGACTTTTGTATGGACCAAATCAGCCTCTAAAGCCTTCCAAGAACTTAAGGAGAAGTTGACCCAAGCCCCGGTCCTATGCCTTCCCGATTTCTCTAAAGTCTTTGAAGTCACATGTGATGCATCCGGGATAGGGATAGGAGGGATCTTAGTCAAGAGGGACACCCGGTAGCCTTCTTTAGTGAGAAGCTTTGTGATGCTAGGACTAGATACTCCACTTATGACAAGAGTTCTATGCCGTGGTTCAGTCCCTCCGACATTGGAGGCACTACTTGTTACCCAAAGAGTTTGTCATCTTTTCCGACCATGAGGCCCTCAAATACCTCAACTCCCAACAAAAGCTAAATGCCCGACATGCCCGATGGGTTGAGTTCATCCAATCCTACACTTTTGTCATCAAACACAAAGCCGGGAGTGAGAATCGAGCGGCGGATGCCCTTAGTAGGAAAGTTTCCTTGTTATCCACTATCCAAGTGGAAGTGAGCGGATTTGATAGGATCAAGGATGAGTACCCTAGCTGCCCCGACTTTGGGCACATCTATACCACCTTGACCACCCATTCTAGCAAGGAACATGAGGGATTTGTCATAGAGGATGGGTTCCTCTTCAAGGGACCAAAGCTTTGCATCCCACGGACCTCACTCCGCGACTTCTTGATTTGGGAATTACATGCGGGAGGGCTAGCTGGTCATTTTGGAGTCCACAAAACCATTGCTCTAGTTGAGGGACAGTTTATTGGCCAAGTCTCAAGAGAGATGTAGGCAAGATAGTGGGTCAATGCCGAACATGTGCTTCGGCCAAACAGGTGAAACAAAACACTGGCCTATATACCCCACTCCCCATCCCCGACCGTCCATGGCAAGACTTGAGTATGGACTTTGTGCTAGGATTACCCAAGACTCAAAAAAGGCATGACTCCATCTATGTGGTGGTTGATAGATTCTCTAAAATGGCCCATTTTATCCCATGCTCCAAAACCTCCGATGCCTCCCATGTGGCCCGATTGTTCTTTGATGAGGTTGTCCGTCTCCACGGGCTACCTAAGACCATAGTCTCCGATAGGGATGTCAAATTCACTAGCTACTTTTGGAAAACTCTTTGGCACATGATGGATACCCTCCTCAAATTCTCCACTGCCTACCACCCCCAAACAGATGGCCAAACCGAAGTTGTCAATCGGAGTCTAGGGAACCTTCTTAGGTGTCTTGTTGAGGATCGCCCCAGAAATTGGGATCTCATCTTACCCCAGGCTGAATTTGCATATAACAACACCATCAATAAGTCCATAGGGATGAGTCCATTTGAATCCGTGCATGGATACAAGCCAAGAAAGCCTTCCGATCTCATTCCCGTTCCTCAGCATGCTAGAGTGTCCATTTCAGCCGAGTCTTTTGCACAACATATTAGAGAATTGCATGAAGAAATTCGCAAGCACATTAGCAAAAAGAATGAGGCTTATAAAAGGCTGGCCGACTCTCATCGGCGTCACCAAGAATTCCATGTGGGTGACTTTGTGATGGTAAGGACGGAGAGGCTCTCCCCGGGAGCCAATTCTAAACTGAGGCCACGTGGGGCTGGTCCCTTCCAGGTCTTGAGGCGCATTGGTGCAAATGCCTACGAGTTAGATCTCCCTGAGGAGTATGGAATAAGTCCCACATTCAATGTCGCCGACCTAGTGCCATATAAGGGACCCACGGTGGTACCTAGTGAGGAGATTGAGCCTACTTCTTCCCTTGAGAGAGCACCCACCCGTGAGGAGAGACCACCAGCCAAGAGAGCCCAGCGTGAACAAATTGAACAAATATTGGATGAACAAGTCACTACCACTCGGAGCAAGGTATATGAGCGCTATCTCGTCAGGTGGAAGGATCGGCCTCCTTCGGAGGATTCTTGGGTGAGTCGGGAGGATCTCCAGCGGTTGGATCCGGACCTCCTCGAGCAGTACCACAGCCGGATGGACCCCTACTCGACGGAGTCGAGCTCTTCACAGCCCAGGGGATTTGATGGAGGCATCATCCACAATTCCCTTTGGCTAGGGTCTTCTTCACACTCCGGCATCGTTTGAGTTCGGGCCTCTCTCTATAAAGGCCCACTTATCCTTTTTATGCTATTTACTTGAGTCATTTGATGTAATTTTCAGTTTATTTGAGTCATGTCCCTAGGTCTTGCATTTATTTTCCTAAGTATTGAGTGTCATTAGATTGTGTAATGTGCTATTGGGCCCAATTCTTCGGGCTTGGCCCATGAGCCCCCCCTACCCCTTCGGTTATTTGTTATTGAGTCTTTTGTTAGGGACTTATTGTAAAATGTGGGTTTCCTATATATAGGGCCCCATTTCCTTCATTTGGAGGTAATGAATGATTCAATACAAAAGATTTCCATTTGAGTATTCAAATCTAGTTCTAGTGGAGTGAATCCTATAGTTGGGTGAGAAGCCCTAGGGGAGTGATTCCCCACCCCACCTCTCTCTCTATCCCTCTCTCTCTCTCCTCCACTATGGGGTTCGCCCCTTTCTCTCTCTCCTCCTCCTCCCTCTCAACTTCCAACCCCCACCTACCCCATTAAAGGCCCTCCACTTCCCATAGCTGCCATTACTCCACCCCCATAGTCCCAAGGTAGAATCTCTCCCATTCCAACATAATCTTCCCCATTCCAACACAATCACCCCCTTCCCCACACAATCCCTCAACTTCCAAGGCCATTTCAAATTTGAAATCCCCTTCCCTCCATGTCTTGGCCGCCCCTCTCTCCTCCCCCATAGGGCTAGTTCGCCCCTTGCCCTCCACTCCCCTTCACCCATTTGCATCCCCACCATCACTCATCCTTGCTGAAACCTGCGCCCTAGCCTCCCTTCCACCATCTTCCTCATACCATTAGCACCCTTCCAACCCTCCCACATACTCCCTCCACCATCCCCTACCTCCCCTTCACCCTATAGTTCTTGCTTCCCCTTCTTCTTGGAGGTCTTTGGAAGCTCTATTCAAGTTGCAGTTCGCTGTCCAGAAGTTGCAGGTGAACCAGCAACTTGCAGCGGCCGCCATGACTTCCTCCGAACGAGTTTGAAGTCACAAGAGGCATCCACAGAAGCGTCTCCCTGTCTTCTTCACAACAGAAGTGGTTTCGTCTTCATCCGAGCTGTGTGCTGCCCAGGAGCGTCATTCTTCCACAACGGCGCAGAGCTGTCCCTGCTGAGTACCAGAACCGGATTAGAAGCACTGCCACAATGAACCTCAGAGGAATCAGCCCACAAGCCCTTCTACAAAGTTCTTCTTCTTCCTGTCTACGTTCAGAATCAAGAAGCGTAATTCCGTTCGGCATCCTGTGGCAGGAGTTATCATTTTTCTCCCTCAGCTCCGGCATCCTGCTACCCACAGTCTGCATCGACCAGTCGCCATTGTTCAACATCCCTTAGTCTTCTCCGACATCAGTTGGCTTCCCCGTCAGTTTTGTTGCGAAGAGGACCTGTCCACGATTCCAATGACTCTGACGGCGCTTAATTCCGAGGTCGGGAGCTTCCGTGGCGTTCTCTGCAATCTGCTGTTAGAAGTCTACAACTGCAGGTCCGAGAATCTGAAGCTCTGTTCAAACCTCCATCCCGGTCAGCAGCGGCCCCAGAAGAAATTAAAGAAATTCTGAAGCATTCCCTTCCCAGCTACGAAGATTTCCCCACCAGTCTCGTCATCAGCGAAATTCCTGATCGAGTTCTGCGGCTTCAACACCATCTGTCAGTCCCCTATTGCAGAGGGCAGACAGATTTGGCATCACCACTTCTATATCGTTTTAGCCCTAGTTTTCCCCACCCCGCTTGGCCGGCTGAAGGCCCCTCCCTGTGCGGAGGTAGTTTTGATTGTAATCCATTAACCCCCACCCCAAGATCCCCCTCCTGCGAGAGGTGTAGTATTGTACTCATTTGGGCAGGTCAAGCTACCCCGGCGCGGCGTGTGGGGACCCACCCGCCTCCCCGCTCGCCCTCGTCTCCGACCGGGACCGGTTTCTTCAAACCGGTCGAGTAAGTGCTCTAAACCCTTGCTCATTGTGCTTGTCTTTCAATATTAGTTCTTAATTCCGCTGGTTATGCGAGTGAGAGCCCGATCCTCAAGCCCCGTTGTCTTGAGTGATCACCGTGGGAGAAGTGCAACCGGTGCCTTTGGCACTTTGTCGGCCCCCTTGAATTGGGCCTCCACACCCATTGGGAATCCCATCTTGGCCTTGCTGGCCCTCTACCAGCAAGGGCCCAACCCCTCAACCTCACCTTGGCATTGCCAAGTTACCCCGGGCTTGGGTGAGTGTCGATAGAGCGGTGGCCCAATTCGGCCCATTTGAATGCGATTGTGCTTGCTTGCATTAGGTCCGAGGTCGTGTCACATCACCTAATTTCTATATGTTTTATCCTAGAGTGCATGACTAGATTTTTTGTAAGATTTATAGCACTGGTGTTATCACATAAAATGGGAACACATCTAAGATCTATTAGATAGTCTTGAAGTTGGTGTTTGATCCACAATACTTGGGTCCCACAACTCCTTGCAGTAACGTATTCTGCCTCTGCAGTGGAGAGGGTAACCGAGTGCTGTTTCTTGGAAGCCCAAGAAACCAAACACCCACTCAAGAATTGGCAATAGCCACTAGTGCTCTTGCGATCCAATTTACAGCCAGCATAGTCTGTATCTGAATAAGAAATGAGTGAGAGCTCGAATGATGCAGGATACCATAATCACATATCTTGAGTACCAGCAAGGTATCTAAAGATACGCTTGACAGCAGTCAAGTGGGATTCTCTAGGACTAGACTGAAATTTAGCACAAAGGCAAACACTAAACTGAATGTCTGGTCTAGATGTAGTTAAGTAGAGTAATGAGCCGATCATACCTCTATACTTCTTTGCATCCACAAGTATACCTTGTTCATCTGCATCTAGTGAAGTGGCAGTCCCCATTGGAGTTCCTAATGGTTTGCAGTTGGTCAGGTCAAACCGTTTCAGCAACTCTTGTTGGGACGGATGGACACTAAGATCTACGGGGGGTGAATAGATCTACCCCTTAGAAATCTATAGCAGTTAAAATCAATGTAGAATAAAAACAAACCACTGTAGCTCAATCCAGAAATGGAAATATCAGCAAAATTAAAGAGGATCAGATGATATAATTTAGCATATGGCTAAACATCTTGGTACAGTACGATGGCGGAGAGTTATCCTCACGCAAGAAGTGGAATTCCAGATAAGCTTTGCTTATCCTTTCAACCACACCTTTTGATATACCTACTGGATGAAAAGCTTTAACGACAATCTCAGATAGATATTATAGCGAGTGAAGACATGTATTACTTAAGCATTCATTCAAGTACCAAACAGACAAGAGCAATAAAAACATAGAAGCACAATCCAATCACACAGAACACAAGCGATTTTAGGTGGTTTGGTTTTCACCTACATCCACCCCACACTTAACCAAGTGTGGCTTACTGTTGATTCACAGCTTCAATCCGCTGATCCACAGCTTCGTGGATTAGATCCCTACATCGGGGAGATGATCCCAGACCGCTGAGCCTCACAGCTTGCTACTACTGAGCTTTACAGCTTCACTGTCCGAGGTCTCAACCTCGCCCGCTGACTCACAACTTGATAGAGTTCAGAAAACTTAAAACGAAAGAAAGGAAACAAGATAACACTGTAGCTCTCTAGAAGCAGATTGACTCTGGATTTGATCCACGAGTCAACTACAATTACCAATACTCTCAAGCTCTCTCAAAATCAGACTTACGATACTCTGTTCTCCTTCATATTTCTCCTCTCAGCTTCAGGCTCACTTCACCTTCGTAGTCTTCTCCGTCTCTCTGCGCTTGCTCTACCAATCTTCAGCTCTTGCTCACACACTCTGTCTATCTTCTTCTCATCAATTTTTGATATATTTAGATCTGAGGGATCATGTCCGATTTATAGCCTCTGCGAGGAGAGGGCGCGTGGAAACCATGTTTCCCGCCTAGAGAATCTCGATGCGAGCGCTTCACTGGAGGTCCACGTGTAAGGATCTGAAGTCTCACAGTTCCACGTGGCTGAATCTCCTTCAGAGCCTTATCTTGGATCACGTGCCAATAACCTGGTACTTTAACTTCCTCATAAGTCAAGTTCGCAGGTTGTCAGCTCACCCATCAAGTGTTCGACCATATAGCTAACCTGGCAAGCAAACGACAATATTAGCTTTTAAGTCAATGGAACCCTGCTTGTATCGACTCTATATATGCAGCACAGTGATGTGCACTGATGTTACATGCAGAATAACTAAGTGTGCACCGACCCTTAGCAGTAGACCATATAAGTATGCATCGACCTTCTATGAAGGAGCAGAAATATGTTTCGACCAATGGGCTGGCCGATCAAATTATGCATGGACCTGCTATGCATAGAAAGACACTGATGAACTGAAGTTTGTCTATCTTAGTAGAAAGATGCACCAACCTCTAGGTATGTAAGACAAACACTGCACTTACTTCTTACCTGCATAAAACAATGCATGCACCGACTATGGCTATGCATGACACAAATGTGCACTGACCTGAGTCCATGCATATATCAATATGCATCGACTTTATTCAGCCTTATAAAGAATGTGCACTGACCTTACTGAAACTTGCACCGACTTATATGCACGATGCAAACCTGCACCGACTATATGCACAATGCAAACCTACACCGACTATATGCAAAACCTGGATCAACTATATGCTTAATGCAAAACATGCACCGACCCTATGTGCCAATGCAAAACATGCACCGACTATATGCCAAATGCAAAACATGCACCGACTGTGTGCGATACACAAACCTGCACCGACTACATGCAAAACCTGCACCGACTCTATGAACAGTGCAAACCTGCAGCGACTATATGCTCGATGCAAAACGTGCACTGACCCTATCAAAGACTTAGGCCGATATGCACTGACCTTTTGCATTCTCTATGAAAACATGCACCGGTCTTGTATGGAGTTATAAGGGACGTGCACCGACCTTAGATGCAGAGGGTGCAAACATGCACCGGCCAGATTATGCAATGCAAGTTCATAAAGCTATAAACTGCTAATCAGTGTTATTAAAATAATATACAATGTATAGTTGCAAAATGAAATGTATAGATGCCAATCATCAAAACAAAATAAGAAATTAACTTCAGTGAATTAAGACAAAGGAGACATGACATGAAATTTATTGAACCACACAAAGTCTCACATCATTCTCTCCCTTTTTGAGGATGGCAACACATTTACATTTATTTACATTTTGATGTCAACATTGGTTTTATTAAGAATCAAGACTTATGCAAATGCAATGTACAACCAAAGCAATGCAAAACTACCCCCTTTAAACTATTAAACTCTCTCCAAACAACATCATACTCTCTCCCCCTCAAACTCTTCCACATCAAACTCTCTCCCCCTTTTCCATTAGCAGAAAGGATAAACATGAAGATATGATGAGGAGTATCATAGTTAAGAGGAGATATGATGTGACAAACTATGTAAATATTTCAATAATCAAGCAAGTAAAGCACAGATTCTTCTATTATAGGAGAGCAGATAGTTTATTTCTGAACTTATGTGGTTAAAAGAGTATGAAAGTGAGAGACTAGCCACACCACTCTGTAAGGACTAGTCTATACAAGTTCTTAATAGTAATGAACCAAGAGCACATGGAACATGACAGTTTTTGTCTTACATTATCTTGTTTATCTAAGCCTCAAGGCATCATCAGGATTGACCGGAACTTGTATTAAGATTAAACAACCTTCACAGTCCTGAATTAATCTTCAGATATATTTCTTTTCTTTACTTTCTTAGAACAGTCAAGTATGATCTAGTCTTTCCACATAAGAGTACATGTTTATCAGACGCCAGTACCCCTAGTTACTCGACAAGATCCACTATTCTATCTCAGGTATAGTTTCCACCTTTTTACGTAAGGGTACACGTTTATCAGACGCTAGTACCCCTAGTTACTCAGTAGAACTAACCTTTTATTTTATGAACAGAGATAAATTGAGGCACTTCATGACATGGGTTTTTGTCCATTTCATTGACGAAGTACCCAGTTTCTCAGTGCATTCAATCAGTGCTCTGCCTTTAGAGTATATGATTTATCATTTTGATACATCTGTCCATTTGATCTTCATACATAGTTGTTTAAGAACAATACACATTTTCAGGTTTTCTCGACCAATTTAGCCTGAGTCTAGATAGTTGCAGATTTTGCAAGACTCAATTAGACATGGTATGCATGAAATGGTTAATAACTATTAAAGAATATTCCACAGACTTTCTTGATTAAGTTTGGTATTTAGTCTCTAAAGATCATAAAATTTAAACCAACAATTCATTTAGGATTCATGACTATTTTTTATAAGAGAAGATTTCTGATTTCAGCAGCTTAGATTAATGAACATGTCTATCAGTTTGTCATATGATCAAATTCAAGGAGGATTCCAAGAGGTGTTCAGACACTTAGACCAAGAATGAGGATAGTTCATGGCTGACTCAAGAAAGACAGAGTGAGTTTTTAAACTAAAAGTCGACATTTCAGAGTAGTGATCAGGAGTATGAATTGAAAGTCGACGTTATTGAGTAATAGTCTGTTCAATCACTAAAGAATTTTTCTGAATTCCCCCATCAACATGAATGAGATGAAATCAAGATGCATGAATGAAATTATAGGGATGATATGACAATGCACAAACTCCCCCTGACTGTGTACATGAGGTTTCAAATAAGAGTGAGAAAGGCGCACACCTATTTTAAACAAATGAGAATTGACCCATGGTACTAGGCGAAGGACTTGCCTCTACGCATAGAGTGGGTTTTCAGATAGAAGATATTTGTCTTTCTCCCATCTTCTACTTTATATACCTATGGGCCAACTATGAAATGCAGTAAACAGGCATTCAATGACTCATATTCCATCAGAAGCAATCATGAGATACAATAAATCTAAATGAACATTCATGTAGAGAATTTACAAAGACCAAGTTCTCTTCTTAAAAACTTAAATCTTTCATTTCCCAATGGTTTTGTAAAAATGTCAGCAATTTGTCTTTCAGATTCGTCAATGAATTCAAGCTCAATCTCCTTTTTACTAACTTCATCTATAAGAAAGTAATGTTTAATTTCAATGTGTTTTGTCCTAGAGTGGTGAACAAGATTTTTAGTTAAGGAAATGGCACTAGTGTTATCACAAAAGATTATAATGCAGCCAAGATTGATGATATAGCCAATTAATTGGTGTTTAATCCAAAGGACTTGGGCATCACAGTTACCTGCAGCCACATACTCTGCCTCAACAGTGGATAGGGCGATAGTGTGCTATTTCTTAGATGCCTAAGACACTAGACATTCACCTAGAAATTGACAGTATCCACTAGTAGTTTTCCTATCTATCCTACACCCGGCATAGTCTGCATCTGTGTAAGCTATCAGATCTAGCTCACACTTAGCAGCATACCATAAGCCTAAGTCTAGGGTGCCAGACAGATACCTAAAAATTCGTTTCATAACTATCAAGTGTGATTCCTTAGGACATGCTTGAAACCTAGCACACAAACATACTGAGAATTGAATATCAGGTCGAGAAGCAGTAAGGTATAGCAAGGATCCAATCATACCTCTGTATAATTTGGGTTCTACCGTTTTACCTTCAGGATCTGAATCAAGACTGGTAGATGCTCCCATTGGTGCGGTTATTGCCTTGAGGTTCTCCATCTTAAATTTATTCAGAAGATCCTTGATGTATTTCTCTTGAATTATAAATGTTCCTTCTTTGGTCTGACATACCTGCAACCCAAGAAAAAATTTTAGCTCTCCCATTGAGCTCATCTCAAATTCATTGGTCATTAAAGTTGAAAATTCATCACACATGGATAAATTGGTTGATCCAAATACTATATCATCTACATAAATTTGAATGATCAAGATTTCCTTTTCACATACCTTTGTGAATAGTGTTTGGTCCACCTTACTTCTGGAGAATCCCTTTTCCGTGAGGAACTTGCTCAGCCTGTCATACCAAGCTCGGGGAGCTTGCTTCAAACCATAAAGTGCCTTATCAAGTTTGTACACATGGTCAGGAAATTCAAGACACCCAAAACCCGGGGGTTGCTTAACATATACATCCTCTTTTATTTCACCATTTAGAAAAGCAGATTTGACATCCATCTACTGTAGGGTTATTCCTAGACTGCATGCAGTAGCCAAAAGAATTCTAATGGCTTCTAACCTAGTTACAGGGGCAAATGACTCTTCGAAGTCAATACCAAACTCTTGGTTGTACCCCTGAGCAACCAGCCTAGCCTTATTTCTAACAATTTTACCATGCTCATCAGATTTATTACGAAAGACCCATTTAGTGCCTATTATGTTGCCATGAGAGGGTTTAGGAACTTGGTGCCAGACCTTGTTCTATCAAATTGATTGAGTTCTTCATGTATGGCATTAATTCAGTGCTCATCCTGAATGGCACTATCTATGTTTTTAAGTTCTACCAGAGATACTAAAGCAAATGAGTTCAATTCATTTTCAACTCTTAAGTGTGCTCTAGTTCTCGATGGGTCATTTAACCTACCAATTATGTTCTCAAGGGGATGGTCTTTAAGAAATTTAAGGTTAGTGACCAGATTACCTGAACTCTCACTTACCTCCCCCTGAGTTTTTGATGAGGACATCACCAGCAATTTCATATGATCGAGGATCCCGATACTCGCCGCCTAAGCTACATCTTGTTCACCACGTTATTTCGAGTCCTATGATGTAATTTTCATTTTCTACTCATGTAATTTACCTTTTATTTGAGTCTTGTACCTAGGTTATTAAGTCATTTCCCTAAGTTCGAGTCTCATTAGGCTATGGTGCTTGCTATTGGGCCTATTTCTTTGGGCAAGGCCCATGGGCGCACCCCCCCTTCCTTGGTTATCTGTTAGTATGTTAAAAGTCAGGGTCTTATATGTAAAAGTGGGTTTCCTATAAATAGGACCCCAATCCCTCAGTTGTAAGCTAATGAATATTTGAGTAAAAAATTTGCCAAGGCATTTGTGCATCTCTCTCTCTCTCTAGCTCTCTCTCTCTCTCTTCTTCTCTCTCTTACTAAAGGGGGCGAACCCCATTCTCTCTCCTCCCCACTCCAAATTTGAAATTCACTCTCTCTCCTCCCTATTCACCTCTATTTAAGACCCCTCCCCCTTCCCCATACCTTCCATTTACTCCCCCTCCAACCCCTAGGTGGAACCCCTTTCTCCTAGGCACCTCTCCCCCTTCCCAAGCAACCTTTCCCCTTCCCCATACAACCCCTTCACATTCCCAAGGGAGAATCCATTCTCCTAGACACCCTTTCCCCTTCCCAAAGTAATTCTTCCCCTTCCCTAGGCCCCCATTAGCACCTCCATTAACCCTCCACCCAAATCGAAGGGAACCCTCCCCATTTCCCCAAGCCACTTGCGCCCCCATCTCCCCACCTCCACCCCCCCTTGACCATTTGCGCAATCACCCCCCCTCCCCTGCTAGCTCCGCCCCTCCTCCCTCCCTCACCTCCCCTTGCCACCTCCCAACCATTCCCCATCACCAAAGCAACCATTTCCCCTCTCCTTCCACCAAGGGAACCACCCCTCCACCCTTTTCCCCCTTCTCATTTGCATACAGCTGAAGACCTGCAGAACAGCCGCCAGTTGCAGTGCTGCCCACGACCTCTTCCTGAAGCTCCTTGGGGCATGGCCTAAATCGACGGAAAGGTCTGCGAGTCTTCTTCGCAAGCGAGGTGATCTCATCCCATTCCGAGTTCGGGGCTGTCCGGGATAGCCATTCTCCCCTGACTGCGCTGGGCTCCCTCTGCAGAGTACCAGAACCGGTTTTGAAGCTGTGCCACGGCCAACCCTAGCAGAACCAAGCCGAGGCCTCTTCATCAAAGTTCTTCCACGTCCTGTCCTCTTCCAGGATCAGGAAGCGGAACTGCGTTCGGGTTCCGTGAGACAGAGTTATAGAGTTTCTCCTCCGACTGCTCCAAGCTGCTTCCCCAAGTCTGCTTCGACCTGTCAGCACCTTTTTGGGTCCCCCGGTCTCCTCCGACCTCATCCGGCTTCCCCGTCAGTTTCACTGCGAAGTAGACTCGACCACGATTCCAGAAACTCCAACGGCTCATGATTCAGAGGTCGGGAACGGCCGATGTAGCTTCTGCAAGTCACTGTTCATATCAGGTAGTTTCTGCGGCCAGATTCTGCCACGCTGTTCGAACCTCCACCACGGCCACATCCTTCAACTTCTGGAGGCACCACTTGGCCGAGAGCTGCAACCACGAGTCTTCCACCACCACCAACAAGCGGCATCCCGTTCGGCATCAGGAAGTGCCTTTCCCATTTTTTTCTCTCCCGGGTGCGCAGACAGTTCGTTTAGGTCCTGCCCCGACAGTGCCTCACTCAATGGACTCCTCCTCACCGCCCGGACATCTTTTGGTGCTGTTCTTGGTTGGTGCTCGAAGAAGACTCATCCACGGACGTCCTCGACTTGGTCCCGCCTCATTCGGACTTCAGGAGCTGCCGTGGTGACTTCGGCCATCCGCTGCTGTCCCTGGGAACAGTCTGCTTCTGTAAGCAAGGGACCTGTTCCAGAGCCCGTCCCCGCCGGCGACGACCTCGGGACCACCCACTAAAAATCACAGTCGTACCTGGGTACGTCAGCGACATTTTGGCGTAAGTCTCATCAAGTTCTGAGTCTAGGGGAGCTCACAGTGGCGACTACATCGACCCCCTATCTTGCTATCCCAGACCCGGGTAGATTCGGCCTGGTGCTCCGTCGGCGCGATCGAGCTTATCTCCCCTCCCCGCCTGGCCGGCTTAGCGCCCCTCCCTGTGCGCAGGTAGTGTTTGACTTGTAATACAAAAATCCCCACCCCAAGTCCACCCTCCTGTGTGAGGTGTAGTGATTGTAATCTTTAAACAGGTCAAGCTTCATCGGCGCAGTGTGCGAGGATTCCACACTTCCCCGCTCGCCCTCGTCTCCGACCGGGATCGGTGTCTTCACACCGATCAGGTGAGCCTCGGGTTGCCCTACTCTACTGGAATTGCTTTGCTTGTTTAGTATTGCTTCTTAGTGCCGTCGGTCGGTGAGTGAGCGCCCGATCTCAAAATATCATCGATTTGAGTGCCACCGCGGAGCGAGTTGAGAGAGAACCACTACATCCCACGCCCTTGGCGTGCTGGCCGCCCACAGAATTGGGGCATCCCTGGTCCATTGGGGTCCATCCTTAGCTGGCCATACCCTTGGAACATTGAGGTCCATCCTCGGACCCTCACCACTATCGCCGGTCCACCTACGGACTCGGGTGTGCGCGATGCGAGTGAATCCGCTTGTGTCACGTTGCCAAAATCGTTGTGTTGCTTGCAATTCTAGGTCCGAGGGGTCATGTCACATCAGTTTTAGATTCCTCAACTTCTTCACCAGATTCTTTATTTTGGTCTTCTTTGGTTTTCAGAATTGCTCCATCAATCTTGTCCCTGCATAAATCAGTTTCAGTTCTAATTTTAGACTCATCAAAGACAACATGAGGGGACTCTTCTACAGTTTTAGAATTGAGATTGAAAATTTTGTAGGCTCTAGACTTATCAGAATAACTTAGAAATATTCCAGGTTCACTTTTAGGTTAGAACTTATCAAGGTCTCTTTTGGAATTTATGTGAACAAAACATTTACATCTGAAAACCTTGAAATGAGCTAGAGAGGATTTCTTACCTTTCAGAATTTCATAAGGAGTCATTTGAGTTGTGGGTCCTACCAGAGCTCTATTAATAATGTAGCATGAAGTGTTAATAGCCTCTGCCCAAAACTTCCTAGGTAGGTTTCCTTCTACCAGCATAGTCCTTGTCATTTCTACCAATGTTCGGTTTCTCCTTTCCACCAATCCATTCTGCTCTGGAGTTCTTGGTGAGGAGAACATGTGAGTTATTCCATTCTCCCTGCAAAAATCATCGAAATATGAGTTGACAAACTCACCACCATGATCAAACAAGATACTCAAAATAGCATGCTCATTAGTCTGTTTTATTTTGTAAAAGAAATCCTGAAATTCTTCAAAAGCTTCATTTTTGTAAGACAAGTAAAAGACCCAAGTAAATCTAGAAAAATCATCAACAAGCACAAAACCATATCTTTTTCCAGATAAGCTAACTGACCTAGTAGGTCCAAATAGGTCCATGTGAATTAGCTCATATGGTTTAGAGGATAGGTTTTCGGTTTTAGATTTAAATGATTTTCTGGTCTGTTTACATTGAGTGCAAGCCTCACAGATTTTATTTTCATTTTTGAAAGAAATTTTAGGAGGCCCTTTTACCATGCTGTGTTTATTCAGTTTGTGTAGCACACTATAGCTAGCATGATGTGGGAATGGGATTTTATTAAAAATATTTTATTATTATGATTTATTTGGTTTATTTATTAAATGTTTATTTGCATAGGGCGTGCCAGTCACTGGGTGACAAGTTTATTATGCGCACCGTCTGACTAACCAGACGATTATAGGTGATTGTGTCGGGACCCAAAACTCGCCGTACCATAAAGGCTACGGCGTTAATTACATCTCTCCATAAGAGAGAAAACCCTTGATTAATCACCAAAATAAAGAGGCCATGGGGCCCGTAGAATATGTAAAAGATGTGATTGCATGCAATCACACAATATGGTAGTATTTATTTATTAGGCCAGCTCCCGGTACAGGGAGGAGAACCTTGGTCCGAGGACCATCATCAAGCATACCGGCCGGGCGTAACCCGACTTTTCACCAATCACCATTCGATATACTGGAGAGTCAGATCATGCAGGCATGCAAGGTGGTAGTATCTGGTTTTATTGTTTATTATTTATTAGGTCATTTATTTCTAAATTTAGGGAAGACTTTGGCAACCCCTGTCACTCACAGGGCTGTCGATTAGTCGTTGCCTTTTTATTTTAAGACTGCACATAGCGTTACGGTGCATACATATTGGCCCGTGAGGTGGGCCGAGCATGACCGTATTCGGGCAGACTCGTATAGTGTCGGAACAATATATGCCAGGTATGGCAAAGTTGCTATTCGAGAACTAAAGGGACGCGGTTAAATCACGATCAAAACGAAATAAATTCATAGGATTATTTGCCCGGGACTAGGTCGTGCCATGGCCATAACGGGAAATGAATCTCGAGGTCCAAGCACGACCTGTCGGGGCATCATTAATGTTCCCATACTTGGAGTCTAGAGGAGGTGAGAGCACCGGAGCGGACACAGTGACGTCCATTATTCTTTATTTATGCTTTATTATTATTATTTAGATGCGTGAGTACACTTCTATTTCTAAAGCTTGTATTTTAAATTTTTTTTGTTTATGTTATTCTCTTTTGTTTATTTATATTATTATTTTTATTGCATGCATGCATCTTTTATTTTCTTTATTGACATTTGTTTGATATTTATTCATTTGGTGTTTTCTCCCTTTTTTTTACCATTGTTATTCTCTTTGTTTATTTATTGTTATTTATTTGGCCATTATTTGATTAGCATGATTTTTTAATGATTTTTTTATTTTATTTTAACCTTTTTTTATTTCCCCAATTTTGAATGAGTGTGTATTACTTATTTCATGATTTATTCCCCCTTTTTTTAAGCATATGCATATGGAGTGGGGGCTTAGTATTAAATGCATGGATTAGTTGGTTAAATGTTACGTGGGTGGCAGCATGCTTAGATTAGTGTTAATGGCATTAGTGGGGCATTACGTGTTTTGTGTTGTTTTGTTTTCTCTGTTTTATAATGGCAACTGAGTCACACTTTCATCGTGGGTTGAAGGTCGGTGCAGGGTGTAGTTTGTGCATTGAGGAGCTCGGTGCAGGTTTTGGGTTATGCACAGGGGATGTCGGTGCAAGGGTGGTCGGTGCAAGGGTGGCATCGAGGCAAGTTTTGGGTCATGCATAGGGGGAGTCAGTGCAAACAAAACGAAGGTCGGTGCAAGGGTGGTGTACATTGTATGAGTTGGTTTATCTGTATGAATGGGTGCATTAAATATTGCTTTCCGTGAGAGAATACATATGCATTGGAGTTATGTGTTAACCCCTTTTTTTATGTGTTGAGGGGGGGGAGGTGGACGTATGAGCATGGTTTAGTGGGTTTTAATGTTTTGTTTGATGTGTGTGTGTGTTAACTATTGTGTATTATATATATGAGGGTGAGTTTATGTGTTATGTGGATGAATGCAGGTGTTAAAACGGCGCGATGAGTGGGGGAGATTAAAACGGCGCGCCCTGGCCGCGCCGGATGAAGGTCAAGAGAAAAAAATGGTTTATGAGTGTGGGGCTAAAACAACGCGGGGGGGGGGGGGGGGTACCGCGCCAGAAAATGGCACGCCAGTTTAGGGCCCGCCGGATTAGGGTAGGTTTCGTTGATTTTAGGCTAAAATGAAAGGCCAAGTGATTTTCCTATAACTTTGATGTTAATTAAGAAGATTAAAGAGTTTATTCAGGTCCCAAATGTCCTATAGATAGGGTCAGTCCGGACTTATGCGAGGTTCCTACTCGAGCATAGTCCAAAATAGACTTATAGTTGAAAATTCATCACAATTCAGACTAAGTGTTCAATCAAAAATTGGGCAGCACCTCCCCATGCCCAGAGGGTTGCGTCGGCGAAGTGGAGACAATCCCACAACATCTGGGGTACGCTCTTTAAAGCTGGGTGGCACAATGGCGGCCGACAGACCCGAATGGATGGAAGACCCCGAGGGCTAGCATATGAGGCGCCCCAGTATTCCATGGGCCAAAACATGATTGGAAGGGATGACCAGTGTGGGAGGAAACCCCGAGTGCTAGCCTACGAGGGGCACACAACCCATGGTCACCACCGTTCCCTTTCGGGAGTAGTGGATTTAGTGTTGGGACATAAGCCCTGTTGATGTTCACCTTCTGGCGGTCCATAGGGGTGCATGCCATGAGTGGGCATAACCCTTTGACCCTCTTGTGATGCAGAGAACGAACAAGAAGTAGAGTGCCGGAAATGGGAAACAGAGTGCCAGAAAAAATGTGGGAATAATCCCCGAAAGCATTTATTTATCCCTTGTATGCATCCGAAGTCTACATCCAATAGACATGGATGAATCTCTCGTCATAGTCGGGGCATCAAGCCATGAAATCAAACGTATGTCTAGGGCAATTCAGCGACTACAGAGAAGGGAGGTTAAGGTCATAATGAAGATACTCGCAGCCAGTAGACCAGACATAATCGCAGAAAGCAGAGATCAGATGTGAAATTAAATTTATATACCCTTTTCCTTGAGATGCTCAGGAGTCACGTCTGAGAACCGATAAACTCCCAGCAACCAGTAGGGCTCCGATTATGGTGGATTACTAGATAAGGAACCACTCAGGCGGCACGCTCCCCCCTCATGGGGTAACTTGTTTGGTCCAGAGCTCTGGCCGTAATAGAAATACAAAAAGAGAAAGAGAAGACGCAAATAGCGACGATCGGCAATCAGGAAAAACTCATGTTCTTTTATTAAACTTCAGAAGAAACGATACATGCTATAAAACTGGCGAACCAGAAAAATTACATGAGATTCACGGGGGAGATGACAATAGGGGAAGGGAACTGTAGTCCGGATTCGGCATTGACGAACGAAGACCCACCTTTGATCCTGGCACTCATCTTTCTGTCTTATTTCTTCCTTCCCAAGTCTCCTCGAAGCCCCCTCTCGAAGTTTCCTTCTCCGCTCTCTCTCTTCTCAGGCACCCTTTTTCTTTTGTTCTCTCGCCGCCTTCTATTTTTTTCTCTTGGAGTCTTCCGGGTTTCTTGTTCGAGACGAAGGCCTCTTATAGATGGGAAAGAGGGCAAGGCTTAATCCGGCATGAGCTTTCGCGTGCCGGAACGGCTTCCCCTGGAGCTTTTGCACGCCGATTTAGCATGGCGCCAGATCAACATGGGCCACGCCGGTTTAGAGCCCCTTCAACCCATTTCTCACATCTTTTGGCCCATTTAGTTTATCTAGGCCCAATTGTGTTTACTTTCTTCTTTTGTGAAGGTTGGCCAATCGACCGGCTTGTACTTGTTGTCCGGGCTGCTGCTTGTTTCTTCGGGGTTGATCTCGAACATTCTTCTGAGCTCTCGGGTCTTGCTTTAGCGGTTGTCCGTTGGAACCGAGCATCTTTTCTTTTCTTCTTTTTCTTTGGTCTCTACTTTTTGTTCGGCTTCCGCCATTACTTTTTTTTTCTTTCTTTTCTTTTCTTCTCTGTCGGCACAGGAGCACTCGATCAGAACTTAAGACCCGCAGAAGCAGAAGTTAGGAAAAATTAGGAATATTTTCACTGTCAACAAATGCCCCCTACTTGTGGGTGTCGCGAAAGAGGGACAAGAGAGCGAGACTTGCGGGTGTAGCCCAAAGCCCGTTTGAAAATATTGCATGTATCTTTTTATTATTCATTCTTTTTATTTATTCCATTTCCATTTATCATCATTCATTCATTTTTATTTCATCATTCATTTTATTATCTCTTTTTCTTTATAGCCTCATCCAAGCACGCAGGCATTCATCGTCCGCAAGCATAGATAGATATATATAGCATAGGTCCCCTATACTAGGGATAGGATAAGGACAACGCTCATGATTCACGGGTAGAGTGCGGCTCATGAAGTGCAACTAAGGGAGATGTGCATACGTAAGGGGACGCCGCGTAGAACATATGCATAGCATGAATCACAATCTACACCCAGGACTATTCTTCCATAGTGTGAAAGTGCAATTATATGGGTAGTGAACCCTAGACATAAGGACGTGCAGACGTTCTAAGTAACACTAGAGGATTACTTTATCGCCTACACATACATTCAGGACTCTCGGCTTTTGGTAGCTTCGCACAATCCCCTTGTTTATTTCTTAATTTTGGATTTCACCATTCGATGCGAGTTTCCTCATATGTCTCAATGAAGATTCCCGACTACTAGGATTCGTCCTTTATTATGATATCGTGGTGGATTTCACCGTTTGATGCGAGTCTCCTCATATGTCTCAATGGGGATTCCCGGCTACTAGGACTCATCCTATAGTATGGTTTTATGATGGATTTCACCGTTTGACGCGAGTCTCCTCATGTGTCTCAATGGGGATTCTCGGCTACTAGGATTCATCCTTGTTTTAATTGTGGAGTTTCTTGGACCATTTTCGCATGAGTCTCCTCATTTGTTTCAGTGGGGATTCTCAGCTACTTGGATTCACATTTCACTTATCATTATCATCATTTTTTTTCTTTTTTTTTCTTTAAAGGGGGTAGGCAGCTTTTTCCTCTCGGTCACCCTTTATGCGAGTGTAGAGATTAGAGCATCCATGAACTATTAAGAAGAATTTACGACGTCCCTATGGCTGAGGACCATTGCTCATATTGTGCGAAGTGTGGGAGTTTCACCTAGGGTGTATCCTGTGAGTTGTGCCAGCAAAATAGCTATGACTCTTCCCCTGGACATATGCACTCAGCAAGAATTAGCTTTTCATTCCTTAGTGTGTGCCGTGACGCACACATATCCTGAACCAGGGCAGCGTTATTTTGCAAGGAAATACGGTCATAGAAAATTGAAGAAAGTGTATTAATACTATATTACAAGGAAGCATGCATGCGAGACAAGTAGTGTAACGACCCGAGAATCCGATTACCGGGAAGGCCCGATAACCCGAGACTCGCACCGCCACCCACGAGCCCGAAGACTCGGAAGGGTTAAAAGGATGGTGTGGAGACTACACGAGTATCACAAGTAATTGAAGAAATTAAACAGTTATAATATTAAGCAGGAAATAAATTAACATTTATCATGGTCCACAATAGAAATTAACAACAATAACAATAGTCCACGACTAGTACAGTGACAAGGAAGAAAAGTACAGCTACACGGGGCATACCCCGGCTCTGACCTCTGGCACTACCTCTGGGCACCCGCACCACGCTACACCCCAGACGCGCTCCCCTGGGGCGGCGCCTCACCTGAAACACGGTGAAAACACGCAGGGAATGAGTCTCGGAACAAGACTCAGTAGGGATCACTCGAACCCTATCTCGTAACACGAGAAACCACTACACTAGCGGTAGAAGAGTACCTCGGAAGGGAAAGCCCTGTACTCTACAAGACAAGACCCTACGGCACGCAAACCGACACACGTGCCACGGAGAGAAGACCAAAGCTCAAAGGTCGAACCGGTAAAACTCGAAGGTCGGAAACACTCGACTGATAGTCTGTCACTCCATACTCGACAGGAGTACCACCCACTAGAAGCACAGCCGGTAGCATCCCCTGACGTCTTACACCGCGCCGTAGGTGAACCGCCTGACGTGGCAGGTCCTACCCGAGGCGCAGACACCGTACAAGTAACCACAAACAAGTGACTAGCTGGGGTCACGCCCGTCGACGTGGGTCCAACCGCCCCCAACCACGTGTGCACACACAGACCGCGCGTCCCTGGTCTGGCCCTTTGACCGGTTTTCCCCTCAGTCGGACTCTGGCTGCAAGACGTGGGGTCCAACGGTACCCGGTCCACAAACCGTCTCTAAAGGTCAGTCCGTACACCACTCCCTGGTGCGACCAGCACACGCGTACTGGTAGGCTACGACTAGTGGAGGGTCATTGAAGGAGTAGACTCTCAAGTCACAGAAAATAACGTCGCAACCACAGGTACGAGGGACGCTCCTTGTACCCACACTAACGCACGGTGACACAAACCGGAGTCACCACCTCCCGGGACCCCACGGCACCCCCACGTGTAGCCCCCACATGATGCCTCGCATCAGTCGGACTACGGGTCAGCACAGGGATCGAGACTAGCTCGTCCGGGACTCGAATTGGCAAGGAAAAGGAGTCGCAGTCACCGGAGGACCGCCTCCAGTGGTCGCGGTCGACCCAGGACCGCTACCACCTAGTCGCGGTCCTCCAGGAACCGCGACCATCCTGGTGCGCGAAAAGTGAACGCGGTCGCTTGATGACCGTTTTCACCTGGTAGCAGTCTCCAGGAGACCGCGACCAGACTCCAACGGTCAAAAACCGTGTCGAAGACCGTGCCGGACCCCATGCGGAAAGCGGTCGCCCACTGACCGCCACCAGCAGTCGCGGTCAGTCGCACGACCGGGACCGCCTACCGACAGAACGAGTCCCAACGGTAAAAAACCCTGGTGAAGGCGGTCCCCACCCGACCGCTACCAATGAAGGCGGTTACTGGTAGACCGCTACCATCTCGGAAAACCGAGAACGGCGGGAAACGGCCAAAAACACTATCCACGCCCCCATACCTCCACCGGAGAGGGGGAAATCAACGGGGAAGACCCCCGGGGACCCCTAGCATGATTCTAGGCCATCAAAACGCGAATTCATGCATCAAATCCGTAGATCGGGCGGCTCTCCCCAAATCATGGAAAAACCCCAAGCATGCTCAAATAAGCCCCTCTCGGCCTCCCCTAGGCCTATAAATCACGGAAAAGATCGGCAAGAGGCTAAGGAACGTCACCCTACCTCAATGGAGCGAATGCTCCGCCGAATCACCCACGAATCGTGAAGAACGCTTGAAGCTTCACGAACTCCCCACGCTTCCCACGCTTGCCGCACGCCCACGAGCTCGCCTCGCCGCCACCCACGCGTCCGCGCCGTCGCCCTGCCACCGTCAACAGCAGGGGAGGGGCTCACAGCGTCCGAATGGGAGAGAGAGGGAGAGAGGAGGGCGGCCACGGTTGGGGAAGGAAGGAGGAAGAAGAAGAAGAAAGAGAAAGGAGAAAAGAAAAAAGAAAAGAAATGGGATTATATAGGAAAATCTGATTTTTCAAAAAAATACCGAAAATTAGAAAAATACATTTCCGGAATCCTCGGAACGCATCGATCGCGACGGTACCACTCGTGCCTGGGGGGACCGCCCGGTTCGCCCGCAGCGAGCTTCCGAAGAAAAAGCCGAAACACACACCGGGAATCAGAAAATACACGCGGAAAAGCCGCGGAACGTCTCCGGGCCTCTGAAACAACTCCGGATCGCGCCGATCCGAACACGAAAGATGTCCGAAACGAAATTACAGACACAACGGAGCCGGACGCTCCGAAAACCAGATCCGGGACCCACGAAGAAGGATCCGAAAGGTCCAGGATATTACAGCCCTCCCCCCTTAAGGAATTTCGTCCTCGAAATTGAGAACAACCCAAGGGGAAAGAAGAGGAAGACTCACTCAAACAGGTACGGGAACTGCTGACACATCTCGTCCTCACGTTCCCACGAAGCCTCACCACCAGAGTGTCGTTGCCACACGACCTTTACCAAGGGAATAACCTTGTTCCGCAGGCGCTGCTCTCGCGTATCCTCCACGCGGATCGAAAACTCCGGGAGAGAAAGATCTAGAGTCACCTCAGGCCAAACGGAAAACTTGAGCACATGAGAGTCATCGGGCATATACTTCCGCAACATCGAGACGTGGAACACGTCATGCACCGACGCCAACTCAGGAGGTAACTGCAACCGGTAAGCGACCTCACCGATGCGCTCCACAATCGCGAAAGGACCAATATAGCGGGGACTCAGCTTCCCACGCCGTCCAAAACGCATCACCCCCTTCATCGGAGAAACTCTCAAGAACACATGATCACCCACGGCGAACTCGAGGGGCTACCTCCTACGGTCAGCATAGCTCTTCTGCCGACTCTGGGCCGCCAGCATGTTCTGACGAACCAGGTGCACAACGTTCACACATTGTTGCACCAAATCCGGTCCCGTCAAAACACGCTCACCCACCTCAAACCAATCAAGTGGAGTCCGACAAGGACGCCCATACAATGTCTCATAAGGAGCCATGCCGATGCTCGAATGATAGCTGTTGTTATAGGCAAACTCCACCAATGGTAGGTGATGAATCCAACTCCCCTGCCACTCCAGACAGCAGGATCTCAGCATGTCCTCCAAAGTCTGAATGGTCCTCTCAGACTGACCATCTGACTGAGGATGATACGCCGAGCTAAATGCCAACTCCGTGCCAAGAGCTCGCTGGAAACTCCTCCAGAATCCAGAAGTGAAGCGTGGATCCCGATCCGACACGATCGAAATGGGAATCCCATGCAACGGAACGATCCGCTCCACATAAAGACGAGCCAACTTAGACACGCTCCAGCTGACTCTGGGCCGACTCTGGGCCGCCAGCATGTTCTGACGAACCAGGTGCACAACGTTCACACATTGTTGCACCAAATCCGGTCCCGTCAAAACACGCTCACCCACCTCAAACCAATCAAGTGGAGTCCGACAAGGACGCCCATACAATGTCTCATAAGGAGCCATGCCGATGCTCGAATGATAGCTATTGTTATAGGCAAACTCCACCAATGGTAGGTGATGAATCCAACTCCCCTGCCACTCCAGACAGCAGGATCTCAGCATGTCCTCCAAAGTCTGAATGGTCCTCTCAGACTGACCATCTGACTGAGGATGATACGCCGAGCTAAATGCCAACTCCGTGCCAAGAGCTCGCTGGAAACTCCTCCAGAATCCAGAAGTGAAGCGTGGATCCCGATCCGACACGATCGAAATGGGAATCCCATGCAACGGAACGATCCGCTCCACATAAAGACGAGCCAACTTAGACACGCTCCAGCTGACTTTGACCGGTAACAACCGAGTCACCTTCGTCGGTCGATCCACCAGCAACCAAATATTATCTTGCCCACTCGGGGTCCTCGCAACCCCACCATAAAATCCATGGTCACGTGGTCCCACTTCCACGCAGGAACATCCAAGGGTTGGAGAGTACCTCCTGGTCGCTGATGCTCCGCCTTCACCTGCTGACAGATCAGGCACCTGGCCACAAACTCTGCGACATCTCTCTTCATGCCAGGCCACCAGAACTGCCTCTGCAAGTTCCGATACATCTTCGTCGCACCCGGGTGCACAGAGTACCTGCTCCCATGAGCCTCGCGCAACACCGCACGACGAACCTGCTCCTCGACTGGGACATACAGCCTGCCACGAAACCTCGCAGCACCGTCCTCGCCAAGTTCCACGTCAGCCATCGCAAGAATCCGGGGCAACTCCGGGTCCACATGCTGAGCCTCTGTCACCTGACGACGGATAGCAGGAGTGACAGTCAGACTCGCAAGCACTGCCAACCCTGACTCTTGGCGAATCTTGAGCCTGAAGGATATCTCGGGCACTTGTTCCCAGAGCCTCCACTTTCTCAACATCAAGGTACTGACTGCAACCTTCCGACTCAAGACATCGGCGATGACATTCATCCTGCCCGATTGATAAGACAGGGTGAAGTCATAGTCCTTCATGAACTCCATCCAACGCCTTTGTCTGAGGTTCAGATCTCTCTGCGAGAACACATACCTCAAACTCTGATGGTCAGTGAATACCTCGAACTTCTCACCGTACAGATAATGCCTCCAGATCTTCAGCGCGAAGATCACCGCCGCCAACTCAAGGTCGTGGGTAGGGTAGTTCTCCTCATGGGTCTTTATCTACCGAGATGCATAAGCCACCACTCTACCATGCTGCATCAAAACAGCACCCAATCCGACCTCGGAAGCATCTGTACATACCACGAAATCTCTCGATCCAGAAGGCAAAACCAACACCGGAGCCGAGGTGAGCAATCTCTTCAGTTCCCTGAAGCTCTGCTCACACTGCTCGGACCAGACGAAAGGCACATCCTTCCGCGTGAGCCTAGTCATCGGGGTCGCAATGCGAGAAAAATCCTGGATAAACCGGTAATAATAACACGCAAGCCCCAAGAAACTCCGGATCTCCGTCACCGACCTCGGCCTCGGCCACTGCATCATGGCCTCGACCTTGGCGGGGTCCACGGAAATGCCATCACCAGAAATCACGTGCCCCAGAAAGTGCACCTCGCTGAGCCAAAACTCGCACTTGCTGAGCTTCGCATACAACTGGTGATCTCGCAACGTCTGCAGCACCACACCCAAATGGTACGCGTGCTCCTCAGCAGACTGCGAATAAACAAGGATGTCATCCATGAAGATGACCACGAACTGGTCCAAATACGGATGAAACACCCTCTACATCAAGTCCACGAAGGCTGCAGGGGCATTGGTGAGCCCGAACGACATCACCAGAAACTCATAATGCCCGTACCTCGTACTGAATGCAGTCTTCTCCACATCAGACTCGCGAATTCTCAGCTGATAGTAACCTGACCGCAAATCAATCCGCGAGAACACTCGCGCAGACTGCAGCTGGTCGAACAAATCATCAATCCGCGGTAACGGATACTTGTTCTTAATGGTCAATGCACAGCCGCAGACTACCGTCCTTCAGCTGCATTAACGTGATTTGCGCGTGCATTGGTTAATGATTTGTTACCGATAGTCAATGCACGCGCAAATCGATCTCCCGCTGGGGAGGTAATCTAGGCAACTCCTCGGGAAAAATGTCGGGAAACTCGCACACCACCGCAATGTCCTCGACATCCGGCTCCATCCGGTCCGACACAACCACAGATGCGAGAAAACCCTGACAACCAGAATCAAGCAATCGACGGGCTCGAATAGCAGAGATAAGGAATCGAGAAGAGGCGGAACAGATACCTTGGAAATAGAAGGTCCTCTTGCTCGGATGCTGGAAGTAGACCCTCTTCATTCCACAATCCACCACCGCTCCATGAGTCTCGAGCCAATCCATGCCTAGAATCACATCATAATCCCGAAGCTGCAACGCATACAACCTGCCTGGCATACTCCGCCCATCGATCCAAGCCAGAACATGATCGAAGCAATACGGAGTGATCATAAAGTCACCCGAAGGCAACTCCACTGCCAAATCACAGGACAACTGGGTCACCGGCTCCTCGACGCTCGACGCGAGATCCTCCGAAATAAACGAATGAGACGCGCCAGAATCAAATAAAACCCAAGCCGCACAACCCAAAATCTGAACGGTACCTTCCACGAGCTGCGACGCCACTGCTTCTGCCCTGGTCATGTGCGTGATCTGAACCTGAGCTCTCTGCTGCCTCCCACGCTAGCTGACCTGGGTAGTGGCGGATACTGTCCCTGCTGCTGCTGCTGCCTCTGCTGCTGGGGAACCTGCTGCTGCTGAGGAAACTGCTGCTGCGGCGGCCTCTGAGGACAGTCACGCCCCATATGCCCTGGCTGGTCACACCGAAAACAGACGATCGGCACCGTGCACTGCCTGCCTGGGTGGGTCCCACCACACCGTGGACAAGGTCCTCGCGATCCACCCACTGATCCCTGACGCTGCAAGGGAACCGGCTGCTGTACACTGCCCGATGAAGCTTGCCCCTGATCCCTGGACTTCTTCCTGCCGAACCCTTTCCTGAAGAACTTCTTGACCTTCATGCCAAAGGACGCAGATCCTGTCACCGAAGCTGCAGATGTCGGTACTCCTGAACCACCCGACGCATGCTGGAAGAAACCCTGCTGCTGGGTAGCCGACTGCTGGCTGCGACCTGAGAAGGACTGCCCCTGGCTGATCGGTCCTCGAGTCCTCTGCATATCCATCTCCAAAGAAATCGTAACACGAGACGCTGTCTCTAGATCAGTGGCCCCGTTCGCGATCAAATGGTGCCTCAGCTCCAACCTCAAGCCCTGCACAAACTGCGTGGTCCTCACCCTCTCATGCTCCATGATATGAGGTGCATACCGACCCAGCTCGACAAATCAGGCCCTGTACTGCAACACGGACATGTCGCCCTGCACCAGCTCCAGAAACTCCCGCATCCGCTGCGTAGCAACAATATCTGGACAATACGTACGCTCGAAAGCACTGACGAAGTCATCCCACTCGATCTGCTCAAGTGGACGAAGCTGAAAGGACGTCTTCCACTCGGAAGACCACCACCTCCGAGCCGTACCCTGCAACTAGTTGTTGGCCAACACCACTCTGTCCTCGGCAGCACTCTTCGCAGAACTGAACACTCGCTCCATCTCATCAAGCCAATCACGAGCCGCATCAGGGTCTGTCTGGCCGCTAAAGTAAGGTGGATGGAACTGCATGAAGTCCTTCACTGCTCGGCCTGGCCCACCCCTAGCTGACGAGCCCTCACCAGCCTCTCCGCCGAACTGCTGAGACATAAGCTGGTACATGCCACGGAAGAAATCCCCGGCCCCCGGAGCTCTCACAGCATCCGCGGCCTCGGTAGCCCCCAGTGGCGCTCTACTATGCTCCTCCTGGTCCCTCTGGACCCCCTGCTGGATCTCCTGGCCTCCAGCCGACTGCCCCTGCTGAGAGCGAGAGCTCCGCCTCGGCGCCATACTCGCTCCTGAAGCAAAAGATAGAAAACACGAAAAACGGCAAGGTTAAAACAAACGTGCGATGCCCAATGCCAACGTCACCTGTATATCATTGCTGTGGACTAGTGGACCACTACAATTACCTATGATTCTCATGTAATTCCACAACCGCGCTCTGATACCAACTGTAACGACCCGAGAATCCAATTACCGGGAAGGCCCGATAACCCGAGACTCGCACCGCCACCCTTCCGAGTCTTCGGGCTCGTGGGTGGCGGTGCGAGTCTCGGGTTATCGGGCCTTCCCGGTAATCGGATTCTCGGGTCGTTACAAGCAGGCAAGGAAAACATGTTATGATCATTTTCTTTCTTCTTCTTTTTTCCTCTTTTTTTCCCTTTTTTTGTTTTCTCTCATTTTTTTCTCTTTTTTTCTTTCTTCCTTTTTTCTTCTTCTTTTTTTCTTTTTTTTCTCTTCTTTTCTCTTCTTTTCTTTTCTTTCTTTTTTTCTCCTCTTTTTTCTCTTCTTTCTTTTTTCTTTATAGGGCTCAGTAAGTACATCCGAAGATCGACTATTTTGTAGGTGCGTAGCTGATGCCACGGCAATGGAGAGAAGGTGTCATATGTTATGGTGAATCCATGGAGGGATCAAGGGTTGGTGTGAAACCAAAGGGGGTCTTTTCATTCATTGGTTCGGATAGCAATTCCGAGCCAATGGTAAGAGGTTTGTCGGCTTAGACCGAAGGTCATGACGCCGAATGTCTTGGCTTAGACGTAAGGTCGTGACGCCAAGGGAGAATATTCAACGGCTTAGACATAAAGTCATGACGCCGGATAAGAGTATTTAACGGCTTAGACATAAGGTCATGACCCCGTACAACTTGGCTTAAGCAGAAGCCATGACGCCAAGGCATAATATTAACCGGCTTAGGTAGAAAGCCATGACGCCAAGGCATAATATTAACCGGCTTAGACATAAAGTCATGACGCCATACAACTTGACTTAGGCGGAAGGCCATGACACCAAGGTAGAATATTTATCGGCTTAGGCGAAAAGGCATGATGCTGGATAAGAATATTTAACGGCTTAGACATAAAGTCATGACGCCGTACAACTTATCTTAGGCGGAAGGCCATGACGCCAAGGCAGAATATTTACCACCTTAGGTGGAAAGCCATGACACCGGACATCGATATTTAACAGCTTAGACATAAAGTCATGACGCCGTACAACTTGGCTTAGGCGGAGGGCCATGACACCAAGGCAGAATATTTACCAGCTTAGGCAGAAAGCCATGACACCGGACAAGAATATTTAATGGCTTAGACATAAAGTGATGACGCCGTACAACTTGACTTAGGCGGAAGGCCATGACGCCAAGGTAGAATATTTACCGACTTAGGCGAAAAGTCATGACGCCGGACAAGAATATTTAATGGCTTAGACATAAAGTCATGACGCCGTACAACTTGGCTTAGGCGGAAGGCCATGATGCCAAGGAAGAATATTTACCGGCTTAGGCGGGAAGCCATGATGCCGTACATGAATATTTAACGGCTTAGACGTAAAGTCATGACGCCATACATCTTGGCTTAGGCAGAATGCCATGATGCCTAGGCAGAATATTTACTAGCTTAGGCAGAAAGCCATGACGCCGGACCAAAATATTTAACGGCTTAGATATAAAGACATGACGCCGTACAACTTGGCTTAGGCGGAAGGCCATGATGCCAAGGTAGAATATTTACCGGCTTAGGCGGAAAGCCATGACGCCAGACAAGAATATTTAACGGCTTAGACATAAAGTCATGATGCCGTACAACTTGGCTTTGGCGGAAGGCCATGACATCAAGGTAGAATATTTATCGACTTAGGCGGGAAGCCATGATGTCGGACATGAATATTTAACGGCTTAGATATAAAGTCATGACGCTGTACAACTTGGCTTAGGTGGAAGGCCATGACGCTAAGGCAGAATATTTACCGGCTTAGGCGGAAGGCCATGACGCCAAGGCAGATTATTTACCGGCTTAGGCGAAAAGCCATGACGCCGGACAAGAGTATTTAACGGCTTAGACATAAAGTCATGATGCCGTAGATAGAAGGAGTCTTTTTGTTCTTCAACTGGATGGAAGGGTAGTGTCACAAGTAGAAAAGATCTTTTGTTTCCTTGCTAGGCGGAAGGCCCAAGCCAAAGATGAAGGGGTCTTTTTGTTGTCTGGCTGGACAAAAGGCCTGAGCCAGAGGTAAAAGGGTCTTTTTGTTGACTGATTGGACGAATTGTCTGAGCCAGGGGTAAAAGGGTCTTTTTGTTGTATGGTCGGACGGGAGGTCCAGACCAAAGGTTAAAGGGTCTTTTTGTTGTATGGTCGGACGGAAGGTCGGGATCAATGGTGAAAGGGTCTTTTTGTTGACTAACTGGACGAAAGGTCCGCGCCAGAGGTAAAATGGTCTTTTTGTTGTATGGTTGGACGGAAGGTCCGGACCAGAGGTGAAAGGGTCAATTTGTTGACTGACTGGACGAAAGGTCCGAGCCAGAGGAAAAATATGGACGTTGGCCCAATGGGATGTCAGAGCCAACAAACCTTGCTTAGACAGTATGTCCAAGACAATGGCAGACATAAAACAATATTGTCGTCTCGACGTCATGTCAAAAGTGACCAACCTTGAAGAGACAAAGGGTCTGGGCCAGGGAAGAATATGGTTGCTGACTTGACAGACTGCCGAAGTCAACCCACTTGGAAAATGCGTGAGGCCTGAACCAAAGGCAGAATATAACATAGGTGTTGTCTTGACGTCCTGTCGAAGCCAACAAACTTGCCAGAGGCGTGAGGCCTGGGCCAAGAGCATCATGTAGGATAGGTGTTGACTCGACGTCATGTCTAAGCCAACGAGCTTGGTGAAGGCGTGAGGCCTAAGCCAAGGGTATAATGTAGGATAAGTGTTGACTCATCGTCAAGTCGAAGCCAACAAATTTGGCAGAGGCATGAGGCCTGAGCCAAGGGTAGAACATAGGATAGGTGTTGACCCGACGGGACGTTGAAGCCAATGAACTTGGCAGAGGCGTGAGGCCTAAGTCAAGGGTATAATGTAGGATAGGTGTTGACTCGACGTCATGTCAAAGCCAACGAACTTAGCAGAGGCATGAGGTCTAAGCCAAGGGCAGAACATAAGATATGTGTTGACCTGACAGAACGTCGAAGCCAACGAACTTGGCAGAGGCGTGAGGCCGAAGCCAAGGGCAGAATATGAGGTATAAATGTTGACCCGACGTCATGTCGAAGTCAACGGACTTTGTCACGATAGAAGGTTTAGGGTGAGGGTTGACCAGAATGTAGACGTATGAGAGGCCCAGACCCAGGGCTAGATATCAATGTCAACCTGACGAAATGTCAGAGTCAACCAACCTCGCTCAGATGGAAGGTCTGAAACAAGGGTAGAATGTGTAGATGAAGATGTCAACCCGACATCATGTCGAAGCTGACCAACTTGGTGAAGACGTGAGGTCTAAGCCAAGATAGAATATGGACATTGACCCGTGGAGATGTCGGGATCAACAAACCTTGCTTAGACAGAAGGTCTAAGACAAAGTGAAGAAGTCTTTTTGTTGGTTTCTTTGTTTGGACTGGTTGGGTTTTTTGAATTTGTTAGATTTATTGGGTTTATTGGATTTATAGGATTTGTTGGTTTTATTGAGTTTGTTAAGTTCATTGGACTTATTGGTTAAGTTGAGCTTGTTGGGTTTATTAAGTTTGTTGGTTGAGTTCGTTGAGATTTATTTGGTTTATTGGGTTTATTGATTTATTGGGTTGATTTTGATGGGTTTATTGAGTTTGTTGGATTTTGTTGATTCCCTTGATTTCATTAGTTTTATTGAGTTTATTAAGTTTATTGAGTTTTTTGGGTTTATTGATTTATTGACTCTATTAGGTTCGTTGGGTTTATTAATTTATTGAGTTTATTTGATTTGGTGAGTCTGTTGATTTATTGGGTTTATTGGTTTATTCGATTTATTGAGTTGATTGGGTTTATTGAGGTTTATTTGGTTTGATAGGCTTATTGATTTATTGAGTTGATTAATTTTACTTTTCTTATTAGGTTTATTAAATTTCGTTGGTTTTATTATTATTATTATTATTGAGCTCATCGGATTGATTGATTCAATTGAATTTATTGATTTTATTAGGTTTATTGAGTTTGTTGATTCATTAAGTTTTTTTTAAAAATCTTCATTTTCCTTTCTTCATTCATTTTCATCATTTTTTATTCATTTCTTTCTTCTTTTCGTTTCACTTTTTGTTATTATTATTTTGTTATTTGTTTTTTGTTGGGCTACCTAACGCAGTCTCTTCTGCGATGCGGGACATTTTGTCCGGTGGGACTATTGATGAATTTGACTATTTATTCTGCTGGTGGGGCTAGGGATTGATGTCCAAGAGCCCGGTGGGCCTGGCAAGGGCGGAGTGCCTCAGGCCAGGGAAAAGGGTTTTATAAATGCTACCCAGTGGGACAAAGGGTAATTTTCAAGTTCGGCTAGGGCGGAGCGCCTCCGGCCAAGTGAAAGCTTTATGGACACAGCCCGGCGGGACTGATGGGCGAATTATTGAGCTTCACAAAGGCAGAGCACCTTATGCCAAGGAAAATGATATTTTATTGGCCGGCATTGGGCAAGGAATCTGAATCGGCGGTGATGGGAGAGTCCCGTGGGACAAATATGACATTGTCATGGCTGAATGCCGAAGGCAATGAGAATGCATTGGCTGGGAGCGTAGGTCCCAGATCAAGGGTGGAAGGTTAGTCCTAGTGGGACAAGTGGGGAGTACCCCGTAAGATGGGAAGATGGCAAGGCACCATGAATTCTGGCGGGACCAAGGGGTATTGAGACAGACCATTGGAAGCCGGAAGGCATTTATTTGCTATCCTGATAGGGAGTCGGGGGTGTAGCTGACTCAGTGAGGACTGTTCTTTTCATTCCCCTCAATGGGTATGGACCCGTATTCGAAATGGGCGGCCTAGTGGCCAATGAGAGCTCTTTAGCATTGGTGGGACTGTTGCTCACATAGTTCCCCTGGGGATAGTCAGTGACAGCTATGCATCAGGTCAACAACTATCTTCTTTTGTCATTGATTTCTTCAGGAGATGCTCTGAACGACTTCAGCTCAAGTCTCCAGCGCTTCTGCCTAGTGTCATCCTCTTGGACCATTTTCTTAGATGCTACGGTTGTCGGGTCTTCCCACCTCTGCAGATGGCGTAGTCATTTTATTCTCTCTTGGGCATTAAGCATGTAATGCTACTAGGGAGCCTTCTGCCTATGGGGGCGGATGTGGAGGCCTTGTTGACCTCATACTTTCCTTTCCTCTTTTTCTTTTCCATTCATTCTTCTTCTTCTTTTTTGAAAGGATAGCTTGGATGGCGTTGACAGTGCAATGCAGTGCAGAGCCGTCACCCTTCATCCATTTGTCTTTAAACATACCAAGGTGGGTGCATAGGAGAGTGCTCATCTCCTCAGGGAGGGGATAAGTGGTTCGCTCCACCATACCAACCTTACAATGATAGTTTCTTATTTGGCACGGACCAAGACATGAAGGGAGTGATATCTCCCTTGGAAGATGCAGCCATCAAGGCCTCCTTCATTTTATTTTATGTTTTTTTCTTTTTTTTCTTCTTTTTTTTTGGAAGGATCCAACCTCTGAGAGATGGCATCTCAGATTTCATAGGCGAAGCCTTACGTCTATGTATGTAGATTTCATTTGCCCTCCTTTTTGCTCATTTTTTTGTTTTCTTTTCTTCTTTTTTGGGTGCCTGCCCCCAAAATAAGCCCTTTTCTTTTCGTTTCTTTTTTTCTTCTCTTTTATTTTTGGCATATCTCCTGTCATTTGCCATTCTTCTTTTTGTTGGCAAGCATATGCATTCAAGCTATGCGAGCATGCTAGACATTGGCTTCAGCCGGATTTGTGAGGAGCAACTGAGGCGGTGACGCCGCGCAGGCCAGCTCTCTTCCAAACGGGTATCTGGTGAGGGCGTGATGGGTCCACCTTGTACTCGCCCATCTGCAGTCAGCCTTTTTTGATCAGACCTTCAATAACATCCTTGAACACGTAGAAATCCTTAATGGGATGCCCCAACATTTGGTGGTAAGGACAAGCGTGGATCGTCTTTTCTTTCGGCATTGCCTAGTTTCTTCGGCTCCGGAAGCACCACTCTGCCGTATTCAAGGGCCCACTCGAAAAGAGCCCTAGTCTTGTCCTTCAGAAAGGAGTATGGTTTCATCATTTTACCCCTTAATGAGGGCTCTTGTTTTGCTGACTCGGTGGTAGAAAGGCTAGTTGCCTCTTGCATTTAATTCTTATGTTGCTCGAAGGCTTCAAAATTTGAGGCGCAAATCTCTTCTTGTGCCAGGTGTTTGCTGGTTAGCTCATTGTTTTGGCTCGGGGCTATTGGAGCCGGGCAGAGCCTTGCAAGAACTGCTTCGGCATTAGCTGCGATGTCACCTAGTTGTTCAAAGGTCGTGACTTCAATGTCAATGACCCATCGTAGAATTTTTATTCCCAAATTCTCTTTGCAGATTTGAATAGAGTCGCCATAGCTTGGCGGATGTCGACACTTTTCACGGAGATTCCTCCACCTTCTTATGTAGTCCATGACAGACTCATTATCATTTTGCTTGGCTGCTTGTAATTCGGCCTCGGTGACTCCCCCTTCGGCCATCTTCACAGTCATTTTTTGTTCTGCCCTTGGCTTGTCCAACTGCATGCGCAGTCTCATTGACATCATCTTTGAAGATACTTTAGTTGCCCCCAGACATGCCCAGGGGACTGTATGTTGGAGTGGTTGAGGGAGGATGCCCCCCGTATGATCATGTATTATTTGGGGCATGGCTGGCTGTGCTAAAGCTTCAAGTGAGCTAGCACTAATTCTGACGCCACATGTAGATGTCCTGCCGATTGCGGCACAGGTGGACTTAGATTCATTTCATTTAGCTGCCTTTGCAACATTTTGATCTCCTGTTGTTTCTGGTGCAGTAACGCAACCATGGCCTGGTCTTGCCAGGAGGGGCCGGGAGTGCTACCTTCTACCTCCGGTTTGATTGGGGTTTGTGGTGTCCCGTCGTTATTGCTGGATGCACCCAGTTTCGTCGAGACGAAATCCCCAAGTTTTATGCCTCTGAGCACAGGGGGAACGTGGCATTGTGCCCCCTTGTTGGCTGGCGAGTGTCTTGATATTCGCTCGGATCCAGCAGTACGATGGGAGGCAGAAGCTTTAGCCTGATTTGCTCCCTTTGGTATAAAGCAAATTTCTTCATCTTCTTCATCAGCAGCTTGAGCCACACTGGACGGTGATGATAGCATATTGCAGGAGAGAGCAACATATTTTATTTTAGCTTTTGTATTCTTCTTTTCTTTCCCCCTTGTGGCTGGCAACTGTCCCTACAGTGGGTTGCTTGGTGCATTGAACACCCTTGCATTTTCTTTAGTTCTTTTTATTAGCCCGTGAGACTCATCGCGTCTTTGAGGGGCATGCTTCTTGAGCTACATAGGCGGGCTCTCGAGCCGTTCATGCTTAACAAGCCCACTTCTAATAGCTTGTGGCCGCTCCATGGCTGAGCTAGCCTCTTCATGTACCCGTAACGGGGTCTGTTTCTTCTTTTTATTATTAGTTGACCTTCTGATAACAATTGGAGAGGCTATTTGAAGGTTGGCAGAGACTGCAAGAGGTAGAGTGGGTGTAATGCCCCAGATTTTTTGGATCCTTGTTCATGGGTCACGGATCTGGTTTCTCGGAGTGTCTGACACCGTTGTGTCTGAAATTTCATTTTGGACATCTTTCATGTTCGGATCGGCGCGATCCGGAGTTGTTTCGGAGGCCCGGAAGCGTTCCGCGGCTTTTCTGCATGTGTTTTCCGATTCTCGGTGTGTGTTTCGGTAATTCCTCCGGAACCTCGTTGGGGGTGAACCGGGCCATTCACCAGGGCGCGAGTGGTACCGTTGCGATCAGTGCGTTTCAAGGATCGTGGAAACGTGATTTTCCATTTTCGGTATTTTTGAGAATTTTTGGATTTTATTATATATATAACCTCCTTTTTCCCTCTCCCCATCTCTCATTTCCCTCTTCCCTCTCTCTTCTCTCACGTTCTCTCCTCTCCCCCTCTCACTCCGGGCGGCCGACGGAGGTGGCGAGGGTGAAGCGGCGAGGCTCGTGGGACGTGGAGCGACGGGCACGGGACGAGGATCGCGATGGTGGAGGCGGTTCATGGGATCGTGAACCGGCGAGGGTTTAAATGGCGTTTCTTCGTGGATCGGCATCCACGGCACGTCGAATCTTCGATGGAGGTAGGGAGATGGACCCTCAACCCGCGTACTTCATTTCCCGTGAGTTTTGTAGGCCGTGGTGACCCGATCGGGCTTGTTTGGGCGTTTTGAGGAAAATGCATGTTTTTGGGTGTGTGAGCCGAATCTTACGTTTTGATCATGTTTTGGGGTTTAAATGGGTCCTCTCGGTGCTAGAGAGGTTGGGGAATGTTTTTCCCTTTGTTTCCCCTTCACCTGGGGGTGGATGGGGCATGGAATGGATTTCCCATCGTTTTCCCGTTCTTCCGATTTTGGACTGAGAACACGCTAGTCTCAGGTAGCGCGTTCTTGAAGGTCGCGCCGCCCCGATGGGGCACGTTCATCGAGGAAGATGAACAGTAAGGCAGTTCTTGTCGCGCTAGGGGATCCTAGCGCGTTCTGTCTTGTCGCGCTAGGTGATCCCGACGTGATCTGTCCTGGTCGCGCTATAGGTCTATAGCGCGATCTGTCTTGTCGTGCTACCAGTGCATAGCGCGTTCTGTTCTGAACGCGCTATGCGAGGGTAGCGCGATCTTGAGGTGACCAGTCGGGCCACCCAGGGCAGACAGTCCACGGCTTACCATGCTCCCCTTGGGCAGTGTGTGTCCCGGATACCCCGTGGAGTTCCGTGACCGTGTCTTTGGGTGTCTGGAGGTACCGTGTTACCTCGATAAGCGTGCCCATGGGCTTGGCGGGTCCGGGTGGCCCCTGGTGTTCCGGGCTTCCGTGTTCTTACTAGATCGAGTCACCGTGTATCGGTGTGAGTGCGGTGAGATTTCCCCACAAGTCGTTGCTTCTCTGGAAGGTGGCTTCCGAGTGGGCCAAGCGTGTGGCCTTGGACGGTGAGTCCAGTCTCCCAGCCTGGGGCTGGAGGTTTTCTTAAGTTCCCTCCTCGAGGGATGGGTCTCGGTAGTGGTGAACTACCTCGTGAGTCTTCCCATCGTTGTTTTGGACCTAGGGATTAGGCCAGATTGACGGCTCAGTGCTGTCATGTGCAACGGTCTTGACCCTGAGTCTTGTGACTCAAAGGTCGTTGGGTTTAGTAGGTCTAGTGGGCCGTCCAAAGTCGGGTGGCTTTGAGCCACCTATTACTCCGTGTTACTCGCAATGGGTGCGTGCGTGGTTTCCAGTGTTCACCTTCTGTGACACGTCCACTAGTCGTAGCTTCCTGCACACGTGAGTGCGGACCCACCTGGGAGTGGTGGAGAGCGAGACCCAGTGAGAGGCGGTTTTTAGGCTGGTTTCCATAGGGCCCCTTGCCTTTGCCACCAGAGTCTGGTGGGGGGGAAAACTAGCTAGAGGACTCGACCTAGAGCAGCTGGTCTGTGTGTGCACACGTAGTTGGGGGCTTAGGACACGCATTGACGAGCGTGACCCCAGCTAGTCCTTGTTGTGGTACTTGTTGCGTGTCTGAGTCTCACGCCCGGGGCGTTGTAGCTAGACACTTGTGACGCGGTGTAAGACGTCAGGGGACGCATCCGGTCGTTCTCCTAGTGGGTGGTGCTCCTGTCACGTGACGTGAGTTGTCGTGTACCGAGTTCTGTTTCCATCTACGAGACGGGACTTCGTGAGTGGTTTCGGGAGTATTCCTGGAGTCAAGGCCTGGGGTCCCGGTGAGCATCACCGAGGGCCTTTCCCCAGACATCGTTGTGTTCACGACGGTGAGGTCGTGACCGTGTTCCCTGACCGTGTGGTTTTGGCTCAGGCTCTTTTGAGGGCAGGCCTCCATTACGGAGGTATCGTGGCATTTTTCCTAGTAGCGTGGCTAGGGCGGTTCGTGTCTGGTGGTCCCCGATCATGGAATCAGGTGGTCGAGTGCGTGGCTTGGTTGTCCCCCGACGGGAGACTAGGTCGTGTTTTTCTGGTACAGTAGGAGTAGCTGTAGAGCCGAGGTTTTGCCGGCCACCGTAGTTACTTTCCTGCTTTCGTAGTTGCTACTTTTTGTGTCGTCGTTGTTCTCAGTTGGGGTTCCACGGGATCCCTACTGGGCCAGTGACAGGAGGCTCACCCCTGCTTTTCAGGTGCGGCGGTTCTCTCTCTAGGTTCGAGGGCGTTGCGCGAAGGTTCTTAGTTGCCAGCTTGCCGGGCCAAGTGTTCACTTAACATGTGGTACGTTTTACTGCTTTAGACTGTACTTTCTGTTAGACTGTACTTTGTTGTAGTTGTTCATTTATTTCTGTTAATTGTTGAATTGTCCAGCCTTATTTCCTATTTCTTTGTACCTCCACACTCCTTTTTAGCCCTTTCGAGCCCTCCCGGCTCGTCGGCGGCGGTTCGAGTCTCGGGTTATCGGGCCTTCTCGGTAACCGGATTCTCGGGTCGTCATAGTGGGCCGGTCTATGGCGTCGGGAATTTGGGTCTCCAGTGCCGAGCGAGAAGTTGGTTTTGTTCTTTTCTTTGTTGGCGATGCTTGCCAATTCTCTTGCTCCCTTCCATGCGACGGGATATAGTCTTCATAAGTGTGCCAGGCACAGTCCTCTGACATTTCTTCAGGTAGCTATTGGCATATAGATATCATGTTAATTGATGCCCCCGTAGCAGGCACTTCATGAGGGCGTGGAGGATAGACTCGGTCCTCCCCCATTTATAGATCCCCTCTTTTTATTAAGCCTTGGGCGATGTGTTGGAATATTTGGAAATCTTCAATAGGGTGCCCCAGGATTTGATGGTAGGGGAAGAAATAAGGATCATCTCTTCTTTTGACATCATCCGATCTCTTTGGCTTCGGAAGGATGACTTTGCTATATTTGACAGCCCACTCAAACAATGGTCGAGTCTTGTCCCGGGGGAAGGCATAGAGCTTCTTTGTTTAGCTCTGGGGAGGAGGCCTCTCCCGACATCCAACAGGTTCATTGAGAGGAGGATTGTGTATCCATTTATGCCTTTTCACCCCTAGGCTAACAACATGAACCACTTTCAGCATCGGTCGTTTATTAGCCTGCCTGGCTCGATGACTTGAGTCGACAGAAATGGAGGAAAATCTTGTGAAGAAATCTTCAACCTCCGTGGTAATATCACTTAATCGGTCAAATGACCGGATTTCTATTCTGATCATCGTTTCCAGAATCTCATTCTTCAGATTTTGTTTGCATATTTATATTGCATCTTCTAGATGCGGGGGACGCCGGCACCTCATGCTAAGATCCCTCCATCTCTTAATATATTCTGTATCCGTTTCATCATCTTTTTGCTTGACTGCCAATACCTCAGCCACAGTCACCTCTGCCTCGATCATGTGGAATCTTTCATTGAATTTCTGTTACATGTCAGACCAGTCATTGATAGACCCAGCCGGTAGGTCAGAGTACCATTCAAAGGCAGGTCCCGTTAGTGAAGACCCAAAGAACTTCAGCAGGTATGACTCGTCCACCGCCAAGTCACCCATGACTGTCATTTAGTGCGCAATGTGTTCTTTCGGGGTGCCCTGCCCGCTGTATTTGTCAAATTTTAGGGGTTTATTGACACCTGGTGGTAGTCTTTTGGTAGCATGGTGGGCTGGATATGGCACTTCATATATGTCGAAGGGGGTGTAATCATCACCACCCCTCTTTGCCAATCTTGCCTCGATCATCTGCTCCACCATCAACTTGTCCATCATAACTGGATCTGTTGGTTGAGGGCAGAGGTGGGTAGCCTGCATCAATAATGCGGCCGATGCCATAGCATTGGGTGGCAAAGGCTCTGACAGGAGAGCCTTCCGCTGCATTTGAAGGGGCATTGGCCATGTTGGCTGGAGCCACTGGGAATAATGCTCGGGAGTAGCTCGGTTCTGAGCTACAGTTGTAGAACAGTCGGTGAAGGAGCACCCATGGGGTTGGAACCTTCCCGGGATGGCTCAGGACGTGCCCCCGGTTCCTCGGGCGCCATAGCATGTTCAGCCTTTTCATTTAGTTGTTTCTTCAGCAGTTGTATCTCTTGCTGGTACTTTTGTAGTGCCATGAAGACGACAGGGTCCATAGTTGTTTTAGTAATGATTCCCTCGAGTGTGTTACTGGAGGCATATTCAAATGGAGGAGACGGGAATGCTCCTTCTTGCTCAGATGCCACTGTTCTGGCTGTGACAGTAGCGATACTTTCATCAGCAACCTGCTTGCCCTTTGCGGCTTGCAGAAGCTCAGCCTCAGCTTTGTCCCGTCTTGTCATCAAGTCTTTTCTTCCAGCAATCTCGACCGGCTCTTCTTGTTCATTTGACAGGGTGTTGGGTATGCCCATTACCCCCGTCATATTGCAGGTGAGAACTTGCATTCTTCTTTTGTGCTTTCTGATTCCCCTTCGAGCCTGACTAGAGAAAGTCAACCCTTCATATATTAAAATTATTTTCATTCTTTCATTTTATGGAGACTTTTCAAGGCTTCTAGCCCCAATTTGCTTCTCCTCTTCATTCGCCCCAATGGGTGATATTTTATCTTTTTCCTCTTCTTCGGCCCTGATGACACAAAGCGACCTTTGTTGACCCAGGGAGGGTTTCTCGAGGTTATGGAAATATTCCCATACCATCTTTGTCATGTCTTCCTGACTACACTATGGAGAAATGGCAGGAGACAACACTTGGACTCGGACAGATGGCAGATGTGAAAGCCGTATCAATTTGGCAGCTTGAATGAAGTTTCTTAAATATTTGGAAATATTAGCCTGCCGTGCACAGGCCCTGGCGACGGGTGGAGGAGTTACAATCATGACTTCCTCCGCATGCATAGTCTCTCTGCCCCCTCTATTGGGAACATCCGCAGAACCTTTGAAGCCTTGTGAGGCTGGTGTAGGGCCTCAGATCCTCTTAGGAACCCAGATTTGCTTAAACTTTGGCAAGTTCGGGGTTGGCCTCCCTTGCTTGTTGTCATTAAAATTCACCCTCTGGCTTGCTAGCACTTGGAAGATGTTGTGAGTGGGCACAGTCGGGATGATACGATCTGGCAGAACTTTGGCGCCGCGGTCATTGAAGTAGACTCGGATGCCCCCGATCAACATGGACTTCCTAGAGGCTGAAAGTTGGCTTCGGGGAGTAGCAGAGACTCTTCCTCTGGAGCTCTTCTTGTTGCCCCCAGTAGGCTTCTTCTCATGTGCCGCAGTCGTACAAGTAGTATGGTGGATGTGGCAGCCAACAATCACCGGACTTTTCAGTAGAGTTTTCTTAATTCGGCCCTCACTTCGGCGGGCCGCAGCTTTGTTGTTCTTCAGCTCCGCAGGTTCAGAACTCTCCACGTCCAAGAGACCAGCAAATGCAACTCCTAAGAAGTTGTGGAAGCCAACGACCGGGGGAAAGTTGCCGAAGGTGGTGGGTATGGCACGGTACCCGTATGCAGCATGGTCGGCCATGATTTGGGGACCGAAAAAAACTCCAGACAGTCTGCTCGCCATCACTTCAACCTATAAAGAGGAGAAACAAGACGAATGAATAATTAGCATTTGAGGTAGTTGGGTGGGGGCCCCATGGTCCCAATATTTTGGCGAAAAGATGAAGGAATTGAAGGTTGAGTCCCACCAGGCGTGCCAGCTGTGGGAATGGGATTTTATTAAAAAAATATTTTATTATTATGATTTATTTGATTTATTTATTAAAGGTTTATTTGCGTAGGGCCTGCCAGTCATTGGGTGACAAGTTTATTATGCGCACCGTCTGACTAACCAGACGATTATAGGTGTGCGTGTCGGGACCCAAAATCCGCCGTACCATAAAGGCTACAGCGTTAATTACATCTCTCTAGAAGAGAGAAAACCCTTGATTAATCGCCAAAATAAAGAGGCCATGAGGCCCGTAGAATATGTAAAAGATGTGATTGCATGCAGGAACACAATAGGGTAGAATTTATTTATTAGGCCATCTCCCGATACAGGGCGGAGAACCTAGGTCCGAGGACCATCATCACGCATAGTGAAAGCCTCTGGCCGGGTGTAACCAGACTTTCCGCCAATCACCATTTGATATACCGGAGAGTCAGATCATGCAGGCATGCAAGGTGGTAGTATCTGGTTTTATTATTTATTATTTATTTGGTCATTTATTTGTAAATTTAGGGAAGACTTTAGCAACCCCTGTCACTCGCAGGGCTGTTGATTAGTCGTTACCTTTTTATTTTGACACTGTACATAGCGTTACGGTGCATACATATAAGCCCGTGAGGTGGGCCGAGTATGACCGTATTCGGGCAAACTCGTATAATGTCGGAGCAATGTATGCCATGGTATGGCAAAGTTGCTATTCGAGAACTCAAGGGACGCGGTTAAATCCCGGCCAAAACGAATTAAATTCAGAGGATTATCGGCCCGGGACTAGGTCGTGCCATGGCCATAATGGGAAATGAATCCCGAGGTCCAGGCGCGACCTGTCGGGGCATCACTAATGTTCTCACACCTAGAGTCTAGAGGAGGTGAGAGCTCCGGAGCGGACACAGTGACGTCCATTATTCTTTATTTATGTTTTATTATTATTATTTAGATGCGTGAGTGCACTTCTATTTCTTAAGCTTGTATTTTCAATTTTTTGTTTATGTTATTCTCTTTTGTTTATTTATATTACTATTTTTTTTTGCATGCATGCATCTTTTATTTTCTTTATTGACATTTGTTTGATATTTATTCATTTGGTGTTTTCTCCTTTTTTTATTTACCATTGTTATTCTCTTTGTTTATTTATTGTTATTTATTTATTTTTGTTGTTGTTATTAATTTGACCATTATTTGATTAGCATGATTTTTTTATGATTTGTTTATTGTATTTTAACTATTTTTTTATTTCCCCAATTTTGAATGAGTGTGTATTACTTATTTCATGATTTATTCCCCTTTTTTTAAAACATATGTATATGGAGTGGGGGCTTAGTATTAAATCCATGGATTAGTTGGTTAAATGTTACGTGGGTGGCAACAAGCTTAGATTAGTGTTAATGGCATTAGTGGGGCATTACGTGTTTTGTGTTGTTTTGTTTTCTCTGTTTTATAATGGCAACCGAGTCACACTTTCATCGTGGGTTGAAGGTCGATGCAGGGTGTAGTTTGTGCATTGAGGAGGTCGGTGCAGGTTTTGGGTTATGCACAGGGGAGGTCGGTGCAAGGGTGGCATTGAGGCAAGTTTTGGGTCCTGCACCGGGGGAGTCGGTGCAAACAAAACGAAGGTCGGTGCAAGGGTTGTGTACATTGTATGAGTGGGTTTATTTGTATGAATGGGTGCATTAAATATTGCTTTCCGTGAGAAAATACATATGCATTGGAGTTATGTGTTAACCCCTTTTTTATGTGTTGAGGGGGGTGAGGTGGATGTATGAGCATGGTTTAGTGGGTTTTAATGTTTTGTTTGATGTGTGTGTGTGTTAACTATTTTGTATTATATATATGAGGGTGAGTTTATGTGTTACGTGGATGAATGCAGGTGTTAAAACGGCACGGTGAGTGGGGGAGATTAAAATGGCGCGCCCTGACCGCGCCGGATGAAGGCCAAGAGAAAAAAAATGGTTTATGAGTGTGGGGATAAAGCGGCGCGGGAGGGGGTACCGCGCCAGAAAATGGCGCTCCGATTTAGGGGCGCACCGGATTAGGGTAGGTTTGGTTGATTTTAGGCTAAAATGAAAGGCCAAGTGATTTTTTTGGAACTTTGATGTTAATTAAGAAGATTAAAGAGTTTATTAAGGTCCCAAATGTCCTACAGACAGGGTCAGTCCGGACTTATGCGAAGTTCCTACTCGAGCATAGTCCAAAATAGACTTATAGCTGGAAATTCATCACAATTCAGACTAAGTGTTCAGTCAAAAATTGGGCAGCACCTCCCCATGCCCATAGGGTTGCGGGGGCGAAGTGGAGACAGTCCCACAACATATGGGGTACGCTCCTTAAAGCCGGGTGGCACAACGGCGGTCGACAGACCCGAATGGATGGAAGACCCAGAGGGCTAGCCTACGAGGGACACCAGTATTCCATGGGCCAAAACATGATTGGAAGGGACGACCAATGTGGGAGGAAACCCCGAGGCCTAGCCTACGAGGGGCACACAACTCATGGTCACCACCGTTCCCTTTCGGGAGTAGTGGATTTAGTGTTGGGCCATAAGCCCTGTTGATGTTCACCTTCTGGCGGTCCATAGGGATGCATGCCATGAGTGGGCATAACCATTTGACCCTCTGGTGATGCAGAGAAAGAACAGGAAGTAGAGTGCCGAAAATGGGAAATAGAGTGCCGGAAAAAATGAGGGAATAATCCCCGAAAGCATTTATTTATCCCTTGTATGCATCTGGAGTCTACATCCAATAGACATGGATGAATCTCTCGTCGTAGTCGGGGCATCAAGCCATGAAATCATACGTATGTCTAGGGCAATTCAGCGACTGCAGAGAAGGGAGGTTAAGGTGACATTGAAGATACTCACAGCCAGTAGACTGGACATAATCGCAGAAAGCAGAGATCGAATGTGAAATTAAATGTATATACCCTTTTACTTGAGATGCTCAGGAGTCACGTCTGAGAACCGATAAACTCCCAGCAACCAGTAGGGCTCCAATTATGGTGGATTACTGGATAAGGAACCACTCAGGTGGCACGCCCCCCCCCCCCCTCATGGGGAACTTGTTCGGTCCAGAGAATGCTCTGGCCATAATAGAAATACAGAAAGAAAAAGAGAAGACGCAAATAGCGACGATCGGCAATCAGGATAAACTCTTGTTCTTTTATTAAACTTCAGAAGAAACGATACATGCTATAAAACTAGCGAACCAAAAAAATTACATGAGATTCACGGGGGAGATGACAATAGGGGAAGGGAACTGTAGCCCGGATTGGGCATTGACGAACGAAGACCCACCTTTGATCTTGGCACTCTTCTTTCCCTCTTGTTTCTTCCTTCCCAAGTCTCCCCGAAGCCCCCTCTCAAAATTTCCTTCTCCGCTCTCTCTCTTCTCTGGCACCCTTTTTCTTTTATTCTCTCGCCGCCTTATCTTTTTTTCTCTTGGAGTCTTTCGGGTTTCTTGTTCGAGACGAAGGCCTCTTATAGATGGGAAGGAGGGCAAGGCTTAATCCGGCGTGAGCTTTCGCGCGCCGGAACGGCTGCCCCTGGAGCTTTTGTGCACCGATTTAGCATGGCGCCTGATCAACATGGGCCACACCGGTTTAGATCCCCTTTAACCCATTTCTCGCATCTTTTGGCCCATTTAGTTTGTCTAGGCACAATTGTGTTTACTTTCTTCTTTTGTGAAGGTTGGCCAATCGACCGGCTTGTACTTGTTGTCTGGGCTGCTGCTTGTTTTTTCGGGGATGATCCCGAAAATTCTTCCGAGCTCTCGGGTCTTGCTTTTGCGGTTGTCCGTTGGAACCAAGCATCTTTTCTTTTCTTATTTTTCTTTGGTCTCATCTTTTCATTCGGATTCCGCCATTCCTTTTTCTTTTCTTTCTTTTCTTTTCTTCTCTGTGGGCACAGGAGCACTCGATCATAACTTAAGACCTGCAGAAGGAGAAGTTAGGAAAAATTTGGAATATTTTCAGTGTCAACACATGACCTAATCTATGATGCCATAGATAAGCTAGGTCATCCTTATTGGCATTAAGACAAAGGTTAGAATGTGCTATATCATCTAAGTCTAGCATGTAGATGTTATTGATTCTCTTACCAGAAAATTTGACAGATTCAGAATTAGGTTCAAAAATTATGCATGCAAGTGAGTCAAAAACCACTTTATGACCTTTATCACACAGCTGGCTAATGCTAAGCAAGTTATAGGCAAGGCCTTCTACCAACAACACTTCATCAATGCAACAAGAAGAACACTTACCTACTTTACCTGATCCAATTATTTTCCCTTTGGTATTACCTCCGAAGGTAACATGACCTGCATCCTTCTTCACCAGCATGCAAAATTTGTCTTTATCTTCGGTCATGTGCCTGGAGCAGCCACTGTCAAGATACCATCAGTTTTGATTGGCTGCCAGGCATACCTGCAAGGGAATCAAGTGGAATGATTTGGAACCCAGAGCTTCTTGGATCCCATAAAAGCATTTATCTCATGTAGACTAGAAACAAGATGTTTTGGTATCCACATTTGATTTGGTTTCTTTATAGCAGTTGTGGATTTCTCATCATTCAGTTTTGTCTGCCTCTTCTTGCCACTTTTATTCATTGTGACTTGTTTCTTAGGTGTGGCTTGTTTCCTGCTTTTGAAGTCATTTTTAAAGTTCCTTTGCCAGTGATCAGTCCAATAGGCATTGGGAGCAATAGGTGCGTTATATCTCCTGAACTTACTTGGCTTGGAGTTGATAAAACCATAAGAGTTCTGACTTCTGAAATTGTTAACCCCAGTCATATAGGAATCCCAAGGATAAGGTTGATGCCTTTGAGTCGAGTATGAGTTCTGAAAGTAATTCTGCATAGGCCTCATGTAAAAGCTACCTAGACCTCCCTTTCCAAAGTTTTGATAGTGAGTGCTGTGAAATGTAGGGTAGGTAGGAATAGTATTGTGGTAGCCTTGACCCGAGGTTCTTCTACTCGGCCCTTGATTCCTCCGGGACTTATACCAAGATGAAGTTGGGGTAGATTGAAATTGATAGGTGCCTCGACCATTCTGTGGAAATTTGTCTGCTTTCATCTTGGGACTTCCTTGAACTCTAGCTCTAGAAGTCTGACCCCTATCCTATCCTTTGGTCTGGGGCATGGGAGTGTATGAGCATGATTCCCTGGACACCTTCCCTTTGCCCTTGTCCTTGGCACTAGTTTAGTTTTCTCAACATATTTCATCTTGTTCTTTTTATGACTTTCTCCATAAGTCATTTTTATCAGGGGTTGGAATGTCCCCTTTTCTGTCACCAAAGAGATGGTTCTCATGTTAAACCTCTCCTTATTAGTTGGGTTGAAACCCAAACCTTCCTTTCTGAAATTTCCTTTTGTTCCCAAGATGGCGTTCAAATTTTCTGCAACTTGTGTCATGCCTTCAAGGGAGTTTTGTTTGTCTTTTTTTTTCCTTTTCAAGATTTTCAATGACCTTTTTAAGCTCAGCATTTACACCATTAATGGCTTCATATTTTTCAGTTGATGTTTTGGTTTCTTCCTTAAATTCATGTATTCTCATTTTAAGTTCATCAATGGAGTTCTGCAAGTTCTCATTTTCCTCTTTCAGATTATCTAACATGCTTTTGTAACATTCAGCTTCATTCAGGGAGTTTTTCAGTTCTGAATTTTCAGTTTACAGATATGTAATTTTGTCAGACATGGAGGTATCATTAGCTAATGAATTCATTTTCCTTTTTAAAAGTCTGTTCTCTCTATGCATGTCTTCATATTTCTCTAAAATTTCAGCATAAGCATCCTCGCATTCATTCTGAGTAAAATTGTCAAAGGGAGAAATTTCCTCAACATCACTTTTTGCCATCAGGCAAATCCTGTCTTCTGTCTCACTATCAGAGGAGCTGCTCTGACTTCCTTCTTCTTCATCGCTCTAGGTGCTAACCATTGCTTTTCCCCTTTTGTTCTTCCACCTGGGCTGCTTGTCCTTGAGCTCTGGGCAGTCCGCTTTGAGATGTCCTGCTTTCCTGCAGTTATAGCAGACAATGGCATCAATTTTCTTGGCAAGTTCAGGTTTGTGTTTGGACTATCTTTTTCCTGAGAAGTACTTTTTCCTTAGCCATTTCCCTTCTTTCCTCAAGAATTTCTTAAACTTCCTGGTAATCATAGAAAACTCATCCTGATCTTCCTCAAAACTAGTACAGCTGCACTCACTAGATGACCCTTTGCTAGAGTTAACCTTAAGAGCTAAACGTTTCCTTCTCTTTTCTGTCTCATCAGTTTTCTTGAGGTTCAACTCATATGTCATGAGAGAACCGATGAGTTCATCTACAGTGGTCATAGCAAGATTCCTGGACTCCTCCACTACAGTGGCCTTGGTATGCCAGATGGGTGTCAGGGACCTTAAATTTTTTTAACAATTTCATACTCACTGTAGGTCTTTCCTAGACTTCTTAAACTATTAGTGATCACATTCAAGCGAGCATATATCTCAGATATGGACTCTTCAGGCTTAAGTTTGAAAGTCTCGTACTTAGAGACTAACATATTGGCTTTAGTTTCTCTAACCTGAGACTTCCCTTTGTAAATAACCTCTAACTTATCCCACATCTCCTTAGTAGTGGTACAGGAGGAAACGCTGGAGAATTCAGTGGGATGGAGAGCACATTATATAGCATTGATAGCTCCCCAATTCAGAGTGGACTTTCGGATATGCTGCTTAGTCCAGAATTCCTCATCTGGAGGTAAATTAAATGGACTTTTTTACTCACCACCTTCTAGATCTCATAATCCTTAGCACAGAGAAAAACCTGCATCCTATTCTTCTAGTAAGCATAATTGCTACCATTAAAGAATGGTGGCTTGCTAGTTGAGTGACCCTCAGCGACTACACCTTTAGCATCCATATCTAATCTCTCCGGGATGTGAGGCCCTAAGGGAGAGTTAGGCTCTGATACCACCTGTTGGGACGGATGGACACTAAGATCTAGAGGGGGGGTGAATAGATCTACCCCTTAGAAATCTATAGCAGTTAAAATCAATGCGGAATAAAAACAAACTACTGTAGCTCAATCGAAAAAATTGAAATATCAGCAAAATTACAGAGGATCAGATGACAAAATTTAGCATATGGCTAAACACCTAGGTACAGTACGATGGCGGAGAGTTATCCTTACGCAAGAAGTGGAATTCCAGATAAGCTTTGCTTATCCTTTCAACCACACCTTTTGATATACCTACTGGATGAAAAGCTTTAACAACAATCTCAGATAGATATTATAGCGAGTGAAGACATGTATTACTTAAGCATTCATTCAAGTACCAAATAGACAAGAGCAATAAAATGCAGAAGCACAATCTAATCACACAGAACACAAGCGATTTTAGGTGTTCAGTTTTCACTTATATCCACCCCACACTTAACCAAGTGTGACTTACTACTGATTCATAGGTTCAATCCGCTGATCCACAGCTTCGGGGTTTAGATCCCTACACACCACTGATCCACAGCTTCGGGGATTAGATCCCTACACACCGCAGATCCACAGCTTTGAGGATCCCAGACCGCTGAGCCTCACAGGTTGCTACTGCTGAGCTTTACAACTTCACTGTCTGAGGTCTCAACCTCGCCCACTGACTCACAGCTTGATAGAGTTCAGAAAACTTAAAACAAAAGAAAGGAAACACGATAACAATGTAGCTCTCTAGAAGCAGATTGACTCTGGATTTGATCCATGAGTCGATTACAATTACCAATACTCTCAAGCTCTCTTAAAATAAGACTTACGATACTCTGTTCTCCTTCAGATTTCTCCTCTCAGCTTCAGGCTCTCTTCAGCTTCGTAGTCTTCTCCGCCTCTCTGCGCTTGCTCTGCCAATCTTTAGCTCTTGCTTACTCGCTCTGTCTGTCTTCTTCTCTTCAATTTTTGATATATTTAGATATGAGGGATCATGTCCCTTTTATAGCCTCTGCGAGGAGAGGGCGCCTGGAAACCACGTTTCTCACCCAAAGAATCTTGATGCGAGCGCTTCACTGGAGGTCCACATGTAAGGATCTGAAGTCTCATAGTTCCATGTGGCTGAATCTCCTTTAGAGACTTACCTTGGATCACGTGCCAATAACTTGGTACTTTAACTTCCTCGTAAGTCAAGTTCGCTGGTTGTCAGCTCACCCATCAAGTGTTCGACCATATAGCTGACCTGGCAAGCAAACAACAATATTAGCTTTTAAGTCAATGGAATGCTCCTTGTATCGACTCTATATATGCAGAATAGTGAAGTGCACTGGCGTTACATGCAGAATAACTAAGTGTGCACCGACCCTTAGCAACAGACCATATAAGTATGCATCGACCTTCTATGAAGGAGCAGAAATATGTTTGGACCAATGGGCTAGCTGATCAAAATATGCATGGACCTACTATGCACAGAAAGAAACTGATGAACTGACATTGTCTCTCTTAGTAGAAAGATGCACCGACCTCTAGGTATGTAAGACAAACACTGCACTTACTTCTTACCTACATAAAATAATGCATGCACCGACTATGGCTATGCACGACACAAATGTGCACTGACCTGAGTCCATGCATATATCAATATGCATCAACTTTATTCAACCTTATAAAGAATGTGCACTGACCTTACTGAAACTTGCACCGACTTATATGCACGATGTAAACCTGCACCGACTATATGCAAAACCTGCATCGACTATATGCTTAATGCAAAAAATGCACCGACCCTATGTGCCAATGCAAAACATGCACTGACTATATGCCAAATGCAAAACATGCACTGACTATGTGCGATACACAAACTTGCACCGACTATATGCAAAACCTGCACCGACTATATGCTCGATGCAAAATGTGCACCGACCCTATCAAAGACTTAGGCCGATATGCACTGACCTTTTACGTTCTGCTATGAAAACATGCACCGGTCTTGTATGGAGTTATACAAGACGTGCACCGACCATAGATGCAGGGGGCGCAAACATGCACCGACCTGATTATGCAATGCAAGTTCATAAAGCTATAAACTGCTAATCAGTGTTATTAAAATAAAATACAATGTATAGTCACAAAATGAAATGTATAGATGCCAATCATCAAAATAAAATAAGAAATTAACTTAAGTAAATTAAGACAGAGGAGACATGACATGAAATTTATTGAACCACACAAACTCCCATAACAACTCTTTCACATATTTGGCTTGATTGATGAAGCAGCCTTCATTGCTTTGATGTATCTGCAAGCCAAGAAAGAATTGAAGCTCACCCACAAGACTCATCTCAAACTCATTAGTCATGAGTTTAGCAAACTCCTCACACATTTGAGATTTTGTGGACCCAAACACTATATCATCTACATAAATCTGAACCAACAAGATGTCCTTACCTTATCTCTTGGTGAATAGTGTCTGGTCTACATTACCTCTTGTATACCCTTGTTCGGTGAGGAATGAGCTTAGTCTGTCATACCAAGCTCTAGGTGCCTACTTCAAGCCATATAGAGCCCTGTCCAACTTATAAACATGATCTTTGAAATGTGAACATTCAAAATCGGGGGTTGCTCTACATAAACTTCTTCTTTAATTAGACCATTCAGAAAAGCACTCTTAACATCCATTTGCTGCAATTTGATATTATGAGAACATGTAAATGCAAGCAAAATTCTAATGGCCTCCATTCTGGATACAGGGGCAAAAGACTCTTCAAAATCTATGCCAAACTCTTGATTATACCCCTGAGCCACCAATCTGGCTTTATTTCTTATTATCCTACCATCTTCACTCAGTTTATTCCTAAAGACCCATTCAGTACCGATGACTGATTTTTCTTGGGGCCTAGGAACAAGATGCCACATTGTTTCTTTCAAACTAGTTTAATTCACCATGCATGGAATTTATGCAGTTGTCATCTTTTAAGGCTTCTACAATGTTTTTAGGTTCGATTTGGGACACAAGAGCAAGTTGTTCAATTTCATCCATGATTTTAAAATGAGACCTGGGTTTAGTTCGATCATGCAGATTACCTAAGATGTTTTCCAAAGGATGGTATTTTAACACTCTTAAATCAGCTTGAGTGTTACCTTCAACTACATCAGTGACTATAGCATTGCTTGACTCTCCTTGGTCTTCATTTTCTTGTGTCTCCTCGTGTGAAGGTTCTTCTGTTCTTTTTATGTTCAGAAATTCCCTACTATCATCTTCCCTACAAGTATTGTCATGATTAGTCTCATCAGAAGTGATGTGAGATGACTCTTCCACACATAAGGTCTTAAGATTATATACTCTATAAGCTCTAGACCTATCTGAGTATCCAAGAAAAATACTTTCTTCACTCTTTGGCTCAAATTTTTCTAGAACTCTTTTATCATTGTTGTGAATAAAACACTTTGAACCAAATACTCTCAAGTGAGAAAGAGATGGCTTCTTACCTTTGATCAACTCAGAAGGAGTCATTTTAGTGAGTGGCCTTACCATTGAGCGGCTGATGATATAACATGTTGTGTTTACCGCTTCTGCCCAAAATCTCCTTGGTAGTTGCTTTTCAGCAAGCATTGTGTGTGTCATCTCTATGAGAGTTTTGTTCTTCCTTTCGACCACCCCATTTTGTTCAGGGGTTCTTGGTGATGAGAACCTATGATTTATTCCTTCAGTGTTACAAAGATTATCAAAATCAACATTTTCAAATTCACCACCATGGTCGGAAAGCATAGTAAAAATTTTGAACTTACCATCTTGCTTTACTTGCATGAAGAGTGCCTGAAACTCATCAAATGCGTCATTTTTATGTGCAAGATAAAACACCCAAGTGAATCTAGTAAAGTCATCTACTAAAACATAGCCATATCTTTTACAAATTAAGCTAGCTATTTTGGTTGGGCCAAACAAGTCCATGTGAATTAGTTTAAGTGGTTTAGATGATAGGTTTTCTGTTCTACTTTTAAATGACTTTCTAGTTTGTTTTCCTTGAGCACATGCATCACAAATTTTAGAATTCAGTTTGAATTTTATTTCAGGCAAACCTTTAACAATTGAATGCTTCACCAATTTATGAAGGGTATTATAGCTAGCATTACCTAGTCTACGATGCCACAAGCATGCTAATTCAGACTTAGGTGCAGCAAGATAAAGATTTATGTGAGCAGGGTCATCTAAGTCAATCATATACACATTGTTGACTCTTTTACCAGAAATCTTGGTTTCTTTTGAATTAGGGTGCAAGATCCTACATTCATTAGAGTCAAAGACTACAGTATGACCTTTATCACACATCTGACTTATGCTCAACAGATTATACTCCAGACCATCAACAAGCAGTACATTATCAGTTGAGTTGGAGGGGTTCTTACCAACTTTACATGTACCGATGATCTTTCCTTTGTTGTTCCCTCCAAACGTGACATATCCAGCTTCCTTTTCTACCAGGAGATAGAATTTAGTTCTATCTCCAGTCATGTGTCTTGAGCAGCCACTATCAAGATACCAACAATTGTGCACAGCTGCAAGACACTCCTGCACGAGGAATTAAGTGACAATGTTTGGAACCCAAGGATAATTGGGTCCCAATAATTTCTTCATTTCTGTAAAGCAAGATAACATAGACTTTGAAATCCAGACTTTCTTAACATTATTATTTTTCTTGCTTTGTTGGAAGTTCTGGTTTTTTTTTCTTCTTTAACATTCCTTCTCTCTCTTTTATCTTCTTGGGCTTTATGGGATTTTGGAATGTTAGAGGAGGATTGTTTGTTGGACCATCTATTCCAATTGGTTGGTCTGGAGGTATAAGAGGTGTCATAGTACCTAGGGTATTGAGGTTGGGTAAACCTATGACTACAGGGTTCATAACTACCCCAGACCCACGAAGGTGTCGACCTGTAGGAGGTGAAGTGTTGACCTCTCTCTAGTTCTGACCATCTATACTGGTCTCTAGATGAGGGATGTGTCGACCTCATGTTCTGAAAGTGTTGACATGTCTCTCGTTCTACCCATCTTTAATGGTCTCTGTTTGAGAGATGTGTCGGGCCCCTATAATTAGAGTGTCGACCTGCTGGTTCAAACCTGGGGAACTGACGGGCGGTTGACCATGAAGGTGTCGACCTGTCCTTAGTGTAGTCCCGACCTGTCTTATTGTTGAAGATCTTTTTACCCTTGGGATGTGCATACTTGGACTTAGGTAGGTGTCGGCTTGCTTGGTGTTGTTGTTGGTGAGCCTTTTTGGGTTTTACAGGATTGTTCTTCATGGGCTCTCCCACTTTCTATTTTCCTTTGTTTCTAGCATTTTCTTGGTCTAGGATAGGAGTTGTTTTAGAAGTAGATGCTTTAGAGGATGAGACAAAGGTTGTGGTTTTCATACCAATTGACTTTTTCTTTATGGGATTATATCCTAGCCCTTCCCTGTTGAAGTTCATTTTTGTCCCAAGTAGAGCATTCATGTTTTCACTATGATCAACAAATTTCTCTAAGGAATTTTGTTTGTCAAATAAGTCTTTCAGAAGATTTTCATTTTCTATCAAAAGTTGAGTGTTTACTTGAGTGACAGCATCAGTCTTTTCATTGCATAGGTTGTTTTCTTTTACATAGCTCTGCATCTTTATCTTTAGCTCATCAATTTCATCTCTTAAGCTTTCATTTTCATCTTCCAAATCCCTCATTTCTTTCCTTCCTTCTTCTAGGTTTTCGTTGAATTTTCTCAGATCCTCAATTTCAGTTTCTAGGGAGGTGATTTTGTCATTAGGGATTTGATCATGCACAGTGGAGTCGATTTTCTTCTTTAGGGCTTTGTTTTCTTTTCTGTACACTTCATACTTGTCCATTAATTCAAAGTAAACCTCTTCCCAATCATCAGTAGTGAAATGTTCAAAAGGAGAGCTTACCTCACTATTCTTTTCTCCATTGGCCATTAAGCAGAGATCATCTTTCTCTTCTTCAGAGGAGTTATCTTCATTTTCTGCCTCGTCACTCCAGGTAAAAACCATGGCCTGCTTCTTCTTGCCCTTCTGCTTGGGCATTGCTCTCTTGGCTCCCTCTGAACACTCAGACTTGATGTGTCTGGGTTTTCGGCAAGAGTAGCAGACGAGTTAGTCAAACTTTTTATCATTTTCAGGTTTTGGCATGAAACCTCTCTTTACTTGAGGCTTCCACTTTGTGAAGCATTTACCTTCCTTTTTTAGAAACTTCTTAAACTTTCTCGTTAACATAGCAACTTCATCCTCTTCAGAGTTGTTGCTTGAAGGTTCTTCATCATCAGAGAAGTCTTTGGTACTTTGACCTATTTTAAGAGCCAAAGGCTTTTTCTTACTTGCTTCAGCCTCTTTGTTCCTCATATTCATCTCATAGGTCATCAGGGACCCTATGAGTTCTTCTACCTTGATGGTAGCAAAATCTTTTGATTCTTCGACCACTGTGGCCTTTGTATGCCATGCAGGAGTGAGTGATCTTAATATTTTTCTCACAATCTCTTGCTCAGAGTAGATCTTGCCTAGCTCAGTTAAACCATTAGTGAGCATGGTTAGCCTACCATACATGTCTGAAATAGACTCATCAGATTTCATTCTAAATTTTTCATATTCAGACACTAACATGTTTGCTTTAGTTGCACATACCTGTTGTGTCCCTTCATATATTACCTTAAGACGGTCCCACATTTCTTTTACAATTGCGCAAGTTGACACTCTTGAGAATTCTGTTGGATGAAGGGAGCACTGCATTATGTGCATGGCACCCTAGTTCAGAGTGGATCTTCTTATCTGCTCCTTGGTCCATGTTTCCTCTTCTGGTTCGGAAGGCAACTCATATGGACCTTTGCTAATCACCCACAAGATCTTATGATCCTGTGCTCTGATGAAGACCTGCATACGGTTTTTCTAGTAAGGATAGTTTGTTCAGAGGAAAAGGGAGGTCTATTTATGGAATGCCCTTCGAAAATAGGAATCTTATTCGCCATATCACCGGTTCTCTCAAGGTCATTAGACCACATACAGAGAGACTAGCTCTGATACCACGTGATGTGTGGTGATAGGCAGATCTAGCGGGGAGGAGTGAATAGATCAGCCCCTTTTCTCCCTTCTTTGCGGAAATAAAAACTAGATACAAGACTAAGACTAGTAAGGCAAGAGATAGTTGATAGCTAACAGGCTAGATGCACAGATGATGATCAGAAACGTTCCTACCAAGCATCTAGCGTCCGTAGCCAATGGATGACAAATCACAAGACACAAGTTTTAAGGTGGTTCGGTCTCTATCTAGAGACCTACGTCCACCCCTCACACAACTCGGTGAGGCTTCACTAGTGCCAGTGCACTACCACTGATTCACAGCTTCCAACAAAGAGATATAGTCTCTCAACTCCGCTGCCAAACAGCTTAAGGGTACGCAACCCTGAAACCCACAGACCGGTGAACACACCGTCTATCTTTCTACACACAGGTAGGGAACAAAGTAGGAGTATTTGTTTTCAAAGAAAAACAAAGCTATAAAAAGAACAACCAGACAGGGTATGACAAAGAAACTCTATGGGAGAAGAGAACTCCTGTCTGGAGAGAAATGGACGAAGCCTGGCTTCTCTTCATCTTTCTCTTGGGTCTTCACCGCGACCGCAAGAGGAACGGTGGATAAGCTCCTCAGCTTTTACTCCCACTGGATGAAGCTGTAGATAGATGATGTCTCCCTTCCTTTGAGAGCTCCTGAGGTGGAAGAAGAAGATCTGCTTCATTGCCCTTGCTTCAGCAGTACTAGGAAGAAGAGATCTCTCTTGGCTTTACTTCCGGCTATTCTTCACCTTCTGCTTTTTCTCTGTGTTCAGCTCACCCTCCGACGGGAGCTCCTTCTCCTGTTATATCAGTGGTTCACGGTATCTCTTACGTTGTCCACTGCAGAAGCCACACCTAGTACGTCACATCCCCATTATTTGATTTGCTTCCTCAGCATAGTTGACCTTTCCCTACCGGCATGCTGGTACGTGGTTAGGTAGGGAACCAAAACTATAAATGCACCAGCATATCAGAGGATGTCTCTTCCAGACAATAAACTCTCTTGACAGGTGAGCTTCCTGACAACTTTTCAAGTGTGAGCAGATCCTCCAAGACCGGTTACGTATCTTGGAAAGCGGATGTTTCCGATTTCAGATCCGTTCTGGGTGATCATGAACGTGTCGACACTTTACACACAGGGTGTCGACACATCCCATTACGATCTTGAAGAAACGTGGCTTCCAAGCAGAACAGGTCGACACTTCGACGGACAAGTGTCGACACGCGCGCCATACTCGCGTGCGGATTGTGCCGCCGTGCCGAGTCTTCACTAGGTAGTGTCGGGACATATGCACTAATCAGAGATGAAGCCCGTTGCGCTGGAGCCAAGGTGTTGACACTTTTTCCTCAGGGTGTCGACACTTGGTGTAAAATAGAAGCTAGCCAGAGGTGGTTGAACCACACTTTTCTTCTATGCGTGTTGACACATTGTTGGAAGTGTCGACACCTTGCTCACTCTAGAGCTCAACCCGAGCTGGTTCTATCGTGGTTTCTTCATGAAGTGTCGACACGTCCAGATGACAAGTCGACACTTGAGTGTCCTTCACATGAGCTATCCAAAACATTACTTAAGCAAAAACATTAATCACACCACAACATTCAATAATGAACTGTGGTCATCAAAACCAGGGGACAAAACAGGCATGTCCTGGTGATATATAAGGAAATGCTTAAAGCATCGACGCAAGACTTTATTGCACCGACCTGACTTCAAGGCAGATGCACAAGGTGCACCGACCTTAAGAAAGATACCCTCTAACGCACCAACCTTATACGGCAATCACTGGCTCACAGGCATCGACCTGTCAAAAGTGTGCATCGACTTGATGTTACAACATCTAGCCTATAGTCCCTAGCAACATCGACCTGTGTACTCAGTGCACTGACCTAATAGTGCAAGACTTCAGCATTCGACCAGACTTTCTCAATGCATGAATATGCATCAACCTTATATTGCAGCAGCATGAGTATGCATTGACCTTAAAATGCAAGAATCATATTCTGACATAATGAAATAACAATCAGCACACATATTATAAATCCAAATGGTTTTGCCAGTATCAAAGTCAATCTCACAGTTACTAGCATCAAACCCATCAAAACTAGACATCAAATCCAGAGGAGACACAACATTCTCCCCATTTTTAATCATGGCAATACTGCTATACTTTGATGGCAACGCATCTTACAATGTGTGTCAGAATATGTAGTGGACACCGTCAAATGCAATATGAGACACATTTCAGTTTTAGCTTACTCTCCCTTTATATATTTAAATGACTTTCTCTCAGACTGACACCACATGTGACATACATACATGCAGGACACATGCATCTAATGGGTAGAGCTTTTCTCCACTTTTAGCCATCAGAAACTCTAGCCATCAGAAACCAAGCCATCAGAAACCATCAGAATCTCTCCCCCTTTGCCATCAGCAAAAGAAGGGATGGAACTAACCACGTGACGAGAAATGGATGAAAACAAATTGTGCTTAACAGGAAAGAGACACAAAATTGAGATGACAATATCAAGATGGTGAAAGTATAGAAATGATCATGTTGACAAACTAATTTATCCTTCATTAACCAAGCATACATTGTTCAGATTCTTCTGGTATAAGAGTCCATATAATGCAACTTTGATAAAGATTTGGTTTAAGAATGATGAGTTTTTAGAGTTTAGCAACCACACTCTTTGAATAAATTTGCATTAACCCTTAATATCAATGAACTAGAACTACATAGATCATGTCAGATTTAGTCTCACTTCATCTTACTCACCCAAAATCAGTGAATTTCTTTGTAGTGACTAGGACATGTATTGAGGTTAAACAATTTTTATAGTTCTGATATTTCATCGCAAGGTTACAACATGATTTTCTTTTTCTTTCTGTTTATAAATTTTAGAACAGTCAGGTATAATCCATACCTTTTGATGTAAGGGTACACAGGGATTAGACACAGTATCCCTAGTTACTCAGTAGAATTTACCATTCTATTTCTAAACTTTGGAACATAGATAACTAAAGCACTTCATGACATAGAATTTCTTTATTTCTTTGATAAAGAACCTAGTTTCTCGGTGCATTCAGCCATAGCGCTGCCTACACATTTATTGGCTCATAATTTTGACATGACTGCCCTTTGGTTTTACAGAAATGTTCATGTTTAAACACAATACACACTCCAAGTTTCTCAACCAAGAAGTCATTAACTCAAGAACTTTTAGATTCTGAGAGACTTCACCAGACATGACATGTGAGATATGATTGAAGGCTATTAAGTGTGATCAACAGCCTTATTCTTTGAGTTTAGTGTTTAGACTCTATGATTCAGTAGACTTAAACCAGCAATTCATTCGTGGTACATCACAAATTCTTATAAAAGAAGATTTTTGATTTTAGTAGCTTATAGTAGTGAGAATCATATCAGATTGTCAGTATTTCAGATTTAGGAGACGACTCTCATGCAAGAGAGTTACATGAGAGAAATATATGCAATACCAATGAATAATATGGAAAGAGAGGATTTTGCTTCAACTGAGATTATTCATGTGACGACCTAGGAGATCTGGATACCGATAACCCGATATCAACGATTTATCGATACCAAGAGCTCGGGGAAGCCACCCAAGTGGCTGATGAGGCCCCGTAAAGGTTAATGAGTGTTTGTCGAGGGGATGCATAACGAATAGAAATTACACGCGCAATATTAATTAACGCATTCATTTGAACTTTAAACGGAAGCAATTACATATATTAGAGTGATAAATTTATACATGTAGTCCAGATTCATATTTCACAAGTCCCGCGCTGTACAATGGTCAAAAAATAAATAACTACACGGGACGTAGGCTGGCCAAAAGAAGAAAAAGGACAGACTGACCACTGACCGACCACTAACAGACCACTGCTGGCTCTAAGGTTTTTCGCCAAAAGCACGAGAGAATCCTACAGCCGGTTGCTCCGCCTCACCTGTAAAAGGAAGGGGTGAGTCTCACAGCAGAGACTCAGTAGGGTTCACAGAAATCCCTAACTCGCAACTAACTAAAGGAAAGCAGTAAAGCAGGCATTGACATAAATAAATGACAATTTAATAAAGCAGTAAAACTAACTAAACAGTTCATGAATAGCTAACTAGCATGCCAATTAGAATTTAAACGCAGGTACTCGAAGTCCACCAATATACAATAACCCAATCATTCCTAAGTGACAAGAGTGAGAAGGAGAGGAGCTCCACCCGAAGAAGAAACCAGATGCGTCAAATGACGGCTTACACTGCGTCTCAAGCATCTACGCAAGCCTGATCATAGCAAGCGAGATGCGTAACAGTACCAAAACAAGTAACTAGTTAGAGCAACACTCGTCAGTGTCAGTCCAAGTCTCTGACCACGTGTGCACACACCGGCTCGTGCCTAGAGCCAGGCCTCTAGCTAGTATTCCCCTCCGTAGGATGCTACGGTTGGACTGGGGCCCACGGAACTAGCTTAAAAACTGTGAAACTGGGATACCCCGCCACCTCTCCCCGGTGGGATCAACACTAAAAGTCGTCGGGCTACGACTGGTGGTTCCATCACTAGGAAAGAGAATCTAGCTCTATTGGGATCTAAGAACATGCCATAATTTATAATAACGATCAAACATGGCAAATATGAAAGACTAAAAGCATGATTAACTGAATATGCTAAGATGGCCATTATTCAATAATTCAACAGATAAATAATTGAATATGCTAAAACAATTGTTCCATAACCAAATGCCTAAATTATTGAATATGCTGAAATGGAAATTATTTCATAATTAAATGCATGAATAATTGACTATGATAAGGATTGAAATTTGTCGGGGTTAAACGGTTGAAAGAAAACTGCCCCAGTCGATAAAATGACTTAAACATGGCAGAGATGTTGTATTAAATGTGTGATTTAACGAACACACATAGTAGCAGAACAAGAGGTCGAACAACGAACCGCCGCGTGTTGTTGAATGGACTAGCCGTGGAATTTCTACCGCCATTCAAATTCAATTTATTTATGCGGTCTAATAGTCAGCCGCTCGGGTTAATAAATAGGTCATGGCAGACCGTTATAAAGTCCAAAAATAAATTAAACATAGTCCTTACCAGAGAACCGAATCCATCGGAATCATAATCGGGTCCCCTCCCGGTCGACTTAATTCGACGGGAGTTATTATTTTAACCTGTTTCCTGCCAATCCTTTTTTAACATGTTCCCTGCCAATCCATCATCTCAATATAAAAATTTATAATCTATGAACTCAGTGACGATGGGCATGCTTTTATTAATCTATGAACTCAGCGACGATGGGCATGCATTCATTAATCTATGAACTCAGGGACGATGGGCATGCTTTCATTACTCTATGAACTTAGCGACGATGGGCATGCTTTTAAAACATAAAGACAATGGGCATGCTTTTGGAACACTTTAACGGGCTAGGGCATTGGTCCCCCTACCTCAATCGTCCCGGAAGTCCCGTTCTGACCGCATGCAAGCCGAGGGTCGCGCCGCGGCCCACCTCTCCTGGTCATCTCTCCACTCCACGGTTTGTCGCGGGTGGATGCCTCCGCGTTCCTCGCGTCACGGAGGAAGTCTCCGCCAATCCAAGCACGACAGGAAGGCCGATTAGCCGCGAGAGCGCCGTGACAGAGGGAGAGGGAAGCGCCCGATGCCACCGTGGGGTCGTACCTCCGCGCCGGGATCGGAGCCGACGAGGATGCCAACGCGGTCTTGCCTCCGCTAGCCCGCCGGTGAAGCCGTCGGCCATCCTCCACCGGTCTTGGGCTGCCGCTGCCGTGAATAAGAAGGGGAAGAGGAAGTGGGGGGAGCTCCGCGGGTTTCCTGTGCGCCGTGGTGCCCTCAAGTTTGCCCCCATGGTCTTCATCCCCACCGGCTCGCCGGCGTCATCTGCTGGTCACCGCCGCCGTGGTCGGAGTCGCCGCCGCCGCGGAGAGGAGGAACGGGCAAGGGGGGGGCCTCGTGCTCGCGGCCGTCCGTGGCTCCTGCGCACCTCCGCGTTCGGGTGAAAAGGAAAAAGGGGGGGGGGATTAGGAAAGTAAGAGAGAGGGGGAGTAATCGATGAGTAACAAAAAAGATTAAATTTTTTTTATTTTTAACCCCCATTTGCATTCTAAACCCCTTAAGAAGCATATTTATGCATATGCCCACTAATTTCTTAAAACTCTTTAATCTAATTAGATTAAATGCTATAAAAAGTCCATAAATTTCATAAAATTAGCCAAAATTCACGGATTAAATTCTATTCTAAAACTAGTAAAGATCCGTTAAAGAACGGGTCTCACAGTCCCTCCATCCTAATAGAATTTCATCCTCAAAATTTAAAAGGAAGAACAAGGAGAGAACTGAAATGAATATACCTTAATTGAACAAGAAGGGAAATTGCTGACACATTTCGTCCTCACGTTCCCATGTAGCTTCATTGCCAGAGTGACGCTGCCAGACAACCTTAACTAGAGGAATTACTTTATTTCTCAATCGTTGCTCACGACGATCTTCAATTCTGATCGGATACTCTGGTGTGGATAAATCTATAGTCACTTCAGGCCAAACTGAATCCTCAAGGATGTGAGATGCATCTGCCACATATTTCCTTAGCTGAGACACATGAAAGACATCGTGGATTGCTTGCATCGCCGCTGGCAATTGAAGATGATACGCCACTTGGCCCACACGTTCCAGAATAGGAAACAGACCAATATAACGGGGACTGAGCTTTCCACGCTTCCCAAACCTCATAACGCCTTTCATCGGAGATATTTTTACAAACACCATATCTCCAAGCTCAAAATGCAATGGTCGCCTGCGCTGATCTGCATAGCTTTTCTGTCGACTCTGAGCTGTCAACATTTTCTGCCTGATCAAGCGAACCACATCAGCACATTGCTGAACCATATTAGGTCCTATCAACATTCTGTTGCCGGCCTCAAACCAGTTTAAAGGTGTACGACAAGGACGCCCATATAAAGCTTCATACGGTGCCATGCCAATGCTGGAGTGATAACTGTTATTATAAGTAAATTCCACAAGTGGCAAATGCTGACTCCACGAACCCTGCCAATCTAGGCAACACGATCTCAACATATCTTCTAAAGTCTGAATAGTCCTTTCTGACTGACCATCTGACTACGGATGATACGCTGAACTAAAAGCTAACTCTGTGCCCAACGCCTTTTGAAAACTACGCCAGAAGCCAGAAGTAAACCGTGGGTCGCGATCTGACACGATTGATATTGGAATCCCATGCAATGGCACAATCTTTGAACATAAAGCTCGGCCAATTTCTGAACACTCCAGGTAACTTTAATTAGCAACAATCTTGCTATTTTTGTTAACCGATCAACTAACAGCCAGATTCCATCGAAGCCTTGTGAAGTGCGGGGCAAACCCACAACAAAATCTGTCGTGACATGATCCCATTTTCACATCAAAATTTCTAAAGGTTGAAGCATGCCTCCAGGTTTTTGATGCTCGGCTTTAACCTGTTGGCATGTCAAACATTTAGACACAAATGCAGCTGCATCCTTTTTCATTCCTAGACACCAGAACTGCCTTTTCATATTTTGATACATCTTGGTAGTGCCGGGGTGAATAGCATAACGGGATCCATGGGCTTCACGCAAGATGGTATTTCTCAACTCATCAACAGCTGGAACATACAGCCTGTCACGGAAGCTGACAACTAAGTCATCATCAAACTCCACATCATGCATCATTATAATGGGACAAATCAGAATCTGCCTGCTGAGCTTCCTTGATCTGCTGATAAATAGCTGGAGTCATTACAAGACTAGCACACACAGCTACCGTCGGATCAGAAGGAATGTCCACGTTGAAAGTTTCACTAGGAAAGTGTTCCCACAACTTCCATTCATGAACAAGCAAATGACTAATTTACAATTTTCTGCTCAGAGCATCAGCCACAACATTCATTTTTCCTGGCTGATAGGAGAGAGTGAAATCATAGTCTTTCATATATTCCATCCATCTGCGCTGCCGGAGATTAAATCTTTTTGAGAAAACACATACTGCAAGCTTTGATGATCGGTAAAGATCTCAAATTTCTCGCCATACAAGTAGTGTCTCCAGATTTTTAGTGCAAAGATCACCGTTGCAAGCTCCAAATCATGAGTTAGATAATTCTCTTCATGTTGTTTTAATTTTCGGGATGCATAAGCTATGACTTTACCATGTTGCATAAGCACTGCACCCAGACCTACTCGAGAAGCATCCGTGCAAACCACGAATCCACCCGAGCCAGAAGGTAATACCAGCACTGGAGAAGAAGTGAGAAGCCTTTTCAACTCATTAAAGCTCTGCTCACATTGATCTGACCAGACAAAAGGCACATCTTTCCGTGTCAGTCTAGTCATTGGCGCGAAATCCGTGCAAAGTCTTGAATGAATCTTTGATAATAACCAGCAAGACCCAGAAAACTTCTGATCTCTGTCACAGTCCTCGGTCTCTGCCATTGAAGAACAGCTTCGATTTTAGCTGGATCAACTGTGACTCCGTCACCAGAAATCACATGGCGGAGAAAATGAACTTCCCGCAGCCAAAACTCACATTTACTGAATTTTGCATAGAGTTCGTGATCTCGCAGAGTCTGTAATACAATATTGAGATGCTGAACATGTTCCTCTACAGAAGCCGAATAAACAAGAATATCATCGACAAAGATCACAACAAACTGGTCCAGATATGGACGGAACACACGCTGCATCAAGTCCATAAAAGCTGCTGGAGCATTGGTTAGCCCGAACGGCATAACCAAAAACTCATAGTGACCATAACGCGTGCTAAAAGTAGTCTTTTCCACGTCAGATTTTCAAATCTGCAATTGAAAATAGCCAGATCAAAGATCAATCTGTGAAAAGACAGTAGCAGACTACAATTGATCAAACAAATCATCAATCCTAGGCAGAGGATACTTATTCTTGATAGTCACCTGATTCAATTGCCTGTAATCAATACATAGCCTCAGGCTTCCATCTTTCTTTTTCACAAACAGGACTGGAGTACTCCATGGAGAAAAGTTAGGACGAATATAGCCTTTTTCCAATAATTCTAACAATTGTGCCCTCAGTTCCTTCAATTCAGATGGAGCCATACGGTATGGCGCCTTTGCTAAAGGTGCCATACCTGGAATCAATTCAATCACCATTTCTATTTCTCGCTGTGGAGGTAAGCCTGGCAACTCATCAGGAAATACATCAGAAATTCACAGACCACAGGAATAGCATTGATATCCTGCTGTGGTGCCTCAACAGGAACCACAGAAGCTAAGAATCCCTGACAACCTGCATTAAGCAATCTACAGGCTCGAATAGCAGAAATAAGCAAGCGAGAAGAACAAGATCGAATACCTTGGAAGTAAAATGCTGGTTTCCCATGTGGCTGAAAATAGACTTTCTTTGATCTGCAATCAACCACGGCTCCATATTTTTCTAACCAATCCATGCCCATAATAATATCATAATCAACCAGCTGCAACGCATATAATCTAGCCGGCAACTGATGATTACCAATCATAATAGGTGACTCTTCCAAACAAAGAGGAGTGAACATGAAATCCCCAGAAGGTAATTCCACAAGCAACTCACAAGTAATTTCAGAAGTCGGCTCCTCAATACAGGCAATGAAGTTTTCAGAAATAAACGAATGAGAAGCGCCTGAATCAAATAAGACACGAGCCGCATGTCAATAAATCATAATCGTACCTTCAATAAGATGAGACGCCACAGCTTCAGCCCAGGTAATATGAGAGACTTTTCCCTTCTGCTTCCTGCCCGCTGCAGTAGACTGCTAGGAAGAAGACACTGAAGCTTGAGGATAATACTGATGTGCCTGAGGTGGTGGAGGAGGTCTGAACTGAGACGGCTGCGGTTGAGAGAACTGCACTGGCTTCAGCCTCTGCGGACAGTCTCGAACCACATGTCCCGGTTGATCGCATCGGAAACAAACCACCGGTAGCGAACACGGCTTGCCTGGGTGGCTCCCACCACATCTTGCACACACTCTCGGCTGACTAACTGCTGAGCCTTGACGCTGCTGGAAAGAAGGTGCTGATTGCTGCTGCACGGTACCCGAAGATGCCTGACTACCATACGCTTCTTAAACTTCTTGAATTTCTTGAACTTAGGCTTAGAAACAGGAATGCCACTGGCAGCTAGAACAACAGATGGACTCTGTAGCAGATGGCTGACTGAACTGTTGACGCTGCACACCTGGCTGGATTGACGCCATTTGAGTATGCCCTCGGGTTCTTGCCAAGTCAAGCTCTAAAGCCGCAGCTGCCTGATATGCTGCGTCCATCTCTGCCACTCTGGTCGCAATCAACGGCTGCCTCAACTCTGGTTTTAATCCACGCAGAAATTGCTCGGTCTTTAAGCTCTCATCAGCAAGAATGTGGGGCGCATACCGACCCAATTCCATGAACTTGCTTCGATATTCCAGCACAGTCATATTGCCTTGAGCTAGTTCCATAAATTGGTGCATTTTATCCATCCTGAGATAAGCTGGACTGAAGGTGCGCTCAAAGGCTGTGACAAACTCCATCCATGTAATTTGACGAAGAGGACGGGATCTAAAAGCGACCTCCCACTCCGTGGTCCACCACGTGAGTGCTGCTCCTTGGAGTTGAAAAGTAGCCAGCATGACTTTTTCATCCTCTGTGCACTCCATGGAATGGAATACACGCTCAATTGCATCAATCCACACTCTGGCTTCGTCTAGATCTGCCAGTCCTTCATAAGTCGGTGGGTGGAACAGCAAAAATTCTTTCAAAGCTCTGCCACAGCCACTAGGAGGCAATTCAGCTTGAGGAGCAGGGTCAGCCTGAATTGGAGCTGGCACATTAGCTGGAGGCAGAGGAGAAGTGCCACTACCTTCCCTTGGGACGCGTGCCCTTCTACGAGGTGGCATTTTAATCTAGAAGAAGACATGCAATAACAGAAAATGCATCAGTAATCACGAAAACATCCTAAGCCAGCAGTAGACTCACATGGACTTGTTCTGGACTAATGCAATTTCAATTCCTTATACAATTCCTCAACACCGCTCTGATACCAACTGTGACGACCCAGGAGATCCGGATACCGATAACCCGATATCATCGATTTACCGATACCAAGAGCTCGGGGAAGCCACCCAAGAGGCTGATGAGGCCCCGTAAGGGTTAGTGAGTGTTTGTTGAGGGGATGCATAACGAATAGAAATTACACGCGTAATATTAATTAACGCATTCATTTAAACTTTAAACGGAAGCAATTACATATATCAGAGTGATAAATTTATACAAGTAGTCTAGATTCATATTTCACAAGTCCCACGCTGTACAATGGTCCAAAAAAAATTAACTACACGGGACGTAGCCGGCCAAAAGAAGAAAAAGGACAGACTGACCACTGACCGACCACTAACAGACCACTGCTGGCTCAAAGTTTTTTCACCAAAAGCACGAGAGAATCCTGCAGCCGGTTGCTCCACCTCACCAGTAAAAGGAAGGGGAGAGTCTCACAGCAGAGACTCAGTAGGGTTCACAGAAATCCCTAACTCGCAACTAACTGAAGGAAAGCAGTAAAGCAGGCATTGACATAAATAAATGACAATTTAATAAAGCGGTAAAACTAACTAAACAGTTCATGAACAGCTAACTAGCATGCCAATTAGAATTTAAACGCAAGTACTTGAAATCCACCAATAGACAATAACTCAATCATTCCTAAGTGACAAGAGTGAGAAGGAGAAGAGCTCCACCAGAAGAAGAAATCAGATGCGTCCACTGACGGCTTACACTGCGTCTCAAGCATCTACGCAAGCCTGATCATAGCAAGCGAGACGCGTAACAGTACCAAAACAAGTAACTAGTCAGAGCAACACTCGTCAGTGTCAGTCCAAGTCTCTGACCACGTGTGCACAGACCGACTCGTGCCTAGAGCCAGGCCACTAGCTAGTATTCCCCTCCGTAGGACGCTACGGTTGGACTGGGGCCCACAGAACTAGCTTAAAAATCGTGAAACTGGGATACCCTGCCTCCTCTCCCGGGTGGGATGAACACTAAAAGTCGTCGGGCTACGACTGGTGGTTCCATCACTAGGAAAGAGAATCTAGCTCTATTGGGATCTAAGAACATGCCATAATTTATAATAACGATCAAACATGGCAAATATGAAAGACTAAAAGCATGATTAACTGAATATGCTAAGATGGCCATTATTCAATAATTCAACGCATAAATAATTGAATATGCTAAAATAATTATTCCATAACCAAATGCCTAAATTATTGAATATGCTGAAATGGCAATTATTTCATAATTAAATGCATGAATAATTGACTATGTTAAGGATTGAAATTTGTCGGGGTTAAACGGTTGAAAGAAAACCGCCCCAGTCGATAAAACGACTTAAACATGGCGGAGATGTTATATTAAATGTATGATTTAACGAACACGCATAGTAGCAGAACAAGCGGTCGAACAACGAACCGCCGCGTGTTGTTGAACGGACTAGCCGTGAAATTTCTACCGCCATTCAAATTCAATTTATTTACGCGGTCTAATAGTCAGCCGCTCGGGTCAACAAAGGGTTTATGGCGGACCGTTATAAAGTCTAAAATAAATTAAACATAGTCCTTACCGGAGAACCGGATCCACCGGAATCATAACGGATCCCCTCCCGGTCGACTTAAATCGACGGGAGTTATTATTTTTAACATGTTCCCTGCCAATCCATCATCTCAAGATAACAATTTATAATCTATGAACTCAGGGACGATGGGCATGCTTTTATTAATCTATGAACTCAGCGACGATGGGCATGCTTTCATTAACCTATGAACTCAGCGATGATGGGCATGCTTTCATTAATCTATGAACTCAGTGACGATGGGCATGCTTTCATTAATCTATGAACTCAACGATGATGGGCATGCTTTCATTACTCTCTGAACTCAGCGACGATGGGCATACTTTTAAAACATAAAGACAATGGGCATGCTTTTGGAACAATTTAATGGGCTAGGGCATTGGTCCCCCTACCTCAATCGTGCCGAAAGTCCCGTTCCGACCGCATGCAAGCCGAGGGTGTAGCAACCCTGGTAAAACCTTAAAAGATTAAACCAAAGATAGAGGTCCAACTCATATACACTTACAATGTCACGCCCCGAGCGCGGAAGATACCCGGAGATGCGCGACGTGTCTATATCAATCATGTCAATCAGAGTGGTCGTGTATTCGACACAAAGACAGAGATGCGCAAAATAGCAAGATAACCCAATCCTTTATTTCATAATGGATAGACTATTACAAATCCAATACTCTGTTTAATAAAAAGGAAAAGAATACATAGTTGACTCAAGAAACTATAGAAAAGACTAGATGACACTTGTAGAATCTCTATCTCTTCACTCTTGACAATTCCCATCCGATTGACTTCCATCGTCGTCGGACTTACCTGAAAAGTAAAAAGGGACAAACGGAATGAGCGAACGCTCAGTAGGAAATTATATCTCAAGCACTAGCAAGTGGTTTAAGTAATTACATTTTCATGGATGCAATAAAGCTATGCATGCTCGCATGAAACGACAAGATAGAGAGAATGTAATATCAAAGAAATAAGATGAACTTTCATGAACAAGATACAAGTTATTCAAGATATTCAAGCAAGTACCATTATCGAGTCATGTCAAGAACTTTGGCTATCATGTATCAAGCAAGTAAATTACCCTTTTTCGGGCCACGCATTTCATGTAAAGTCAAGTACGATTCAAGTACAAGATGTGTGTGGAATGTCCAATCAAGCAAGTCAAGTACTCGGTATAATGCCAGATACCTTATCATTTTAACTCCCATGGGCACAAGTACTTTCGGGTGCTCCTCCCAGGACCAGATCGGGCCCTATATGCGCAGGCATTTATCATGTGTTTTGACATCCACTCTTGTTTATATAGCCAATATAGAATTTCAATAATCAAGCTTGTAGATACGTATGACAACTTTGATAGAATAGAGTCCAAAATATGACAAAGGACATAGAATGGCGATAATAACGGTATAATCACGATGTCGGTAAAACTAGGTAGATTATGGTTCCTTAACTTAGGTACCATGACAAATCAATATGGACATTCTTTATATAGAATTGAGGTCCACATGAACATTAGATCAAGCAAGATACCCTCATTCTTATCATAGAATTGGGGTTTACAAGAATGACACGATATGGCATGATATCATCATCCCATCAAGAATTTCTTATGATATACTCTTTGTATAATCATAAGGGCCGGTATACCATGTTTCTTTAGATTGACATGGCAAAAACTGTGTAATGGGTTTTTAGGGTACAACCAGCTCAGTCGGCCTTGAGGGAATCCAAGGCTACGAGGAGTCTTACGGAGGTCTCTATGACTAACTCGCTAGTCCAAAGGAACGGAATGTCCAATGGAGAGCTTGTATGTCAATGAGAGTTGAGTGTGATCGATAAATCAACATGAAACGTGGGACTATACTCACGGAATGGAGAATAGTGCCGATATATATATATATGTATAATATATAAACCATCGGTTAGCAAATCAGAAGAAAAATCAGTTTACAGTAAAATAACGACTTAGGTCAAGTCGTGTCTCAAGTAATTAACGCCTAACTAAAGGGCGTTTACATATATTGCCAATTTGCAGAATTTCCATTATTTCATTAATTTATCAAAAACACGCCTTTCCTGGGGGCGTTTCTTAAAAGTTGACGACTGCAGGGGCAGGCGTCTCATCATTTACATATTTGACAGGATATAATTATTCTCAGAAATTTATCAAAAACGCGCCCTTGGAAGGGGCGTTACTTTCAAAAACGCGCCCTTGGAAGGGGCGTTACTTTCCAATTCCACTTTACAGAATATGTGAATTTTAGTTTTTTAACAGATACACGCCCTAGAAAGGGGCGTTACTTTTAATGTTCACGCCTTGTACTGGGGCGTTAGAATATGGAAAACGACTTTGTCCAAGTCGTGAATTTCAAGGGATTTACGATATTTTAATAAATAATATTTCGAGAGACAGGAGACATGTCATGGCAGTAAAATTTAACAGGAATTCACAGAGTCATGCAAGATATTAAAAATCAATATTTCATATGTATTGTAATTTTTAAACAGATCAATTATTAATCACATGCGATTCTTATGAAATTAACGCCTGCGTAGAGGGCGTCAAATATTAAATTGACGACCACTTCGTGGTCGTTTCTTTTAAATTAGCGCCCTAATCAAGGGCGTTTCTTTCAAAATATTTCAGAAAACGCATGAAAACCATAATAATCATATGCATGACATGCTTATATATATATATATTGCATTAATTTCATTTGGGCTACAGTAGCTTGAGAAAATCCTACCTTATGATCTGGATGAAGGAGATGAAAGGGCTTTGAAGCTTCAACTGCAACTTAATAGAAGAAGAACAATCGTTCTTCCGTCAACCTGGAGAGGAAACGAAGAATATTAATTCTTCTCATGCTACGTTCATAAAAAAGGAACAGAAGAAGAAAATAGAAGAACATATGTTCTTCACGTACCTAGCAGCAGACGTTCGATCAAATGGGTTTTAGGGTTCGATCGAACATGTTATTTATAGGATTTTGAAGTCCTAACAAGAGTAGTGTTTGATTGAGGGTAATATATCCTTAATAGAGTCCTTACTCTAATAGACACTTACTAGATTAGGTTAATCTTTGCTGGGATAAGTTCTGGGTTCGATCGGGTCACGAACTGAATTAACGCCTTTGGTCAGGGCGTGTATTCTTGAATTAACGCCTTGCATAAGGGCGTTTCTTAAAAAGCGCCTTGAAAAAGGGCGTTTCGTGTTTTAAAACACGCCCAAGATAGAGGCGTTTCTTTTACTTGCCTATTTGGTCGCGTGAGTTGACGACCGCACGTGTGGGCGTCCTTTCTTTAGTCACGCCTTTGATAGAGGCGTTTCTTTTTGAATTAACGCCCTAATAAGAGGCGTTATTTTTAATTTGTTTTATTTCGTCAAATTAACCCTATTCCTTTTATATATATTACTTCTGTAATATATATGTTTTAATTCATTTCAATTATTCATTTATTAGGGTTGCTACACCCTCCCCCACTTAAAAAGAATTTGGTCCCCAAATTCAATATATATATAATTATACACGCGGAGAGTGTAGGACATATACCTCTTAGAATAACTCGGGAAATCGTTTCTTCATAGATTCCTCGGTCTCCCATGTCGCTTCGCGTTCAGGATTCTTATTCCATTGCACCTTGATCATGGGAATAACCTTATTCCTTAGAGCTCGTATTTCTCGATCTAATATCTTTAAAGGCCTTTGTTCATATGTGAGATCTTTCTGGATCACCAGATCTCCATGCTCAATAATATGTGACGGATCGTGCACATACTTCTTCAACATAGATATGTGAAATACATTGTGTACCTCGGACAACTGAGGAGGCAACGCGATGCGATAAGCAACCTCGCCAACTCTTTCGAGTACCTCAAATGGTCCGATGAATCTTGGCGTAAGCTTGCCCTTAACACCAAATCTTCGTATGCCGCGTCCAGGGGATATTTTAAGAAATACATGATCTCCAACCTGGAATTCAAGATCTCTTCTCCTGGTATCAGCATAAGCCTTTTGCCTTGTCTGAGCAACTTGTAATCTTTCTCTGATTACTTGTATCTTCTCGGTTGTATCCCTTACCATGTCTGGACCTAATAGTTGTTTTTCTCCAACTTCGTTCCAACATATGGGAGATCGGCAACTCCTTCCGTATAAGGCTTCGAAAGGTGCCATTTGGATACTAGCTTGGTAGCTATTATTATATGCAAATTCAACTAAAGGTAAGTGGTCATGCCAGCTTCCTCCAAAGTCAATAATGCATGCTCTCAGCATATCTTCAACAACTTGATTAGTTCGCTCGGTCTGACCATCCGTTTGTGGGTGGAAAGCAGTACTAAAGTTGAGCCTTGTCCCCAACGAATGTTGTAATCCCTTCCAAAAATGAGAAGTAAAACGGGGATCCCTATCAGACACGATTGAGACAGGAATTCCATGTATCCTGACTATTTCTTTAATGTATAGTGCAGCTAGCACATCAATCGACCATCGGCTTTTGATTGGCAAGAAATGTGCCGATTTAGTCAATCGATCAATGATAACCCAGATTCCATCATGTCCTCCTTTAGATTTAGACAAACCCATGATGAAGTCCATACCAATATCCTCCCATTTCCACTTAGGAATATCTAGAGGATGTAGTTTTCCCGCAGGCTTTTGGTGTTCCGCCTTGACCTGTTGGCATGTGAGACAGCGTGATACATAGTCCGCTATTTCTCTTTTCATATTGGGCCACCAAAAGTTCCTCTTTACATCTTGGTACATTTTAGTTGATCCAGGATGAATAGTGTATCTTGATCGGTGAGCTTCATCTAAGATCTTCTTCTTTAATTCCGGACAATCGGGTATACAAGTTCTATCTTTGAACGATAACCTTCCATCAGAAGTTAGTTGAAAATCAGATTGTCCTTCTAATCTGCCTTTGATTTCTACTAACATAGGATCATTATCCTGAAGTGTTTGTATCTCAGATAACAAATCTGACTGTATGCTTACATGAGATAGTGTGACAAATTTGGATTCCGTGTCCAAGCTTATATTGAGCTCGGAGAATTGTTCAAGTAACCTCCATTCTTGTATCATACAATTGGCTATCCTTGCTCTCGGCTTTCGACTAAGGGCATCAGCCACATAATTACCCTTTCCGGGATGGTATTGTATACTGAAGTCGAAGTCCTTGAGATATTCTAGCCAGCGTCTTTGTCTCATGTTCAGCTCCTTTTGTGAAAATAGATATTTGAGACTTTTGTGATCGGAGTATACAGTAAACTGTACCCCATAGAGATAGTGTCTCCATATCTTTAGGGCAAATACTACCGCGGCCAATTCCAAGTCATGGACGGGGTAATTCTCCTCATGCTTCTTCAGTTGACGAGAAGAGTATGCTATGACCTTCCCATGTTGCATTAGAACACATCCGAGGCCAATGCCAGAAGCATCAGTGTAGACCTCGAATTTCTCTCCTTCAATTGGTAGGGCTAAGACCGGAGCTGTGGTGAGATGATCCTTGAGAGTTTGGAAACTGCTTTCACATTCCTCACTCCATTCATATCGGATCTCCTTACGAGTTAATCTTGTAAGTGGTACGGCGATCTTAGAGAAATCTTTGATAAATCGCCGATAATAGCCTGCAAGACCTAAGAAACTTCTGATCTCGCTTGCATTAGTGGGTCTCTCCCAGTTTCTCACAGCTTCAACTTTTGACGGATCCACAGATAAACCGTCCTTGGATATGACATGTCCGAGAAAAGCCACTTCTTCAAGCCAGAACTCGCATTTGCTGAGTTTAGCATATAATTGATTTGTCCTCAAGACTTGCAATGCAATCCTCAAATGCTCTTCATGTTCTTCCTTAGTCTTAGAATATATCAATATATCATCGATGAAGACTACTATGAATTGATCCAAGTAAGGCCTGAATATGCTATTCATTAACTGCATAAAGGCAGCAGGGGCATTTGTTAGTCCAAAAGGCATAACAACAAATTCGTAATGGCCATACCTGCTTCTGAATGCGGTCTTGTGAATGTCATCATCCTTGATCCTTAATTGATGATATCCCGACCGGAGATCAATCTTGGAGAAATATTTGGATCCTGAAATCTGATCAAACAATTCATCGATTCTCGGCAGTGGATACTTGTTCTTGATAGTAAGATGATTCAACTGTCGATAGTCAATACACAATCTCATGGATCCATCCTTCTTCTTTACAAATAAGACTGGTGCTCCCCACGGGGAAGTACTTGGTCTAATAAACCCTTTTCGGATTAGTTCCATCAACTGCTCCTTCAACTCCTTGAGTTCAGCAGGGGACATTCTATATGGTGCCTTTGAAACCGGACCAGCACCAGGGACTAAGTCGATGGTAAAGGCCACATCTCTTTGCGGGGGTAATCCCGGCAATTCTTCCGGAAATACGTCTGGGAATTCTCGTACTACTTGAACGTCTTCTATCTTGGTTTCCTTAGCTTCTTTATTAGTGACAAAAGCAAGGAAGGATACACATCCTTTCCTGACGAGCTTGCTTGCTCGAAGAGCCGAAATAAGAGGGGATTTGCTTCGACTCTTAGGACTAGTATAAGTCAGTTCTGGAAATTCTTTGAAAACAATCTTGCTATTACGGCAATCAACCGTTGCCTGGTACTTAGATAACCAATCTGCTCCTAGTATAACATCATATTCTTTTAGATCTAAGCAGATAAGATCAATAGGAAAATTCTTTCCTCGAACCAACACCTCACAGTTTTGGTAATGATGCGTGATATCCGTCTCGTTTCCGAGAGGAGTAGACAACACTATTTTCATCCATTCTGGTTCTAGAGGTAATGGGTCAGCAAACTTCTTGGAAATAATGGAATGCGATGCACCCGTATCAAATAAGACATGTGCATATTTGGAACAAATTTTTAATGTACCTTCCACCAATCCGCCTTCTTCTTCTGGTTCGGTCTCTTGGATTGCATGAAGACGCGCGTTCCTTGTCACTGGGCGTTTACCCTCACCGTCTTGGTCATTCATTAATGGACAATCGGGAATCCGATGTTCACGACTCCCACAACGGAGACATGCTCCTAATTTCCTCCAGCATTCTTCTGTTTTGTGACCAGCCTTGTCACAATGCTTGCATACTACGTTTGAAGGGGTAGTGGTGATAGAGAAAGGCTTGGATTTCTTGTACTTCTGATCTTGAGAGGAAGAACCTCCATTATTGGGCCTCTTCTTAAAGTTGGGTTTAAAAGAACCCGAACTTGTGACTTGCTCCTTTTTGTCTTTCCCACGGATCCTATCAGATAGTTCCGTGGCATCTTCAAGCAACTGAGCTCGGCGCACTATTTCAGTATAAACTTGAATATCCATAGGCGCCAGTTGAGTAATGTAGTGGGGCCTAAGCCCATTAAGAAATCTACGGGCTTTCATCTTTTCCGTGCCAATTAAATGCTTAGCATATCTAGACAGTCTAGAGAACTGTGCTTCATAATCAGCCACCGATAAAGATCTTTGCTTTAATGCGGCAAATTCGGCGGCCTTCCTTTCCTGGACCCTATCAGAGAAATATTTGGCGTTGAAATATTCAACGAATTCACCCCATGTAACTTGAGTTGGGTCAATAGTAGCTTCAATCGACTCCCACCAGCATCTAGCATCCTTTTCTAACTGGAAAGTAGCTAATAAGACTTTGTCCTGATCCGTGCATTGCATGACACGGAATATACGTTCAATCTCCCGAACCCAATGCTCGGCATCGTCTGGATCGGTCGATCCCATGAACTTCGGGGGATTCATATTCTTGAATGCTTGGTGTAAGCTTCCAGCTCGTGGAGCACCACCTTGTGCTACCTGTTGTAGCACTTGGGTCATCCCTTGAAGGGTACGCTGCATGTTGCGCCATTGAGCACGTTCGGCAGCCATTATCCTACAATTACAATAGCTATGTTAGTATTATGTCACTATGATCTTATAAAGGACTCATTGATCATTTAACCCTTGGTTCTACCCACTCTCACTTGGTTAAAGGTTTTGAAACCTATCCTTGGACTTGGGTTTCCTAGGAATTGAATACCTTAGGCTCTGATACCACAAAGACTGTCACGCCCCGAGCGCGGAAGATACCCGGAGATGCGCGACGTGTCTATATCAATCATGTCAATCAGAGTGGTCGTGTATTCGACACAAAGACAGAGATGCGCAAAATAGCAAGATAACCCAATCCTTTATTTCATAATGGATAGACTATTACAAATCCAATACTCTGTTAAATAAAAAGGAAAAGAATACATAGTTGACTCAAGAAACTATGGAAAAGACTAGACGACACTTGTAGAAGCTCTATCTCTTCACTCTTGACAATTCCCATCCGATTGACTTCCATCGTCGTCGGACTTACCTGAAAAGTAAAAAGGGACAAACGGAATGAGCGAACGCTCAGTAGGAAATTATATCTCAAGTACTAGCAAGTGGTTTAAGTAATTACATTTTCATGGATGCAATAAAGCTATGCATGCTCGCATGAAACGACAAGATAGAGAGAATGTAATATCAAAGAAATAAGATGAACTTTCATGAACAAGATACAAGTTATTCAAGATATTCAAGCAAGTACCATTATCGAGTCATGTCAAGAACTTTGGCTATCATGTATCAAGCAAGTAAATTACCCTTTTTCGGGCCACGCATTTCATGTAAAGTCAAGTACGATTCAAGTACAAGATGTGTGTGGAATGTCCAATCAAGCAAGTCAAGTACTCGGTATAATGCCAGATACCTTATCATTTTAACTCCCATGGGCACAAGTACTTTCGGGTGCTCCTCCCAGGACCAGATCGGGCCCTATATGCGCAGGCATTTATCATGTGTTTTGACATCCACTCTTGTTTATATAGCCAATATAGAATTTCAATAATCAAGCTTGTAGATACGTATGACAACTTTGATAGAATAGAGTCCAAAATATGACAAAGGACATAGAATGGCGATAATAACGGTATAATCACGATGTCGGTAAAACTAGGTAGATTATGGTTCCTTAACTTAGGTACCATGACAAATCAATATGGACATTCTTTATATAGAATTGAGGTCCACATGAACATTAGATCAAGCAAGATACCCTCATTCTTATCATAGAATTGGGGTTTACAAGAATGACACGATATGGCATGATATCATCATCCCATCAAGAATTTCTTATGATATACTCTTTGTATAATCATAAGGGCCGGTATACCATGTTTCTTTAGATTGACATGGCAAAAACTGTGTAATGGGTTTTTAGGGTACAACCAGCTCAGTCGGCCTTGAGGGAATCCAAGGCTACGAGGAGTCTTACGGAGGTCTCTATGACTAACTCGCTAGTCCAAAGGAACGGAATGTCCAATGGAGAGCTTGTATGTCAATGAGAGTTGAGTGTGATCGATAAATCAACATGAAACGTGGGACTATACTCACGGAATGGAGAATAGTGCCGATATATATATATATATGTATAATATATAAACCATCGGTTAGCAAATCAGAGAAAAATCAGTTTACAGTAAAATAACGACTTAGGTCAAGTCGTGTCTCAAGTAATTAACGCCTAACTAAAGGGCGTTTACATATATTGCCAATTTGCAGAATTTCCATTATTTCATTAATTTATCAAAAACACGCCTTTCCTGGGGGCGTTTCTTAAAAGTTGACGACTGCAGGGGCAGGCGTCTCATCATTTACATATTTGACAGGATATAATTATTCTCAGAAATTTATCAAAAACGCGCCCTTGGAAGGGGCGTTACTTTCAAAAACGCGCCCTTGGAAGGGGCGTTACTTTCCAATTCCACTTTACAGAATATGTGAATTTTAGGTTTTTAACAGATACACGCCCTAGAAAGGGGCGTTACTTTTAATGTTCACGCCTTGTACTGGGGCGTTAGAATATGGAAAACGACTTTGTCCAAGTCGTGAATTTCAAGGGATTTACGATATTTTAATAAATAATATTTCGAGAGACAGGAGACATGTCATGGCAGTAAAATTTAACAGGAATTCACAGAGTCATGCAAGATATTAAAAATCAATATTTCATATGTATTGTAATTTTTAAACAGATCAATTATTAATCACATGCGATTCTTATGAAATTAACGCCTGCGTAGAGGGCGTCAAATATTAAATTGACGACCACTTCGTGGTCGTTTCTTTTAAATTAGCGCCCTAATCAAGGGCGTTTCTTTCAAAATATTTCAGAAAACGCATGAAAACCATAATAATCATATGCATGACATGCTTATATATATATATATTGCATTAATTTCATTTGGGCTACAGTAGCTTGAGAAAATCCTACCTTATGATCTGGATGAAGGAGATGAAAGGGCTTTGAAGCTTCAACTGCAACTTAATAGAAGAAGAACAATCGTTCTTCCGTCAACCTGGAGAGGAAACGAAGAATATTAATTCTTCTCATGCTACGTTCATAAAAAAGGAACAGAAGAAGAAAATAGAAGAACATATGTTCTTCACGTACCTAGCAGCAGACGTTCGATCAAATGGGTTTTAGGGTTCGATCGAACATGTTATTTATAGGATTTTGAAGTCCTAACAAGAGTAGTGTTTGATTGAGGGTAATATATCCTTAATAGAGTCCTTACTCTAATAGACACTTACTAGATTAGGTTAATCTTTGCTGGGATAAGTTCTGGGTTCGATCGGGTCACGAACTGAATTAACGCCTTTGGTCAGGGCGTGTATTCTTGAATTAACGCCTTGCATAAGGGCGTTTCTTAAAAAGCGCCTTGAAAAAAGGCGTTTCGTGTTTTAAAACACGCCCAAGATAGAGGCGTTTCTTTTACTTGCCTATTTGGTCGCGTGAGTTGACGACCGCACGTGTGGGCGTCCTTTCTTTAGTCACGCCTTTGATAGAGGCGTTTCTTTTTGAATTAACGCCCTAATAAGAGGCGTTATTTTTAATTTGTTTTATTTCGTCAAATTAACCCTATTCCTTTTATATATATTACTTCTGTAATATATATGTTTTAATTCATTTCAATTATTCATTTATTAGGGTTGCTACATACAACATATACCAATTAGGCCAAAAGTAAATAACGCCTCTTAGAAGGTCGTCATTTAATTGAAGACGATAAAACATGCGCTAATTCATTAATTGACGCCCCTTTGACAGGCGTCATATAAAGAAATTGAAGACTGTTTAAAGAGGCATCATTTTTAATTAACGCCCCAACATTAGGCGTCATTTTTAAACTAAACCTGTTAGTGTTTGGTTCAAACAAGGATGTTATCCGGGTAAGTTTTGATTAGGAAAGGATCAACACGTGGATGTTTAAGTTTAATCAGGAGTCTACGTAGGAAGTTTCAACTCCAATCAAACTCCTAGAACCCATTAGGATTCTTTCCCCTATAAATACCATCCCCTCCATCGAACCCATGTTGACCCTATTTGCCAAAAGACGTCCTGCTGCTACTCCTCTGCCATGGAAGTTCTTCTTCGTTTTCTTCCTTTTCCTCTTGCTGCCAATACTGTGAAGAGAGGAAGCCGTCTTCTGCTTCTTCGACAGTGCTTCACGTATTGCTGTGGAGAAGCATAAAGCTTCTTCTTCCGAAGGTTGCTTCTGCCGTGGGTGAACGTAAAGAACGTGAAGTTCTTCATCCTTTCTTCTTCTTCCTTGCTGCACAGAGGATTGAAGGCCGTTGCTTTCTACTACCGTAACTGCTGCTGCTGTTGTTGAAGCTAGAAGAACAAGCTGCTGTGTCTTCTTCCTTCTACGCAGTTACTCTGTTTCAAACAGGGTATCGTTTGTGATCAAATCTTTATATATATTCTCCATGTTCCATCAACCAGATCATCACCAAGGTAGGTTTTCTCAAGACTTAGCAAAATCTTATAATTACTAAGTGAAAACATGCATATAGGTCTAAAGGAGTTACATATTTCATTTTCCAAAATGAATTTTCTCCGTTTACTGTATGAATGAAACTGACGACCCAAGATAGGGCGTCATTTAAAATCAACGACCGTGCAAACAGTCGTCTTTACCTAGATAGTTAATAATTGTACAAAGTTTAAAATTTAATAACTATGAACTCTTACATGTACACTAATGCATGACTGTGTCCATAAATTCCTGCTATTTTTCCCTCTCTGTTCATGTCATTTGTTTCTTGATCGGCCATATTTATAAAGCCTGTGTCTGTGATGGTACCTATTAGGTACAAATCAGATGACAGGAATTAGCGACCATGACTAAGTTGTTATTTGAATGGACGCCCCTACACATAGGTGTCAGATTCGTGATAAATAATGAAAATGGAAACGTACATAAATTCCTGGACTTGATAATTGACGACATATACCCTACCCTTTAATTTGTTATATGACGCCCCTGACTAGGGCGCTGTTTACTGAAATGAAGCCTTCAAGAAAGGCGTAATTTTTATAATAATCAAAATTGGAAAATGTTTATAGATATTAATCTGGATGTAACGACTGAGTGAACAGTCGTCATTTATTGAACCGACGACCCTGACAAGGGCACCAATTCATAAAATGAAGACTTAAGCTCTGGCGCCATTTGACTGATTCCTGATTTTTCGTGGTTTTTATATATAACCCTTATTAATGGGTTATGCATATCGGCACTATATTCCATTCCGTGAATATAGTCCCATGTTTTCTCGTTGTTTTATCGATTACCCATTAATTCTCGGTGATAGATGAACTCTCCATAGGACATTCCGTTCCTTTAGACCAGTGACTTTATCATAGAGACCTCCGTAAGACTCCGCTAGCCATGGATTTCCTCAAGGCAGCCGAGCTAGTTGTACCCTTAAAACCTATGTCACTATTTGATTACCATGTCACTCTAAAGAAACATGGTATACCGGCCCTTATGACTTACTAAGAGGATGTCATGAGAATACTCTTAATTAATTGAATGGGAAACCATGCCATTAGTGTCCTTATGAATTAGGTGCCATACTTGTGGACCTCAATTCTATCTAGCTTATCATGTCCAAGGACGAGCGACCATCGCTATATGAGCGCTTATTCTTATTATCCTGGCACCCAATTAGGGAGCCGATTCCACCTTATTTTATCGTTAATCGTGATTGTACCGTTATTGTTGTCTTTATACATCATGTTCAATCCTTGAAATTCTATTCCTCAAGATCTACCTTAAAGTCCCTACGAGCTTATTCCATTGAAACTCTATATTGGCTATAACCATAGTGGATGTCGAAAAATACACGATCAATGCCGGCGCATATAAGGGCCCGATCTGGTCCTGGGAGGAGCACCCGAAAGTATTAGTGCCCATGAGAGTTGTAATGATCACGGTGTGGCATTGCCCCGAAGTGCATGACTAACTTGATTAGACATTCCGCAATCTCATACTCAACTTGACATGACATGACTTGCGTGACCCGGAAAGGGTATTTATATACTTGCTTGAAATGTGATAGCCAATTCTTGACATGACATGATGAATATACTTGCTTGAATATCTTGACATTTATTGATATAAGTTCTTGAAAGACATGCTAGTTCACTCAATTATCTCTTGTTATACTCTCTCTCTCTTATCGTTTTACGTAAACTTGCATAGCTTTATTGCATTCATGTAACATGTAATTTACTTAAAGCAAGCTACCTCTTGAGATATAATTGCTACTGAGCATTTGCTCATTCAGTGTTTTCCCCTATTTTTCAGGTAAGTCCGATGACGAGACTCAATCGGATAGGGAAGGTCAAGAGTGAAGAGATTAGAGCTCTCCGTCTATCCAAGCGTCCACTAGTCTTATCTTTTTATATTTTTGAGTCAATCGTTGTACTTTTCTCTTTATTGAGTCTTAGCACTTTCATTAAGTGGATTGTAATAGAAGCACTTTTAAGGTTGTGATTGAATAAAGGATTAGGTTATCTTTACTTTCGCGCACTCTGTCTTTGTGTTGAATACACTAACGCTTTGATTGACATGATCGATATAAACTCGTCACGCGTCTCCGAGTTCCTTCCGCGCTCGGGGCGTGACAGTTTTTGTGGTATCAGAGCCTAGGATATTCAATTCCTAGGAAACCCAAGTCCAAGGATAGGTTTAAAACCTTTAACCGGTGAGATTGGGTAGAACCAAGGGTTAAGTTAACTTAGAATCAAAACCTTTAAACCTAATCACATATTAATATAGTTATTATAATTATAGGACAATGGCTGCCGAACGTGCCCAGTGGCGCAACATGCAATGCACTCTGCAAGGCATGACCCAGGCACTTCAACCGGTGGCACAAGGAGGTGCACATCGTGGAGCAGGAAATCTCCACCAAAGCTTCAAGAACATGAACCCTCCTAAGTTCATGGGATCCACTGATCCGGATGACACCGAGCACTGGATCCGGGAGACCAAACGTATCTTTCGAGTTATGCAATGCACGGACCAAGAGAAGGTCTTGTTAGCAACGTTTCAATTGGAAAGGGACGCCCGCTGCTGGTGGGAGTCGGTAGAAGCCACATTACATCAAGGACAAGTTACTTGGGAAGAATTTGTTGAATATTTCAACAATAAATATTTCTCAGACCGAGTCCAGGAGAAGAAGGCCGCCAAGTTCGCCGCACTTAAACAATGATCCTTGTCGGTGGTTGAGTATGAGGCACAATTCTCGAGTTTATCCCGGTATGCTAAGCATTTAGTCAGTACCGAGAAAATGAAAGCTAGAAGGTTTCTAAATGGGTTCAGGCCCCAGTTTATCACACAATTGGCCCCGATGGATATACAAGTCTATTCGGAGATGGTACGACAAGCTCAGCTACTGGAGGATGCCACAGAACTATCTGATAGGATCCGTGGGAGAGACAAGAAGGAGCATGTTACTAGCTCCGGCACTTTCAAACCCAATTTCAACAAGAAAAGGCCAAGTAATGGAGGAGAGTCTTCTCAGGAGAAGAAAGTCAAAAATATTAACAAGCCATTCTCCATCACCACCACACCTTCTAAAGTGGTGTGTAAACACTGTGACAAGGCCGGACATAAGGCCGAAGAATGTTGGAGGAAACTTGGAGCATGTCTCCGTTGTGGGAGCCGTGATCATCGGATTCTCGACTGTCCCCTACTCAATGATCAAGCCGGTGATGGGAAGCGCCCGGTGACAAAGAATGCACGTCTCCAAGCTATTAAGGAGACAGAACAAGATGAAGGCGGACTAGTGGAAGGTACATTGAAAGTTTGTTCCAAGTATGCATATGTCTTATTTGATACTGGTGTCTCGCATTCTTTTATTTCTAAGAAGTTTTCTAATACATTACCCATGGAACTGGAATGAATGAAATTAGTTCTTTCAACTCCTCTCGGAAGTGAAGTTGACCTTACTCACCATTATCAAAACTGTGAAGTCTTGGAAAAGGGAACAAATCTTCCTATCGACCTCATATGTTTAGACATAAAAGAATATGATGTCATATTGGGAGTAGATTGGTTATCCAAGTATCAGGCAACTGTTGATTGCCGTAACAGCAAAGTTACTTTCAAGGAATTCCCGGAATTGATTTATACTAGCCCTAAGAATCGGAGCAAGTCACCCCTTATTTCGGCTCTCCGAGCTAGCAAGCTAATAAGGAAAGGATGTGTATCTTTCCTTGCTTTTATCACCATAAAGGAGACTAAGGAAACTAAGCTAGAAGACATCCCAGTTGTGCAAGAATTTCTGGACATGTTTCCGGAAGATTTGCATGGATTACCTCCACAAAGAGAAGTTGCCTTCACCATCGATTTGGTCCCTGGTGCTGGTCCAGTTTCTAAGGCACCTTATAGGATGTCGCCTACCGAACTCAAGGAGCTGAAGGAGCAATTGATGGAACTTCTTAAGAAGGGTTTTATTAGACCAAGCACTTCCCCGTGGGGAGCACCTGTGCTGTTTGTAAAGAAGAAAGATGGATCCATGAGGTTATGCATCGACTATCGATAGTTGAATCGTCTTACTATCAAGAACAAGTATCCACTGCCGAGAATCGATGAATTATTTGATCAAATATCTGGATCCAAGTATTTCTCGAAGATTGATCTCAGGTTGGGATATCACCAACTAAGGATCAAGGATGAGGACATTTATAAGACCGCATTCAGAAGCAGGTATGGGCACTATAAATTTTTTGTTATGCCTTTTGGACTAACAAATGCCCCTGCAGCCTTTATGCAGTTAATGAATAGTATATTCAAACCTCATCTAGATCAATTCATAGTTGTTTTCATTGATGATATACTAATCTATTCAAAGACCAAGGAAGAGCACGTGGAGCATTTGAGGATTGCATTACAGATATTGAGGATGAATCAGTTATATGCAAAGCTTAGTAAATGTGAATTCTGGTTAGAAGAAGTATCTTTCTTGGGGCATGTTATATCAAATGATGGTTTATCCGTAGATCCATCGAAGGTTGAAGCTGTAAAGAATTGGTAAAGACCGACCAATGCTAGCGAGATATGTAGTTTCTTGGGTCTTGCAGGTTATTATCGGCGATTCATTAAGGATTTCTCCAAGATAGCCGTACCACTCACAAGGCTAACTCGCAAGGAGATCCGTTATGAATGGAGCGAGGAACGTGAAAGAAGCTTTCAAGCTCTCAAAGATCACCTAACTACTGCCCCGGTCTTAGCTTTACCAATTGAAGGCGTGAAATTTGAAGTATACACCGATGCATCTGGCATTGGCATCGGATGTGTTTTAATGCAACAAGGGAAAGTTATAGCCTACTCTTCTCGCCAATTGAAGAAACACGAGGGGAACTACCCAGTCCATGACTTAGAATTGGCAGTGGTAGTGTTTGCACTGAAGATATGGAGACATTACCTATACGGAGTGCAGTTTACTGTATACTCTGACCATAAAAGTCTTAAGTATCTCTTCTCTCATAAGGAATTGAATATGAGGCAAAGACGTTGGCTAGAATATCTCAAGGACTTCGATTTCACTATACAATATCATCCTGGAAAGGGTAATCCTATAGCCGATGACCTCAGTCGAAAGCCGAGAGCACTATTAGCCAATTGTATGATTCAGGAGTGGAAGTTGCTAGAACAATTCTCTAAACTTAATATAAGCATAGACAAGGACAGTAGGTGTGTCACATTATCCCATATGAGCATACAGCCAGACTTGCTATCCGAAATACAAGGACTTCAAGATAGTGACCCCGTACTAGTAGAAATCAAGGGCAAAATGGAAGAACAACCTTATTTCAAGATAGCCTCGGATGGAAGATTGATGTTCAGGAATAGAACATGTATACCGGATTGTCCAGAGCTAAAGAAGAAAATCTTAGATGAAGCTCACTGATCAAGGTACACGATTCTTCCGGGGTCTACCAAAATGTACCAAGATTTGAAAAGGACCTTCTGGTGGCCCAACATGAAGAGAGAAATAGCAAACTTTGTGTCTCGCTGTCTCACATGCCAACAAGTCAAGGTGGAACACCAAAATCCTGTCGGTAAGCTACATCCTCTAGATATTCCCAAATGGAAGTGGGAGGATATCGGTATGGACTTCATTATGTGTCTGTCTAAATCAAAAGGAGGACATGATGGAATATGGGTTATCATCGACCGATTGACCAAATCGGCACACTTCTTGCCAATCAAGAGTCGATGGTCAGTTGATGTCCTTGCTGCATTATACATTAAGGAGATAGTCAGGTTACATGGAGTACCTGTCTCAATCGTGTTTGACCGAGGCCCTCGTTTTACTTCTCACTTTTGGAAGGGTTTACAACATTCGTTGGGGACGAGACTTAACTTTAATACAGCTTTTCATCCTCAAACGGATGGTCAGACCGAAAGAACGAATCAGGTGGTAGAAAATATGCTCAGAGCTTGCATCATCGATTTTGGTGGAAGCTGGCATGATCACTTGCCCTTAGTTGAGTTTGCATACAACAACAGCTACTAGGCAAGTATACAAATGGCACCTTTCGAAGCCTTATACGGAAGGAGTTGCCGATCACCCTTGTGCTGGGATGAAGTTGGCGAGAAACAACTATTAGTTCCAGACATGGTAAGGGATACCACTGAAAAGATTCAGTTGATTAGAGAAAGACTTCAAGTTGCTCAGTCTAGACAGAAGGTTTATGCTGACACAAGAAGAAGAGATCTCGAATTCCAAGTCGGAGATCACGTATTTCTCAAGATATCACCTGGACGTGAAATACAGAGATTTGTTGTTAAGGGCAAGCTTACACCAAGGTTTATCGGACCTTTTGAGATACTAGAAAGAGTTGACGAGGTTGCTTACTGCGTTGCTTTACCTCCTCAATTGTCCGAAGTTCATAATGTATTTCACGTATCCATGTTGAAGAAGTATGTGCACGATCCATCACATATCATTGATCATGGAGACCTGGTGATTAAAAGGGATCTCACTTATGAACAAAAGCCCATGAAGATCCTCGATCGCGAGGTACGAACATTAAGGAACAAAGTTATTCCCATGGTCAAGGTACAATGGAGTAAAAGCTCAGAACATGAAGCAACATGGGAGACCGAGGAGTCTATGAGGAAACGATCCCCAGAATTATTCTAAAAAGGTATGTACCCTACACTCTCCACGTCTATATACGATTGAATTTGGGGACCAAATTCTTTTAAGTGGGGGAGGGTGTAGCAACCCTGGTAAAATCTTAAAAGATTAAACCAAAGATAAAGGCCCAACTCATATACACTTAAAACATATATCAATTAGGCCAAAAGTAAATAATGCCTCTTAGAAGGTCGTCATTTAATTGAAGAGTATAAAACATGCGCTAATTCATTAATTGACGCCCCTTTGACAGGCGTCATATAAAGAAATTGAAGACTATTTAAAGAGGCGTCATTTTTAATTAACGCCCCAACATTAGACGTCATTTTTAAACTAAACATGTTAGTGTTTGGTTCGAACAAGGATGTTATCCGGGTAAGTTTTGATTAGGAAAGGATCAACATGCGGATGTTTAAGTTTAATCAGGAGTCTACGTAGGAAGCTTCAACTCCAATCAAACTCCTAGAACCCATTAGGATTCTTTCCCCTATAAATACCATCCCCTCCATCGAACCCATGTTGACCCTATTTGCCAAAAGACGTCCTGCTGCTACTCCTCTGTCGTGGAAGTTCTTCTTCGTTTTATTCCTTTTCCTCTTGCTGCCAATACTGTGAAGAGAGGAAGCCGTCTTCTGCTTCTTCGACAATGCTTCACGTATTACTGTGGAGAAGCATAAAGCTTCTTCTTCCGAAGGTTGCTTCTACCGTGGGTGTACGTAAAGAACGTGAAGTTCTTCATCCTTTCTTCTTCTTCCTTGCTGCACAGAGGATTGAAGGCCGTTGCTTTCTGCTACCGTAACTGCTGCTGCTGTTGTTGAAGCAAGAAGAACAAGCTGTTGTGTCTTCTTCCTTCTACGCGGTTACTCTGTTTCAAACAGGGTATCGTTTGTGATCAAATCTTTATATATATTCTTCACGTTCCATCAACCAGATCATCACCAAGGTAGGTTTTCTCAAGACTTAGCAAAATCTTATAATTACTAAGTGAAAAAATGCATATAGCTCTAAAGGAGTTACAGATTTCGTTTTCCATAATGAATTTTCTCCGTTTACTGCATGAATGAAACTGACGACCCAAGATAGGGTGTCATTTAAAATCAACGACCGTGCAAACAGTTGTCTTTTCCTAGATAGTTAATAATTGTACAAAGTTTAAAATTTAACAACTATGAACTCTTACATGTACACTAATGCATGACTGTGTCCATAAATTCTTGCTATTTTTCCCTCTTTGTTCATGTCATTTGTTTCTTGATCGGCCATATTTTATAAAGCTTGTGTCTGTGATGGTACCTATTAGGTACAAATCAGATGACAGGAATTAGTGACCCTGACTAAGTCGTTATTTGAATGGACGCCCCTACACATAGGCGTCAGATTCGTGATAAATAATGAAAATGGAAACATACATAAATTCATGGACTTGATAATTGACGACATATACCCTACCCTTTAATTTGTTATATGACGCCCCTGACTAGGGTGCTGTTTACTGAATTGATGCCTTCAAGAAAGGCGTCATTTTTATAATAATCAAAATTGGAAAATGTTTATAGATATTAATCTGGATGTAACGACTGAGTGAACAGTCGTCATTTATTGAATTGACGACCCTGACAAGGGCGCTAATTCATAAAATGAAGACTTAAGCTTAGGCACCATTTCACTGATTCCTGATTTTTCGTGGTTTTTATATATAACCCTTGTTAATAGGTTATGCATATCGGCACTATATTCCATTCCATGAATATAGTCCCATGTTTTCTTGTTGTTTTATCGATTACCCACTAATTCTCGGTGATAGGTGAACTCTCCATAGGACATTCCATTCTTTTGGACCAGTGACTTTATCATAGAGACCTCCGTAAGACTCCTCTAGCCTTGGATTCCCTCAAGGCAGCCGAGCTGGTTGTACCCTTAAAACCTATGTCACTATTTGATTACCATGTCACTCTAAAGAAACATGGTATACCGGCCCTCATGACTTACTAAGAGGATGTCATGAGAATACTCTAAATTAATGGAATGGGAAACCATGCCATTAGTGTCCTTATGAATTAGGTGCCATACTTGTGGACCCCAATTCTATCTAGCTTATCATGTCCAAGGACGAGCAACCATCGCTATATGAGCGCTTATTCTTATTATCCTGGCACCCAATTAGGGAGCCGATTCCACCAAGTTTTATCGTTAATCGTATTGTACCGTTATTGTTGTCTTTATACATCATGTTCAATCCTTGAAATTCTATTCCTCAAGATCTACCTTAAAGTCCCTACAAGCTTATTCCATTGAAACTCTATATTGGCTATAACCATAGTGGATGTCGAAAAATACACAATCAATGCCTGCGCATATAAGGGCCCGATCTGGTCTTGGGAGGAGCACCCGAAAGTACTAGTGCCCATGGGAGTTGTAATGATCATGGTGTGGCATTACACCGAAGTGCATGACTAGCTTGATTAGACATTCCACAATCTCATACTCGACTTGACATGACATGACTTGCGTGACCCAGAAAGGGTATTTATATACTTGCTTGAAACGTGATAGCCAATTCCTGACATGACATGATGAATATACTTGCTTGAATATATTGACATTTATTGATATAAGTTCTTGAAAGACATGCTAGTTCACTCAATTATCTCTTATTATACTCTCTCTCTCTTGTCGTTTTACGTAAACATGCATAGCTTTATTGCATTCATGTAACATGTAATTTACTTAAAGCAAGCTAGCTCTTGAGATATAATTCCTACTAAGCGTTCGCTCATTTAGTGTTTTCCCCTATTTTTTAGGTAAGTCCGATGACGAGACTCAATCGGACGGGGAAGGTCAAGAGTGATGAAAGTAGAGCTCTCCGTCTATCCAAGCGTCCACTAGTCTTATCTTTCTATAATTTTGAGTCAATTGTTGTACTTTTCCCTTTATTGAGTCTTAGCACTTTCATAAAGTGGATTGTAATAGATGTACTTTTAAGGTTGTGATTGAATAAAGGATTAGGTTATCTTTACTTTCACACACTCTGTCTTTGTGTTGAATACACTAACGCTCTGATTGACATGATCGATATAAACTCGTCACGCGTCTCCGAGTTCCTTCCGCGCTCAGGGCGTGACAGAGGGTCGCGCCATGGTCCACCTCTCCCGGTTGTCTCTCCACTCCAAGGTTCGTCCCGGGTGGATGCCTCCACGTTCCTCGCGTCGCGGAGGAAGTCTCCGCCAATCCTAGCACAAGAGCAAGACCGATTAGCTGCGAGAGCGCCGTGAGAGAGGGAGAGGGAAGCACCCGATGCCTCCGTGGGGTCGTACCTACCCGCCGGGATCGGAGCCGAAGAGGATGCCGATGTGGTCTTGCCTCCGCTAGCCCACCGGTGAAGCCGTCGGCCGTCCTCCACCGGTCTTGGGCCGCCGCTGCCGTTAAGACGAAGGGGAAGAGGAAGGGGGGGAGCTCCGCGGGTTTCCTATGCATCGCGGTGCCCGCAGGTTTGCCCCTGCGGTCTTCCTCCCCACCGGCTTGCCGACGTCATCTGCCGATCGCCGCCGCCGTGGTCGGAGTCGCCGCCACCGCGGACAGGAGGAACGGGAGAGGGGGGGGGCCTCGCGCTCGTGGCCGTCCGCGGCTCTTGCGCGCCTCCGCGTTTAGGTGAAAAGGGAAAATGGGGGGGCATTAGGAAAGTAAGAGAGAGGGGGAGAGATCGATGGGTAAAAAAAAAGATTAAAATATTTTTTTTTGATTTTTAACCCCCATTTGCATTCTAAACCCCTTAAGAAGCTTATTTATGCATATGCCCACTAATTTCTTAAAACTCTTTAATCTAATTAGATTAAATGCTATAAAAAGTCCATAAATTTCATAAAATTAGCCAAAATTCACGGATTAAATTCTATTCTAAAATTGGTAAAGATCTGTTAAAGAACGGGTCTCACAATTCAATTAAAGAGTATTGAGGATTTCAACTGATCAAAGTGGTATTTTCAGTTGACCATGAAGATCAGAATTGGAATTGAAAACTCAGGAAGTGGCAGACATAACTTATGTAAGATGGTGTCGACTTTGGGTGTCGACATTGCTTCAGAGAAACTCACGTCTACCTAGATGCATCAACATGAACCTGATCTGACTTAACCTAAGCATCCTATCATGGACTTGACACTTACTCCCCCTATCTACATGCACTACTGCTAGACACAAAGCACATGAACATTTAGGACAACATTATCACAAACAATGAGATGCAGGACATAGGCATGTTCTTGACCCAGGGTACCTGGCGGAGGACTAGCCTCTACGCATAGCGTGGGTTTTCAGATAGAAGAGATCTACCCTTCTCCCAACATACAATTTGATATACCTTTGGGATCAAGATGAGCTTTATGCAATGCAATATATGCAACATCATCCTCATTTAAGTTCTACCAAAAATCTAATTCATATGCATATCAACAATAATGAAGAAGACATTTATTCCAAGCAAGAGGAACTCAAACAATCAGTCATCATGCTGAAATTTACATAAACCTAGTTCTCTTCTTGAGAATATACATCTTTCATTTCCAAGAGGTTTAGTAAATATATCAGCAATCCATTTTTCTGATTCTATAAAGTTCAGTTCAATTTCATTCTTACTTACTTCATCTCTCAAAAAGTGGTGTTTTATCTCAATATGCTTGGTCCTAGAATGATGAACATGATTTTTAGTCAAGGAAATAACACTGATATTATCACAAAGAATAAGAATGCATCCAAGTTTTATATGATAGTCAATAAGTTGGTGTTTGATCCAGAGTACATGGGCTGCATATTTTCCTGCTGCTACATACTCACCTTCAGCAGTAGAAAGAGCAATAGTGTGTTGCTTCTTAGATGCCCAAGACACTAGACAACCACCTAGGTATTGACACTATCCACTAGTACTTTTTCTATCTATTCTACACCCTACATAGTCTGCATCAGTGTAAGCTAGCAATTCAAGCTCACACATGGTAGGATACCATAGACCTAAGTCAAGGGTGTCAGATATATATCTAAAAATCCTTTTCACTATACTCATGTGAGACTCCTTAGGACTAGCCTGAAAGAGCACATAAACACATAGAGAATTGAATATCTGGACGAGATGCAGTGAGGTAAAGTAAGGATCCGATCATACCTCTATATAGTTTGGTATCAACCAATTTACTTTTTGTGTCAGCATCAAGACTAGTTGATGTACCCATTGGTGCAGTAATGGCCTTGAGGTTTTCCAGCTTGTACTTCTTCAGCAGATCCTTGATGTATTTGGCTTGAGTAATGAAGGTTCCCTCTGAAGTTTGACAGATCTGCAATCCAAGGAAAAACTTTAGTTCTCCCATCAAGCTCATTTCAAATTCATCAGTCATTAAGGTTGAAAATTCCTCACACATGGATGGTTTAGTTGACCCAAACACTATGTCATCTACATAAATTTGAACAACAAGAATATCTTTGTTATCTACCTTCGGGTTTGGTCAACCTCGCCTCTTGAAAAGCCTTTACCTGTGAGGAAGGAGCTTAATCTGTCGTACCAAGCTCTGGGAGCTTGCTTCAGTCCATACAGTGCCTTATCAAGCTTGTACACATGATAAGGAAAGTCTATACACTCAAAACCAGGGGGTTGTTTGACAAAAACTTCCTCTTTATGAAGCCATTTAAAAATACAGATTTACATCCATCTGCTGAAGTTTTATTCCTAGGCTACATGCAAATGCAAGAGAATCTAATAGCTTCTAGCCTGGCTATAGGAGCAAATGACTCTTCAAAGTCTACCCAAATTCTGATTGTACCCTGTGCCACTAGCCTAGCTTTATTTCTAACAGCCTTTCCCTCTTCAGCAATTTTATTTCTGAAAACCCATTTTGTTCCTATAATGGAGCCATGTGATGGTTTAAGAACTAAGTGCCATATTTTGTTCCTCTCAAACTGATTATGTTCATCATGCATGGCATTTATCCAATGTTCATCTTTTAAGGCATTCTCAATGTTTTTGGGTTCTATTTGTGAGACTAAGGCAAAAGAATTAAGTTCATTTTCAATTCTGAAAGGAGATCTAGTCCTAGGGGGTTCATTCAGGTTACCAATAATATTTTCTAATTGGTGATCTTTAAGCATTCTTATATTGGTAAGCTGATTATCTGAATTTTTATTTACCTCCCCCTGAATTCCTAATCCTTCAGTCTCACCTTCATCTACTTGTTTTGCATTATGTTCTTCTTTATTTTCGAGGATTTCTCCATCATCTTTATCCCTGCAGAAGTCAGTATCAGATTTATTAGAAGTTTCATCAAACATAATATGTGGTCATTCTTCAACAGTTTTAGATTTAACATTATAGATCCTATAGGCTCTAGAAGTCTCAGAATACCCTTGAAAGATTCCTGGTTCACTTTTGGCTTCAAATTTATCAAGGTCTCTTTTAGAGTTAACATGGATAAAACACTTAGATCCAAAGACCTTGAAATGAGCTAGTGAAGGTTTCCTACCTTTTAATATTTCATAAGGAGTCTTTTGAGTTGAAGGTCTTACTAAGGCTATATTGATAATGTAACAAGAGATGTTTACTGTCCCAGCCCAAACACCTTCTAGGCAGGTTGCCTTCAACTAGCATAGTCCGAGCCATCTCCACCAAGGTTCTGTTCCTTCTTTCAACCACTCCATTCTATTCTGGAGTTCTTGGTGAAGAGAATCTATGATTTATCCCATTGTCCCTATAAAAATCATCAAATTGTGAGTTCTCAAACTCACCACCATGATCAGACAGAATATTAGATATAGACTGCTCACCATTCTATTTTATTCTATTGAAGAATACCTAAAATTCTTTAAAGGCATCATTTTTGTAAGTCAAAAAGAATACCCAAGTATATCTAGAGAAGTCATCTACTAAAATAAATCCATTTCTACAAGATAAACTAGCTGATCTAGTAGGTCCAAATAGATCCATATGAATCAGCTCAAAAGGTTTAGAAGACATGTTCTCAGTTCTTGATTTAAATGACTTCCTAGTTTGTTTGCATTGGGTACAAGCCTCACATATTTTATTGTTCTTTTTAAATGATATTTCAGGTAGACCTCTCACCATGCTAAATTTATTCAATTTATGCAACACATTATAACTAGCATGACCTAACCTGCAATGTTAAAGCCAGGCTAAATCATCTTATTTACAGTAAGACACAGGTTAATGTGTGCAGCAACATCTAAGTCAACCATATATGTGTTATTGACTCTTTTTCCAATGAATTTCACAGTTTCTGAGTTAGGTTAAAAAATGGTCCATGCATGTGAGTCAAAAACTACTTCATGACCCTTATCGCACAGTTGACTGATGCTAAGAAGATTGTAAGCAAGTCCTTCAACAAGTAAAACATCTTCAATGCTGCATGAAGGACACTTGCCAACCTTACCTGACTCTATGATCTTCCCTTTTATATTGCCACCGAAAGTAACATGACCAACATCTTTCTCCATCAGCAAACAGAACTTTCCTTTATCCTCGGTCATGTGCCTGGAGCAACCACTATAAAGGTATCACCTATTGTGGTTGGCTGCCAGGCATACCTGTACACATAATCAAGCAGAGAATTTTGGAACCCAATACTGTTTGGGCCCCATTTCAAAAGTTAAATCATGCAGACAAGACAACAATTGTTTTGGTATCCACATTTATTTTTGTGATTTTGCTTGGATTGTGGATTTCTTACCTTTTTGATTATTTTGTTTGTTGTGCACATTCTGAGTTATTGTTGGCTTTTGCTTTTTTTACATTTTGGCCATTTTTAAAGACATATGAATTTATGTGCCAGTAATTGGTCCAATAAGCATTGGAATGAGTGTTAGAACTAGAGACCGTAGGTTGAACAACCTTAGGATGGATGAAGCCATAAGAATTCTGGTTCTTAAATGTTTTGAACATAGGCTGCACAGGGGCACTCCATGGGTAGCGTCGATGCACCGGATTAAGATGGGATTTCAAAATGTTCCTACCAGAGTTGTGATATGATGTGTTTTGGTACAAAGGGTGACTCGAAGCACTATGGTAGTAGCATCGACCTGAGATGCCCCTATTCTGACCATGACCTCTAAAGGTGTGAAACCCAAATGAGGTGTGCATCGGTGGAGGTTGGTTGTTGCATCAACCTTTCTGTTGTGGATGGGTTACTTTGGTTTTGGGGCTTCCTTGGACTTTGGTTCTAATTGGTTGACCCCTAACCTGACCTTTAGGCTTAGGTGCAGTGGTGTGTATGTTGGGTTCTCTAGGTGCTTCCACTTTCCCTTTGACCTTGTCCTTGGCACTCAACTTGTTTTGTTTCCTATTTTTTATAGAATTTTTATCGCTATCTTTTTCACAGTTCATTGTTATTAAGGGATTGAATTTTTCTTTTTCGCCAATGAATGAGATGGTCTAAACATCAAACTGTTTCTTATTTGTTGGATTAAAACCCAACCCTTCTCTCCTGAAGTTGACTTTTGTTCCCAGAATTGCATTCAAATTTTTTGTTCCTTGAGTCATGCCCTCAAGGGAGGTCTGTTTATCACTGTTTTCTTTTTCCAAGTTTTCAATTATTTTCTTCAATTCCTCATTGACCCCTTTTACAGCTTCATATTTTTCTCTTGCAATTTTTGTTTCTTCTTCAAATTTCTGCATTCTGATTTTCAATTCATCAATGATATTCTTCAAATTTTCATTTTCACATCTCAGTTCATTTAAGACAATTTTAAATTTTTCTGTTACAACAAGAGAGTTTTTCAGATCACTATTTTCTATCTCTAAACATGCAATCCTATCATTCAGAGAAGTATCATTAATTAGAGAATTTATCTTCTTTTTTCATATGCTTTTTTCCCCTACGAACATCATCATATTTATCTAGAATCTCTACATATACTTCTTCCCAATCATTATGAGTAAAGTTTTCGAACGGGGAAGTTACCTCATTATCTTACTTTTCTTCATCCTCTCTCCTGGCCATCAGGCATAGTTTGTCTTCACCTTCATTGTCAGATGAGCTACTCTGACTTTCTTCCTCTTCATCTCTCCAGGTGCTCACCATGGCCTTGCCTTTCTTGTTCTTCCACCTGGGTTGTTTCTCCTTCTGTATTTCAGGACAGTCTGCCTTCAGGTGCCCTAGCTTCCTATAATTATAACAAACAATTTCATCAGTCTTTTTGGCAGTGTCAGATTTATATTTTGATTGCCTCTTCCCTAAGTAATATTTTCTTTTGAAACCCTTACCTTCTTTCCCAAAAAACTTCTTAAACTTTCGGGTTAGCATTGCGAACTCACCTGAGTCTTCTTCAGAACTTGAGGAGCTATGTTCGCTGGAAGACCCTTTCCCACTAGAATTTACCTTACGAGCCAGGGACTTTTTCTTCTTCTCAAACTCATCAACCCTCTTGAGATTCAGTTCATATGTCATAAGAGAACCGATGAGTTCATCAACCATTGTGGTCGCTAGATTCCTCGACTCCTCCATGACAGTGGCCTTCGTATGCCAAATCTGTGTCAGGGACCGGAGGATCTTCCTTACTAGCTCGTACTCACTATGTACTTTGCCTAAAGTTCTTAAACTATTAGTGAGTACCATCAACCTGGCATACATCTCTAAAATAGTTTTGTCAGATTTCATTTTAAAAGCTTCATACTCAGAGACTAGCATGTTCGCTTTGGTTTCTCGTACCTGGGACGTTCCCTCATATATTACCTCTAATTTGTCCCACATTTCCTTAGCTGTGATGCAGGATGATACTCTTGAAAACTCAATGGGATGTAGAGGACATTGCATAGCATTGATAGCCCTCCAGTTCAGGGTTGACCTTTGAATCTGCTCCCGAGTCCAGACTTCTTCATCTTTAGGGAGCTCAAATGGACCTCGGCTTACCACCTTCTAGATCTCATAATCCTTTGCCCGTAAGAAGACCTCCATTCTATTCTTCCCGTAAGCATAGTTAATTCCATCAAAGAATGGCGGCTTACATGTAGAATGACTCAGCAGTAAGACCTCTAGCATCCATTATCTAGATCTCTCCGGGATGTTAAGCCCTTAAGGAGAGTTAGGCTCTGATATCACGTGATGAAAAATGGATGAGCTACTGATCTAGAGGGGGGTGAATAGATCAACCCCAAATTTTAAACTCACACAGTAATTAATGAAAAGCAGAATAAAAGGAAATTGCTTTGAACAGAACTACTAATTCAATCTGAATTAATAGCTAGAAGATCTAGTAAAGATTGACCATCATCCTTACTGAATTTCAATAGAAGTGATCAGCCAACACAGTATGGTACTAGGAAGAGGTTTTATTCAAAAATCTCCTCACGCAAGGGTTAGTTTTCCAGATAGGCATAACCCATCCTTCCAACTAAGCCTTTTGATATACCACTGTGTTATCGATCTGTAAATAAATGTAAGATAGAGGAACTATAGAGCAAATCAACACAAGACAGATTTAAGTCAGATTCACACAGTAGCTAGAATCCACTAACCAAGTTCAGTACTGGGCGGAGGTTCGATCTAAGAACAATTCCGCACATCAAAAGCATCAGATGATTGCAGTGAACATTCCTAGGCATTCATCTTAGTTGCAGAAATAAAGAGTTGAGCAATCACACACAAGACAAAGCAATTTTAAGGTTGTTCGATCTCGAGCTTGAGATCTACTTCCACCCCTTACTCAAATGAGTAAGGCTTCCACTGACAAACAACTTGCAAATCCGCTGATCCACAGCTTTGGGGATGAAATCCTTACAAACCGCAGAGCTTCACAGCTTGCTGAACCCACTAAGCTTCACAGCTTACTGTCCGAGGATCAGATGCTCGCCGCTGCCTCACAGCTTGAACCGTTGATGACATAGCTTACAGTAATTCACAAAGTTCTAAAAGAAACAAAGAAAAATGATGACAGAAATAAAAGATGTAACTCTTTCTCTAGAGCAATTTGACTCTGGATCTGATCCAGAAGTCGAGACAAGTACATACTTCTCTCTCCCTCCCTTTTCCCTCAGCTTTCTTCACCATCTTCCGATACTCTATTTTCTCTCACTCTCTTTCTTTTCTGCAATGAGCTCTCTTTTTCAGACTTTTCTTAGAGTAGGGACTCTCACTCTCAGGCTTTCACTTCTCTCAAGCTCTTCTGCTCTGGTTCTCTTCTTTCCAAAAGTTGATTCTCTTGCCGCTCGAGCTCTGGCCACTATTTATCCTCACGAACATGAGTTCATATGGTCCCCCATGAGATTTTTAGATTGGGCGCGTGGAAGGAACGCTCCCGCTCAAGGTTTCTTATGAAAAATGCCCATCGAGAGTCCACGTGTCAGGTGCAGAGCTAAAAGTCTTTAAGTTTCAGCCACGTGGAGGATATTTCGTTAGAGATCTCCAAGGTACTGGAAAGTAGCCACGGATCACGTATCCCAATCAGTTTCACTTTCAACTCACGTGACAATCAGAAATGCTGCCTCCAGTTAATCAATTAAGTTGCCTTCTATGCATCTAAGGTGTTTGAGCATGAATTTGGGTTATTCCTTGATGACCTTGTTTTTCCTGTCAAAATAAAGGTAGAGATTCATTAATCTCATCATTATGTGACTCATGAAGTAGGTAATAGGTATCTAAAGAATGTAGCCTCACTTGTTTTCATAAGACAGGCAAATCATGTACATGGGTGTGTTAAAATAATATGCACATGCATCGATGCACAATCTCAATGCACTGACCTGCTTTATTGACAAGGAGAGAAAAATGCAACAACAAGTAAAATGAGCATTGACTTGTATTTGGCATAGGTAGACCTCAATCAGTCAGAAATGCTTTATCTGCAATGATGGAGTATCGACCTCCCAAAGCATAAGGCAATACTGCATGTACCACTTCATAGACGTGCCATTGAGGCGTGTCGGCCTGTCCTGGTGATATATAAGAAAATGCTTAAAGCATTGACATAAGACTTTACTGCACCGACCTGACTTCAAGGCAGATGCAGAAGGTGCACCGACCTTAAGAAAGATACCCTCTAATGCACCGAACTTATACAACAATCACTGGCTCACAGGCATCGACCTATCAAAAGTGTACATCGACCTGATGTTACAACATCTAGCCTATAGTGCCTAGCAACATCGACCTGTGTACTCGGTGCACCGACCTAATAGTGCAAGACTTTTGCATTCTCACCGACCTTCTAGACTAGAATGCATATGTGCACCGACTAGACTTTCTCAATGCATGAATATGCATCGACCTTATATTGCAACAGCATGAGTATGCATTGACCTTGAAATGCAAGAATCATATTCTGACATAATGAAATAACAATCAGCACACATATTATAAATCCAAATGGTTTTGCCAGTATCAAAGTCAATCTTACTATTGCTAGCATCAAAACTAGACATCAAATCCAGAGGAGACATAACAGAGGAAGCTTCCTGCGATCCACTATGGGAATTGGGACCTTGGTAAGAACTGCACCTCCGGTTACTGGCATTGTGGAGACTTCCATGAGGTGCCATTGGCTTTTTGCTCGAGGTTCCCATAGACGGCGCCAAAAAGTGTAGAGGCAGAAAAGTGGTCTCTAGCCCTCGTACCACACTTTTCTATTTATTTGTCGGGGAGGACCGCCTGGCACTTGTGGAAGTTTGGAATCACCAGAAAGAAAGGCATCAGAAGTAGCCCCGGGCGCTACCACAGGGGGCAACCCTCCGATGCTTAAGTCAGCAACGGCCCAAGTGAAGAACAGAGAGGAGTATGAGAGATGGAGGAGAATGGAGGTCGCAATGGGAGATCTGAGAGAGGTGTAGAGCCTCCGGATGAGTGCTCTCCGCCTCCAGTGGTCACTCAGAGAGTGCTCGCTGGGTGGTAATGTCGTACGGGAGGGATTCTCTCTTAGTCGTGACCTCTCTGGTAGCAGGGTGAGTAGCTCTCTTGCTTGCTTCTCTGTAGGTGTTTGTTGGTGAGATTCACTGTGTCCTTCTGTTCTCTATCGAGGTCCATTTTATAGGGGGTTGTCCTGGTGTCGAAGGCCAATCCTTTAACAGGGAAGGGCGCAAGTCATAGAGTAACGTTCCTTGTGATCGTGGCGGGAGTTCCCCATTGAGGGGCTGTTACCTCAGAGTTGGCCAATCCCCAGGCGAGTCTTACGACGCTTGTGGGGCATGCTCGCCCGTTGTGGGGTCGAAGCCTGCGTCTTGGGGGTAAAGGTTAGTCGTCGGAGAGTCCTCCGGCGGTCATTGCGCTTGGGCCAAGGCCCTTCACACTGACACATCCGAGGTTCGTTCATCCGGGGCCATCCGTAACGGGCCATGGCTTGTAGTGGCTTATTAGGCGCGTTGTGGACTATAACGCCCCGAGATCAGATCCCCAATTAAAGGGCATATATATTTATTTTTTTCATCGGACCCCGAAGCATTACGTCGTATGTATTGCGAAAGTAGATATATATATATACATAGATATTCACAAGAGAGAGAGAAACCATAATCAGATGAAATGTAAATAACATCTCAACCATTCATAATCCAAAAGCACATGTCCATTGTCCAAAACATATAAGTCCATACATGATCACCAAGCCACAACCTATCCATAATACGAAAGATAAATATCAAGTCTACCCTAATGAAGGGGGAAAATAGAACTACTCCTTGGCCACAGCCTCCTCCTCGACCGCTTCTACAGCGTCACCTAAAAATGTGTGCTACAAGGGGGGGAGTGTGACGCTCAGTAGGCAGCCAAATCAAATCAGGGTTAACACACATTTAAATATCCAATTCACCAATATATATAATTCAAATGTTAACAATAAAAGAGTACAAAAGACCCATATAACCCTTCTAGAATCCTCCAAGGTGACCCACATAAAGGTCTAGCAAAAACCCAGGAATCGGTCGACCGAACTAGGCCGTCGGTCGACCGAACTGTAACAAGTTACAGACCAGCCAACACTGGCAACTTCAATTGACCAAAATGCCCTGGTCAGTCGACCAAACTCTGCTACCATCTAGATAAACAACAGTTCAGTCCCAAAGGTAAAAACCCAATGTTACTCAATGATCCATTCATTGCCATCTGCTTAAAATAATTCATACGAGAAAAATACATGATTATTAGCTAGCATATATGATACCTATGCATGCACCAAAAGCACGGTGAATGATTGGTTACACATTATCACATTTTCATGAGTTTCACATTTTTTTTATTCATGGAACCAAATAGATGCCGCAAACACAGGAGGCCCACACACTCACAAACGAATGAAGTAGTACTGCACAGACCCGAGAGCAAACTTTCACCTAGACTCTTGCCGCACGGGGTGTTATGTATCGCTGTCTCCCGAGTTCTGTGGCGTTACGTATCGCCGTCCCATAGAACGAACCAGTCGAATCATAGGATTTTTAACCAGTGCATTATGTATTACTGTCTCCTGGGTTCTTTTACTTCCACGGCGTTACATATTGCCGTCCCGCAAAAGGGACCGAAGTCCAACCTCACAGAATGCTATTATTTTCTAATCATAAAATTCACATCGTATTCGCATTCACATTCATATTCATATTACATTACTAGTATCATGCTTTTATCGTAACATAAGCATGTTTCCATATGGTTTAAGTGGCTAATCAAACTCATAAGTTTACTGTTGTGAAACCGAACATGATCAAGTTTCCAGCAATGTTTCTATTTAAAAGAAGATATGTTTACTTCTAGGTTACACATGCGTAAAAAATAAATCATAAGTACAAGTGTAGAATTTCTGTGAGCACAAAATTTCTATCGTGAGTTACTAACTTAGTCTTCCACCATTTTCCAATTTTTCAGATTTTTCTAAATTAGAATGGTCTCTCAAAACTCACCTTTTCTAGGTTTCTGAAAATTGGTCCAAACCCTGCAGTTTCAAAGGGTGGTGTCGACACCACCATTGGCAGTGTCAACACCACAATGCAGTTTCAAAGGGGCTGTGTCGAGGCCCTGATCTTCGATTAAAAACTTAGAGGAACCTCACAAATGCATGAAATCTTGATGAAAAACTAGAAAAATAAACATAGTAGTCAATCCCACATACCTTTAATCCTTCTTTAACGTATAGAAACTACTTTGAAATCATTCTAATGCATCGTTGACCCCTAAGATTTGAGGATGGGTGCCTACCTTTGAAGGTGATAAATCGACGACCCGGGGATGAAATCCACACCCCAAATCCACCTAAAGTTTCTCCCCTTCACCCCAAGGGGCTGCAGGATCATTTTCCATGTACCGGCTCATCCACCATGCTCCGGATCGTCCACTCTTGCGGAGTCAAGGTCCCTCACCCTTTCTCACTCAAGAACGATAGAAGATGGTGGAGAGTTGAAGAGAATGGTTATCAAAGGCTTACTACCCACAAAACCCACCTCCTTATATGGTTTTCAAGCCTCCCAGGGGTTTGCCCATGACCGACAAGGCTTAGTCTAGCTCCCAAGGTCGCTGGTTAGAGGGAAGTAAAGGCATGTTCGGTTTGAACAAACGCGACCCTTCATCTACATGGTCATAAATGCGAGTGGGTGCGCTCTTCTATTGGGATTTGGGTTGGGACATCTTCAGATGAAATCAAGAGGACTTCCAGATATAACTTTGGGATGTGGTTTCATTGAGTTTTATCACGAGTTATGATTTTTCTAATATCAACGTTCATTCTCCCATTTTCTAGTCGTGACCTTTTAGTAGCCCGAAGAAATTCGAGAATAGCTCTAGTATGCAGGTAGAATTTGGCCTCTACCTCAACATAGAAGATGTAGCTAACATCCCATTCAAGATTATGGCCTTAGTTTCAGGTCATTTGATCAACTACAAATGAAGTTATGAATTTCTAATCAGTCACGTGTGATTTCACTCAATAGTCACACCTCTCTATGTCAGTTGGTGACAAAGGGCTCAAAACCTTGGGTTCTGGTGCGAATTGGGTTGCCATCTCAACAAAAGAGGTTGGGTCAAGGACCCAAGCTTTCTAATGGACCTAGTTTCAGCCCATTTGGATAACCATGGGGCAACATATCCTTTTTTCATCAGGTGGCGGTGTTTACTATAACTATTTCAACTTATTATCATAAACTCCCTCTTATCCCCTATTAGTCCTATTTTTCAGAAATTCTAATCTTCATCCAAGTTGTTCTTTACCCAATGGCCATTTCATGGGCTTTGGTTTCAACCAATTATGACCTTCCTATGTTAAGTTATGAATTCCCTAAAGAACGTTCAATAATCTGTTTAGATTTCTGGTTTATTGTGTTGATGGGCCAGAATTGTATCCAATTGGGTCAGTGTCCAATTGGTGCTCTTAACATCCTCTCCCCCTTAAAATAATTTCATCCCTGAAATTAACTTGAAATCTTTAAGGTTACTTATCGAATAGTTGAGGATTTTCCCGGCACATCTTGTTCTTCGGTTCCCATATTACTTCCTTGGAATGAGAATTCTTCCATAATACCTTCACCAATCGGATGGTTTTATTTCTCAACACATGTTCCTTCTAGTCTATGATCTCACTAGGCTGCTCCACATAAGACAGATATGCTCGAACCTCCAAGGGCTCGTACTCTATAACATGTGAGGCATCCGGGACATACTTCCTGAGCATAGAGAGGTGAAAGACCGGATGCACATGCGACACAGCAGGCGGAAGTGCAAGTCGATATGCCACCTCACCAACCTTTTGTAAAATCTCAAAAGGCTCGATATATATAGGACTGAGCTTGCCCTTCTTCCCAAACCGCATGACTCCCATGGTGGGAGACACCTTTAGGAACACATGGTCTCCCTCTACAAATGCTAACTCTCTCCGCCGCTAGTCTGCGTAACTTTAATGACAGCTTTGGGCTGTGAGGAGTCGCTGCCTGATCATAGATATCTTCTCTAAGCAGTCCTGTACCAACTATGGTCCGATAAGCTGCTTATCACTAGCTTCATACCAACACACTGGTGATCTACATGGCCGCCCATAGACTGCTTCATAAGGTGCCATTCCAGTGGTGGAGTGGTACCTATTATTGTATGCAAATACTATCAATGGCAAATGATCGTCCCAATTCCACTTCCACTCAATATTGCATGCCCTCAGCATATCTTCTAGAGTCTGGATAGTGCGCTCGATTTTCCCATCAGTCTGAGGATGGAATGTCGAGCTGAACTGTAACTCTATCCCCATAGCCCACTATAGACTCTTCCAGAACCTCGTTATGAATCGAGGGTCTCGGTCAGAGATGATAGATAACGGTGCTCCATGCAATGGAATGATCTCAGCGATGAATAGTTTTGCTAAGGATTCGATTAGAGTCTGCTTGTTGATGGGCAGAAAGTGTGCAGTCTTTGTGAATCTGTCCACAATTACCCAAATGGTATCATGCTTCCTTCTTGTCATGGGTAGACCAGTCACAAAGTCCATTGTGATCTGTTCTCATTTCCATTGTGTCATCTCAATGGTCTGAAGAGGACCGCCAGGTCTTTGGTGCTTAATCTTCACTTGCTAACATGTGAGACATTTGGACACGAATTCCACTATGTCTCTCTTCATTCCTGCCCACCAATACACCCTCTTCATATCTTAGAACATCTTGGTGCTTCCCACTTAGTCACAGCTTCAACCTTGCTAGGGTCCACAGATATGCCGTTCTCGGATATGAATTGTCCGAGAAACATCACCTAGTCGAGCCAAAATTCACAGTTGCTGAATTTTGCATAGAACTTGTTCTCTCTGAGAGTCTGCAGAACCACTCTACGATGCTTCCGATGCTCATCCTGACTGGAAGAATATATCAGGATGTCATCTATAAAGACCACGACAAATTGATCTAGGTAAGGGCGGATGATCTGATTCATCTGCTCCATGAACACAGCCGGTGCATTGGTCAACCCGAATGGTACTACTAAGAACTCGTGGTGACTATAACGAGTTCTGAAGGCTATCTTCGACACATCTTCAGGCTTGATTCTGATTTGGTGATAACCCATCCTCAGATCGATCTTGGAGAAGACCTTAGCATACGACAATTGGTCAAATAATTCTTTAATCCTCAGTAGATGATACTTGTTTTTAATGGTGGCCTGATTAAGCTTGCGGTAATCAATGCACAATCGCATAGTCCCATCTTTCTTTCGCACAAATAAGACTGGTGCTCCCCAAGGAGACACACTTGGCCGAATGAAGCCTTTGCCTAGCAACTCCTGCAATTGCTTCCTGAGTTCGGCAATCTCTGTCGGAGCCATCCTGTATGGTGGAATGGAGATAGGTGCAGTGCCTGGCATCAGCTCAATAGAGAATTCCACCTCACAAACCGGTGGCAGTCCTGGTAGATCTTCGGGAAATACATCAGGAAATTTTCAGACCACGTCCAAGACTTCCAGAATCTTGACAGTGCCATCCTCAAGTACCACACTAGCCAATAAATAATCACATCCCTTGCTAATCAGCTTGGAAGCCTTGATGGCTGATACTATCATTCTTTCTGACTTGTCCTTTGGACATTGGAAGACGAATGTCTCCTTCCCCGGCTCCTGAAAGATCACTCTCTTCTGACGATAGTCCAATAGAGCATAGTGCTTGACTAACCAATCCATTCCCATAATGAGATCAAAGTCGGTCATATCTAGGATGCATGCTTCCCCAGCAGTATCCTCCCATTGACTTTGACCTCAATAGTAGGGATCACAAGCTTGGTGTGGACTTATTTCCCAGTTGGTGTGCTAACTACCATTTCCCCGAAGAATGTGGCTTGGGGTCTGTTCTTCAGTTGATTAGTAAAACTAGTGGATATAAATGTGTGTGTAGCCCTCGGGTCAAACAAAACCTTTGCATAAATATTATCCACAAGAAGTGTACCTTCAGCCACAGTAGGAGTATTATCTGCCTCTTCTTGCATTAGTGCATAAACTCACCCTCTGTACTGAATCTTCTCCTACTGTGGGACTGGCTTTTGCTGAGCCTTCTTAGGACAGTCCCTTGCAAAATGTATGGCCTCGCCGTATTCATAGCACTTACCTTTTGTCCTCCAGCATTCCTGCCCTGGATGGGTGCGCCCACAATGGACACAGAATGGAACCCCCAGCCTGTTCCTTGGCGCCGGCTCCTGGCGTGCCACCTTTTCCTTGTCCTTTCTCCCTCCTGCCTACATAGGCCTTTGCCGTCATCTTTTTCTCCTCGGCTTACCTATCCATGGATATTCATTAGAACCTAACTTAATATGTCCCTTAAATCCTTATGGTTTCGATTATTACCTTGCATTCTCTTGCTCGGCTAGATGAGCAAGCCTCAATGCCGTAGCGTGGGAGTCAGGGTCTTAGGTAGCCACATAGCGTCAGACGCTGCTACAAAGACCATTGATGAATTTCTTCACCTTTCAACGTGCTTCATCAAATATGTGTGGAGCAAATCGACCTAGAGCAGAGAATCTGGCCCTCATAGTCGGCCACTGACATGTTTCCTTGTACGAGGCCCAAAAATTCTTGCTCCTTTGCATCTCGCACATGCTCAGGGAAGTACTTTTCTCAGAAGATAGGCAAGAATTCTTCCCATAATATGTCATCATTGTGCCCTGTGAAGGTGGTCCTCAGCTTGGGCTTCCACCATAAATTAGCTTGGTCTTGTAGTACATAGGCCGCCAGATTCAGCTTTTCTTCCTCAGGGCATCACATCGTGCGGAATTTCTTTTCCATCTCTCTGAGCCACGACTCAGCCACCTCTGGATGGCTCTTCTTCTTAAAATAAGGAGGTGCCAGCCTCATAAATCGATCAAGCGTAGGTAAGTCCTGGCATGGCGCAGACGCTGGCTGCTATAACATCTGTTGCTGCATGGCTTGCATAAGTCCTTGGAAACTTGGCATGAATCCCTCCAGATTAATTCCTGCATTGGGAACTTGTCTGTCCCCAACTGTCGGAGCATTGATTGCCCCGTCGTTCACCAGGTTGGGGTCATCCACCCCCGATCCTCTCTCATCAGTCTGGGGTACGTCCCTTTGTCTTCTCGGTGGCATAGCTCTAGGAAGATAACAATTGTTAAGTGTGAGGGTTCATTTTAAATGGGTTCTAAATATACTCTACCCTTTTTCCACTCTAGCCTATCTCCTCTTCTATTATTTGGACAATTGGAATGGTTGTAACCATGGTTGTCTCTCGTGCTCTGATGCCACTTTATAATGCCCCGAGATCCGATCCCCAATTTATGGGCATTATTATATATATTTTTCATCGGTCCCTGAAGCATTACATCATACGTATCGCGGAAGCACATATACATACATATATATTCGCAAGAGAGAGAGAAACCATAATCACATGAAATGTAAATGACATCTCAACTATTCATAATCCAAAAGCACATGTCCATTGTCCAAAACATATAAGTCCATACATGATCACCAATCCACAACCTATCAATAAAATGAAAAATAAATATCCATAATGTACCCTTATGAATGGGGAAAACAGAACTACTCCTCTACCATAGCCTCCTCCTCGACCTCTTCTACAGCGTCCCATGAAAATGTATGCCACAAGGGGGTGAGTGTGACGCTCAGTAGGCAGCCAAATTAAATCGTGGATAACATGCATTTAAATATCCAATTCACCTATATATATATAATTAAAATGTTAACTATAGAAGAGTACAAAAGACCCATATAACCCATCTAGAATCCTCCAAGGTGACCCATATACAGGTCTAGCAAAAACCTAGCAATCGGTCGACCGAACTAGGCCGTCGGTCGACCGAACTGTAACAAGTTATAGACCGGCCAACACTGGCAAGTTCGGTCGACCGAAATGCCCAGGTCGGTCGACTGAACTCTACTACAATCTAGATAAATAGCAGTTCAGTCCCAATGGTAAAAACCCAATGTTACTCAATGATCCATTCATTACCATCTGCTTAAAATAATTCATATGAGAAAAATACATGTTTATTAGCTAACATATATGATACCCATGCATGCACCAAAACCATGGTGAATGATTAGTTACACATTATCACATTTTCATGAGTTTCACATTTTCGTTATTCATGGAACCAAACTGCTGTCGTAAACACAGGAGGCCCACACACTCACAAACGAACGAAAGAGTACTACGCAGACCCGAGAGCAAACTCCCACCTAGACTCCTGCCGCACGGGACGTTACGTATCGCCATCTCTGGGGTTCTGTGGCGTTACGTATCACCGTCGCACAGAATGAACCAGTTGAACCATAGGATTTTTAAACAGGGCATTACGTATCGCCATCCCATGGGTTATTTTACTTCCGTAACGTTACGTATCACCGTCCCACAGAAGGGACCAAAGTCCAACCTCACAGAATGCAGTTGTTTTCCATTCATAACATTCACAACGTATTCGCATTCACATTCATATTCATATTACATTACTAGTATCATACTTTTATCATAACATAAGCATGCTTCCATATGGTTTAAGTGGCTAATTATACTCAAAAGTTTACTGATGTGAAACCGAACATGATCAAGTTACCAGCAAGGTTTCCGTTTAAAAAAAGACATATTTATTTCTAGGTTACACATGTATAGAAAATAAATCATAACTACAAGTGCAGAATTTCAGCGAGAATGAAAATTTTACCTTGAGTTACTAACTTAGTTTTGCATCATTTTCTAATTTTTCAGATGTTTTTGAATTAGAATGGCCTCTCAAAACTCACCTTTTCTAGGTTTCTGAAAATTGGTCTAGACCCTGCAGTTTCAAAGGGTGGTGTCAACACCACCATTGGCAGTGTCAACACCATCCTGTAGTTTCAAAGGGTGGTGTCAACACCACCATTGGTAGTGTCACAGCTAAGGCCCTGATCTTTGATTAAAAACATAGAGGAACCTCACAAATGCATGAAATCTTGATGGAAAACTAGAAAAATAAACATTGTAGTTAATCCCACATACCCTTAATCCCTCTTTAACGTATAGATGGGTGCCTACCTTCGAAGGTGATAAACTGACGACCCGAGGATGAAATCCACACCCCAGATCCACCTAAAGCTTCTCCCCTTCGTCCCAAGGTGCTGCAGGATCATCCTCCACACGTCGCCTCATCCACCACGTGCCGGATCGTCCACTCTTGCAGAGTCAAGGTCCCTCACCCTTTCTCACTCAAGAAGAATAGAAGATGGTGCAGAGTTGAAGAGAATGGTTACCTATGGCTTACTACCCACAAAACCCACCTCCTCATTTGGTTTTCAAGCCTCTCAGGGGTTTGCCCACAACCTACAAGGCTCAGTCTAGCTCCTAAGGTCGCTGGATGGAGGGAAGTAAAGGCCATGCACCTGTTCGATTTGAACAAACGTGACCCTTCGTCTACCAGGTCATAAATGTGAGTGGGCACGCTCTTCTGTTGGGATTTGGGTTGGGACATCTTCAGATGAAATCAAGAGGACTTCTGAATATACCTTTGGGATGTGGTTTCATCGAGTTTCAACAAACCTATCACGAGTTATGATTTTTTCAATATTATCGTTCATTCTCCCATTTTCCAGTCGTGACCTTTTGGTAGCCCGACGTAATTCAGGAATAGCTCTAGTATGCAGGCAGAATTTGGCCTCGACCTCAACATAGAAGATGTAGCTAAAATCCCATTCAAGATTATGGCCTTAGTTTCAGGTCATTTGATCAACTACAAATGAAGTTATGAATTTCTAATCATTCATGTTTGATTTAACTAAGCAGTCACACCTCTCTATGTCAATTGGTGACAAAGGGCTCAGAACCTTAGTTTCTGGTGCGAATTGGGTTTCCATCTCAATGGAAGAGTTTGGGTCAAGGACCCAAGCTTTCTAATGGACCTAGTTTCAGCCCATTTGGATAAGCATGGGCCAAGATATCCTTTTTTCATCCGGTGGCACTATTTATTGTAAATTTTTCAACCTATTATCATATACTCCCTCTTATACCCTATTAGGCCTATTTTTTGAAAGTTATAATCTTCATCCAAGTTGTTCTTTACCCAATGGCCATTGTATGGGCTTTGGTTTCAACTAATTATGACCTTCCTAGGTTAAGTTATGAATTCCATAAAGAACCTTCAATAATCTGTTTAGATTTCTGGTTTATTGTGTTGATGGGCCGGAATTGTACCCAATTGGGCCAATGTCCAATTGGTCGTCTTAACATGGACCGTGAGTTGAATTGGGCTTTGTTGTAGATGGGCCCGACATGGTCCGAGCCGATGTTACCCTCCTTAAGTACTATCATTTGAATTGGCCATATCACGCAATAATTCTCACAAAGGGTAACATGTACAAGTTATGTAATTCAAGAATAAATGGAATGCCATAGATCAATCTAGCACCCATGTACTTTGGTGCAATGTCACACCAGCTCAATATAACTCCCATGGGCACAAGTAATTTAGGGTGCTTTTCTCAGGACAAGAATGGGTCATATTGTTGCCAAGTATTGTAGTTATGTATCATCGACCACATGTAATTCTCTAGACATCCACATTAACATATAATGGCCAAATGAATTTCAAGTTAAAGTTCATGAGATCACATATCAAGGGAAAATCTTGATTTCCAGAGATAACCAGGAGGCTACAAGCTTATAAGGATGATAATCATGCTGATATACAGATCAAACATGTATGTGTGTTTCGCAAAAATCAGTGATGAACGCGGTCTGGCTCAGTGCCATGGTCAGGAAGAACACAGTCTAACTAAAAGCTCCGTCTAGAGCACATCCAGTAAGCCAGATGCATTTAGAAAGACATGGCATGTTCCCAAGATGCATTTCAGGATGGTCCAATAAGGTTCCATAAACACGGTCTCTAGAGTATGTGGCTTTTAGGAGATAGAAGCCTGAATGCAGTCTCTGGGTATGCCGCATTCAGAACAGACATAACAGAACCAAACCAGACCTCATTCCGTGATTCCAAAGGTTAGTTGAATCATATCTTAGGCTAGTAAGATGTGATTCTGAGAGATTTTTAGGGTACAATCAGCTCGTCGTCCATGTGAGAATCCATAGCTCGCGGATTCTTACGGAGGTCTTAGTGAAGAAGTTCCAGTCCAATTGAAGAAATATCCGGCGGAGGGTTCTAACTTCAACAAGAAGGGCAATGTAAGAACCAAAAACTAATTAAACAGTAGATTCATGCCACCGGAGTGACATGATCTTCAATATAAACAATAGTTAAACCATGATTTGCCGGTCTTAAAACAATTTAAAAGGGGTAAAACATGGCTAGCATGGAATAATATTTAAAGAACTAGATAATATTTCATATTTCGTCATGAAGAATATTTTTTTCCTAAAAGTGAGATAACCATGATGATAGAATAAGATTATGAGGATTCATAAGATCAAAGATAGAATCTGGACAAGAATAAGGGTATGTTTATATCAAATGAAAATTAACTTGAAGAATTAACAATATTCCAGAATTAGTTTTTCTATTAAAAATGTATTATGGAATTAGAAAAAAAGGGCATTTTTCTAGAAGGGCTCTATATTCTAAATCGCGTCTTTCCCGTAGGACACCAATTTTCAATGTTAAAAGAGTTGTTATAATTAACAAAAATTGATGTTTAAACAGTGGACATTAATTTTTAAATCGCAGCCTTGTCGACGGATGCATTCTTATAAATGTGGTCTTGGTAGAAGTCGTGTTCATAAACTGGGTTTTTAAAATAATTTTTAATTAAAAAGAAATTCACATCCTGTCCTAGTGACACGTTTATGAAGATGCGTTCTCCTAAGGTGACGCATTCTAAAATAAATATCATGCTTTAAAAATAATTTCTTGGTCACATTCTATCAGGCGGTCGCGTTTAGTACGCAGTCCCTGTGACCTCTGCGATCTTAAATAGAAACTCGTTCTGTCATGTAAACACGAAGAAGGCGATACCTCGGGCATGGAACTGAAAATACATGCAATCTACTCACTAAAATTTGAAGAAAACATGGATATAAATGAACCAGACATGCAAAATAAGTTATTTGATTAATCAATTTAAGTTTATCCTGATAGAACACATATCATGGTTCGGATTAAAGATTGAAGGATGAAGAATAGAAGACTGCCTCAAACTCTTGTTGACATCCAAAATATTGCCATATGGCAATCACGTTGCGGGAGCCAGAAATCGCCAGCCAGATCAGAAGAAACTAAGTAAAGTTCAAAGAAGGGTCCTCTCGGACCGCTGAAGTCTCAGGTTACCTGACAATAGAATCAGGGACTTTGCAACTCATCTTCTCAGGACGTCTGAAGAAATCTACAACAACTCGGCAACGCCATATGGCCCGCCAAAATCAACAAACATAATAAACCGGCATCGACTTGGCTTTGCTCTCATGATGCTGATACAACAGCTCGATGCACCAAGTGATGCATTGACGCAGCAAAGTATGATGTAGAATCAGCTCAAGTCATAAGGTCGGTGCAAGACTACCACTGCATCGACTCAGCGATGGTCACAGAAATAACCTCAAAGGCACGCTTCAAGACAGCTGCTACACTGCCTCAACACATCGGTCCACATCCCTTCTGGAAGAATTTTGCCTCGACGCATCTAAAGCACATGTCTCGGCGCATCAGTCCACATCCCTTCTGGAAGAATTCTACCTCGACGCATCTAAAGCACATGCCTCGACACATCGGTTCAGAACCTCAACTCGGAAGTCTGAAAAGTTGAAGCACCAAGAATTCTGCCTCGACGCATCTAAAGTGTCACGCCCCGAACCGATAGCAGCGGGAAGCGATACTCGGAACGTGGCAGTTAACAGTCATGATAATAAGAGCGGAAGGTAAATAACCATAATTAAACACAAAGAGGCCATAAACACACGTATTGAAAATATGAGCTCTTATTAATATTAAAAAGGTATAATTTTGACCCACTCTTACAATATAAGATTCGAATTAAAGGAGGAAATAACAAAAAGAAATAACTAGACTCACGACGCTAGCTATACTCAAGAAGATAAAAAAGACAGACTCCAATCTCTAGGTTCCTGGTTCACTAGATCACACTGATCCGATTCCCATTTGCAACGTACCGTTTACCGCATTACCTGAAAAGGATTGGAAGTAGGGGTGAGCAAGAAGCTTAGTAGGAATTATACTCTATCATCAGGCATAGTTTAAGTGATTAACCAATTAATGAATATGCATGATTAATGCGATAAAATAAGCAGAACTAAATAATCACTAAGATAGAAAGAGTAACGATAATTAAAATGGAAGAAATAGTTGCATGTCGAGATATCAAGCAAGATTAACAAGATTTTCTAGTGAATGGCCATTTGCAGTCAATTTCAAGTCACGTCAAGTAAGCAAGCAAGCAAGTACTTCATACTTTAAGCATGAATAATAATAAGTTTCATGAGAATGTGGAATGTCGTAGACCCAACACGCTAGATAGTATCGGTGCCAAATGCCACACCTAATCATTCACCTCCCCGGTGTTCAAGTACTTTTCGGGTGCTCCTCCGAGGACCAGACTGGGCCCTTCATTTGTTTGCCTTGGCATTGATTTCTTTTTGGATCGTAGATCCCATGAGACTAGACATCCACAATATTTAATGGCCAAGGGTTCCAAGGTCAAGTTCATGTAGTCAAGGTAAAGAACACAATGATAATGATTCTTTAAGAGTCCAAACAATAAGCTCCATAATCGAGAGGAATAATTGTCCCAAAGGACTATAATTAATGATCAATAGATCTAACAATAGGTAAATTCACAAAATACCATAGCCTACATTGGCTTGGTTAGCTCACACGATTCGAAATTCATGAAATAACAACTTTTCAGAAAACTGACATATAAACAGTCAGACAAGGGCCGCTCAAGGGTATATATGGTTAATACTGAGCCGCGCATGTCCGAAAGTCATTAAGACCCATGAACAAGATATACGGTCCATACTGGGCCGTATTACGGATATGCGGTCGCTATTGGGCCGCCTATGATGATATACGGTCCACTACGGGCCGCGCATACCTCTCTTAGCCCAATTCGATCCAAAACTTAAACCAGCGATTCGGTCACGTAAATCGATGCTCTGGTGGTTCATTAGGTTCATAACAAGGGTATAAAAAAATCCCAAGATGATGGTAAGTTCGCCGGATGGAGTTTCCGGTGATAAGTTCAAAGTTAACGCAACTTAAAGGGGCTAATGACTTACTAGAAGTCCGTAATTTGGTCAACGTTCTACTGGAATAGAATCGTCATCCAGCAACTAAAAGTTCATGATAAACCTATTTTTCATGTTAAATCATCAAGGATTAAGTTTTACATTTAATGTATTTGCCAAAAAGATGAATCAAGATGATAAGATAATGAACAAGATCGTGTAGGAATGAACAACATGCAATTAATAGAAATTTAGTTACATAATTAACCACTAATCATGTGGGTTTCTAATTAACCATTGTGTGCGTTGAAGTGGAAATAGTAAACGGAATGGTTTATACACTTGGAATGAGTGCATGGACCATTGTTCTTCAATTTTGGATTGAGGAACACTGGGCTTAATTTGAGATCATAGGGTTGCATGCATGGGTCATTGGTTCCTCAAAATATGGTTTTCAATTGGACTAGGTTGAATGGGTTGATCCCCTCACGGTCCGGATCGATCCTCGGGTCGAAAACATGTAAACCGGGTCTGCAAGCATATGGGTCGATCCAAGGGGTCGACCCCTGAAAAATCTAGGGATCTACCTGTGTGTGGGTCGACCCCAGCAAGACAGACCGCTGTCTGCTGTATGGGTCGACCCCATGGGTCGACCCTCGGGCAGACTGGTTCTGCTTGAGGATGGGTCGACCCCATGGGTTGACCCCTGCATTCACAGAACCGAACGTGACTTCCGGAAACCAACTAATCTCACCCAATTGGGGTCTAATTGGACTGAGATCTTAACCCCATGCTCCTGAGTTCTTGATGGACATACTAGGGTCATAATACAAGGGTCTGGAACACTAAATTCACCGAAAAATCAATTGAAATCACAATCTATCTAGGAAGAACACTTGAAAACCTAGTTTTTGCATGCTTCTAATCAAACACGAAATTCTCTAAGCATGGTCTATGAAATTTGGGGCTTTATATATCAAAAGAAAGAGGACTGGATGCTGAACATTTTGATATATTACTTGTGATTTGAACCCGAGAGAACCTACCTCAATCAGAGAAGAAAGGAAGAAGAAAGGAGGAAGAACGGACGCCGACACGTCACCACTAAACTCCCGAGATCTCCCTAGATCGATCTCCACTGCAACCGCCGCTGCTACAGAAGGATTCTAGGGTTGCATAGCTTCATTTTTTTTAGCTCATACACCTTCTGGAGCCTTCGGTGCTGGGAGAATTCGTCGAAACAAGTTGATTGTTTGAAAACTGCGCCGCCATGGTTGACCTCACCAAAGCTCGGCCGACACCACGTTTTAGGGCTAGGGTTTCGATCAATTAACAGAGGGGAAATGATCCTTAGATCGTGGCCTTCCATTTTCCACCGATTTGGGGTCATTTGGTTGAGTATTAAGCTCTAATTCGACGGTTTAAGCTAAGGTTAGGTAAAGGTTAGGTAAGTGTGCACTTTAGGGCTTAATCCTCTAATTAGACCTGGTTACAGATTTTTGCTGGGTCGACCACAGAAGACAAAGTTGTTAAATAAATGGTCCTTAACCCAATTATCATTTTTCTCAATTTTTATAAGGTAGTCAAAATTTCACTAGTTCTATTTACCAAGGAATTAAACATTAAATTCTGAAATTCATTTATTTCAATTAAATTTCAGATATTTAAAATCGGGGTATTACACCCTCCCCCACTTTAAGGAATTTGGTCCCCAAATTCATCGGGTATTACCAATTATGTGAATGTTTGAACTAAGATGATCTTATTTATCAAAATAACATGTTAATTATACAATTAATGCCGAAAGAAATTAGCTATAGCTAAGGATAAAAGAAAATGATGCCATATATAATTCTTCATTCGATAGAAGTTGGTTCCGATTCTTCTTGTAGTTTTACTTGTCGAAGTAACTTAGGACAGTTAGCCATTGTATGATCCTGATTTCCGCAACGCAGACACGCTCCGCTCCTTCGCCAGCACTCCTTTACGAGGCGACCAAGTTTGTGACAGTATAAACATTTCATTTGCGTAATATTGCTCTTCTTTTTCTTATTACGTCGGGTTTCCTTACGACGGACTCGCGAGCCTCTAGCGGAACCGAATCTTAGCTTACCCAAGGACCCACTCGCTTTCATTTTAAGAATGACTTAGAGACCTGCAAGATAGTTATATGGTTAACTTTTTTTCATTACCCTTACGCGTAACACAACGCAATCTTGCATATATTTTATTACTTAACCCACGATACTACCCAATCTCACCAGGTGACAAGGGATGACACGGGTCTTAAGACTTAGGGTAACCTATACTCTTGGACAAAATCCAAGGACTCAGGTAAGGAGGCTCTGATACCACCTCTGTCACGCCCCAAACCGATAGCTGCGGGAAGCGATGCTCGGAACGTGGCAGTTAACAGTCATGATAACAAGAGCGGAAAGTAAATAACCATAATTAAATACAAGGAGGCCATAAACACACATATTGAAAATACGAGCTCTTATTAATATTAAAAAGGTATAATTTTGACCCACTCTTACAATATAAGATTCGAATTAAAGGAGGAAATAACAAAAAGAAATAACTAGACTCACGACGCTAGCTAGACTCAAGAAGATAAAAAAGACAGACTCCAATCTCTAGGTTCCAGGTTCACTCGATCACACTGATCAGATTCCCATTTGTAACGTATCGTTTACCGCATTACCTGAAAAGGATTGGAAGTAGGGGTGAGCAAGAAGCTCAGTAGGAATTATACTCTATCATCAGGCATAGTTTAAGTGATTAACCAATTAATGAATATGCATGATTAACGTGATAAAATAAGCAGAACTAAATAATCACTAAGATAGAAAGAGTAACGATAATTAAAATGGAAGAAATAGTTGCATGTCGAGATATCAAGCAAGATTAACAAGATTTTCTAGTGAATGGTCATTTGCAGTCAATTTCAAGTCACGTCAAGTAAGCAAGCAAGCAAGTACTTCATACTTTAAGCATGAATAATAATAAGTTTCACGAGAATGTGGAATGTCGTAGACCCAACACGCTAGATAGTATCGGTGCCAAATGTCACACCTAATCATTCACCTCCCCGGGGATCAAGTACTTTTCGGGTGCTCCTCCCAAGACCAGACTGGGCCCTTCATTTGTTTGCCTTGGCATTGATTTCTTTTGGGATCGTAGATCCCACGAGACTAGACATCCACAATATTTAATAGCCAAGGGTTCCAAGGTCAAGTTCATGTAGTCAAGGTAAAGAACACAAGGATAATGATTCTTTAAGAGTCCAAACAATAAGCTCCATAACCGAGAGAAATAATTGTCCCAAAGGACTATAATTAATGATCAATAGATCTAACAATAGGTAAATTCACAAAATACCATAGCCTACATTGGCTTGGTTAGCTCACACGATTCGAAATTCATGAAATAACCACTTTTCAGAAAACTGACATATAAACGGTCAGACAAGGGCCGCTCAAGGGTATATACGGTTAATACTGAGCCGCGCATGTCCGGAAGTCATTAAGACCCATGAACAAGATATACGGTCCATACTGGGCCGTATTACGGATATGCGGTCGCTATTGGGCCGCCTATGAGGATATACGGTCCACTACGGGCCGCGCATACCTCTCTTAGCCTAATTCGATCCAAAACTTAAACCAGCGATTCGGTCACGTAAATCGATGCTCTGGTTGTTCATTAGGTTCATAACAAGGGTATAAAGAAATCCCGAGATGATGGTAAGTTCGTCGGATGGAGTTTCCGGTGATAAGTTCAAAGTTAACGCAACTTAAAGGGGCTAATGACTTACTAGAAGTCCGTAATTTGGTCAACGTTCTACTGGAATAGAATCATTATCCAGCAACTAAAAGTTCATGATAAACCTAATTTCCATGTTAAATCATCAACGATTAAGTTTTACATTTAATGAATTTGCCAAAAAGATGAATCAAGATGATAAGATAATGAACAAGATCGTGTAGGAATGAACAACATGCAATTAACAGAAATTTAGTTACATAATTAACCACTAATCATTTGGGTTTCTAATTAACCATTGTGTGCGTTGAAGTGGAAATAGTAAACGGAATGGTTTATACACTTGGAATGAGTGCATGGACCATTGTTCTTTAATTTTGGATTGAGGAACAACGGGCTTAATTTGAGATCATAGGGTTGCATCCATGGGTCATTGGTTCCTCAAAATATGGTTTTCAATTGGACTAGGTTGAATGGGTTGATCCCCTCATGGTCCGGATAGATCCTCAGGTTTAAAACACGTAAACCGGGTCTGCCAGCATATGGGTAGACCCCTGGAAAATCCAGGGATCTGCCTGTGTGTGGGTCGACCCCTGGGGTCGACCCCAGCAAGACACACTGCTGTCTGCTGAATGGGTCGACCCCATGGGTAGACCCCCATAAATTCTGCCTTTTGGGTCGACCCCATGGGTCGACCCCCACCTACCCGCTGTATGGGTCGACCCCATGGGTCGACCCTCGGGCAGACTGGTTCTGCTTGAGGATGGGTCGACCCCATGGGTCGACCCCTGCATTCACAGAACCGAACGTGACTTCCGGAAACCAACTAATCTCACCCAATTGGGGTCTAATTGGCCTGAGATCTTAACTCCATGCTCCTGGGTTCTTGATGGACATACTAGGGTCATAATACAAGGGTCTGGAACACTAAATTCACCGAAAAATCAATCGAAATTACAATCTATCTAGGATGAACACTTGAAAACCTAGTTTTAGTATGCTTCTAATCAAACACGAAATTCTCTAAGCATGGTCTATGAAAATTGGGGCTTTATATATCAAAAGAAAGAGGACTGGATGCTGAACATTTTGATATATTACTTGCGATTTGAGCCCGACAGAACCTACCTCAATCAGAGAAGAAAGGAAGAAGAAAGGAGGAAGAACGGACGCCGACACGTCACCACTAAACTCCCGAGATCTCCCTAGATCGATCTCCACTGCAACCGCTGCTGCTACCAAAGAATTCTAGGGTTGCATAGCTTCATTTTTATAGCTCATACACCTTCTGGAGCCTTCGGTGCTGGGAGAATTCATCGAAACAAGTTGATTGTTTGAAAACGGCGCCGCCATGGTTGACCTCACCAAAGCTTGGCCGACACCACGTTTTAGGGCTAGGGTTTCGATCAATTAACAGAGGGAAAATGATCCTTAGATCGTGGCCTTCCATTTGCCACCGATTTGGGGTCATTTGGTTGAGTATTAAGCTCTAATTCGACGGTTTAAGCTAAGGTTAGGTAAAGGTTAGGTAAGTGTGCACTTTAGGGCTTAATCCACTAATTAGCCCTGGTTACGGATTTTTGCTGGGTCGACCACAGAAGACAAAGTTGTTAAATAAATGGTGCTTAACCCAATTATCATTTTTCTCAATTTTTATAAGGTAGTCAAAATTTCACTAGTTCTATTTACCAAGGAATTAAATATTAAATTCGGAAATTCATTTATTTCAATTAAATTTCAGATATTTAAAATCGGGGTATTACATAAAGCACATGCCTCGACGCATCAGTTCAAAACCTCAGCCATTATTGAAACTTCTGAAGAAGGGCACACCTGAACCAATGGAGGTCTTTTGGCATGCACATCTCGACCCATGTGGCAGTCTTCTGAAAAGTTCAGATCACTTTTAGGATATTCTCCTCTACATGGACCAATCAGATTTTCTATCCTCGGTTTGGGATTTCGAGTGAAAAACCCCTTCGGATATATATAATTATTCTCTTCACCGGCCCAAATTAAATATTTTTGACGTCTGAAATATTACCGTATGGTAATCAAGTTTCTGGAAATCACTAACCCGACAAGAAAAAGCTAGATCAAATTTAAAGATAGGTCCACTTGGACCACTGAAGCCTCAGGTTACTTAACAAGAGTATTAGGGACTTGCAACCCATCATCTTGGGATAATACAAGAAGTCTACAATAAATAGTCAAGGCCGTACGTCGGTCAAAATTAACAAATACAATGAACTGGCATCAACTCGGTCGTGCCGAACAAACCCCCATTCCTCGTCTAACTGAGGACAAAAATATACCGGGTGGTCCCCCACCTGATAAGAAATCTTCCCAAGATGAAGAAATGTCCCTGGTTCCTCAGAGTAAGGTGTCGAATGCCAAATCAGTGGAAAACCCGGTGATCTGATCAAGACATGTGGGATGCCAGAAGTGGTCCGTAAGTGGCCGAAGAGTTACCCCATGAGGGTGAAAACACCCTGAGTTGTTGCCCACTCGGTGAAGACGCTTCCTACGGGCGTGAAGCTGGCCTCAGGGCATGATTTGTAGTACCGAAGGTGATATTAGCGGAAAACCCGAATAATCCGATCAGCACACGTGGAATGCCAGAATGATCCGTAAGTGACCGAAAAGTTATCCAATCGGGGCGAGAATGCTTCGGGGGATAGTCTTCTCGATGGAGATACTCCACCTACCCATGAAATGAAGTTGGTGGCACAAACCGCTGTGCCGACGGCTAAATCAGAGGAAAACCCGAGCGACCCGATTAGGGTACACATTGCACCAAAAAGGTCCGAAGGTGACCAAAAAGCTATCTAGTTAGAGCGAAAATGCTTTGAGGGATAGCCCACTCAACGAAGAAGCTCCACAAGTTTTCAAAGAAGGTCCGGCAGCACGAACAATAGTGCCGAAGGCCAAATCAAGACAAAAATTGAGAAAATCGGCACAGGTTCGGTACGTGCCGAAAATCACTAGAAACTGCAAATCTGGGCTCGAAAATGATGAAATCCATACTCCGAGGCCATTGCATCAAACCCAAGGTTTCTCCAACAGTCAAGCTTCCATCGGGGTCAGTTCTGGGGTGAAATGACAAAATTACAGAAAATGGCACTGAATGAGTCGGCGGCACCCTTACATACGTTGAGTCGGTGGCACCATGCCTATGTAGTTGAGTTGGCGGTGCCCTTTGCATACGACGATGAGTCGGCGGCGCCCTTTCCTTTATCATGAGTCGGTGCCCCTCTTCAACCGAATCGGCACCCGCCTCTCGCGAACCGCGGGGCGATGAGTAGGTGCGAGGCCCCCCGTCACATCCCTTCGGTGATGCTCTGTTTCACCTATAAAAGGAATGGCTGCCTTCGAAGACACAGACACGCAGAGGAAGAAATACAGAAGGATACTGAAGAACAGAGAGAACAATAGAGAGATAGAAGGAAAAAAGAGAGAAGAGGATGCATAGGCGAAGGCGAAGGAAGAGAAGAGTGAGAGAGAGAGCTGCTAGGTAGGTCTCTACTGTAGGAGAGCCCGAAGGGGAATAATAGCTTTGTCTTCTACCTTAATTTGTTTTCTTTCATCTAATTCTCTTGTACTTTTTTTTTCTTAAGGAAATGAAATAGATGTTACTGTGTCCTTCATCTTCTATGTTCCTACATTTACATCTTGGTGTTTGTTTCGCTAAATGTTTGTATCGGTTCTTTTAATCTTCTACCCTCTCTAATTGTCTTCGGATAGCCTCCGTTTCTTTATTGAGCAACGAAATATACATCTCGATCGTGATGAGGCCCTGCAAGGGCTACATCCACTTATGATACCCTTTGATCGTTCGGGAATTTGTAGTGTTCTGCTCGAAGCCCCGTTGCTAGAATGGCCAATGGCCACGCCCAAAGGGCGATAGTGAAATCCCCTCCCCGGGAGTCAATGGGTTTCACCGTCTATTTCTATCGCACACGTAGTGTTTTTCAACGTGATCAGATGGTAAGGGTGCGTCTGTGAGGGCATGTGTTATGTTAACAATGAGTGGGTGAATATGCTATTACCGGGAGACCTCTGTAGGCCCTTTCACCCATTCCAATGGGTTGCTGGGGTATCGTTGCCTTTCAAAATGAAGTGTGAGTTTCTAGTTATAATCGGAACATCGCTTAGTTTTGTTCCTACATCAAACTTTGATAGTTGTCACGCATATCCTGTCTGGTGTTTGATATATTATCCCTGAGGGTCTTTTCCCCTGAGTACCCCATTTCTATACTCTCAAAGACAGGCAGAAGCCCATCTTCATGGCCGGGATCGCTTGTTCTGGCCTCCAGAGAGAACCCTTAAATTGTCACCAAGATTATTGGTTTGCCAACACCTATCCATGGCGGGAATGCAAGTCTGCTGGTCTCGATAGCATGATTGGCATCTTCTTTGGCCTAGGATAGGATGATAGTTTCTTCGCCGTGTCAATCATTTCTCAAGCGTACATGTGAATCCACTACTGGGGAGGGGACAATTCCCCATTCACTATTCTATTTTCATTTATCTATTCTACTAACTTGAACCACTCTGGGTTCTCGGAGGTCTACCATATCATGGTATGTTCTCCTAGAAGCCCTTCTCATGGAGTGGAACATGAACGCCACCTAATTGGCAACATTGGACACCCACGTTTCTAAGCTCCAACCTAGATTGTTAGGACCCTTAGCAGGCTAGTCCTCAGGGTTCCCATAATCAATTCGGGTTACGAGATCGCCGCTTGTGGCCTCTCGATTAATGAGTTTCATCTTATATGATTCTCAATTTCGTCTCCCACAATCCTCAAAATAAGGGGAGATGCGGCCCAAATTTTCCCAGATTTCCTCTCAATTGATCACCTTACTTAAATATTTTATATTCTAATCTGAACTCGGTTTGAGGTTAACAGTCTGTTCGAGTGATGTTGTATGAATGGCCTGAGTGGCCCCTTTCTCCACACATGAGAGGCTTGCAACTTGTTTGCCTATGCTTGAGTATGAACCTCGCACAGATGATGGGGCATAAAACTAAAAGAATGATGAATAAGAAATTCTAAATATAATAAATTCGACAGATCCATTTTCATCCTAGCAAACCCATCTCATATGCCAATGGTGCTCCTCATAACACTTCCCTTGTGGTCATTCTGGCCCTCAAATCCTCAAATAGTCTTCTCAGACATCCCTAAACCAAGCTAGACTCTCTTGCATTGACCTCAGGTCAACCAAACCCCTTTTATTGCCCAAAGGGGTTAGATTCCCTTGAAGTCCTCCTAATTCGGTGCCATCATCCCTTCACGTGAGATGAGTCAGTGGCGGCCCCATTGAGTCGGTGCCATCACCACCGACCCATCTCCCGTCACACCGACTCCCCCCGTTCTCGAGCTCCAAAGGCGCCGATTCACTCCCCCTTCACCACACCGACTTACTCCCCTTCTTCATCTCTTCATAGCACCGACTCACCTCCTCTCTTCTCTTCGAAATCGTCGACGCACCTCACCCGGCGCCGACCCATAGCCCCCTTATCATCCTCCTTATCACCCTCCTGCCCAGGTCAACTCCTGCGAAGCCAAGGTCGACTCCAGCCTCTGGCAGCCTATTGAGAACCTCACATTCGCTTATCCATAGCCATTTTTTTTTGTTCTTGAATAAACAATCAAACTAATAATAGAATCAACGTCAAATCTCTTTGATGATTTGTTCTCTCTATGCTTACATATCTACTTGCCTATATATACGTATCAATGATATATGTATACATATCTGCGTGTATCATTTTACGTGTCATCATTTCATCGTGTGCTTGCTTGCCCTGATCTCCTGGTATATCAAATGGTGATCTGCGTAAGGTTAGATTCGGTCTGGCCGAAAGCTCTCACTATGCGTGATGATGGTCTTCGGACCTATGTTCTACGTCGTGTATCGGAGGTCGGGTTAATAATACGATTGCATTTACATGCCTGAGTGTGCGTGCAGATCATGTCCTTTAATCCGCTTATATTTTTGTATCTATTTCTGCCCCAACAGTTCTTTATCTTGGTAATTAATCAAGGGTTTTCCTCCTTCCTAGAAGATGTAATTAACGTCATAGCCTTTATGGTATGATAGACTTCCGGTCCCGACATGGACTTCACATTCGTCTGACCAAGTCAGATCAAGCGCACAATAAATTTGTCACATATGTAACTGACACGTCTACCCTAAAAAAATAAACAAATAAATCAATAAAATCATTAAGATAAAAATCTCATCCCCACAAGCTAGCACACCCGATGGGACTAGGTCTCCCTTCATCTCTTTGCCATGATAAGTAGACCACAGGGCCGTCCCAAAAATGCTGATCGTTTGCTTGTTTCTGTGCTTATAGTTTTGAAGCAACGATGGCTACTGGACTCGCTGCCTTGACCTTCGGCCTCGCGATCGTCGATGATCATGCTGCTCATGGATACCTAGCGGTACCAACCATTTTTGGCACCTTCCCACCAGTGGTCGGCTTCCCCAATTTCTTGGGGGTGGCCTTCACTGATCTACTGGAAGTGGAGGCTCCAATTCCAGCTGAAGAAAGTATCAACAAGAAGCACATGGTTCCTTGCACCCGAGGCTGCAAGAGCCTGCCAAGGGGCTAGATTCAACTAACGAGCTGCATGGTGCATCACATAGCCCAGGGCGGCCGACCAGTCCACTACAACAAGCCCGGGAGCCACCGCCAAGGAAGCTTCAGAAGGAGAGCTGCTACCCCTGTCGTCGGATGACTTTCGGCGTCTGGCCAGTCTATTGATGCGGGACAAACATCGAACTTGGGACTCTAGCTCGCGGACGTCCCTATGCGAGGGAAACACGATATCTGCGTGGTTGAGAAACAGGCAATGAGTCGAGTAGTCAACTCTCTTTCGTGCCCGGATCGGGTCACGGGACGGGTTTCGCTCTCTCTCGCAGCGATGGTAAAAATATCGGGCTAGATTAACCTATCACTCATGCAGCGGCAATAGAATACATACAAAATAAGCAAAATACGAAGAGAGGAGCGGACACGATACCTCCACGCTACCGGGTGTGGGGAAGATGACCCCGGCCAAACTTCGTACTCCCGGAATAGTAAATAATTAAATTACAGTAATGAATATTACTACCCACTCTACGCAAGGAGGTAAAGGGATACAATGTGGGACTTAGGAGTAGCGAGTTTGGGTTGACGGGTAGCGATTTGGGCAGCTCCGGCGATAACGCGTGCAAACGAATGTGGGGCCCACGTCCTAGTCCGAGGGCCGATCGGACCGGGAGTGGTACCGCTGCGGTAGGGACTCCTGGAGGGACGATCCCGAGGAGGGGGACTCACTGGTTCGCCTTGTGGAAGGCGAGGCGGCCCGACTGGGAATGATGTTGCTTGCTGCCCGCGAACCTGTTCTGCTATCACAGCACTATGTGACCCGGCGAGAACAGTTGATGCGAGACTAGTGCCGTTGGAAAGCTCTCTCAGAGATATACAACCCCATGTTGTCACAAGAATTTTAATCTCTCTGTCTGCTCCGTGGCTAAGTTTACAATAGACTGACTCATAGAACCAGATCAGACAGGGTAGAAAGTGGATCTGCCTGAGAACTCGGTTTGACCGGATGGTAGACGATGGATCTGGGTGCTGGAAATTTGATGACTGAGAGAGGGAAATGTGAGGATGACACACAAATAATTTGGGATTCTTGGGACGTGGTTTAAGAGGTGAAAGAGGTTTTATGGTGGACAGGGGTTGGATCTGGACTGCACAGGACTGAATAGAAATGGCATTTTTCAGAGATTTTTATGGCAGCAAAAAGAACTCCTAAATTCGTGGAAAAAATTGTGGAAGTGGCCTTTGGTGGACAGAAACTCCAATCCAAATTTCAGCTCAATCTGAAATTGGAAAGGGAGTCGGACAAGGGAAAAGGTAGGTTGCTGGCTGGTGGATCTGCACAGAGGTAGATTATGTGGATCGGGGGGAATAAATGGTAAAGGAAGGTAAACAAGGGAGAAAAAATGTGAACTTTTTGTAAGGCTGGGGGGGGGACGTGGGGAACTCACCCTCAAAATCTCAGATCGATCTGATCTGGGGATTGGGAGGAAGAATTCCGACACCAGACTGCTGTCCAGGGGTGGACAGAACTCCGGCGGGTTGGCGGTGGCAGTGCGACGGCGGCTCGAATGGTGGCAGCGGCGGAGGTTCACACTTAGAGATGATATACGACTTGGAATCCACCAAGTTTTCTAGGGAATCCATCCTAAGAACACAGCAATCCAGCTGCAAGGGGAGAGGAGAGAGAGGGGGCGCCCAAGGCTTGCTCTTGGAAAAAATGCAATAAGCTTTTCATTAATTCTTCATTAACTTCTCTCATGACACTATACACATCATTATATAGAGAATGGCAAGGGGAGGGGGCTGGGAATTACGTGGGAGAGGGGGGAGGGAGAGGGGGTGCACCCCCTTGACCAAGGGGAGAGTGTTAGTCTGTAAGGACTAGGTGCGAATGCACAAACCTGATTCAGAGGGGGGTGAATGAATCCCTCCTCAAAACATTGCCCAATTAAAACAATACTGGACAATGATGCGAAATTAAATCGAGTTAAACTCTACAGAATATGAGAGTCAATGGTGCGCTAAATCAAACAGTTGGACTGCTATAGTGCAGACTCTTGAGCAAGTCTATACTGTTGAGTGAACCCAAACAAGCGATCAAATGCAACTAAAACACTCAGATGGCTTGAGCAAATTGGACACTCTCCAGTAACAATGATTAACTATTCAAAGTGAATCTCTCAAGACCAATATCAAATGAACGATATGCAACCAAAATCCTCACTAGACAGAAGATTCAGATCGAGCCTAAGCATACATCTAGCGGATCAGAGAAGACAATCAAACCACGATGGACAAGAGATTTTTAGATGGTTCAGTCTACTGCCGACAAACCTACGTCCATCCCCAAGTCGAACCAGGGTGAGGCTTCCCGCTGATACATAGCTTAAACCGCTCGGCATCACAGCTTGCCTACAACCGCTGAGCAACATAGCTTGCTTCCGCTAAGCAATCACAGCTTGCTGACCAAAGGAACCAATCCTCTGCAACCGCTGAGCAACACAGCTTGCTCCGCTGACTCACAGCTTGAAGAAACAAGGGTTTAAAAGAAAAAAATAAGAAGTGGAAAACACAGCAACTGAAAGCTGGAAGAAATCGTAAAATAAATTTGGCTCTCGCAGGAGCTGACTGGCTTGGCTCTGATCCAAAGTCCAGTAGAAACGGATCTTTAGCTATGGGTTCACTCTTCTTCCTCGAGCTCTCTCTCTCTCTCTTTCTTCCTCTTCTTCTGCTTCTTTTTCTCTCACGCTCTGCTCTTCCTCTCTTCAGCTCTACTCTTTGTTGATATTTATTTGCCTATCTTTTATCTTACTTTTGAGGTTTGCAAAGTAACATGGCAAGATGACAAACAAGCAATCAAAGATCTGCTCAAACCTGTGAACATGTGAACATGAACCTAGGCAATCATAGCTAGCTCTAGCATGGGCATGCTACTTCGATCAAATTATGCTAAGGAAAAGAAAAACACACGCCGGGGCGTGGAGCAAGGAATAAATAAAAACACACCGTGGAGGTGGGACAAGCAAGGAAAAATAAAGATTGTTGATGAAGAAGACAGCTAATGCCCAATACTAAGGAAAGATGTGATCGCCACCAAAGTAAACACAAGTCAAAGACTCGAATATACCTTGGAAATAGGTGGATGAAGCACCCGCCCACGGGAGAGAAAATCAAAGAAAGCTTGCAGATCAACTTGGAAGTAACGGCCAGAACCCTGTGCGTCGCTTGGAAGTGACGGCCGCACGATAGACCGCCAGAAGAAAGTGACGCGCCTGCACTAGACCGTCAGACAACCTGCAGTAGTAAAGCTTGAATTCTTTTAACTCCAACTCTTCCAGCCGGCTAGAAGACTTGGGCCTCGTGCTAATGAACCTGTAAACCTGCCAAAACGTAGAAAGATCAGACAAGACAACCTCAATTAGCCCTCTTCACAAGCATAGCATCAATTCTTAAAAATCTTAAGAACATCAAAAGGAGAGGGAATTACCAGGGAGTTTTGGTTTTTTAACCCCTCTAGGTGTTTTTAAAAGTTTGGGAGGATGATTGTATGCTTAAAGAACAGTGAAAAACGTGTTAGGAGGAGGAGGGACAATGCTTTGTTTAAGGAAAACCAAGGAAGAACTCAAGCATGCAAGGATGAACTTGAAAGACCAAAAACTAAAAGTACTCCCTTGATTGGAAGATGGATGGACGTGAGAAGCAGTTCCTCCTGGATGAAGATGACTCCTGAGTTCAGCAGCACTTCGCCCTGAATTCGAATCTCCTCCTCTTTGGCCATGAAATCAAAGGTTCTATTTATAGACCCTCAAACCCTTAGGTCGAGTAGAGGATAATTCAGCAGGAAAGAAGGATAAATCTTAGCAAATCCTCAAAGATAATATCACCAAGAGTCCATAGAAACAAACGGGAGGTCCTGAGGATCGGATTTGAAAGAGATAACGTCAATCCAAAAACTTATCTCAACCACGGAGTAGCAGAGAAAAGGCCTGAACTGCCAGGACTCTCGGAAGGAAGTAACGGCTGCACGACAGACCGCCACTTTGAAGTAACGCATCAAGGAGTATCCGTCACTTTCAACCTTATCCCAAAGGATAAGATCAACGGGAAGAAGACCCAACAAGTCGGACTCTTCAAGGAAGTGACGGTCAAGGTATAGGGCGTCATAGTGAAGCAACGGCTGAACGACAGACCGTTATTATCAACGTGGAATTAAAAGGATAAGCATTGACAACGAGGCCCTAGGCTTTAGGACTCTTCAAAGAGTAACGGTCCAGGATACATCCGTCAGAAGGAAGCTACGCGCCGGACTGGGACCGTTCTCTAACATTGAGGTTCCAAAAATAGAGTGAAGGGTTTTGCTAAGCTTTACCAACGAAATGCCACCAGGAGCCACATCTTAATCCAGGAACTCAAGACCCAAAAAATAGGTTTCAACTGATCAAGAGACTCGTCAAAGAATGAACAACTCGGAGCATCATATAGAATGAAATAAGGAGATGACCCGACTTATTGGGTATAAAACGGGTGTCAACAGATGCCCCTCCTTAACGTCCTCTTTGTAGGGGAGCGAGCGGAGGTGAAGCGGAATTGAAATGGAACATGGAGATGAAGCGGAAATGAAGCGGAGTGGATCAAAAAGACGGCGTTAAGCTAAACGACACCCGTTTTTCACCAACAAGCAATAGGAATTGTCTGGAAAACTTCGAATTGATCACAAGGAAATAGCCAACCAAAGGACGCAAGTCTGGAGGAATTAATTAACTAAGGAAAGGAAACACGGCTAGCCGCCGGAGGCAACGGAAAGGAAAGATACTAAACTCCAGACAGGAATCTTCAGCGAACCAGATCAAGCGAGCAGATCGAAGGAATCTTCTAATTCAGAATGGAATGATTCTCCTTATTCGAGATTAAGGACACAGCTATTCACCATCACTGAGATATCTTGAGCAGATGAAACTCATGAAATGCGTAAAGAATGCGAATGATGCATGCTGGGCTAAAGAAAAAAGAAATCTTTTAAAACAAAATGCAAATAAAGATAAAAATATCAAATACTCGAGAATAATATTGCTAGATCGGAGTAATCAGGGTCAGGACACCGTCTGCAACCACGGCGTGCAAGACAGAACCATCGTCCCCAAATTTTCCAATCTAACGGCCTATCCAACGATTAATCATGTGAACTTAGATCATCATCATTTTTGTTTTAGGGGAACATCAGATCCCAGGACACATGAATGACTAGCCGGTTCTCGAGATAATATATCATAAGTAACATATAGTAATGCATTAAGGGGAATGAGGGAATGATATACAATACCTAACTTACCTGCCTGACGAACGGCAAAGCGTGACTTTTGCTCATTAACCCTTTCATAAAAGATAGGTTAGCCAACAATAATGTCATGATAGTAATTAAGGCATAACCATTGTACGTGCACGAGGCATCAATAAGGATCATCATGATAGAAAAATAGGGTTGTTTAAGCATTATTTGGACCTTTCATTTCATCAAGAAACTTACAAGCATATAACGGTCTAATGACGGGGCGTCACATAAAAATAACGGACCATACCTAGTCCGTCATAAACAAGGCGGTTCACATTCTTCGATAAAGCAGTTCAACACAAGCGACGGCCCATACAAGAGGCATCAGAATGATGTGACGGTCGGTCGATAGACCGTCACATTTCCTGAGATTTCAAAAAGCAACCGAACAGTTACGGCCCGTTCATTCCATTCCAATCAATCAAAAAAAACCCCAACCAAGGAGAGCTCCGGCGATTTCACCCCCACGACCACCATGGCCGGCGACGAGGCACCCCAGCCGCCTCCACAGAAGAGAGGGAGAGGGAAGAAAATGGCGATACGGCGGTTCCACCGCCGGCTCGAACGAGAGGCGATTCCGCCAACCGTGGAGGAAGAAACGACAAGGAGAAGCCCACGAGAGGAAGAAGAGGTCCCCACGGTTGCGCCGGACGGCGAGGAAGCTCCACTGGGTGCGGAGGAACCCAGAGAACCAGAGAAGAAAAGGAAGAGAGGCACGGACCATGAGGTAGGCCGCCTTGCCCTAGATTCCATTTTTTTTATTTTTTTCTTTTAATTCATGAGTGCATGTGGGGAATAAGGGTAGAAATGGGTCTACGAACCCACTAGGAATAATTGTAGGCCATTTGGCCAACATGGGAAGCCATGGGAATGCAAGGGAAAAAAATCCCAACTAGCAGACGAAGTGACGGTCCTGCCAGCGACCGTCACTCTCCTAACGCGCCAAGCTGCGGCCGTCAGAGTCAAGTGACGCCCTACCCTAGGGCTGTTACTTCTGCCAGGGGTTCAAGTTGTTTTTTTAGGGTTTTCAATTTTTAATTTTTGTTCTGTTTTCAATTATGAATGTTTATGCCATGAGTATATGATGCCAACTGAACTAATTAATGATCTATTATGCAATGCAGGGAAAGAGGAGATCACGGATCTCCTGGCTTCAGATCCGGGTAGTGTACCAGGCATTGCCCGATTACCAGAGAGAGAGACTTGCCGAGATGGGATTCGCCAAGGTGCTCAGCATCGAGGTGATTCGGATGGACACGCCACTACTGTATGCACTGCACGAGAGATGGGACCCGATCAGCAGGGCGTTCATCTTCCCATGGGGCCACATGATCCCCACACTGGAAGATATGGCAAGGATTACTGGGCTGAGAGTCCACGGCGCCGCAGTGACCGGATGGACATACGGTGATTACCGAGAGATAGCGCACCAGCTGCTCGGGCTAGATTTGATCAGGCCGGGTCAGTCTTCTTCCCAGCTTACGAGATCAGTGCTGCAGGAGAGCTTGGGGCTGAGAGGAGCGGCAATCACCGTGGTAGAGCTGCCTGAGGAGCACCTGAGTAGAGTGATAGACCAGGTGCGCCCTCGCGTGGCGGCAGAGGCAGGACCAGAGGGAGACAGAGTGCTCAGGCGCTTCCTGATGTTGCTGTTCGGGAAGCTTCTGTTCGCGACTCGGGCAGACGTCATCAGCTGTAGACTGCTGTCGATGATAGAGGATTTGAGCAGAGTCAGGAAGTACGCATGGGGAGCAGTAGTACTCGCATTCTTGTTTGACTCCCTGAGCACCACGGATCGCCAGACGATGCTGGGCGGCTTCTCGCCCTTCCTACAGGTAAATGCACTTCTAAATGCTTTCTATTATGCCATGATTATGCTGTGATTCATGTAAATGATTTATGCAAAATGATGCGACTGACTCGATTTAAAAATGCATGTCTGGAGCTATATGTACCTCCCGGGTATTGGGAGAGGCGCACTACTCCATCCCGGCCTCATACCAATCGCGAGGCGATGGTCGGTGGCGAGGGACACGGGATCGGTCCTTAGACTGACCCGGATGATCCAGGATGACCTGGACTCCTACCCACACACATCGGTAAGCCTGGGACTCAAAATGATTTCTATGTGCTCTACATGCCTCTATATGCTTCTATATGCTGACAAATGAATGAATGCTTTCAGGTGAGATGGACCCCGTACCGCAGCGAAGGCTACACGGGACAACCGTGGGTAGAGGCGTCGCTATCGTACCGGGGGCGAGACATATGGTTGCACTGCATCCATATCATCGAGCCTCTGCACTACAGGCTGATCCTACGGACTCGGGGGCTACACCAGCCCGAGGTGACCTTTCCGCATCGCAATGATGACCGCCCAGGCAAGTCGGTTAGGGGCATCAGTGGAAATGTGGATTGGCGTGCCCGGAAGGTGAAGTATGTCCTTGACTGGAGGCAGCGAGGCAGGGCTGTGAAGGATCGGGATGAGAGCGACGAGGCCTACCTGAAGGCCTTCGCTCGATTCTACGGCGACCGGGTATACCTAGGTACCCGACGACCGGTATGCAATTCTAAAACTCTAAACTTCTCTATATGAAAATGCAAGATGATGGATGCTGACTCATGCTTTCTAAATGCAGCTAGATCCTGAGGGACGGATAGCCGAGCTAGAAGGGCTACTCCACTCCACCATCCAACAGCGGGACGGGTACCGGGCTGCCCTGGAGCTCCTGGTGAGACTAAAACTTAAATGCTTATGATTCATGCAATGATGTTCATGATGCAAATGCAAATGCTAACTGACCATGATTTCTAAATGCAGCGGGCCGAGGGAGCCCAACGTGCCGGACCAGATGCCCCATCGTCTTCCTCCCAGCCTACGGGAGGCAGGGCTGAGCAGGAGGCTGACTTTGCTCGGGCAGTTGCCCGGGCCGAGGAGGCGGAGGCCACCCTCGCGGAGCGGGTAAGAGACTAAAAAAACTCATGATCATGCCTAATTAAATGCTTCGTGACTAATGATATGAAATGCAATCTATAGGCGAGGGACCTAGCAGCAGCGGTGGCCGAGGCCAGCCAGGCGAGAGCTGAGGTAGAGAGAAGCCGGGCCGAGACTGATCGAGCCCGAGCAGAGACGGAGCTGGTACGGGCAGAGATGGCTCGGCTGAGAGCAGAGACCCCGCGACGCCCAGATGACGCAGAGATGGAACAACTCCGGAAGGAGTTAGCGCGGGCACGAGCCGAGGTGGAGGAGCTTCGGATCGGGACGGCCGACTTGGATCGCTACCAGACCGAGGCACGGGAGACGCGGCGTCAGATCTTTACACTGAAGATCGAGCTGCGGACACTGGAGCGGACGGTGCGGATGATCGGCCGGGGACCGGAGCGATGCACCTCCCAGAGTGGTGTACATAGGAGCGCCGCCCCTAGCGGCTTAGTCGGGGATTTCCTTGTCAGCTCCTCCGCCCAGCGGAGGAATGAGAGGGCAGAGAGAGGACAGCAGGAGGAGAGTGCTTCCATAGCACCGCCACCCGGGAAGAAACCTGAGGAGGGGGAGGATGAGGGTGGCCCGACCGATAGGCCGGCCGAATGATGCCTTTTCTTATGTTTTTATTTATCATTTGTATAGAACTTTTGGCAAAATGGAATGAGATCCCTCTCTTTTTAGTTCTCTGTTTTGTTTTAGTTTTATGCAAGCGTGAATGAATGAATGTGAAAAATAGCAGGATGGACGAAATGTGGATGAATGAAATGAATGAGATGTATGCAGGAATGCATGAAAATGGGAAGAGGACGAGGTGTATAATGTGAAAGACCACTAGGTCTAGGCAAGGGCAGAAGGAACAGTCTGAACCTAGCAGCAGAGAAAGTGACGGTCTAAGATCTGACCGCCATAATCAAAACGACGCTCTGGTGAAAGACCGTTAAATCATCAGGGGCCCACTCCGGCAGTGGGGCATCAGAATAAACGACGGCCAATCGAGGGTGCGTCAAATGCAAATAACGGCCAAGGGTCAGACCGTTAATCATGGCATAACGATAGTTGTCCAGGGCAACTAGCAGGAAATGCGACGGTCCGAAGGGGACACGTCAGAAAGAGACGGTCCTAAGCAAGACCGTCAGGAAGTGTTTTTGCCCAAAAGAGAAGGAACTGAGTAGCTGAGAATGTGACGGCTTAGGGCTTGCGCGTTACAGAAAGTGACGGTAGACCCTTAGACCGCTATTCTCCACAGAACATGATTCGGGGAATTGAAACCCACAGAAAATGCGACGGCCAAGGGCTGGCGCGTCAAAATGAAATAACGGCCGCACGATGGACCGTTAGAGTCTGGGTTGTAATCCGAATCGGATTGAGCCGAGACAACTAAAACCCGAGGTTTAGCTACTTAAACCACCGCTAGAACTTATCCTAATTGAAGATAAAGCCTTCTAGCCCGAGTCTTACCCTTCCAAAGTTAAATATAAGCTTTAACAACTTGGAACCTTAATCAAAATCGCAACTTTTGCTGAAACCTCTGTTCTAGGGTTTGAGGAGCTCTTCCAAAGAGCAGAAAGCATGACGAAGAGGAGCTTCGAGGTGATGGCTATGGAGGAGAAAGCTTACACCTGCCCCAAAGCTGCAAGAAAAGAGCATGGAGAACTTCATCGGCTGACATCAATTCCCAAGCACTTAAGCTCCAACGCCCAAAGAGTAGTAAGTTCTCACAACTCATCCAAAGTTCAGATTTTTTTGCTGTACTTCTTTTTGTAACCTTCCTTCTTCCTTTCTCAAGCCCCTTCCTGGTCCAAGGTGCTATTCCAATCTGAAGTGGGTGGCTCCCATGGTAAAGGCACTCCCCATAGAGGTCACATCGATCCTTAAGGCATGGCACCTCCAACCTCTCTTGGTTTTAGGCAAGAATTTCCAGAAATTATCTTTCGATTGGCCAAGCCTTTCAGCACTTGTGGAATTATGGCATCCGCAAACTCATACTTTCATCTTCCCTTCCTTTGAAGCAACCGTCCTATTAGAGGAGGTAGAAACCTACCTAGCCCTTCCTAAGACTAAGGTGGGGGATGAAGACCGGGTTTGCTACACAATAGAGTCTATTGACCCGTCCTTGATTTTGAGTGATTTCATTCATAACCCGAAGGACGTGAGGACCATGATCAGCCCACACCACATTCACTTGATTCCTTTGACACAATGGGTAGTGTCTCATTGTAAGAATAAGTGGGAGAGACATGAAGCCATAGCCAAGGCGGTAGCGGTTTGCTTGTGTGGAGTCTTCCTTTTTACCACCACCGGTCACCTTTTAGATATCCAAAACCTTGGTATTATTAGTGGGCTGTGGCGGGGTATGTCTATCTCTCAAGCGGTCCTCTCATACCTCTATGAAGGACTAAGCTCGGCTTGCTTAGGAGGGCTTCTGTTTGGTTCTATGATACTCCTCGAGTGCTGGATAGGAGTGAGAGTCAAATTCCTTCCTAAGGAAGACATAACTTCTGCAAGCCGAATCTTCGGGAGCCATCCTCTCTTCTTTATTGGAGGGGCATTTGGATACTCTCCTCAGGTTGAATGCAAGACAGCGGATAAGAAAACTCGGGATGAGTGGCGCCTCTTCTTCAACACTCTTCCAATGGACAAGTTCATCATGCGACCAAGAGTCCTCCGAAGCACTCTTCTCAAAATACCACGGCGTCAAGGCCTCGACCTCCAGCTAGTAGGAAACACTACCATGGCGATCTACAACCCGCACCGATGCCCTCTTCAAATCGGATTTCCTCGAATCAGCGTTTCTGCACTATCACACTACCCTCCCCTTCTACCTAGGAAGATGGGGACCGAGGAAGATGAACGAGCAATCTGGAACGCGCTGACCATGTGGGAGATCGGCAAGGTACGCCCGTGGCAAGCAGAGGTTGAAGAGGATGACGAAACACGCCAAGATTATGTGAGAGAATTGAGAAAGATCCGCCCTCTTGCGGATAAGGAATTGAATGTATCTTGATTTTCTTTTTGTTTATGAGAGCTATCATGCAATTGACAACCGAAGTTGAATTTTATCAAGAATTATATTTCATTAATCTTTGCTTGAATGAGATAAGAGTGCCATAGTTGAATGATCTTGAGTTCCATAGTTGAAAGGCTAGACTGATGTGAACAGACAGGGTTTCTGGTGGATATGACGGATGGGCACAGGGCCGCCATAAAGAAATAACGGTCCTACGACAGGCCGTCAGAATGAGAGCAACGAGAGCCCGGTCTCTGAAGGATGTGACGGATGGGTCTCGAGCCGTTATATTCAAGTAACGGTAGGTTCTCAGACCGCTAAAGTGAAGGTTCAAAAAGAAGAGGGCCCATGCCTGAAGGAAAATAACGGTCGACGATGGGCCCGTTACATGACTGTAACGGTCTGATACTGGCGCGTTACATGCTTTGAACCTACATAGTTGTGAGCTTTTGCTTTTGGGCTTGCCCCTGTATCCTGCACACACTCACACACGAAGCAAGTTAGATCTGTTCTTAGACTCAACCCCTTGCCTTGAAGCAAGTTAGATAATGACCGTTTCTTGATATTTGGTCAAGGGGTGGAGCCTTATCAAAATAGGCGAAAACATAATGAAGATGCGATGCATGCTATGCATATGATGGTATTTTTTGGGCGTTTTGAAAAGTATTTAATGTTTTTGGATTTTGAAAATATTTGTTTTGTTTTTTTGGATTTTGAAAAACCAGTGCCTCTCTAGCAGCTCGAGACCTTCCTCGTTTTAGATTGAGTCTAGGGATCGGCGTGCAATATTATGACAACCCCTGGCCGAGACCCAATTATCGTGACGGTGTTTTCACCAATGCCATACCTGGGGTACTCATCTCAGTCCTAAAAGGAAAAAAAGATCATGGGGGTAAGCTTTAGGCCAGATATGGGAGTTTTTAGAACTTGATTCCCTCACCGTACAACCCTATTAGAGATTCGGTCTGTTGTGCCGGGCCTTTTATGTCCACCATCGAACCTTTGTCCACCTAGGCATGCATGCGACCGGGCTCATAACGTCCCGCGGGGAACTGTACTGCCACTCTTGTCATGCCTAGCTTTCTTTTTCTGTTGGAGCTTTTGAGAATTCATTCACAGACTTTGAGATGATGCTTTTGATTTCGTTGTAAAGAGCACTCCTTTTCTTTTCTTTTCCTTCGTTTCTTGTGGCGTCAGGTCATAACGGACTTGCCCCTATTTGAGACCTCTTCTCTTTAGGGAGTTTGGATTGGTCGTCGCCTCCTTATTCACTCCTTGCCCCTGGATTCAACCGAAGAATGAAGCGAACAGGGACTTTGACTTTCCCCTAAAGCACGGCCAAGGAGAAACGGTGTCTTTTAAACAAGGAGCCCGACCAGGGACGTCGTGTAGTGTGTGATTGCCTTACTTGAGACTCTCCTTTTGAAGATAGGGGGGAAGTTCTTATTGCCGGAGAAGCACATGGTTTAGATTTTTTTTAAGGAAAGAAACGCTTAAGATACAACCCATTCCACGGGTGAGAGAGCTCCTCACCTTCCGCGTTTACTAAACGATAAGCATTCCCTGGATAAGCTTCCTTCACTACGAACGGCCCTTCCCAGTTAGGTTGCAATTTGGACCTAGGACCTGCAGACCGAATAAATTTGCGTTTCAAAACCATTTCACCCTTACAAAATTTTCGTTCAATTACCTTCTTTTGAAAATAACGCGAAACCCTCTTTTGATAAACAGAAACATGATCAGCCGCATTCATCCTCTTCTCATCCAAGAGTTCCAACTGGACCAGCAACGCCTCTCGACGTTCATCGAGATTAAGTTCCTTATCGAGCTGCACTCTAAGGGAAGGGATTAGGATCTCGTATGGGAGCACCGCCTCCATCTCGTAAGTCAGAGAGTAGGGAGTTTGTCCCGTAGGGGTACGGACGGAGGTGCGATAAGCCCACAGAGCTTCCACCAATCTTTCAGGCCAATCGGAAAACTTATGTGCTTCGCAGGTTTTCTTAATGATTTTAAGAAGGGTTTTATTAGTGGCATCGGCTTGACCGTTGCCTTGAGGGTAATATGGAGATGAATGATGCAATGCAATATCAAACTTCTTACATAGGTCCTTAAGCTCTTGGGAGACGAACTGGGGTCCGTTGTCAGTGACGATGCTGCTTGGCACTCTGAACCGCGAGTTGATATTCTTCATGATAAAGCGGCACACCGTTGTAGCTTTGATCTCTGCGTACGCCTCGGCTTCGGCCCATTTGGTGAAGTACTCAGTAGCGGTGAGGATAAAGGATTTCTACTTGATCTGAGAATTAGGATCACTGAGTGGGCCGACAACGTCGAAAGCCCACATAGAGAATGGCCAAGGAGCAGTCATAGGATGGAGGGATGAAGCTGGAGAGTGAATTTTATCAGCATGGAGTTGGCATTTGAGACACCTCCGGACATAGAGGGAGCAATCTTCCTCCAGAGTGGGCCAGTAGTAGCCCTGCCTAAGGATCTTCTTTGCTAGAGCCTGGCCATTGACATGACCTCCACACTCGCTAGAATGGGCTGCTTCAGCCACTTTCCAAGCTTATACATCATCTAAGCATCTCATGAGCATTCCATTAGTAGCGCGCCTATACAGTTCTCCTGCAATGACAGTGTACCTTGCGGCGGCCCTTCTTATTGCTTTACGTTGCTCGGCTTTTGCCCCTTCTGGGAATGACCCCTCTTTGCAAAATAATTCGATTTCATGATACCAAGGCAATTCCTCTTCATCCAGAATCTCCTCTAGTTCTATTAATGAAACTTCCTTGAGATCTTCCTTCTCAGTTCTCGCCTCTACAGATTTCCTAAGGTTGACAATCCAGGGATCCTGAAGAGAGGGTGCGTCCAATCTCTGGACGACAATGGTCTCAGTACTACGACTGAGAGAAAAAGATAAGGAGGAAGCAAGAGATGCCAAAGCATCGACTAGAATGTTCAGAGAACGAGGAGTATGGATATAGATCAGCTTACGGAATCGCTTAGCAATGAGCATGACCAAATCTTGATAAGGGTTGAGCTTAGGAGCACGAGTACGGTAAGTCGACAGAACTTGCCGTAGGACGAGCTGAGAGTCTCCTATGATGAAATAACGCGCGCCTAGGAGATAGGCGTGCTTCAAGCCGGTCAGGAGAGCCTCATACTCAGCGATGTTGTTGGTAGCAGGAAAGCGAAGTTGATAAGCGAAGGGGATGGTTACCCCCTCTGGAGTAAGCAAGACAGCCCCGATCCCTTGGCCTTGAGAGTTAAGTGCACCGTCGAAGTGCAGAGACCAGAAGGGATGATGAGAAAGGACAGAGAGATGCTCATCAGGAAAATCGTCCTGAATGGAATCGGTATGAGGGATGGGAAGATGTGCAAGATGCTCAGCAATGGCATATCCTTTGACTGCCTTCTGAACGACAAAGGTGATGTCAAACTGAGAGAGGAAGCTCTGCCAGCGAGCTAACCTACTAGAAAGGACGGGTTTTTCTAGGAGATAACGGACCGGGTCCATTCTAGAGATCAACCTAACTGGGTGGGCGAGAAAGTAATGTTTAAGCTTCTGAGCTACCCATACTAAGGCGGCACAAGTCTTCTCCATAGCGGTGTACTTGGATTCAGCCGGATTGAATAACCGAGAAAGGTAGTACGCAGCCCGCTCTTTCCCTTCATCATCCACTTGTGCTAAAACCGCCCCTAGGGAGTCCTCAATGACCGAGATGTATAGGATTAGGGGTTTCCCAGGGACAGGAGGTTGCAAAACCGGGGGATTGGTTAGATACTCTTTGAGGTCTTCATAGGCCTTTTGACAATCCTGATTCCATTCGAACTTAACCCCCGCTTTAAGCAATTCATAGAATGGGCGGCACCTTTGAGAATGCTGAGATATGAATCTCCTAATGAATTGCAGCCGATCGATCAATCCTCGAAGTTCAGTAATGTTCTTTGGCGGAGGCATGTCCATGACGGCCTGTGCTTTATTAGGATCAATCTGGATCCCCCGTTTGCTCACTATGAACCCTAGTAGCTTCCTTGAGGAGACTCTGAATACACACTTCTTCGGATTCATCTTAAGCTTATACTCCCTGGCTCTCTACAGCACCTTAGCCAGGATAGAAGGGTGTTCTTCTTTTGTTCTTGATTTCATTAAGATGTCATCCACGTAGGCCTCCATGTATATGTGCATCATATCGTAAAAAATGGCCATCATCGCTCTCTGATAGGTGGCACCTGCGTTCTTTAACCCAAATGGCATAACCACATAACAATACGTGCCCCAGGGCGTGGTGAAAGAAGTTTTTGTAGACACACCAAAATTGACGTTTTGTTGATCAAATCTCATGTTATTATATAAATGCCCCAAGTGGACTTCAATATTCCTATAATATGAAGTTTTTCTATTTTTGTGATTTTTCCTGCATTTTTCCTGCATTTTTGTGATTCACGACTTTGGTAAGGGCGTTAATTTATAAAGTCACGACCTGTAATAAGGCGTTTTCACAGAAAGGACGACCGTGCGACAGGGCGTCAATTCTTGGTATTATACGCTAATTTCTGGAATTATCATAAAAGGCATTTTCTGAGTAACGCCTTTCCTCAAGGCGTGTTTTTAAGAAACGCCGTAATCATAGGCGTGTTATATCAGCATTTAAACAGAGCAAGTTCTATTTCTAAAATTAAATCCAGGAAGAAACGTCCTTTGCTAGGTCGTGTTTCAAGAAACGCCTCTGTTGCAGTCGTCAATTCATCAAGAGACGCCCTCGATTAAGGCGTGTTTCGCTCCAGAGTCCTTCCTTTTTCGAACTTTCCCTCACAGTTCCCTATCGTAATTTGGTCTCTTGCTCGATCTTAATCCTTCCTTGAATGCCTCATTACCCGTTCTGATCTTACCTTGCTTGATCACATCCAATCGAAGCTATAAATTGAAGCCTTGATCGATCGAAAAAAAGGTTGAAGGGTTGAAGCGTTGAAGCATCCGTAAAAGAGGTTGAAACATTTGTAAGAGGGTTAAGCATTTTTTTTCACGAACAGAGCCTTCTTCATCCGGCTTCATCCATATATTTCTGTCGTCTTCATTCATTTTTTTTCCTTTACTGTCGCCAGGGACAGCAGGATTTCACCCCTTTTCATCTCTTTATTTTATTTATTCATATCACTCCATTCATCATATACGTTCATCCTTTATATTTATTCACACTTTATTGTCATACTCCCCCTCCCTTAAGTCTTGTTAAGGGGTTTTAAAAACAACCAAAAAATAAGGTGCGCATGTGCCTTTCTTTCCTTCATTATTACATGTCTATTTGGATAGATGCTACTGCGTTTTGGGCTGACCCCTCTCTTCTT